>VCII01000197.1:0-658417 GCA_006030095.1 Triplophysa siluroides | reverse complement strand
AAAACTCACTGGAGAAAAAAAACCTTAGGAGAAACAGACTCAACTGGGACGGCCAGTTCTCCTCTGGCCCATTAAACATAACACTGCTGACACGAGAGAGAGAGAGAGAGAGAGAGAGAGAGGGAGAGGGAGAGGGAGGAGGGAGAGGGAGAGAGAGGGAGAGGAGGAGAGAGAGGGGAGAGGGAGAGAGAGGAGAGAGAGAGAGAGGCTTAACAATATCTTTATTGGACCATTTGCCCTTTTACATCAATACAATTTTCTTATACAAATTTTCATTCCACAAATTAAATTTTCTATTTCTACACACTTAAAAGCAACATTTCATTTTCTCCAATTTGACAAAGTACTCCCCCCACTGACCAAATTTCAGAAAACATTACAATGTCACTGACCATTTTAATATGTATACTCTATCTTGATTCTAGCAGTTATCATCCCTTTTAGTACCATTTCAGCATCAATTGAACCTATACCTAACATTTTATTTTTTCTAGTTTTCCATATGGACAACTTTGCCGAACCCAACAGAAAATTAAGTAAACATTTCTTCCTTCTTTCTTGAAAAGAATAAATTGGACCACTTATAAACATCTGATGAGAAAAATTCTCTCCAAATTTTTTAAAAACTTGCGTTAAAAAATTAAACATTCCCTCCAACCTAAAACAATCAATAAATAAGTGATTAACCGTTCGTCTAAGCCACAAAAAAACACTCTGTCCCCACTGCTGGATTGAGGTGTGCCACGTGTCTGTTCGTAGCTATAGCCCCGAACATCAGTCTCCACTGCAAATCTGCAGTACGCTTTTCAACAGGCAACTTATATAGAGACCTCCAACATGCCTTAAAATCTGTCCCAAGCACTTCTGACCACCTCCAAGTCTTCACTCCTCTCAGCGCAGTCTGATGCGTCACTTTTACACATGTTACATAGAGTTCTTTCTTCTTAACATCTTGAAAAGTCCCCAACTCGGGGTACTCGAATGATAAAATCGAATGTCCAGTTTCCTCCATCTCCTCTTGCACTGCAGCAGAGAACTTTGATGGGTGGAAAGAATATTGCTCATTCAACTCCTGTGACAGTGCCTCTCTGCAGGCCCCAGGTAGAGCTGCCCACACCTCCTTCATTATTCGTCTCACAAGTCGAAGAGATCTCAACCCCGTAACACACTGTATAGTCTCAGCTGTTTTCCAGTCATCACCATTTCTCAGATCCCCCATCTTGACAAACCCAGCCTTCACAAAGCAGCTTTCCACAGATTTAGAGGACAAAATCCTTGTTCTTATTAATGGGTTATGGAACAACGGTTCTCCCATTATCCAGTCCTGAGGTTGTAAAATATCTCTGTGAATAATAAATGTCTTTCTCCAAGCTGTTATCATTGATTTATAAAACGGTGTCAACTCTTTCAAATCCACTTCATCACTTTTCAGTAAAAAAAGCTGTTTATCATACAATAATCCAGATGTTTTCCGTAGAAGAGCACAAGCAACATTAATCCATCCAACATTCTCCTCGTACAATAGTCTCTGGGCTGCTTGCAATCGGAAAGCATTTATGCGGCTTCGTACATCTATTAGGCTTTGCCCTCCTTCAATCACTGGTAGATAAAGTGCCTGCCGAGGAATCCATTTTTGACCAGACCAGAAAAAATCCACCAGTTTCCTCTGAATCTCCTTAATACTGTCATCTGGTGGCTCCAGCACATTCAATTTGTGCCATAACATAGAGGCAGACAGGTTGTTTGTAATTAGGACTCTGCCTCTATAAGATAGTTCGGACAATAGCCATTTCCACTTAGACAACTTAGCATCAACCTTTCCAAGCAGACCCTCCCAGTTCTTTTCTTTATACTTATCAGTGCCCAAATACACCCCCAAAACTTTTAAAACCTTCCTTTCCCCATTCAGTCTTTCAGGAAGTTGAGGTGGCCCCGTATCAACCCAAGACCCCACAGCAAATCCTTCACACTTTGCCCAGTTTACCTTGGCTGTAGAAGACTTTTCATAAAGATTTAAATTTTTACAAAGTATCTGAATATCATTTTGACCAGAAATAAAAATATTTACATCATCCGCATAAGCAGACACAGTGTACCTTAACCCTGAATTATCTCCTGGTATCCTTAACCCTTGTAACTCCTTTCTTAGCTTACACAGTAAGGGTTCTATGGCTAAACTATAAAGTTGTCCTGATAGAGGACATCCTTGCCTGATTCCTCTTTTAACAGGGATTGGACAACTCAGGCCACCCCCTATCTTAAGCATAAGTGAAGCATCTTCATAAAGTATTTTTATCCAAGAAATAATATTCTCCCCAAATCCAAAAGTTTTTAACACAGTAAAAAGGTATTCATGACCTACCCGGTCAAAAGCTTTCTCTTGGTCAATAGATAAAAAACCCACATCAAGATTGTTTCTAATAGATAAATCAATCACATCTCTCATAAGAAATAAATTGTCCATTATTGTCCGCCCAGGAATACAGTAAGTTTGTTCACTTTCCACCACAACATGCAAAATATTTTTTAGTCTGTTTGCTAAACATTTAGACAATATTTTATAGTCTAGACACATTAAGGACACTGGTCGCCAATTCTTCAGCAATCCTAGGTCTCCATTTTTTGGTAGGAGTGATAACACAGCTCTTTGACAGCTGTTTGGTAGACAACCTCTTTTAAAACATTCAAAAATACATTATACAAATCTTCTCCTAAAACACCCCAAAAGGCTTTATAAAACTCAGCCGGTAAACCGTCAATTCCTGGTGACTTTCCTGTTGAGAGCTGTTTGACCGCCTTCGAAAGTTCATCAAAAGAAATCATTGCATCCAATGAATTTTTATCCTCAGAACTTAATTTAGGAAGATCTTGCATAAACTGGTCCATAGATCCAACATCACAGTCCATATTACCAAACAGCTCTTTATAAAATTCAATGCCCATTGTTCTCATTTCTGTTGGATCTGAAGTAATAGTTCCATTTCTTCTTTTAAGATGAAGCATACATTTCTTTTGTGCTTCCTTCCGTTCAAGTCCAAAAAAATAAGCAGTTGGTGCATCCATTTCTTTAATTGAAGATATTCTCGCTCGAACTAGTGCACCTTTAACTCTTTGTTCCAACAATGACTTTAACTCTATTTTTTTCTTTTTTTAAAACATTCACTGAACCATCATTAACAACCTCAATCATTCTTTTTTCCATTTCATTAATCTCAAACTCCAACATTTTCACATTTCTCTTCATTGTAGCAGTAGCATTATAAGAAAATTGTTGACAAAAAACTTTAATCTGTGCTTTTCCCACCTCCCACCATTGAGTCAGATTTTCAAAATTATTTTTTCTCTGTCTCCAAATTTCCCAAAAACTATAGAATTTCTCAAAGAAATCTGCATCCTGTAGTAGTTTTATATTAAAATGCCAATAAAATGTAGGTCTTGAAATTTTCGCAACATTGTAATCTAAAGTAACCATATGATGGTCTGAAAAACCACTTGGAAGTATATTAGTATTAGTTACTCTATTTATTTTTGACTTACTTACATATAACCTATCCAGTCTCGCTCCTATCACAACAGAATCTAAAATCTTTATCCATGTATATTGCTTCACCGACTCATTTCTACTTCTCCACACATCCACCAACTTTAAATTATTTGTGATATCAATTAGTAACTTACTAGATTTTGAGTGAGGCTCCCCATTCCTATCCAATAAAAACTGCGTTGTGCAATTCCAATCACCTCCTATTACAACACATGCATTGCCATCATCATATTGTTTTATTGCATCACTTAATTTTGTATATGTTATTTCACGATGCCACCCTATATTCGGAGCATACACATTAACAAAAAAAGGAATTTAACACTTTTAATTTCTGCTATAACTAATAACACTCTACCTTTTTCTACCTCTATTGTTGTCACAATTTTTAACTCCAAATGTTTTGAAAAGAGAATTGCAACACCCATACTTAAATTTGTTCCATGACTTAATTTACACTCTCCTTCCCACCATCTATACAACTCCAATTCATTATTACTATCAGAATGTGTTTCTTGTAAAAAAGTTACTTTGATATCATTTAATTTAATAAATTCAGAAATCAGTGCTCTTTTAACCCCATCTCTTCCCCCATTGATGTTTAAGGATCCTACTCTTACATACTCCATAATAAGGTTCCAATGGAGGGAAAAGAAAGACAGAGAGAAAAGAAGCAATAGAAACACCCTTAGTGAATTAGACATCATTTATGTTTCCTTTTTCTCAGGGTTCCCCCCCTTCTTATTTCGTGACAAACTTTTTCAATCGAAACCTCTTCCTCCTACTTAATTTGTCCTCTCCAACTCGTTTCATCCAGTATAATACAGAACTTTCAAATTTTTTAGTGTCCTTAAAGTGATCCTTTACTTCTGCTGCTTTCCCGAAAGTCTTATCCAGAAAGGCATCTATTTCCTCCAAAGCATAACAGTTATCACATCCCATCTGAGATAAATTTGAAACATCTGATATATCTGACAAATCATCATCACTATCTTCTTCTCCTTCATCTTCAACCATCTCTTCTGAATTATTACCCTCTGAGTTCACTGTCCTTAATTGATCTCTATCAACTGGCATCACTTCCTCATCACCCTCTACCTTCTCCACTTGCTCTGTATTCTTCTCAGTTTCCGTCATCACCATCTCTTCAGTCACCTGTATCTCACCACCATTAACATTCTCTACCACTTCAGTAGACACTTCAGTAGTATTAGTCTCCCTCTCAGCACCAACACTAACTAAATCCTTATTATTATGAACATTTTGATTCTCATTTTCCACTCTTTCTTCCACAGTTTGCTCTACACTACCATTCGTATCTTTATTTTGACCTGTCTCTTTCATCACTTCTTCTCTTTGCGGACATGACAATCTTACGTGTCCTACAGCACCGCATTCATAACAGCGCATTTCCCCAGTGTTCGCATACAACATGTACGACTTTCCTTCATAAACGCACCGAAACGACACGTTTAATGTCGGAGCATTCAAAAACATAAACACCTGCCGTCTAAAAGACAAACATGCTTCAAAGACTCATGTTTACAACCAAGCGGTACCATCTTAATTCCACTTGCAAACTTTCCGTACCTCAAAAGCTCACGCTGTATATCCTCATCAGGAATAAATGGCGGCACATTTGAAATTACTACCTTCACAGTTGGAGATATCAACGGTTGAACAATGACAAACGCTCCACTTACCACTATGCCGCTCTCTACCAACCGATTGACCAGTAGCTCCTCTTTCAAAAAGACCACCACGGCCTTGTTCATTCGAGACGCGGAAATAATGTTTTCATGTCCCACTCGCTCCGCTACATCCAGCAACACATCCTCAACTGTTTATACCAACTTGAGTGATGCATCTAATTCCGTGACGAAGCGACAGCGACGGCGTTCGCACATCCAGGTGCGACGCCATCTCTGTACTCGCCACGTGAAACTAATTCCACAACGCGTCAACTAACCTCAAACTAAACTTTTACTACTAGATGTAATATTAGATTTAAATATCAAATTTAAAAAAAGAAATAAGAGAGACAATAGAAAAGTTTAGCACCTCTCCGTAAAACCCCTCACCACCACCCCCCAAACGCTTCCAGCGTGCACCGGAAATGAGAGAGAGAGAGAGAGAGAGAGAGAGAGAGAGAGAGAGACATGTTGCAGTTAAACGTATAAATAAAGTTAATGTGTATACCGGATAAAGTTCTAAAACTAGTGTCAGCAGTGAGCATGCCAAAGGCGACAGTGTTAAGGAACCAAGAGGAACTTTTTTGGAGGAAAAAAAAAAACCTTAGGAGAAACCAGACTCAACTGGGACGGCCAGTTCTCCTCTGGCCCATTTAACACTGCTGACACGAGACGAGAGAGAGAGAGGAGAGGGAGAGGGAGAGGAGAGAGGGAGGGAGAGGGAGAGGGAGAGGGAGAGGGAGAGGAGAGGGGGAGGGAGAGGGAGCATGTTTGCATTAAACGTATAAATAAAGTTAATGTGTATACCGGATAAAGTCTAAAAAGTGTCAGCAGTGAGCATGCCAAAGGCGACAGTGTTAAGGAACCAAAACTCCACTTGGAGAAAAAAACGAGAAACCAGACTCAACTGGGACGGCCAGTTCTCCTCTGGCCATTAACATAACACTGCTGACACGAGAGAGAGAGAGAGAGAGAGGGAGCGGGAGAGGGAGAGGGAGAGAGAGGAGAGAGAGAGAGAGAGAGAGAGAGAGAGAGAGAGAGAGACATGTTGCAGTTAAACGTATAAATAAAGTTAATGTGTATACCGGATAAAGTTCTAAAAACTAGTGTCAGCAGTGAGCATGCCAAAGGCGACAGTGTTAAGGAACCAAGAGGAACTTTTTTGGAGAAAAAAACCTTAGGAGAAACCAGACTCAACTGGGACGGCCAGTTCTCCTCTGGCCCATTAACATAACACTGCTGACACGAGAGAGAGAGAGGGAGAGGGAGAGGGAGAGGGAGAGGGAGAGGGAGAGGGAGAGGGAGAGGGAGAGGGGGAGAGGGAGAGGGAGAGGGAGAGGGTGAGACATGTTGCAGTAAAACGATAAATAAAGTTAATGTGTATAACCGGATAAAGTTCTAAAACTAGTGTCAGCAGTGAGCATGCCAAGGCGACAGTGTTAAGGAACCAAAATCCACTTGGAGAAAAAAACCTTAGGAGAAACCAGACTCAACTGGGACGGCCAGTTCTCCTCTGGCCCATTAACATAACACTGTGGAGAGAGGAGAGGGAGAGGGAGAGGGAGAGGGAGAGGGAGAGGAGAAGGAGAGGAGAGAGGGAGAGAGAGAGAGAGAGAGAGGGGAGAGAGGGAGAGAGAGAGAGAGAGAGATTACCGCATGTAAGCTGTGAGATTCTGTGGAAAGCATGTCCCATGTTAAAGACAAGCATCTTGGCGAAACTGGAGCTGGGTCTCCGGTGTCCTCGGGAACCCGAGGATGAGACATGAAAACAAAACTATATTACCTTATAGGTCACTTGCATACAAACCCCGCCTTCATTCTTGGTTAAACCAGCTGTGCTGTAAGATCTGCTCCAATGTGGGCCTCTTAGTTTTATCATATCGTGAACACCATTCTATAAGGCTCATGCATTCTGTAAAAGTTTAAAGAAGAAGAAAGATGGTTAGTCATGACTCGTGATCACCTGAGCTGTATCAAGTCTCTGATGACATAACTCTAAGGTCTAACTGGTAAACATTTCAACTGGAAACATTTAGGACGGTTAACACTGGAAATGCTAGATCTGACATCTGCTCTTATAATGTTCAGCACTTTCTTTATGTGATTAACAACATTTGTTTGTCACTTTACTTACCGTTGGAAATACGGATATGAGCACAAGGTTCACTTAGAAGAAAAGGAACCACAGGGCCATCAGGTCCGTAAACCATGCGACAAAGGAGCCGCCCTAGTTGAATGGCGTTTACCGCACTGGCCCGGTACTCATTCTCAGGTAGTGAATTCTCAAGTTCTCCCTTATCAGAGATGACTGAATCTGTAAAAGGTTGACATGATGAATATGTTCGATGAATATGTTTCCACACTGCACTACAAGAACACAAAACTCACCTCCAAGTCGATAGTATTTTCTGCCAGTGTATGGCACGGAGTAGGCGAAGTCAATCAGCTTGATGTCCAAAGTGCTTGTGTTGATCAAGATGTTGTTTGAACTGATGTTGAAGTGAAAGACGCCGTGGGCAATGCAGTGTTGAGCTGCTTGTACGGCCTGGCGCATAATGACGCGTGCTATCTTTTCATCCAATGGATGAAATGTGATAATTTTCTCCAATACTGTGCATGAACCAGGGTCCTCCATAACTATATACGTTTCAGATTTCTCTTGAAACCACTCCAACATCTGAATCACGTAGGGGCTTATGGGAGGTTGTTTCAGCAGAGTCATCATTGCCACCTCGTTCATCAAATGTTCAACATAGCCAGCCTAGAGAAAAAAGTATATAAGAGGTTTTTTTGGCTATGGTTAACTCTTTAGATAAGAACAAATATTGTTGTATTTGGATGGATGCTATATAAATTTGATCTATTTAGATACGATCACAAGAGCCAGACCTGCTCAGGTTATGTTTTGTCTATTTCACATCTATTTCTTGTTAACTGCAGGCTCATATCAATTGTCTCGTATCAAAGGCCATTAAATAACCACATTTAAATAATTATGACTGCCCAACTTACCATGATATAAGTAGAAGTGCCGTAACGATATCTTTGCATTTGTTTGAAAGCGACCTGTAAATAAAAAACAAGTTTATATGACAATCTACGGTCTGTGAACCATTTAATGAGCACATGTGTTGATTAAGACATGAATCTCTAGGTACATAAACAGTAAAGGGTTTGTTGCTACCTTTAGGCCATCGGATTTACGGGTTGCCAAGCAGACCCGTCCGAGGCGTTCTTGCCCCAGAGTAACATACTCCTTTTTGTAGAGGGAGTCAAACGTTTCTGAAAAACACACAGACACAAAGAATGTAGAAATACTGCATATGATGTGGCAATTCATGTGATTTCAAGACATATTTGTAATTTCATCCCAATGAACCAAACATAACCTCAGGTGATGATAAACAGACTCACCATCAGAAGGCTGAAACATTGGGGGAACAGACAGCAACAGTGTTCTTTTGAGTGTCTCTTTCACACGTTTCCCTTAAACACAGAAGAACAAACAGTGATTATCGCAGTCGAAGAATTACATCAAGTAATAGTTGAAAAGTGTGTTATTATATCATGTATTTGTCTCTTCAGATTGAGACACAGAGAACTACTTCAGTGAAAAGGCAAATGATCTTCTTTTAATATAAATGTCCAGGTTTTTTTCATCTCACTTCGTGGTTTGTTCTTGACGGTCACTGGCACAGAGGGAACACTGAGAGAAGGCCGCTCAGAACTGATCTGTTCTCTGTCAGTTGTTTGCTGGAGGCCAGAAGCACACGGCACAGGCATGTCCGGCACAATAGGCTCCACTTTGCTCTGGAAACGACGGAAGGGATGCTTTACAGCCTTCCATGTTGTCTTGAAGACTCCTTTCTTCTCTTTGCCATGTCGTTCTAAAACAACAAAAAACGGTGATTATCAAAAAAACAAGTGTGCCAGAGAGGGCACAGAGAACAATTTCAAGACGGCAAATTATCTTCTAATATCGACCTAAATGTCCAGGTTTACACGATTATGTCATCTCACCGTGTGGCTTGAGTTTCACCCTGAATTTGCGTCGGCGACAGATGGGGCTCTTCTTCTCTTTCCTAAAAGGTTCCTTGCGATCTGCATTAAAAGAAATACCAGTTGCTGTATTTGTATATGAAATTTTATAAATGCAAATTTACCCATCATCAGCTGATAATTATAAGCCAGACGCCAAACATTATTGAAAAGAACACTACAACAAAAAAACATCAAAGCCACACAGTCTTGACCTTCTAATCTCAGCATAAATGTCCAGGTTTTCACATTTATTTTGTCTCACCTTGTTGTGGGAAGATCAAAAAGGGGCGAGTGACTGAAGGCACTGTAGACATGATCTGCTCTCTGACACCTAAATAAATCAATTCTTCGCCTAAACAGCAGCGGTGAGAATGGTGGCAGCAGCTGTGGTGGGGACAGCGGCGGAGGTCCATGTGGTGTTCCCAGCGGCGGATACAGCGCAGGCGAGTAACCTTCAGGTCATCCAGTTTCCATTTTGAGCGATTTAAAATAATCTGTACTCGTCGAGAAGTCAATTTCTTTTTCTTCTCTTCTTTGACATGTTGTTCTAAAACACAGAACAAGAAACAGTGATTATCGTAGTTGACACGTGTCTTTTTGGCTCATCTATTTGGCTCTTCAGACTGAGGCACAGAGAATGTTTTTAATGAAAAGGCAAATGATCTCTGATATGGCATAAATGTCCAAGTTTTCACGTTTATTTCATCTTACCTGAGGTTGTTCTTTTCTCTGGTCTTGTCTTTACAGCCTTCCACGCTCTCTTGAAGAAGCCATCTTTTTCTTCTTTTTCTTTTTGTTCCCTTTTCATTCTTATTTTTATTCTTTTGTTCCCTTTTTCTTTCTTTGTTTCTCTTTTTCTTTCTTTCCTTTTCTTCTTTTTTCTTTTTCTCTCTTTTCTTTTTTTTCTCGTTCTTCTTTCTCTTTCTTTTTCAATTTCTCTTCTTTTTCTTTCTTCTTCGCTTCTTTTCCTTTCTTTTTCTCTTCTTTGACATGTTGCTCTAACAAGACAGAATCGGTACAATCGGTACGTTAAGTTATGATCCATCTTTCAAACTTTGACATTCAACGTTATTCTTTGTGAATTGCGCGTCGTTTGGATTCATCGTCTTATTTAACACCAGAAAGTGATTGAACCTGTAACTTACATTTTTAAGGCCATAAACGTACGACAAACTGAAGAATTCACACGTAAATGTTTTTCTCCGCGCATG
Source organism: Triplophysa siluroides (assembly GCA_006030095.1). NCBI lineage: Eukaryota > Metazoa > Chordata > Actinopteri > Cypriniformes > Nemacheilidae > Triplophysa > Triplophysa siluroides. The sequence continues at coordinate 647,930 of VCII01000197.1, read as the reverse complement.
ACAACATGTATAAACAAACAGTGTTGTGTGTAGTGTTGTGAAAGCTCGGTGTCTGTTTACATCAGTACGATACACTGCAGTGAGCATTATATAGGGCCTACAACATTATCAAAAGATCATCAACCTTAAAGTTTATTTCCAGATATTTATTAAAATGGCATTAAAAACTAGCATTACTGCATATTTATAAAATTCCAGGTGATAATATCACAGTCCATTGAAATAGAGAATATTGTGCTCTGGCCCTCCACTGTTTTGTGTTTTATTTTCAATAATCTCTTTCATTACTGTAAAGTGTCACTGCCAAAGAAAAAAATAATTTCCCATTAAATAACTCTAATCCAAACTAATGCAAAACTCTTTTGTTTGGTCTGTGCTCAGAGATGTTTTAATAGTTTACTGTTTGTTCTTCCGTGTTGTAGAGCAACATGCCAAAGAAATAAAGAGCAAAGGAAAGGTGGCTGCATTAAGAGAGCATGGAAGGCATTGAAGCGTCCCTTCCGTCACAGCAGTCATGAGACCAAAGTGGAGGCTATTGCGCAAGACACATCAACCCCACGTGCTTCTGGTCTCACGAAAAAAGCTGACAGAGAAGAGATCAGCAAACAACACTCTTCTGTCAGTGGTCTCTTTGCTCCCTAAAGAGGCCAGACGTGATGCTGATCTGGATGTATTTAGCATTACCGACTGGTCTGTTTGCAAAAACATCCAGCAGAACTCTGAGATGCGAGCTGATGCTTCAGTAGAGCTATGCAGTTCTTTAAAGTAATTTTGAGTGTGTTCTGCTATTAATGTGTGAATGCAGAGTTTTGATACAGTTTGAAGAGATTATTAGCAGTGTTATGGACAATTAACAGAATTAAAGATTTTTACAAAACTGTCACAATCCTGAATCAGTTAGACATAAAGAACCGGTGTATGAATCTCAACAATGGTTATGATCAACAAAATAAAGCTTCATGCTGCAATGCATGCTGGGAAACATCATAGTACAAAACTCATTCATTTTCAGCTCATCCAACATATAAAAGGGCATTGCACTACATTCTAAGTTCTCTCTACTCAAATATCAAATACACATTACTTGACTGTTTTAATGTAATCGGTTTCCTCAAAATGTTTGAGTACACTCAACTTGTCCGGGTTTACAGTGTAGTGTGCAGCTCCTGTAGAATAGGAGTGTATGTGGATCACAGGGCAGGAGTTTTGTCCTTCTACATTGCTCTGACACAATCACCCTCATCCACAGAGTCCAAACCACATTCACTTATCCTCTATATCCTGGTTTTACTGTTTGTGTTAAATCCGTGTGTCGTCTCACAAAATCATAGATCATAGAGATTTGACAAGTAAAAATGTTAAATTCAGGGTTATAGGAGTGATTAGATGATATAATACAATCTGAAAACAAACAAAAAAAGAACTTTGAAAGTATGCAATGTATTGCACATGCAAATAAAAAGCAAAGTATCTCAGAATTATTAAAGCATTAAGCTGATTTACTTGCACTTGATGTTTACATTCTCCAAGTCCTTTCACAAGTTTTGGACATTACCTTAATGTTTGGTGGGCGAGTAACTTTCACCTTTCACATGTATTCTAAAGTTTTTTAGATATCAAATCTATGGCTACAAACAGTTACAAATCAATATAAAAAAAACAATAACTCAAAGATAACATATACTGTATTTTGCTTGTGAAGCTCAGTCATTGAATTGTGCAAACTTTTGCTTGCGTGTGATGCAGCAAATTGATATCCATCCAAACATAAAGAATTAAATAATAGTTAATAATGTTTTAGCAAATGTTAATACCACTTGGATATCTGTTAACGATGTTTAGTGGGCTACTCATAAGAGTAAAGAGGGCAGCAGTACACAATAAAGCATCATAAGACAAGGATTCTTAAGTCATTCTCTTCTACTTGTAATTCATTTTGGATCAAAGCGTCTGCCAAATGAATAAATGTCAATGTAAGTTATAAAATGTTCCTTAGTGAATATTTTAAAGTTCTGTGCCACAATGTCCTTAAATGTCTTCTGGATATAATTAAATCCAGTTCTAAAGAAGAGAAAGAAAAAACATGAAGTCATTCTTTTTTGTCTTAGAGACTTGCCTGTGGATTGTTCTTAAGGAAATTAAGAATTTATCTTAACTTGATCTTGAAGTTTATATTATGAAACACCCAATGAACAATTGCTCTAAATGGCTACTTGACAATTTTAGTCATCAGTTTGTTTTTAAATGTTAAGATTCATCTAGCAACAACTGAAAATTATGATGAGGTTATCATGGGGATCATGTACATCTGGCTAGACTCATTACATTTTGCTATAGGACGTAATTTGCTGAACTCCGTTATAAAAGAGTAAAATCAGTACACATTAAATCTGTGTAATTTAATTTGGTTATGAGTTACAGCAGCTCATCACAAAATTGAACAGACAATTTGATTAAACTTTACAAATGAACTACAGTTTGTAAATTAGTGAGCATACTGCATTACTGCATACTGCAACTGTCTATGCTGTGAATTTAAGTACAATTTTAGTAAAAGAACAAGAAAAACAGAGAATCACTCACTCAACACAATTACTCTCAACTGAAGAACTGAAGGCTAGTTAATTAAAAAACAAATCAGTTCAACATATTTTAAATCAATGCAATTTGATGCATTAAGTCTTTGCAACCAATGATTACAACCAAAGCACAACATATTCTATAGATCTAGTCACTAATGAGGTAGCTATGCCACTGGATCCCTATTCACTTTCATTTCATCATCATATCTTTGACACAGGTGAAGAGGATTTTTTATTGCAGTTGAGTGTGACAATAATAAATACACCAAACACAATAATTATAAAATGTAGACTGTATAGATACTACAAGGGTCTGCATTAAGAATCACATAAGAAAATACAATTGTAAATATTAGAGAAAAAAGATTATACAATCTTAAATACATTAAATATATTCACAGTTTTAACACAAATATTAATATACCTCATTGCCAATACATAATAGTGCAGATAATTTTCAATGTCCTTAAGCATCAAAGAAAAAAATATTTTTTGTTGATTAAATTTACATAGATGTATATGAAACTTAACCAGTATAATCATATTAATGTATGCTTAACTTTCTAATTTTTATCATAATTAAAAAAAACAAATAGCCTCTCATATGTTCATATAATAAAACAAAACCGCATAACAGCTTGCCTTTTACAAATTTAGAAAAATCCTGCCAGAACCTCTTTGCATAATGACGATGCCAAATAAATATGCGATACAGTTTCTGGTTGCAATAAACAAAAGGAACAATGTACATCTATGTCTTTTTTATACCTAGATAAAAAAGTCCTTTGCATGATAGAATTTGTGCAGTATTTTAAAAGAGATTTCTTTAATCTATTTGTAAGATATTTATTGGATAACAGCCAAACCTTTCTCCAATCAATAGATCCAACAAATCTAGGTATTTTCTTAACAATGCTTGAAGAAGTGTTGCTAAGAAAATACCTCCACCACCTAATTTTGAAGGTGTTATTTAAACAGAGAAATTTTACTTTATAGCTATTACAGATTTTCTAACTTCTACACGGTTCTTCCACACAAATTTAAGCATTTTTTGATCAATTGTTTTATTGACTTTACTGTCTAAGTGTATTACAGAGGCAATGTAAGTGAGCCGAGAGATACCGTCCTTTAAGGGATAAGTCCTAATCAGATATTCAACCAGTTCTTTATTTTGTCAAAGTAAAATGTAAAATTTAGTGATATTATCTCATGTTCATTTTTTGAAAATAACTCCCAAGTAAAATGAATTATTTTATATTACAATATTACAAATAGATCTAATATTGCAATTCTTCAAAGCACTAGAAAAACAATCAACAAGACTAATTGCTGACTGATCTTGACTAGCCTTTTTCAAAAAAGAGCTGTATCATCGGCCAACTGACTTATCAAAATGCTCCTTCCTTCAATCTGAATTCCGTCTAACTTGCTTGATTTAATAAAATGACAGAATGCATCAGCAACAATAAGAAAAATATAAACAGAGACAAGGTAATCTTTGAAAAGTGGCTTTAATTAACAAATTATGTTTCGCGTGTAACAAAAGCCAATCTCACTCCAAGACTGTAGGTGGCGCCACTTCGTTTAAGAACGCAAGCTCCGTACTGTGCCTTCGGTTGTTTTGCGTCGAGTTTTTTTGCAACCTCTTATGTCTCTCTCTGTACGTATATAAGTGAAATATGGCAGAAGTGAATATATCTCAAGACAGGTTCATGTGTTCAGTGTGTTTGGATCTATTGAACGATCCAGTGACCATTCCCTGTGGACACAGTTACTGTATGAGCTGTATTACAAACTACTGGAATCAGGATGATCAGAAGATAAGCTACAGCTGTCCTCAATGCAGACAAACCTTCACACCAAGACCCGCTTTAAAAAAAATGTGATGATTGCTGAAATGGTGGGAAGAACTGAAGACGAGACTTCAAAGTGATGTTACGGATCAATGTTACGCTGGACCTGAATATGTGAAGTGTGACGTCTGTACTGAGAGAAAATACAAAGCTGTCAAGTCCTGTCTGGAGTGTCTGAACTCTTACTGTCAAAATCACCTTCAACAACATGAAAATCTCTTTAAAGACAGAAGACATCATTTGATGGATCCCACTACAAAACTTTACGAGATGATCTGCTCAAAACATAACAAACATCTGGATATCTACTGTCCAACTGACCAGGAGTGTGTTTGTTATCTGTGTACGATGGATGAACATAAAAACCTTTACACCGTAACAGCTGTGGCAGAAAAAACTGAGAAACTGGTATGATCTGACAACAGACATCTGTATGCTAATGCTAACAGGAATGCTAAAATCAATGCTAAAACATAACAGATCGTTCTAATAGGATCAGATGCGTTTTAGCAATTTGTTTGAATGTAATTCACTGTTTGCCGTTTTATACTTTTTTACAGCAGTATTTGTTTTGTCACAGAGGGTTTTGGGAGAGACACAGAGAAGCGTCAAGCAGAGAATCCAGGAGAGAGAGAAGCAGCTTCAGGAGCTCAGAGACGCAGTGAACTCTTACCAGGTGAGTTTTGAATCACAATAAAAAAAAAATTACTGGTCAACCACATCAGTATTTAAATCATAGTTTTTATATCACGTGTACTGCTGTGCTTTAAAAAGTTTGCATAATTTTGTGTTATATATTATTTTGCTGCAAGGTGTTTTGGAGCAAACCGCATTGTATTAAGTGCAATATAAATAATCCTGACTTGACCCCCCCGAAGTTCACTGTGTGTCACAGGTTGTGTGTCTGGCAGTAAGATGTGATTGTAATGTGTGTTTTTCCAGCGCTCTGCACAGACAGCAGTGGAGGACAGTGAGAGAATCTTTACAGAATTGATTGTCTCCATTGAGAGAAGACGCTCTGAGGTGACACAACTGATCAGAGATCAGGAAAAAACTGCATTGAGTCCAGCTGAAGAAGTCTTGAAGTGTCTGGAGCAGGAGATTGATGATCTGAGGAGGAGAGACGCTGAACTGGAGCAGCTTTTACACACAGACAATCACATGCATTTCCTGAAGGTAACACAACTATGAAATACACGACAGGTGCAGAAGTCCTCTGCAAATTATATAGATGTCATTAGAACAGCTGGTTAAAAAGTGCTAAGATCCAAGAGCCCAGAAAAACACAAAGTAAACTATACAAGAATCAATGATTCAACTTTGAGGTGTGATGAACTGGGCTTGTTTATTGCTTTATACTGTTGTATGAGGTCTACTTATGACGTCCGCGTGATTTTTACATTCAAAAACATCAAAATCAATAACCATAGGCTATTTTCTACCCGGGTTTTGAGGCCAGCTCTACAAACGGTCCGTTTTAATGGGCGTGTGCCGCAATGAAGACTTTATAAGTAAACGCCCACCGCTTTGATTGGATAGCAGTTTGCGTAGCTTTCTGTGAATTTGGTTGGAGACGTAACGTTAGGTTACACATTAGCACCATTCACAGTTTTCGCACGGCATTAGTATTATGGAGACCTCCTGTGATTAATAAATGACCTCCCCACATCAGTTTTTCATGTGACGCATTCGCACGGGACGAATTTACTCAAATTTACTGACTTATTTCCGGGATGTGATGGCAAGGCTTTGCGTATAGTGGGTGTAGCCTATACTTGTATTGCGTTTAATGACATATGACCGTACCTGTCAGCATTTGAGACCCGTGATCGCGAACCGGACAAAAGATCACCGCGATCACAGGTCTCAAATGTTACGAGAGTTTCCATGATAAATAAACAAACGGGAGACTATCGGTAACTTATGGATATCACCCAGCACCCGAAAAAATACCAAAACACTTCAAAACAGCCTCCATTATTCGCAAACGGTGGAAAAAACCTTGAAAATGATATATGAGCCCGCCAAATCACTGAGATCCCGATTCGCATGGGATTAAGATCACAGATAACCTCTGCATTAATACAAATGACTAGAGATCCCCAGGTAATACTAATCTCGTGCGAATAGTGCTCAGGGCACATCAAGCCATCTCTAACAAAGCCGTAGTGACGTATAGTACAAAAATGTTTTACTCGCATAAGATTGCTGCGCCATTCCTATCGGATCCAATATTGATGGCACAGCACTGCTTTTTAACCTTTTTGTTTTGTTCACAAAGGAATCCTCGAGAAAATGAAACGAACAAACGCTCCATGTTTTTCCCACATGTGCTGGAACGTCAGAATTGTCATGCGCAAACCAGTGGGCGGGGCTAGAGAAGTAGTCATTGATATTCTTTCTGTGGAGGCAGTGTTTAACCTATCAATGTTGTCATAGATGGGTGCATTCTAGAACCTGGCGTTCGCTGGGCCTGGTGTCAATAACAGATGTAATCTCAATAACAAGGGTGTTTTCAGTTCTGACACTTACATCATGTTCACGTGAATACGATTCACTCTTTTATAACAAAAGCTCGGGTTAAAATCTTGATTTTAATTCATGCCTCCTTTAAATACTGTTAAAGTGCTTCATTAAATCTGTTATAGTAGAATGAGTAAATATGAACATAAAGGAAACTCTGTGTATCTTTACTTTATATTTTATGTCTTTTCATCTACAGAGTTTTGAGTGTCTGTCTGCACCTCCTGAATCTACAGTTTCACACAACAATACTGTCAGTTCTGAGGTCTCTTTTGATGATGTGAGCAAATCTGTCTCTCAGCTGAAAGAAAAACTGGAGGATTTCTGTAGAGAGGAGATAGAAAACATATCTGGTGGAGGTAAAGTATCAGATATTAATTTACTCTCAGAATTAAATCCTGCATTGTTTTTGTAGAAGCAATATCACACAAGCAACAGTGCTGTTAGACATTATATCATTGTTTCAGTCATGTTCTGAAAAGTGATTGTGTGGTTTTTGGCTTGCAAAAATGTTGAGAGTATTCATGAAGGTCAAAGCTTCTGTGACTTTGATGACGTAATTCTTGTTTTGTGAACAATAGTGCTGTTGTTACTGTCAGAGCAGTAGTGTTTGCACTCGTGTGTGTGTGTGTGTGTGTGTTGTTTTTTATACTTGTGATATGGAAATTGTACTAATTATGTTTGTTTATGTCTTCAGTTTCATATATCACAATTTTTTCTGATGAGCCCAACAACAGAGAGGAGTTCTTGCAATGTAAGACACTTAGAACAATATTCTATAACTATACAGTATTTATATTTATTTTAATCCACTTTTAGGTCACACATGTCTGTAACTCAATCATTGATAAAGAGGCAAAATAATGTTATTGACTAAAATAAGCACTAAGAACCAAATACATATGACTGAACTACTTTACAACATACTTTGCATAAAAGTGTATTAACACTAGCAGTTATTTTAAGTGTGTCATCCCTGATCTACACAAGTGAACTGTTGTTGGGGTGTCGACACCATGACACTAAAACATATAAATCAATCGGTTCAACTATAAAATATATTAAATGCCCAACCTATTATAGTAACTGTGGAGAAACAAAATAAAATAGAAATATGTACAATTTATGAAATTCTGCTACTTTGAAATTTGTTTGTGCAGAAGCACTTATGTGTTTTTATCTTCATCAGATTTCAGGCAGTTCACACTGGATTTAAACACAGTGAATAAATACATCCGTCTGTCTGATGGAAAAACAGCAGCTACATACACTGATCCATCAGTCCAGCAGTATCCTGATCATCCAGAAAGATTTGAAAGGTGGCGGCAGGTGTTGTGTAGAGAGAGTGTGTGTGGACGCTGTTACTGGGAGGTCGATTGGAGTGGTAGGGTGGATGTATCAGTGTCATATAAGAGCATCAGCAGAAAGGGAGGCGGTGATAATTGTGTGTTTGGATTTAATGATCAGTCCTGGTTATTGTATTGCACTGAATTCAAATGCTCATACTGGCACAAAAACAAACGCACTGATCTCCCTGTAGTGTCCAGCTCCTGTAGAATAGGAGTGTATGTGGATCACAGAGCAGGAATTTTGTCCTTTTACAGCGTCTCTGACACAATCGCCCTCATCCACAGAGTCCAAACCACATTCACACAACCTCTCTATCCTGGGTTTACTATTAACAAAGGATCCACAGTGAAAGTGTATCGTATCACAAAATAAATCGCAAAGATTCTACAAGTAAAACTGTTCAATTCAAAGTCAAAAGAGTGAAGAGACGTCTGCAATCCATGTATGCTGCATCGACATCCAAATATAAAGAATTAAAGTGTACTTATAAATAATAGTGAGTAATTAAATGTCTCAATACAACTTGGATATCTGTAAACTGTGTTTTTCCTTAAGTACAGTGCTCAAAAGAGTAAAGTGAATGTAGAATCAGACTTCGACCAACAGAGGGCAGCAGTAAATAGTAAATAATAAATAAAGCAGCATTAGACAAGCAGATTGTTAAAAAAAAGTTATTCAGTGCAAAATAGTGTGCACAATGTCCTTAAAGAGCTTCTGGATATAATCAAATCCAGTTCTAAAGAAGAGAAAGACAACAAAAACCTCGAACACATGGAGTCATTTGTTTTCTTGAGTTATAGACTTTGTGAATTGTTTGTTTTTTCTTGAGCTAAATAAATTCTGTATTCTACCTTGATCATATAGTTTAGTTTGTAATGAACAATTGGCATTACTTGACATTTTTATGATCCATTTGTTTGTCATGTTGATTCAACCAGCAACAACGGAAATAAGTCATGGTTTACGTACATGTGGATTGTGAAAATGCATGATGTATTTTGAATAAAATTGTGTGTAAAATCTTTCTTCAATTGAACAAATTAATGTATTTTTTATTTCACTTTTTTATTCAAGTACTACAACTTTGAGATAAAGTAATACATTTGCCTGTAATAAAATTATTTTTTTTCAGGGTTCGTATGGGTGCTGGATTGATTTTTAATGCTGTGTTTTCAAGGTTTAAAAAGACTGATATGAATTGTAGACGTGATGCGGCGCTGCGCTTTTCGTCCAGTGCACACTAATGTTTTAAAGTCATAATAATGAACTGTTTGTAACCAAATGATGTACATTTTCATTATCAGATTCACACGCCGTTTTGCTCTTTATGGTGTGTGCGTCCCTATTCTCTTCATGTGTCATGAGTGTGTTTTCGCCATAACGTGCCTAATAACAAATTTAACCTAATAATTATTATAATTTGAGAAAAATGTATAAAATGAGCCGTATTTTTTTCAAACATTGTACTATATGCTGTGAATTTGGGTAAAACAACAAAACAAAAAGAGAGAATCCCTTACTCAACATAATCACTCTGGACTGAAGAACTTTTATAGCTTTGATTCCTCCACTAAAAATGATGTTTTAGTTTTACATTTCATCGCCTTTGAATTAGATTATTACGTTTTGGGACTTTTTTAGAAAACAAAAAGGTTCTATCTACAAACTAACTGGATGTGATATTTTATTTGTTCATTAGCATCTTAAAATATATTAAGCTTTAAAGGTCAAATAGTCAACAATTTAATTGATTACAACAATAAACATTATGGGATGGTTTCTCAGAAAGGGATTTAAGACTAGTTCTAGACTAAAATAAATGTTAGTGCTGTCCAAACTGAAAACAACTTGTACTGACAAATCTTAAAATACATTTGTGCCATTGTGTTGTCTCAAAGTGCACACAAGGAATGTTTTTGTAAGGCAAACAATACTTAGGCCTAAATGTCATAATTTAACTTGGGTCTAGTCCTGCCTTAAACTAATCCCTGCCTGGGAAACTGCCCCATAGCATGATAATTCTGTCTTTTTTATACATACAAACACATTATATAAGTAAACTGATTGTTTTCCCTGAATATTATTGCTTTATTTAATGTTTTGCAAGATAGAACCTTATAAGCAGAAATTGAATTTTCAGAATCAAAAGGTTAATGCACGCATTAGACCTGTTCCAAAAATGCCCATTTAATTTTGATATTGTACATATAGAACACATTTAGGGTCTCTGTCTTTTTCAACTATGCAAGAGACTATCATTAAAGACATATCATTTTTTGCTATATGAAATGTAAAAACTTTGAAGCTCAATGTCTCAACTGCTAATAATTAAAAATTCAGATAGAACCTTATAATTCCAAGGTGACAACTTGATTTCTGTATTTATTTCTGGTGTCCAGCAGCACTGTTGATATTATGAATTATATTCCAGTTAATTATTTCATGATGTTATATTTTGGTCATACCACACAAATCAATAATTAATCTAAATATAAGGTCCCCACTAATTATTCTCAAAAATACTTTAGTTCAACATAGTCTAAATCAGTGCAATTTAACAAATTTAGCATACTCTCGTTTACCATGTTCATTCATATCTTTGCAACCAATTTTGTTATTATTTTTTATAATAAGGTACCATGGACCATATACCCCTGGACCCCCCTACAGGAGGATCACCCATCAAAGTCTCTATTCACGTTCAAATCATTGTCACATCTTTGTGTAGAGGAGTGCAGTTTAGTATAACACAGTTGACAATAATAAATACACCTAACACAATAATTACAATATAGAAAGTATAGAGGGATACAAAACAGGTTTCACAATATAAACAATATTGGATGTTGCATACAATATAGACAATATGGATTTGGTCAAATGTACACTTAACCTAAACACGGAGACCTGTAAAACAAGCAGTAATCTCACAAAAGTATTTTTACATTTCAGAGGTCTTAATAATTAATATGATTTATTTATTTATTTAGTTTTGTGGGTGTTATTTACTATTTTATAAAACACATAAACATCTTGAATCTGACTCCAGAGTCAACCTTGTGTCTTGCTTCTCTCACACATATGAATATTTGATAAAAATCTTGTGACTACAAATATAATATAATTGCATATTTATTATACGTGTGAAAGCGCTAATACTAATGAATAGCCTAGCGCGCCGTTATTATCAGTCGAACTGAACTGCGAGATTGAAAGTAGGCTACTAAACCTTTACATTTACTTACCGTTTCATTACCTATACCCATGGTGTCCATTATTTCAGTCATCCAATAGGTGGCGCTGTCACACAAAAATAGGCTCCCAAACATGCGATCCTAGGACTGTGGCCCCGAAACTGCAGCCTCCGGTATTGCAGAGTTACTGTTGTCTGAAGGCCTCAAAGAGCAAAGGCCTACTGCTGTAGCATTTTGTTTCTCGTGCGTGATTCGCTACTTTTGTTTAACGTATTCAATTATTAGAGTTTTGTTTACAGTCAAAGCATGGTGCTTTATTCAGTATTTTTCCATTTAGATTAAATGTATATAATAAATTAAGTGACTTCAGGTCTTGAGGCTAAATTGGATGTGTACGTTTCTATATTTTGTGGAATCTGCTGAAGTAAACAGCACACTAGCAAAGCCTGAGTGCTACTTCCTTGTTAGTAAGTCGGTGTGTGAGGGCGTCAAGAAGTTTCAGACACGCATAAGTATGTGTGGATTAATCTCTCGTTTTCGACGAGATTTTCTTTCGGGAAACCTTTACAGACGCTGAAAACAAGTCATTTTTAACTCATCAACGGGGACGGCGGTATCCGAGCCATGGAAGGTTCTTTAAAGGCTGTTTAGTGGATGATTTGCTAAGTTAGCTCAGGTTGGCTAACAAAATCTTTTCATCATATGCGCGGAACTGGATTATATGAGCCGGCATCGCCGAGCCTTTTAATTGGCATTTGTGAGCACTTTTAAGGATTTCTTTTGACAGATGTTCGACGGGATGGTTAACTGCGATGGATTCGTTGTGGTGTGAATGGAAACGGTCTGTGTGTTAAAGAAGATAGCGGTGCTATTTGAGCTAGCTGTAGCTAAAAGTGGGTTTCAAATGTTTTGCTTTGTTTGCCGGGGACTGAAATACACGCATTTCAGAGTGATTCAAGTGGAAGATTAGATGCCTAACCCGGAGATTATTCCCCGTGAAGGCCGCGGGAGAAGCCCAACGGCACAAAGAAGTCAAAGAGAGGAGAGACGGAGTACGACCAGGAGCCACCGGGAGAGACATCGCGAGAAGGGGCGATCATCGTCCTCCTCGCGGAGGAAACACAAGCATGCTCGCGAGAGACAGCTACAACAACAGCCGTGGCAACAGCAAGAGGTAGTTTATGATGGGGATGTGCGGACTTTGGTGGAGTATGATGACGTGAGCTCGCAGTCTGAGCGCTTTTCCGGGAGCCCGTCGCCCAGAACCGACACGCTCTCCGTAGACCGGCTGAGCGAAGCCGAGTTCCAGGACTCCAGCATCGGTGGAGCCACCACGCCGGATAGAAAAAGTAGAAGAGACCACAATTCCTCCCATGCGAGGAGAGAAGAAAGCGGGGTTTCGTCGGAGAAAAGCAGACAGGAGAGGGAGATGAAGAGAAAGGAGCGATCAAGAGAGCGGGACGCGGCGATCAAATCCCGCAGCGGCGTGAGAAATCACGACAGCAACGGGAGGAAACCTTCATCGGCGACGTCTGACAAGAAGGACTCCAAGCGACACAAAAACAAATCGAAAGCGGAGAAAGACCCTCCATCTGCGTATAGGGAAACACCACAAGCCTACAGGGACGACCGGGAGGAACTCAGGGCCTACAGGAGAAGTAGTCCAAGCGTCACAGCGACGGATAGTCCTTACGGGACATCAAATCCTTATGGATACCAGTCCCCTAATTCAAACTACCCGTTTATATCCAGGAGGAGCCCCAGGAGACTTTCTCCTAACACGACTTACCACGGTCGGGATTCGGAAATGTACGGTGCCTATGTTTCAAAGTCACCAAGTTCGTACTCGAGCAGTAAGCGGAAACGGTCCCCGTCCAGCCCGTACTGGCGCAAGTCACCGAGCTACGGCCGACACAGTCCCTACGAGCAGGGCGAGTTTACCTCCAGCCCGTACGGCCAGCGCAGACGCTCCAGGAGCCCATACAGAAAGTCTATCAGCCCCAGTCCGGACGTCAGGTAAGACGTCAATAATGTTTTGTTTTTCAAACTTGAGCTTGTGGGACAGGTTGCTTGGGTCGATTTTGTTTTCTGGGACCGCTGTACCTGTTTGTGTTTGTCTGCGAGGCTAATAGTAGTTTAGGAATAAATAAATATAAACTGTTAATGTAATAATTATTTGCATTATTATATGCAAAACTTAACGGAAACACCACATATCCAAAACTAAGTAAAAACAACCAAAATGTTCTGAAAGCGTTTCATACTATTGTACAACATTGTGGTATTAGTGGTTTTACTGTTGTGTAGTATTATAGTATTATTAGTGACATTTGATGATAGCTACGATCATATTTTTTTGTTACGAGTATTGTGGTAGAGAGGTTGCTTTTCGCTAAGAAATGCAAATGCGTTTTATTGAAAATAATTCAATCGGTTTTATTAGTGGAATTTGCACGTCTTAGGCCTTCGTGTCCACACAGCTAAGAAATGTAGCCTAAACGTGTCATTCGTGTATCTAAACTTTCACTGTAGTGTATTTTGCATTTAGGCTTGTTTATATTGAATAGAAAACTAAATCAATCAATAAACATTCGTAGTTTATCAGTCTGTGCTGTTATTTTGTAACTGGCAGTGGAAGGCAGCCTGTCTCGTGTCGATTTGTGGTTTAGGGACTGTTTATCTTTGTCTGTTTTTCAGTTTGCGAACTGTCAGAAAGTGTTGCGACAGGATTGAAAAATGCATTTTTGATGTATTTGTTTTACATTTACCCACCCGCTGCTGTGCCGACGCCATTCAAGTTCTATCAAAAATGACCAACACACGTGGCGCCAATTGGTTGGGCTCACGTGCGTCAGTCTTCTAAGCAGGAGGTTGAGCAATAAACTGGATGTTAAAACTTCCAACTTCTTTGCATGTTTTTTTCATTGCTTCCTCCTCCTGATTGAAAGTAATTATTCAAATGTAAAAGTTTTATTGACCTTGGGCAAGCGTGTATGTTTATAGAAGACTGTATTAGTTTTTCATGTTATATAAGTCTAATTATTGTTTGTATTAATAAACCAGATAAACATCTCATGTTCAAATTAGCTTTATGGGGGAAAAGGTGCGAAGTTTCTCATTCATTGAGTATGATGTGAGCACCATCCACCCGGCTATTAGAGGATTAAATGAAAAGTTCACCGCAAAATCGAAGTTGTTATTTTTTACTCACCCACATGATGTTCAAAATGTTTTAAGACCTGCCGTCTTCGGAACACTCATAAAGATATTTTAGGGACATCCGAGAGGTTTCAAGGCCTCCTGAATAGAGATCATGGTTATAGTTGTTGTCAAGGTCCAGAAAAGAACTAAAGACATAGTTAAATTGGTCCAATGAAGCGACGAGAATACTTTGTGTGAAAAATAAACCAAAATAACGAGTTTAATCGATTTAATCTCCTCTGTCTTGTCAGTCTATGGTGCGTGTTCACGAGAGCACTTCGACACATGCGCATTTGGTTTGTGAACCGTATGCCTCATGGCACATGACTGGAGAATATATCTATTAAACTTGTTATTTTTTTTATTTTTTCACACAAAGTATTCTTGTTGCTTCCACTATGCCACTATGAGCGGATGGACCAATTGAACAATGTCTTTAGTACTTTTCTGGACCTTGACAACAGCTATAACCATGATGTCTATAAGGAGGCCTTGAAATCTTTTGGATTTCCCTAAAATATCTTTATTTGTGTTCCGAAGACACCAGGAGGTCTAAAAAAGTGTTGAACGTCATGTGGGTGAATAAAAACGAATACAACTTTGTAGGGGGAATCTTTTGGTACCTCACGATTCAATTCATATCGGGATTGAAAATCGATTCACGATTTTTTCAAATATTTTTAATAACGATTCTTCATCAAAATTCAATTTGATATGTTTAGTCCCATATCCAAGGCAACTGCTTTACTTCAAGATTCTGCATGTGAATTCTTATCTTATTGAGATAAACAGTATATCGTTGGAAAGGTCGAAGTCTCTAGAAAACATATTTCATCACTGTTTTATAGAATAATGTATGTAGGAAGAGTAATTGTTTCCTTTTTTTAAAGAGCGTGCTTAAAATGTTTTTTACAGACAGTATAGTTTTATACTAAATTATTGTTTTTTAGATTTCCTAAATACTTCACCTTCGCTTTACAAAGCTTGCATATTGCATAAGTCTTGTCAAGCTCCTTCTCACCCTAGAGTTGATCAAATCCGACTTGTCCTCGCTTAAAATGGGACGGGGTGTATTTCTTTCACCTCCGTTGTTGCTGAGCTTGAGGAGTTCTGCCTTTTTTGTTCCGACAACATCTGCTATATTAACTAGAAAATCGATTTTTGAAATCTGTGACTCGCTGGAGGACTCAATTGCGATTCATATGTGAATTGATTTTTTTTACCCACCTCTACAATTTTGATGTGAACTATTCCTTTAAACTACCGAATGGCATTCAAAAAGAAAGTAATGTACAATGCTACAGCGAATAAATGCAGCTAGTTTTCCTTCTGCTGCTTGTTGACCATTATTTCTGATAATGAGGCGAACTTGACTGTGTGAACTCATTTGTGAAAAGTTAAGTGTTGAAACTTCTGTAGCAGTCAGACAATGGATTCATTTGTATTACTTTTAGAAATTGAGGTCCTCAGATTGATTTATAAACACTGTAACATGGTAAATCTTTGGTAGTGACGACCAAAATAAGAGCTTTATAAATCTTTTATTTACAGTGTTTTTGTCATTTCGGTCACCACCAAAGATTTGAGTATTCAACTCATGTACCATATTCCTTTGTGGCAAACAGAGCGAAAAATTATCAAGATAAACAATTTGCACACACTAGCTGGTCAAACCGTTTTTTTATTGAATGAAATGTTGGTTTAAAATTTCCTAAGACAATTTGTCACCTTGAAATCATAAGGTTCTTTGGTTCTTCGAAGGTGATTTACGTATTCTTATTCTGCAATGTTTTTTTCTTACTGTGCGCATTTTCTGAACTTTTTGTTTAAAAGAAAACGTGCTCAGAATTCTTCTATTTACAAGGCGACACATTTTAAAAAGATTTAATCTTGGGAAATGTTTGATTTTTCTATGTAATATCAGACTGAATGACCATATTTGCTCATTATTGGTTTTATTTTTATATATTATTTGAAAGTAGTTCACCTTCAAAATAACAATTCTGTCATCATTTACTCACCCTCTTGTCATTTCAAACCTGTACGACTTTCTTTCTTCCGCAGAACACAAAAGAAGATGTAACCAACACTATACAAGTGGGGGGGTGCTTTTTCTTTTGTTTTCTTTGAATTAAAGTAATACAGGTTTGAAATGACAAGAGGGCATGTCAGTTATTTTCATTTTAAAGGTGAACTACTTTTATATCTTTAAGTTTAAAACTTTAAGTTGGCCATGAAAAAGCCTTTGTGCAGCTATAACAGTCAACAATAAAACATCTCATGTTTTAACGATGATATATATATATATATATATATATATTGTTTCTGATTGTATTCTGGTATTGGTGTCTGTCTGTCTCAGGCGGGCGGTAAAATCACGCAGCCGAAGCCCGTACCAGTCTTCACGTCATTCTCGCTCGCGGAGCCGCCACCGCCACTCGCGTTCCCGCAGCCGGCCATCCAGTCTGTCCCCCAGCTCTCTGACCTTCAAGAGCAGCCTGGCCGCCGAGCTCAGCAAGCAGAAGAAAGTTAAAGCTGCCGAGGCCGCCCGTGTCAAAAACTCCAGCAATGCATCCACCCCCACCAAGGGCTCATCGTCCACTTCCTGCCCACCCCAACCCAGCCCCGTCATCAACCACTTGGCCAAGAAGACCAGACCCCCCTCGCCGCCGCCTGTAACTGAAAAAGGCCCCAGAACTCCTGTGTCGAGTCAGCCACAATCCCCGGTGGATAGACCCGCCAAGAGAAGCTCGGAAGCACCACAGTCCAGTAGAGAAGGCAAGGTGAAGGAAGAGAAGAAGAAAGGAGGTCAGACCATGCAGGTTAAGGAGAAAGAGAAGCCAGCTGTTTCTGCTCTCGCCTTCTCAGGCTCCCTTCCACCGGCACCCAATCACCTGGATCATATGGATGGAAGCAACAGGTGAGGTTCCTTGTTGTCAACTCCTTTGTGATATAATGTTTATTCTCTGATATATATATAATATCAAGCAACAGCTCTGTCTTGTAGTCATATGTCTTGTTTATACATCTTATGTTTTTGTGTTGTTTTTAACAACTAAATTAGTAGCCTGAAGGACTCCTCCTCAACTCCCTCAGTGAAGAAGAAACCAGAGAGGAAACCCCGTCACCTTCTCAGTGACCTGCCTTTACCACCAGAGCTCCCGGGCATCACGTCGGGTTCACCCCCCAGCCCCCCGGATGAGAAGAAGCCCCTTACTCAACGAAAGAGGCCAAAGTATGTTGATAATCAATACAACACCTCCAGAACATTCTTCTAGTGTGTTTCAGCCAAATTACTTAGCAACCTTTTGGATTCTTATTTAGAAAGCAGAATCACAAAATACATTTTGTGGTTTTATTGCAGAATTTGTGGTCCACGCTTTGGAGAAATCAAGGAGACGGAGATTGACTGGGGAAAGCGCTGTGTTGATAAGTTTGAAATCATCGGGATCACTGGAGAAGGTACTTACGGGCAGGTGTACAAAGCGAAGGACAAAGATACAGGTAAGGGGATTTTCAAACTTCTAGAAATATAATGTTACAAATTGCAGACTTATTTCGTTTCATAGCGAATTTAATCAGTTCTCAGGACGCTTTGATGCACATCATGCATGCATCACTTCACAATGATAAACTGTCTTTCTGGTTTTGCTTGTTCAGCTGAGTTGGTGGCCCTAAAGAAAGTTCGGTTGGACAACGAGAAAGAGGGCTTTCCCATCACTGCCATCAGGGAGATCAAGATCTTGCGGCAGCTGAACCACAAGAGCATCATCAACATGAAGGAAATAGTGACTGATAAAGAAGACGCCTTGGACTTCAAGAATGATAAAGGTGGGGCATATAAATGACTTTTTTATTGTTGGTGGAGTTCCATTTAATTTCAATCATGTAATTGGCTGTGTTTTAATCAAATAGGGGCATTCTACCTGGTGTTTGAGTACATGGACCATGATCTGATGGGTCTCCTGGAGTCTGGTCTTGTCCACTTCAATGAGAGTCATATCAAATCTTTCATGAGGCAGCTTTTGGAAGGACTCGAATACTGCCACAAGAAGAACTTCCTGCACAGGGACATCAAATGCTCCAACATCCTGCTTAATAACAAGTTAGTTTTCTACAAATAAAGATGTGTTGGAACAAACTTTTAGCTGTATCTTAAATGATAGTCATTGATGTTTATAATTTGTGTCGCCCAACAGGGGTGAGATAAAGCTGGCAGATTTTGGATTGGCTCGACTGTATAACTCTGAAGAGAGGTATGTACTCACCGTGACGATCATCCTGACACGATTCAGCAAGTTTGCCAGCTGTTCGTCGTGCATACTCTGACATGTCTTGTGCATTCTCCAGTCGGCCCTACACGAATAAGGTGATCACCCTCTGGTACCGCCCACCCGAGCTGCTGCTAGGAGAAGAGAGATACACGCCCGCCATTGACGTGTGGAGCTGCGGGTAGGAAAACGGTTAAGAAATGCAGATCTATTAATAGTATAAACATCCGCAAGGTTCTAAACCCTTAATTGTTACACAGGTGCATTCTGGGAGAGCTTTTCACCAAGAAGCCCATCTTTCAAGCCAACCAGGAGCTAGCACAGCTGGAGCTGATAAGGTAACAATGATTTTGTTTTCTTGTCATGTAACACCTTTTTCCGTCTGGTTATTCTTGTTATTTAGAAGCCTGATATTTAGCTAATCTATTTTACCGTGTTCAATCCAGTCGTATCTGTGGCAGCCCTTGTCCTGCTGTGTGGCCAGATGTGATCAAACTGCCCTACTTCAACACCATGAAACCAAAGAAACAGTACCGGCGGAGGCTGAGGGAAGAGTTTGCTTTGTGAGTAATCTGAAATAAACGCAACCTGTTTAGTCTGTTTTTAATGGCTCACAGCTTGTGACAGGTTGACGGATGATGACTCGCTACATTTACAAAGAGTCTGATAAATATAGCATGCATGTACAGTGTATGCATGTTTATTTTATGTTGAATTCAAGTTCTCCTGTTTCTTCATGGAGCTCAGAAGTATAAATGTAATTTCTTTTTCTCTTTTTCACTTGCTAGCTATATTAGAACGCTTTTAACGTGCTTATTCAATGAAATGCAAACCAAAGGACGTGCATTATGTACTTGATGCTTATTAATGTAATCATTTGACATGTTGGAAAATGTATAGCTATGTATTACATGCAGTCTAAATTGTATAGTCAAGTTAACAATACATTCACAATAATCCTAGACTCTCCGGGTTGGGCGTGACCAAGTAAATTAATTTCCCATTAGTAATTTATAACTGGTAATACCAGTTACTGGTGGTTTCGACATTTTCTTTGAGCACAATGACTATGTTTGGATTTGGCATATGCTACTTTGATTATGCTTACTGCGATTATCAGCTTAATCACATTATTTAAATCGAATGATTGCTTTTACATGAGGTAAAGTGTGATCGCAGTATTGCCAAAATCATATTATAATCGCAATTAAAAGGGTGCATGCAAATGTACACAATGACATGCCTTAAGATCAGTGTCCGTAACTGTTGGTTTGTCTTCCAGTATTCCTCTGATGGCCCTGGATTTGTTTGACCACATGTTAGCGTTGGACCCGAGCAAGCGCTGCACTGCAGAGCAAGCTCTCAACAGCGATTTCCTCAAAGATGTGGACCCAGCCAAGATGCCCCCACCTGAGTATGAGCTCTGTTTTTGTGCACTTTTCCATAATAATTTTTCTAAGACTCAAAATACAGATCAGTCAGTCATGTTATAAAATGAAAATTCTGTCATCATTTACTTCACCCTCTTTGTCAGTTCAGCATGTATGACTTTCTTTCTTCTGTAGAACACAAAAGAAGGTACTTTGAAGAATGATGGTAACTGAATAGCAGTGATACCCATTCATCTCAATTGTCTGAACACAAATCCAATGCATATGGTTACCAGCATTCTTTAAAATATCTTTTGTATTCTGGAGAAGAGATAAAGTCATACAGGTTTGAAATGACAAGAGGGTAAGTTATACATTTTGGGTGAACTATCCATTATCCCCTCATCGGCTGATATCATGTATAAATCTTTGTGTAAACAAAAGTATAAATCTCCTCCTTTCAAAAATAGACCGTGTGGTGTGCATGCATTTACAATATGTTTTTATTTGACAAATCCCGATGAGCATGTAGAATTGCATAAGCATTTAATGTCAAACTAGCTTTAAATAAACGTGCAAGCTTCACATCTTTTCAATGTTTCATGTTCAATATCTCTCTCTAGTCTCCCTCTGTGGCAAGACTGCCATGAACTATGGAGTAAGAAACGACGCAGACAGAAGCAGATGCCTGAAGAACTGACCGCCCCCAAAGCCCCTCGGAAGGAGCTGGGTTTGGACGACAGCCGCAGCAACACACCGCAGGGCTTCCCTCCTGCTGGAGGACACAAAGGTCAGAGCGCTGCTACTGCAGCCCTGTTGGGTAAGAATAGCAGCAGAAATGCTCAGAGAGCCTGCGTGCACTGCTAGAAACCCTACCGTTCTCAGTTATTCTGTTTAGATCATCTTTGTGCACTTACACTTTTCACAAGCTACAGCTGGTTTAAAGGGGTGATGTGACACGGCTGAAACCAATATTATCGTTTGTTTTAGATGTAATGCAATGTGTATTCAAGATTTAAGGTTAAAAAAACGCTTTATCAAAAAGCGTTTTCAAAGCTCATCGCTCTGAAAAGCGAGATGTGCTATGATTGGCCAATTCACCAGTGTGTAGTGATTGGTCGAATACTGCAAGCGTGTGACGGAAATGTAACGCATCTTATACCATATTTGGAACATCATGTTCCAAAGCAATTGTACTGACAGGTACACCCACCTTACTTCTGTATACATTTGGGCGGTCTTAGTCAAATCATACCACGAACTGACGTAGATTTGTGGGGGTGTGTTTACACGAGGCATTTCCGGCAGGTCTAGGTGAGCATTCGCGTTTAGGTAGAATGCATCTTTTGTTCTGACACTTAAATTTTTGCAATTTTACGTGTCTAATACATGGATGGGCAACTTATAACACACCAAAGACACAGAAAATACACATATTCGCGCCATATGACCCCTTTAAGGAAAATATATGATGGTATTGTTTTCATAACGTTTCTGTGTGATGTGTGTGTAAACCTGTATTTGTCTTGGTATGCTGACTCAGAAATAGACCCTTGGACTTTAAACTCCTTGCAGTGAATTGTTTATTGATTGGTTTCTGCTTTTTCTTTGCATCTGCTGCCTTGAATTGAAAGTGAATGAGTTTCCTATTAAAGCGAGAATCTCACGTGTCATCTTTCCTTAGACACTAAAGCTCCCAACTCCCAACTGACACAAGAACAGCTGGCTGTACTCCTGAACCTCTTCCAGTCCAAGACCGGCCCGGTGGGTTCAGCCCAGTTTGCCCAGACCATGGGTTCAAAGATGAACCCAGAAACGCTGCAGCAGCTAACCAAGGCTTTGCCCCCTACCCCGTTGGAGTCCGAAAGACCCCCGGAACCACCTCCGCTGCCCAAGGTCTCCAAACCCCCACAGCCTCCTCCAGGAGGGGGAGGAGTGCCTCGCACCCCACCCATGCCAAAGCCCCCTTCGCCGCCCACCCCCAAGCTGCAGGGAAAGGGAGACGGAGAGGCCTCGGCCACAGTCACACAGACTGCTGTCACCATGCTTCTGGCACAACTTCTCAAAGTCCAACAAGGTGCGGCAGGAGACGTCATGGGGTTTGAGGGGGCAGAAGGTGCCATCTTGAATGCAGCAGGTGGGAGCTCTGCACCTCCACTGCCAGCTGAGATAAAGCCACCACCTGAGCCCAGCCCTGTATCTCCAGGTAACCTCCACCAACACATGAAACCTCATAATCTGTTTACAACACATTGTTAACCGTTTCACTCTCTTTATTTTGTTGCAGTAACTGAAGGGGGTGGCTCCAGAGTTTTAGAGTCTCTATCCATTCTACCACCTGACCAGAGACCCCCAGAACCTCCAGAACCCCCTCCCTGTGCAGATCTGGACTATCGACAGGCCCCCGAGCTCAAACCAAGTCTGCCCCCTTCCACAGCCTCAGGAGAAGCTCCCAGACCCCCAGAACCTGACTATCCACCCCCACCCAGACCCACGGAAGGACCCAAGTACGGAACAGACTACAGCCGACCACCTCCGCCCTTTCCCCACGCAGGCTTTGCGGATAGCTACCTCGGCCACATGATGGGGGGAGGAATGCCTCCCCACCCACCTCTCGCCCCAGAGAGCTTTCCTCATGGAGTTGCGGCCAGCGCAGCAGCCGGTGGAGGCGGCAGCAGCTTGGTCTTCAGTGGTGACAAGGACCATCGCTTCGAGTACAATCACAGCCCACTGCCTGTGGGGCCCGGGCCCCTGCCACCTTCTGTACCCCCTCCTGGCCAAGCCTGGAGTTCGCCATCCCAATCAGGGGCGCCACCCCTTCCGCTCGGGTACGTTCCCCATGTGAACACAGCGGCACTGAGGGGTAGAGGACTCCCTTTTTGATTGGTGCAGAAGCAGCATGTTGTTGAACTTACTAACGTCGGATGCCTCAGAAAAGGAAGACTTTAAAAGACACATGCAGATGCCCTCGAGTCAGCACTAAGTGGTCTAAAAGGTCACTTGATTTGTAATATTTCTAATAATGAGGGGTCCGAGGGCACTGAAGTAACAGCTTGGGTTACAACCGGAGGTATAAGCTGTGTTGGGAGGGGAATTTTTTTATTTCCCGTTCATACCGTTTCATAGAACTGTTTTCGTTTCCCTCCAATTGGTTTTGTAATCTTATTCTACTGCTGTCTTTTAAATTAAAATCGTACCTTTTTTGAGTGTGCATTTACCACGCTGGGGTAAGTGTTTTTATGACCTGTACCTTAGTGTCTCCTTTAATTGGATAAGGACGGACTAGTATTACAATGTTTTGCACTACTGAATAAAGTAGGTGGAAACAAACAAAGGTGTGAATGTGCTGTATCTGCACATGATGCAAATGACCAGTAATGTAAGTTGTTTTCCTTATTTTTGTTTTGGGTCAGATTTTATGTTTTCAATTAATTTGATGATTGTGGGCTCTGTCACAAGGTTCAGTTCACTGGAGGGGCTCTTATCAGACTCCACAGAGACACTGGTAGCACTTGTGTGATTGGGCTCATTTGAAACGCTGGCTACTGAGCAAGCGATCGGATCTAAGCTGTGTTTTCTCACCAGTTCCCCACCAGCTGTTGTCTATAGCCATTGTAAAATTGAGAGTAAAGAGACATTTAATCGATTTCAAGGAGATAAGCAACAATGTCTTTTTTGTAATAAGATTTTGTTCCCCATTTGGCAATTGTTTATTAAAGAAATGCCAACAATGAAACTTGTTTTGGTATTTTTTTTTATGTACACATCTTTTTCTCCATTGTTATTAATAATGTATATTTACATTCATTTCTATCATCAACACCGCACTTTGTAGGTGAGTGTTTGATTTGTAATTCATTTCAAAACTATATAAAGAAGCCACGAACTAAACATATGTTAGCACTTAGCATGAACATGAAAAATAAATTTACTTGATGGGATATTCAAATATCCGTGTATTTTGAGAGCAAATGTTATTTGTATGAACAGTAGGCATATGCTTGAACTTTTATTGTGTGCTCTTGCGTCCTAAAATGGGCGGGCCTTAAGTGTGGTGGACGTTTTCTTCGCGTTTTTAATTTTCTTTATACAATATACAAAAATAATGTACAATATAGCTAACAGTATATATTCAATAACATGTACAACAATAAACAAAAAAGGCAGAATCCAATGTCTATTAGTCGTTGGGCTTCCTACGCAGTGTTCACTGCTCCCTACTCACTGAGCAACATATCCGTAGACTTCGCTTGCGCATATTATAATATAATAAATATTGTAACTACTTTTAAATTTAAAATAAATATACATAAACGAAACGGGCATTGTCTATCTAATCAATATAATCTTAACTTTTGTTTATGTTTGTATTTATTATTTGATCGATGCAGCTTGAGTATTTGAAACTCTACTTTATGCAATATAAAAATACATTTTAATTTGGTAAATTATGTGAAGATGTGTTTTAAATCCATGGTAATTCACGGTCTCATCTCGCTTTTTCCCTATGTGCACGTGCATTCATAAACATTCCTGAGGTTTGAGGCCTTTAGTCTAAAAACGTTTTCCAATCCACTCAATAATAATTTTAGTATATGCAATAACAAAACAGCTGGATAATAGATTATTTTTCTATTGAATAGAAATCACAGGAATAATCAATCAAATAACATAAAAAAAATCTCTAACACCCTTTTTTGTGCTGGATATATACCATGTAAAATGTAACCCCTTATATTTACCAATATTGTTCACTGATACACCGCTTTATTCCAATTTATATTTCTAAACAGTCTTTGTGTCATGAGTCATATATATATATATTTATTTTATTTTGCCTGTACTGGATTTTTTTTATCATTTCAAACTCATTAATGCTTTTTTAAAAGTGACTATTTAACCCTTGTATGGTCTTTGGGTTTGTGGGACTCATTGTCAATGTTTATTAAAAAATGTAATTGATTTTTTTCCCAGACATTTATATTAATTCAACATTATTTATTTTACCCATTTATGTCACACAAAAATATTTTAACATAAATGCTGTAGCAAAACACCATGCAAGGGTTACTTTGAAGGGTAAATTATTGTCATTGTTATTTTTATGCACATTTACCTAACTTTAAAATGAATCATAATCGTTTGGTGATCACTTTACTTATGTATTATATTATAGAGGCGATGTACAAATATTCAGGCGGACAAAAACGTATCAAAGGGGATTGAGCTTCTATACCTCAGGCGCCCCCTAAAGGAAGACAACCGCATTACACTGCACAACCGAGCTAACCCGGAAGCAAACTTCACCGTCATCATCAGGTGATGTATACAGCGTTCGAGCTGGAAGTACCGTAGTCATTTATTTATAAATTATTTTATGTTTAAAGGGCTGTTTTAAAGTCATGGCTCAAAAAATCAACGAAGCTCATGAGCACATTGCCAAGGCTGAAAAATAGTAAGTGATTCCTTTCGTGTTTAATGTTTTTAGAAACATTTGACTCAACATCTCTTTGAACGACAACATCATCAACAACATAAGCATATATAGCTAGCTCTATACGGTAGTTTAAGTAGCCTATATAACTAAGGGTAAAGTTAGTCTTAGTTACAATGTACCACATGAACCAAACCGTAACTGATAATATTGTTTTTAAGTCTGAAGACGAGTCTTATGAAGTGGAAGCCTGATTATGATAGTGCTGCATCAGAATATGCCAAAGCTGGTGGGTTGCTCTATTAACATCCCCTTTATATAATGCTATACTAAACAAAACACTGATCTGAGATCTGTTATTGTCTTTCTCGTCCCAGCTGTTGCCTTTAAAAACGCCAGACAGCTTGAACTGGCGAAAGATGCGTATTTACAGGAGGCTGAGGCACACACCAATAACAGATCGTATCCTTCAGACCTGTGTTGTGCTGTCTATCTGAATGCATTCACACATTGACTGAGTCATCGTGTTTGCCAGAATACCTTTAATACATTTGTCTTTGACCTTGACTCATTCTCCAGCCTTTTTCATGCTGCCAAGTGAGTATATCAATTTTAATTGAGTTATTAATCAGATTATTGTACTTTTCTATAAATACAAATTACTTTCGATATGCAGGGCACTCGAGCAAGCAGGCATGACCCTGAAGGTGAGTTCACAATTTTATTACAGATTTAAAGGGACACTTCACGCAAAAATCTTCCAGAGAAAGATATTTGGAAGAATGCTTATAACCAGACAGATTTTGCCCCCCATTGACTCCCATAGTAGGGAGTTGTGTTCTGTTGAACACAAAATAAGACATTTTGAAGGATGTAGGACAGCAAACAGTTCTAGGCACTTTTGACGACTATGTTATTTTTTCCTTCTATGGTAGTCAGTGGGTGGTTCCTCGGGGATGTTGCTCGGTGACTTGGTCGGGGTCACTGAGAGCAGCTATGACACGTCAGAGGGGATCTGGCTCTCCCGGCTGAGCCTTGTTTCTCCCGAGGTTTTTTTCTCCATCAATCAATAAGGGAGTTTTGGTTCCTCGCCACAGCAGGGCAGTGTTGGCTTGCTCACCGGGAGACTGCATCTATTTATTAATTTATTAGATATTATCTATTAGAATGATCTTGCTTGTTCTATAAACACTATGCACTGCGCTGTGTTTTACCTCTGTGTTTTCTTATTTGCTCCTGTAAAGCATTGTGAAAAGCGCTATATAAATAAACTTGAATTGAATTGAATTGAATTGGTGACATCTGTCTGGTTATAAGCATTCTTCCAATTTATCTTTCTCTGTGTTCATCAGAAAAAAGACATTTATACAGATTTGGAACAACACAAAGGTGAATAAATTGTGACAGAATATTCATTTTTGGGTGAAGTATCCCTTTAACAAGCTGCCTGTCCAAAAACGTGGTAAAATTCTACATGGTTACAGTAATTATTTGTATCAAAGTTTTGTATCAAACAATTCAATATGCATATGACATACAGTCATTCGTTATGTATTTATTTTCATGAGGTTTGTTAATAGTTTTTAAATAGGATTTAAACATATTCTTGAAGGGATAGTCTCCCAAAATACATTCCAAGCTTCTCTTTTTCCATACAATAAAAGTGGATGGGACTGCGGCTGCCAACCTAAAAGAAAGGAAAGAATAACAAAAGTGCTCTGAAAAGTGCCCCATGTGTGTTTTTAACGACAAAATATAGATTGTTTAGCGACAACAACAAACAAACTTTATGTGGTCCAAACTTAACTTCAAATAATCAATAATTGCTGAGTAGTTTTAATCTAATTTAATACAATTAAATAGGAATATAAATGAATTTTAGTATAAATGAAATATAAAATAAATTCTTATATTACTAGCCACTTGCCAGACAGATAACCAAACACAGTCCTGAAGTTAACTTCGGGCCAGGCGCGTGCATCTAAAGTGTCATGGTTTTGTCTCTATGTTCTTCAGGATATGCAGAAGATCCCTGAAGCAGTGCAGTACATAGAGAAAGCCAGCATGATGTATGTGGAAAACGGCACACCAGACACTGCAGCCATGGCTCTTGACAGAGCTGGAAAGTAAGTGTTTAAAACACAACTTAGAAAAAACAGGTTATGTATCAGATATTTATTCAGGATCCTTCATTCATTTATTCATATATAAAAACAACTTGTGCACAACTCGCTATTTACAGATTGATAGAGCCTTTGGATTCATCTAAAGCTGTGAATCTGTACCAGCAAGCTGCTTCTGTGTTTGAGGTGAGCTTGTATGATTTTTAAGCCCACAGTTTGTGGTATATGGAGGTCTTTACTTGAAAACTGCATTGCATTTATATGATTGTTTTAACAAAATAAATGAAACACCAACGTAAATCTGTCTGGACCATCAATTTTTGTCACGTTTCTTTTTCTAGAATGAGGAACGATTACGGCAAGCAGTGGAGCTCATTGGCAAAGCTTCGAGACTTCTTGTTAGACATCAAAAGTAACTTTTGCCTATTTGTTTGGTCTTTTAAAAAACATAAATATAAAGAACACATTGGTTTTAATACTTATGTTTGATTTTCTAGTTTGTGATTTGAACGTGATCAATTATTTCAGGTTCGACGAAGCGGCAAAGTCAATTCAGCAAGAGAAGAACATGTACAAAGAAATAGAAAATTATCCAACTTGTTATAAGGTCTGCTCAATAGTGCACTTTAGTTCGGACAGGTGTATTCAGTGATGTCAACTATAAAGACATTTTTGTACATGTATTTTTACACAGAAAACCATCGCACAAGTGCTGGTGCATCTTCACAGAGCAGATTACGTGGCGGCAGATAAGTGTGTGAGAGAAAGCTACAGTATCCCAGGATTCAGTGGGAGTGAAGACTGTCTTGCGATGGAGCAGCTACTGCAGGGTTTTGATCAGCAAGATGAAGATCAGGTGGCTCGTGTTTGTAATTCACCCCTGCTGAAGTACATGGACAATGATGTGAGTTATCCACTGTACATCTTGTAAACCTACAGGTTCAATTATTCTGGTTAATAGTATATATTTTTTCTCAAATTTGATGATAACACAGACTTTCCCATTTTATTTCCATAGTTTAGAGAACTTGTACTTGCTGTAGTTTTCTCAGATTTTCCGTCTCTTAGAAACCTAAAGGGTGTTTTGTTCTCATTCAAGTCTACTACAAGTGTCCCCTTATGACAATAAATCAAAATAATGACCATACATATTTATCCGTAATGTATTGTGAATAATTGAATAAAACCGAATGTTTGTACATTATAATCATTTACCTTTTTATTTGAGTTTTTACCTTAACAGACCAAACTTTGATCTGTTTTACACGTCCACACATGAACATGAGTCATCTCTGTCTTGTTTTCCAGTATGCAAAGCTGGCCATCAGTCTGAAAGTGCCCGGAGGTGGGAAGAAGAAATCAGCCGCTGCTGCCGGTGGAGACACGGGTGTGAACGCCGGAGCCGCCCAGCCAGAGGAAGACGATGAGTATGCTGGTGGGCTCTGTTAAACATCTGATCCCGCATCAGAGCTCATTCTCTGCTAAAGAAGGGCAGATTCTGAAGTTCAGAGCTGCTCAGACACTTGCATCTTAAACATACTCCATCTGTTGCCTGACTCCTTCATGAAGGTATACGCATGAATCTGTTAATGCTGGTGATCCTAAATTATTATATTCCTGGACTGGGGCTGTTTGTGCTTAAGATGTTTTCAGAAAAATGTCACCTGGAAATATTGAAAAGATCTACACTATCCATACAGAGGCCTTTATGCAATAGTTTGTGCGGGGTTGTACTTTTTCCCAAAATGCCTATTTTGGTTAACTCTCGGTCAACTTCATATTAACATTAATTTGAGGTTACAGGCATTCCTGGTTTTAAGATTGTTGCATATTAATACATGTCATACTGTTATCACGCACTATATAAACTAGTGTTGAACTTTATATTGTTTAACCAGGTTTTTGTGTTTCAAACAAATGATTCCCCAATTATTGTTTTATGTTACCTTACTGGAGAATCATCATTTTAATGATATGAGGAACAGTATTTCTTTCTACATGCTGGAGATTGAATAACAGTGCCTGCACTAACCTTAAAAAGGGAATGCGTTTACAAAGTCCTTATAACTCATATAATAGCAGATTAGTTTCAAATCTAAACGCCAACCTTTGTTATGTGGAATATATATGGAATGGCATCGGAAACTAATCAGGACTCCTCGCATATTTGCATGAACTGCCTTAATATTGTCTGTATATAAGAGACCTTAGACTTTAAAGTAGATCCTAATTTTCTTTTATTTGAAATGTAGGTGTGTTTTGAAATTTCAGGGAACAATTTCTCTATTGGACACAGAATCATGAATTGTTATTGCATGGGCTGAAAATATAAATGAATGAATAAAACAAGACGTTGATTTTCTAAGAAAAATGTTGGTCTCGTAATTTGTGGATATGCTGACACTAGTGGTTGCCCCTTTTTAAGGTCCAATGTGTCATTTTTTGGAGGATCTATTGACAAATGCAATATAACGTACATAACTATGTCTTCAGAGGTGTATGAAGACCTTACAAAATGAAGTGTTATATTTTTATTATCTTAGAATGAGCTATTTCTATCTACATACACCCCTTACATGGAATTCACCATGTTGTTTCTACAGTAGTTATAAACAGACAAACTGCTCTACAGAGCGCGTTTCATTAAATATTTTATCTCCTTCGGCAAAGAAGCGAAAATGTGACGACATCTTAGTCCCGTGTCAGCCACCGTAGTGCTTTAAAAAGGAGGGAAGAGTGAGCCATTGGTTGCAATTCGCACCCTCACCACTAGATGCCACTACATTTAATACACTAAACCTTTAACATTATGTACATAAATGTGTAAGGTAAACACAATGAACACAGACAACAATAGTATGTTTCAAAAATGTGCTTTATGCTCATGATATTGATCCACAATTACACCACATGTTCCTCAACACAGCAATGACAGCAGTGAAGTGTTGCTCTGTTGAGTCACTTTGAAAAGTCTCGGTGTATGTTCTGTTTCCTGAGAACCCTTTAGTCTTAGGTTCAAGCTAAAAAATAAGGCAACAGACCATAATTCTGATTCAATTTTTAAATATTCTTAGGTCCAGGAACAGTTTTCTCTAAAGAAAGTGGCTAGTGTCTTTTCGTCACGATCACCTTTGTTCAAGTTTACGGGCAGCTACCAGGACAGTATATTGCACAACGCACGATAAACAACTCCCAACAGACAGGTGGCGCTAAAGCCCTATAACCAGATCCCATCAGTTGCATCCTCCTGGCAGCTTCTCATGTCCTAAAGGTAACCTCAGATTAAGGTACGAACAGGACACATCGGTACTGTCCGACAGCTTTTTCACCTGTCGGTCACATTATAGTAGGCAGTAGGACCTCGAGCATCGAGGTCATTTCTTTCTCACAGTCTGTAAGAGCGCTTGTGATACGGACACCTCCCGCTCGGACAGGGTTCTCTGTTGGTTCTCCAGTATCTCTGAAGGCTCATTTGGTCTTCTCTCTGGTCCATTTGATCATAGTCTCTGGTGATCGATAAAGGAAGATCAGTTTGGCGTACAGGTCTTCCTCAAGCTCCAGCTCGCCCGTCTCACGCACGAGGAAGATGTCTGTGCAGAGTTTGAGGATGCGGTCCACGCAAGGAAGCTCTTCGAACATGATGGAATGCGAGATGCCGCTGAAGAACTCGCGGACGAACTTCCCGATCACCAGCACCACGGATGCATACAGACCCATTATACTGTGAGAGACAAACAGATGGAAATCATAGCACACTATTTTGCATACTTCAATATCCAGTGCATTTATGATTGACCAGTCCAGTTCTCCTGGGCAACTTTAAAATGAAAGCGATGGTTAAATGAAAATTCCTTCCTCATTTACTCGTCGTCATGTCACTTCAAACCTGTAGGACTTGCTTTCTTCTGCAGAACACAAAAGAAGGTATTTTGAAGAACGTGTTTGACCAAACAACATCGGCCCCCATTGGCTTCCACTGCATGGATGCAAAATCACTGAGACATTTCTCAAAATATCTCCTTTTGTGTTTCACAGATGAAAGAGTCACATACAGGGTTTGACTGACATGAGGGTGCATAAATGATGATAGAGTTTTCATTTTTGGGAACTATTATATATTAAGTATTGTATGTCTTACCCATATCCTGCCAGAAAACCCAGACTGGGAGGACTGACTTTATCACTGAAGACATAAAGGTGCAGTCCAGCGTTTCGTTTCTTCTCTGACTTTGCCACTGATCTAATCTGGATCTTTCCTGCCGATGGCTGATCCACGATCCACCACTCCTGGATCTCCTCGCTGCCGTTATGAGACCTCTCTAAGTCCAGCAGGATGCTCTTATAACCATCATCTGAAGTGAAGGGGAGCATTTCACATTCAACAAATGAATGCATAGGTATATCATATTTTCATATGTGATTCGGTTTATACTTTATTTGTTTTGAGGTAAAAATGAGCAAAAGCAATATAGAAAGGGCATTTTAATTACTTCTGTAAAGGTGATCTATTGGTTTGGCGTTGGAATCGCTTGGTGCTCGAATGAAGCATGGAAACACTTTCTCTATTACCCTATAAAGAAAAAAACACAGATATCAATATACAGTTTTGAGGCGTGTCATTAAAACACATTTTTTTCAGTTTACATACACAGCTTTTTTGCTGGTTCCGTTAAGCAAAGCTATCAGCTCTTGTCTGGTATTCATGTCTAGATATGTGACATGTTTGTCCATCGCAAATTCAGCTTTCGCTCCCAGACTCAGATTCCTGAAGGAGACAGAAACATAATGCATCATCAATTAATGTGTTAAACACAAACCTGTACCACACTACACCAGAAATTCTTTTTTTGGATGTGTGTCATGGTATTTACAAGTACCCCAGAATGAATATTCTGTCATGAATTACCCACCCCCCCAAATTGTTCCAAACCTGTATACATTTCTTTGTTCGGTTGAACACAAAGAAAGATATTTGGAGATATGTTAGCTGACAGTTCTGGGACATTATTGACAACCATAATATAGGAAAATCATTTAAGATATTTTAAAGAATTTAGGAATGCAAACAGTTCTAGGCCATAGATACCGTTTACATTTTTCCTACTATGGTAGTCAATGATGTCCCAGAATTGTCAGTTGCTAACATTCTTCCAAATATCTTTCTTGGTGTTTAACAGAACAACTTGAGGGTAAGTAAACGATGACAGAATTTTCATTTTTGGTGTTTATATTTTGTTTCTTATAGTTATTTTCTTTGGCATGTGAAACTATACATTTTTATTAACTTATTTGATTTGGTTTAAATAATAAAAATAATAAACATATAAATAGAAAAGGGTTGAATGATTTTTTGTTATAATAAATACGTTAAGAAAAACAATGACAACAATAACGTTTCCAATATATAATCCATTACTATTTTACACACAAAAAACAAGTGATTCTGAAATCTGTGTATGAATAGAGACTTTTCCTCAGTTGACTGAAGTGAATGTAAAACACCATATTCTGTGATTTCTATTAACCTTTGGATGCTCCAAGTCATGGTAACAGGAAACTGGTCTTCTTTACTCAGGACGTCCATTAGATTCTTCCTGCTGGGAGGGCTGATGGTCCACAGGGAGTTTGAGCTTCCTTCCAGCTCCGCCACAGTCACATCCTCAGCCGTGTATGCCTCCAAAAACTGCAGTGCACTCTGGGAAAGATGTTCAATAGCAGTATTGTGTCATGCTTCACTAAATTGAACTAAAGTGAATTCAACAAAATGAAGGATGCATGCATGAAATATAATAATTTATGATTTCTTTTATTTTTACACACACAATACTGATGTTGATAGTTATATTCAGCCAGTGGACTTACAGGTTCATAATTGTAAGAATTCATAAAAGCCTGGAAATCTGATTCTGTAATGTCCTTCAGTTGATTCTGCTGAGCACTCATAGTGAAGATCGGCTATAAAGCAACAATTCAAATTAAAAACAATACGACAACCAGGAAAATTTCACTATGATGTAATCTGAAGGGTTATTTAAGGGTTTACCTGAAAGCCCCCCAGTGTGATGGTGACAGACACGTCCAGGGGTTTGTTGACGACTCCAGCCACCGATTTGACCAGAGACATGAAGAGCAGAGGAAACCAGACGATACAGATGAGCAACATCACGATCATGCCGCCCATACCGTACTTCACCACCTTCTTCTTTTTCTGTCCCCGAGGCTGCGGATACCTCTGAAAACGAATCAAACCGCTTTCATTAGTCTGCCGCTATTCACCTGTTATTTCATCAGCCAGGTATTCAAAGCTATTTTAATAAATGCCCATCTGACCGCACATTCATTCAATTCTATAATCCATAAAGTTAATAAACAGCCTGCACGTGGTTATACATATTTGGGCAGAATTCCTGTCTTTGTTTTGATTTTTTAAGCTAAACATTTTCTAGTGACTTGTTGCATTTACAAACTGTCGCCACAAGTTGACAATTGTGCCAACTGAAAATGTTTATATGCAACAAGTCACTGCAACATTTTGAGGTCTGAAACGTTTTAATAGTGTAATATTTATTAATAAATCAAACATTGTGTCTTTCACCATTCATATGACTGGTGTTTATTATTTTTAAATCGGTCAAAAAAATGAAAGCATGCATCATTGTAATAATATTGATGCTTTCCTTTAAACCCCCACGAATGAAACAATGATGGAATAGAGACTCAGACATTTATTATTTAAACATCGCTGGGCTGTCGTACAGTGAATCTTTTGATATTTATCATGTGTTAATATTGGAAAGAAGTCTCACCTTCTCAGATTCCCTCCAGCACTTGAGCACAAATATATGAGCGTAGATATCCTCCACACAGATCCAGCTGGACAGACTGAGAGTTGTGTCTGTCCACACCCAATCCATCACCGCACGCAGCTCCGTCAGGAACGGCACCAGCCGGAATCTACACATTGATTTAAGGTGAAATACAGATGGAGAAACCAATAGCTGTATTCAGTATGTGTGTTGTTATATTCCAACAAGGTTTTTTGGACCATTTTAACATGAACATTTTTTTAAAGATGTGTATAACCAGAACAAAACTAGATAGTTATATGCAGAAAGACTGTGTTTTATGATATAATAATACATTTAAGATTTATAATATTCTCAGATGGGTTTGACATCGCTTGACTTCTACTAGGGTTGCCAGATCTGCGCAAGAAAACCAGCCCAAATAGCTATTGACAACTATCCCAAAAACTAGACTCAAAATATGTCACTCCTATTCCTAAAACACATATTTTCTATCCTTTTTATGCATTCCACAAAATGTCTTCTTTAAAATCAATGTATAGACCACTTAGTAAAACGAATACAACGCTGGACCAGAAGTCACTCAAGAAACATTTGAATTAAGTACAACCAACAGAACATTTATGACCGAATCAAATGGTAGTCGAATATTTTTAAGATTTAAATATATATGTACGATTTAAAAACTAAACTAAAAAATGAAACCAGAAGTGCTGATGGATCAGTGTTTAAATCTCTGTGAAAAAAAGTGGGCTTTAGACCGTTGCATCGGACGTGCACGCCGAGACTGCAGTTAACTTCCGGTTTGTGTTTGGCTAGTGTCTAGTAATATAACATATTATATTTGAACCAATTTATTTTAATGTTTATTTATATTAATGTTTTATTGTATTATTGTACTAAATAACCGATTTGTTGAATTTTGTTGTATGTTCATTTAATTAAATACAAACAATTGTTGAATGAATCCTGTAGTTTGGTTACATTTAAAGAAACCGTTACATTGACTTCTAGCGGTTGAGCTTGGTATCGCAGTCTAAATTCAAAACATTAGATAGGCAAGTTTAGCCAAGTAACAGTTGTTCTCGGTTTCTTTTGCTTGTTATCAGAAATAATCTACAGGCACTCTATGTTTATGAATGTGTACCGGAAGTTAAGTGCAGTCCACGATCTTTTAAGTTGTCACTCTGAAACCGTCTAAAGTATTCATTATAAACGTTCAGTTTTCATTAATAACTTCATTTTACCTTAAAAATGACAGCTGATGAACAAAACTATTCCGCCTTTAACCCACATAATAAATAACCACTCATGGCAACAGTTTAAACGAGATCTGGCAACCCCTACTTTCCCTCACATACAGTAAAGATATGAAAAGTAACTCGCGATAAGTTTTTCAAACAGAGATGGCAGTATGACGTCAAACAAACACATTGCAGCTTTAAAGAGACACTGTTATATGACAAAAGATAAAAAGTTCACTAAAAAAATAAAGAAGTTCTTCCGGAAGATCAGGTGGATGTTTTCCAGTAAATGTGGATCATAAATATTATCATAGAAGCTAAAGATCCGCTCCTTAGATGTAATGTGGTTGAACAGACTGGATTGTGGTTTATAGGACTTTAGTTTTATTTCTTACCCCTGGAAGAGGAAGAGATTAACGTAATTATAGCTCTTGGTCAGGAAGTTGCCCAGCACGCGGGTGGGGTAGCCACAGCGGATCTGATAAGCAGACAGACCGAAGTAGATGCACTTCACAAAGTACCACAGCTGAGCCACCGTGTTCTGGCTGAAACGCCTATAAAAAGTGCAAAAATCACATATTACATCGCTGGAAACTTCTAAATACTCCAAAAATTAACACGTTGTTAGCTATCGTACCTCTCAGTGACCCCTGGTAGAATAAAGAACATCCAAAAGTGAATGCCGAAGACCAGGATGACCTGAAAGATGACCTTCCCCATGACAGTCTTCCTCAGGTACAGCGCACGATCTACCACCATAGTACCAAACTGGATCAGTACCATCACCAGAAACGCCTCCGGTACCTGATCCTCTGACAGAGAGGAAGTGATGTCAGCGGCTGCCGAATGTTTCTGTGAGAACGATGTGACAGATGTTACACAAACTGCTTTTCTCTAACAGGATATCTCGTTGGTGACGCGGTAAAGGCGCAAAACGCACCCCAAAAGCCCAGAATCCAAAAACAATGATGATGAAATCAACGGTGTCGGCCAGAAACATGACGACATAGACGTCGGTCACAGCGCTGTACTCTGGGTGGATGAGGTTATAGAAGAACTGACGAATGGGAATGTAGATCTCCAGTATCCTGCAAACACAGAAATATGCATATGTGATGAAATTCCCTCAAAAATGAAGCTTGAATCGCAAATATTTAAATGTTTTCATTTTTGTGCGAACTGTCCCTTTAAACATGGTGTCACGAATTACAGATATGCGTTTGGTTTGGTATATATTGCTTTAATGGGAGTCATACATTTTGACAGTAAACCGTTTTGCTTTGATGAGTTGTTCTCTGAGCTTTTCCAAAAGAAGTTCCTTTCGACTCTTCTGTTGGGCGCTTAGTGCGCTGCCGCCCCGTCGCACGCTCGCCCTGGTACCTGTACTGCCTGCGAAAGGACAAACAAATGTACAAAGTAAACCTCGCTGACAGAAAAACAGGATATTCTCCTTAATAAAATGAAATTGGGGGGTATTTATACCTGCTCTGGAGTGAGCAGAGCGCTGTGAGATGTTGGATTCTCCACTGGAGCTGTAACGGCGGACGACAGGTTTTGTGTGGTGGTGTTTTCTGGGCAAACGCACGTGTGTCGACACGGGTGATGCGTTGTGGGAAACAGGGCTCTTTTCTGAGCACGGATGTGTTTTCTCTTCACTGTCTGAATCAGAGTGGTGAGACGTTGCGGTTCTACCACCTGAGCTGGGCTCATCTTCATCCCACAGTCCATGACACTGGTGAGAAGGTTGACAAATATATGTAATTGAAAAAGTTAAAAGCTATAAAATGACAAATACAGCCGTGGAAAAAATTTAGAGATTATTTTGAGTATTTCTGAATTTAGTGTTTATAGGTATGTGTTTAGGTCAAATTAACATTTTTGTTTCATTCTGTGAAATACAAACAATATTTATCTCAAATTTCAAATACAAATCTTGTTTCTATTTGCATTGTTTTGTAGAAAATGAAAACTGGATAAACAAGTCAAAATAACAGAAAATATGCTTTTTTCAGACCTCCAATGCTGCAAAGAAAACAAGTTCATATTCACTCTTAAGCAATACCACAGTAATATTTCAACACGTATTTAGGAAAAGTCCCAAAATACGTTTTTTATGTGAATCAGTTTTCATGCGTCTCGTCATGCTGTCAGTCTTTCACATTGCTGTTGGTTGACTTTATGTCACTCCTGAGGTTTGACTTTGTTGAAATTGAACAAACACTGGACTGGAATGACCACAATACATCTGGAAATGCTGATTTGAAATGAAAAGTTGGAATGGGACTTCATTTTTTTCGGCAGAAATACTACATCAGAATCATATACCAAACATATTATTCACATCAGATGTGTCACATGTTAATACCTTCAGTATGGATCGATGGAAGAACAAAGCGAGAAGCTGAACAAGATCGTAATGGACGTAACCTTCTTTCTTCTCCACACCGATTATGTTAGGAGGGTGAAATGGTTTGACCTTGTCCACTTCTACGTTCTTGTTGAACGGGAAGAAGCCAAACTGGAAAAAGTATTTTATCACTATAGTCACCTATGTGGAGAAAAGAAAGAAGTTAATCTAAATAAATGAAATCATTTTTAACAACTAAAGGAACATCTTTAAGTGTACAACTCCAGCTGTAGCTTGCAAACAGAATGTTTAGAAAAAGTGGAACATTGTATGCCTCTCCTAATCATTGTGTTGATATGGATATTAAAATAAACTATACAACAGATGTGACACCTCTGTATAGACGATGGCTGTCATCCAGAAGCGTTTGCTGGGTCGAGGAACAGACAGCATGGCCCAGAGGAATATAAGGATGGGCAGAACCAGCGTGGCCACGGATGCTGAGATCATGTGGTTGAGGATGATGACCAGATAGCAAACCATCTCTGAATGAGCCACCAGCATGTTATAAAGAGCATAGCAGAGCTGGAGAAACTGAGGTTGAGATCTGTAGAAACTTTCAGACTCTTCAAGCTTCTCATCATAGAACATCCTGATGAAGAACATCAGAGAGCATTTCAATTTGGATCTTTAATTAAATGAATTACTGAAATTTAAAAAACAACTAATAAAGTAATAATAAAAAATTAAGTTAATTTTATGAAGTTTACATATTCTAGAATTGTAACAGTAGTAAACTTATGAGTATAAAACTAGTTTAAAATGATGTTTTTCTGGGAAGTAGGGCCTATATAAAGTATATTTCTAAAAAGTACATATAAAGTGGACTGAAAATAAACTCTCGTATTTTTAGTTTAAAAGAAGTCTACTTATAGCACAGATTGTTCTCTACAGAATAAAAAAAAAATCAAACAAAATAAACATATTAAACACAAGTAAATGAAACTGTAAAATTTAATATTTAATTAAAATACATTATTTTAATATTTTTTTTATTAATTTGTGAATTCATTTGTTTCTATATATTTTATATATAAATAATTTCTGTATGTATTTTATACATCATTATTTTTATATTATAAAATCAAATTAAAGTAAAGTAAATTAGAGACAAACTAAAAGTTTCTAACATGTAAAGATCAACTAAAGTTAATGTCATGAACCCAGGTCACATGACTGTGACATCACCTGCTCCGTAGTAGCTCACTGGCTGTAAGCTGATGGCTCATGGACAGCAGTGTTTCACAGCTCCGATAGCCTGACTTCTCATCGGGTGTTGCGATCTTCAATTGCCGCACATCTGAGTGACCCGCCACTTCACCTGTTGAATCCAGACCAGTGGCTTTACTGTACGACGGGGGGATATCTGCACCGCCCCGGCACCAGGCCGACCGCTCGGCAGCTATAATGCTGTCCCATTCCTCACTGGCTGTGGCTCCCTGAGGTGTCTGACCCTCGCTAGCACAGTGGTGTTGTGGTGAGGGGGGTGGTAGGTCCGAAATGGGGGTCCAGAGTTTGTCTGGGCGTTCTCTCGTGGCTTGTTCATTCACAGTGTCCTCGATTGTGTCATCGGTGCCCTGGCGTGAGTAGAGCTCAGAGCCCCGGGTACGTTCACTGATGGAAGAGAAAACCGATATGTTGTGATTTATGGGTATTACCACAAGGGGGAAGCATTATGCAACATTACCCAAACTAAATTTAAATTTAGAGAAAGAGGGGTGATAAAAACCTTGCTGCACTGTCTGCAGATGAAGACTTTAGATCTACACTGGGCAGTCTGCAGAGTTTGGGTCGAGCTCTTTGGCTGGTCTTGGAAACGCAGTCGACCGGTCCTGTAGTCTGGTCAAGCGTGGACTCATACAGCAATGTGGATTCTGTGTATGCACTGCAAAAGACACAAATACATTTATGACTACATATTCAGTTTTCAAAAGACAAGAGAATGAGAGCTACGAGCTGAAAGCACCTTTGGCAAGTTTTCGATTACCAAGAAGAAAAACTTGGTTTGTTTTTTCTTACAGATTATTGACTTGTGCACTTACAATGGAAGTCTATGGGGCAACAAGCTACATATCTGGTTCTTTAAAAGAATATGTAAACTATAATATAAACATGGCTCACAAATGTAACAAAGATGATCCGTTTTTTAGACAATGTATTCTGTACCAGTTTAATGCATATGATTAATGTTGAGTTAAATACCATGGTATGATCATTTTTCTGGATGTTGACATTTTATGGTAATTTTCGAAGAGTGTCCAGATGTATTCAATACATGTATCATATTCAATATGAATTTGGTATGACAATCAAATGAATATGGTAATGTTGTTTCAGTACCACGGTACCAAAGTATAATATCACCAGCATTCCACGAACACTTTTATCGAACCTGGAACATATTTTGAAGTGTACTTTCATTTCCATAAAGGGAAAGTTACATTAGCAGGACCGTAGCCAGCCTCTCAGAGGCATGATGCAAG
This sequence comes from Triplophysa siluroides, assembly GCA_006030095.1. Lineage (NCBI taxonomy): Eukaryota > Metazoa > Chordata > Actinopteri > Cypriniformes > Nemacheilidae > Triplophysa > Triplophysa siluroides. The sequence goes on along the minus strand of VCII01000197.1, from coordinate 607,089 downwards.
TCTACATGTCCAGTGTTGGGTGTAACTAGTTACAAAGTAATTAGTTACTGTAATTAAATTACTTTTCCCTTTAAAAAGTGAAGTAAGGGATTACTCTTATTTTGTCTGTAATTGAATTACAGGTACTTTGGATGTAATTTAACTAAATACTGTGAACTATATACAATAGTGGAATTGACATTCAATTTCAAAGTCTAACTTAAAAATGCATGCATTAATGTATCTTTCCCACATTTGTAATACTTTAGTCAGTTAATAAGAGTACTTTATGTAGTTATATATTATTTATTGGAATGAATTAAAAGTCGTTTTGTGTCTATCCTTGATTCACTTAAATAATCAAGGTTGTAATAGGATATAGAAAGTAATAAGTAATAAATACTTTTTGGAGAGAGTAATTTGTACAGTAATCTAATTACACCATTGAATATGTACTTAGTAACTAGTAATTCATTACTTTTTCAGAGTAACTTACCCAACACTGTACATGTCATAATAAAAACGATGCCTGTAGTTCCAACTTTACGATGCTACGATCGGTCGTTGGAACGATTGTTTCGGGAATCACTTGAATCGTTGAACTATGCTGGTGCGAGATGGAAATAGTTCAACTTCTCAGTGTACGGTGCGCAAACTGCGGCTCACTTGACTAGGAAAGCGACGTGGCTCGCGTTTTCCGAACGCTTTCAGACCACCCCAAACGATTCTTTTGGGAAAAGCACCTGGGCAGTTCTAACACATGAATCCTCATGACACCAGTATTAGCTAAGATAAGCCCATGTTAGATTTTGATTAGTCCATGTCTCTTCACTCATCAATAGTTCACATGGAAGTAAGTATTCTTTCAGATATTAGTACATAGCTATTCATGGACCCTTATTGTAAAGTGCTACCGAATTATTAAATAGATGCCAACTAATTGGGACAAAAGACCTCCTTACTACCCCTAACCTTAGCGTGCATTTGATATTAAACACCTGTTAGCCTTTTTTTCAAATATTTGCTTAATTTTGTTGAAAATAAATGCCTGTACGATATGATATGTGATGTGAAAATGTAGAAGAGTTAGTTTGGTGAAAGGCGCATTTGAACTTGGTTGATAGCGTCAAAACTAATATTACTTGTCACTGGACCACTGAAGTGGCTGATAAAGTGATGTCGTTTTCCGACACCCATGATCCTAATTATTGGCAGTTGTTATTTAAAAGGACACATTCTCATGACAAAAATTCACCAAAAAACTGACTTAAATTCTAGACCTTTGACAGTAAAGGGTGGGTCGTTCGAACCACCCGAACCCCCCCTGGCGGCGGGCCTGAGCTGACTCATTTCTGCAGTGACCGTCTGGCCACATAACATACCACATTGAGGCCTAAATTAGTCAACCATATTTTTATATTGGTAGAGGAACATATTAGCAGTGATAATTTGGCCTGAGTGTGGTGGTGAGGGAAAGAGGGAATAGCATGTACAGCGAAACCTCGGAGACAGGAGGCTGTTGTTGAAATCTGGCACACTAGACACTTCGCAAATATCTTATCCGGAGTGTGTGCCCTACACGGGGTGTAACAGGAGTAAACATGACCTGATTCAAATACGATAAAGCCTACTTCAAAAAATGTATTTCATCGTAATATACTGCTCATTTAATAAAGTCTCTTATTTGTCAGATCACAATTACTAAATTGTTTGAATAACATAAGAGAACTGACAAAGTAAATGTGCGTACATGTCAGTATTTTTTTGGTATACATCTAGTCTTGACTTGTTCTTGTGCAAACCATCACTGTTTTGAAAATACTTTGAGCTTAACCTGACACTCAAACATTTTTAACTATTTCAAAAAGGAAATCTCCGCCCCATGCGATGTGTTTCATGTCTACAGACAGCTTCATTAGATTAACCTTTTAAGAAAATGTATAAGTAGTTTTAAGTAAATCAACAATAAGTGAGATTTTCTGCATTAGACTGTCAGTACATATATCGGTCTGTAGACATTATCAAATTAAACTTAAACCTTCATACCTAAAATTCATAGCATGAATTAAGTTGTTTTAATTCAATGTTTAACAATTTTAATAATTGTTTTAAATTATTATTAAATATAACCGAATTACATTCAAACTTAAATCTAGAACACGAGTATAAACGGTTTCAGCGGTGACAACATAAACAAATCCTATGTGACCCAAACTTAACTTCCGTTGGACTTCGGTAAATAATCAATAACTGTTGATTAGTTTTAATACAACTAATTTACAATAGAATATTGATATACAATAATATGGATATAAATTAAAATAAATAGTTGTATTATAACCAAACACATACCGGAAGTTAACTTTGAGTCAGGAGTGTGCTTCCAATGGAACCGTTTATAGTTGAGTATGAATTTGAATTTACTTAAAAAATAAAAAATAAACAATGCCCCCCAAAGTATTTAGATACTTAAGCTAAAGTAAAAATATAATGCAGCAAAATTCCAGAAGGTATTTGATATCTAATATGATGACACTTAGATTTTTAAGCGTTTAATACTTCTTGGACTCTCACAAAGCGAGAAACCAAAATGCAAATGATTCACTAATCTGAGTTAAATGTTTGTTTTTTCTATTTAAATGTGTTGTTTTACCAGGACAGATTGTCTGTAGAGAGATCAGACTCTAGGCCTTCCATGGTGTTATCTTGCGGAGGAAGATGACTTTGTTCAGGGCTGAAGTCTGTATACACATCTTCAGTTCTGTCCAGACTGGATTCGGCGGATGCGGGTCTGCACATCTGTCTCTGGTAATACACATGGATGCTCTCCCGTGATGGAATGTTACCCTGGTGGAAAATGACATGCTGTAAACCTCAAGGTTTAGAGTTCTGTACATTCTGTGCACGGTGCGCATTTATTTGTGGTTTGATTGTAGCGGTCGTGTCATTTTGGTTTTTCATACATTTCAAGTAACACATCAAATTATGAGCGTTTAATATTTAATAACACTTTAGAAAACCATTCCTAAATATCTAAAGTCTGAGACCACCAATGAAAAGCTTTTATTTAGTTTTCATTCTTATTCATAAAAACTGCAATTCATATGACCTAACGAAACATCAATCAATTGCATTCTAGAGTTCATATTTTCAGTACTGCGAAGCATCATGGGATTGCTGGCCACCACTACCTTTTTGACCTCTTGCGTGAGCATGCAGCGTTCGATGCGTAGGACAGTGGAGATATCAATGTGTTCCTGACAGATGGAGTTCAGCCAGGCGGTGAAACTGTCCATCAGGGCCAGAAAGAGCACCCAGGAGAACTTCACGATGTTGAACACACGTTTCAAGATGTTATCTAGAGCAAAGACAGCCACTGAGCTTCGGCAGAACTGGACTTTGTGTCTCATTCACTGTGAGGACAAATATGAGATGAGCATTGAATAAGTCTTACCTGGACCATCAGACATTTCGTCCTCCGTAACGCCGTCATCCTGATCTCCTTCTTCAATGGACATGTGCACTACAAATAAAAAAAAGAAAATGTTTATGGTGGAGTGACGCTATTATATGATGAGTACTATGGTACAGTTAAACTGAATGATTGCCTTAAAGGTGCAATGAGGAAGATTAAAGAGGATCTATTGACAGAAATGCAATGTAATATACATAAGTATGTATTCAGATGTGTATAAAGACCTGACATAATGAAGGGTTGTGTTTTTATTGCCTTAGAATGAGCTATTTCTATCTACTTACACCGCGGGTCCCCTTACATGGAATTCATCACGTTGCATCTACAGTAGCCCTAAACGGACCAACTGCTCTACTGAGCGTGTTTCGTAAATATGTTATCTTCTTCGGCAAAGAAGCAAAAACGTGACGACATCTTTGTCCTCTGTCAGCCACAATAGTGCATGGAAAGGGAGGGGTGAGAGGTGGACTGAACTGTTGGTTGCAATTCACAACCTCAAAGCTAGATGCCGCTATATACAGACTGGGCCTTTAAGATTCTTTATTGTCATCTGTACTTGAAACAATTCAATTCTAAATCAGTACAATTACATTTTAATTTTATCCATTACTCTTGTGATTGACAAGGTAGAAGGGCACGAGGAAAAATAAATGAGGTAATAAAATACATAAGCACATAATAAAGGATAAAGCAGTAAAAACAAAGAATAAACAATCAAATAAATAAATGAATACATAATTAAAACTAATAAATGATAAGTACACAATTAAAACAATGTCAATAGAAAGAAAATAGCAACAAATATATTTGTATTTTTGCAAGTGTAACTTTAAACATGAAAACAAACCAAAAAACTAAAAGGTAAAAGATTTATATCTATTTCCAAGAATGAAATACAAAACACGAACATTTAAAAAGGCATAGTTCTCAAACACAGCGATGGGGCTTATCTTTGCCCAGCTGCCAAAGAATTTCTCTTCTGTTCAGTGTCAGCTACATGCTTTCCCTTTGACTCATTACTCCAACGTATGACTTCTAAGAAATTGTAGATTTCAACAATGTGAGCACGGACACAGTATTTTCATTTATATTAACAGAATGTTTTATTGTCTCTAGCTGGCGGCCTCAGGGCTGGGTCTGAATCTGCTGGCTGGATGTTTGAAAGGCTGTCCAGCCATCATATGGGATGAATTGAGCATAGCGAATGCAACATGGCCCTCTTCATCCCCGAGCCCCGAGAATTCGGGGGCCTGGAAGCCGCCTGCCAAGAGAGAGCTGGCAGGGTGCGAAGGGGCGTCCGTTTACAGGCAACAGCGCCAGGGCTTTAATGAGGTGCCCGAAACGCCCGCAGGGTTACGCTTACACACATACAAAAGTGCCTGTTAATGACCCAAATGTGGTATAAAGCACCATATACCTGGAAGGTGAGATGAATACGTACACTGACGTTCAAACTTATCCCGGATTAAATGAGAAGTTTGAGCATACCTTCCTTCGGCTCTTTCCTGGTGGAGCGATCCTCTGTGTATCTCTGCCAGAAGCGCCGTCTCTCCTTACTCCTCTCTTTCATGGCGGTTTTAGAGTCAGTTATCCAGGCATGGTACACAAACTGAGAAGCAAAGAGTTACGTCAGACAAACATACGGACGGTGAAGACGGTGAACTGCTTTCTGGTGTTTCTGTTCTAGATCTAATTTGTTTTGATTCTTCGTTACACTGTGGCATTCGGGATCAGAGGACGAGCCAGGTTTAATTCCTCCTCTGATGGAAAACAAAAGTTATGACACACATGCAGCGTACAAACTTGCCAAATGTTCCAATACAAGATTAAAAGTTGAGCTGGCAAAATACAATGTTTGTAAAAGCAAGATGTCCCGCCATACGTCAAAGACACCGACACGATACACAGAACAGAAAACCGGCCGCAGGGTGTGTTTAACTCCACAATGAAGAAATTTAGAGAGTCAAGGGATAGTGCACCCAAAAATGAAAATTCTTTCATCATTTATTCACCCGTCATGTCATTTCAAGACTTGCTTTCTTTAGCAGAACACAAAATAAGATATTTTGAAGAATGTGGGGAACCCAACAACATTGAACCAAATTGACTTTCATTTGGCGAACACAAAACCACTGAGCCCTTCCTCAAAATATCTTCTTTTGTTTAACCTTGACAAATGACTCATATACAGGTTTTAAACGACATGAACATGACAGAATTGTTCTTTTTGGGTGAACTGTGCCTTTAAGGTCCCAGCCCAAAAAAGAACCACACTGTTGACAAAGGAGAAAAACACAGCCTTTGTTCAAACGGCACAACCAAACCCATGAAAAACCTCCAGGGAAAAATTCAGCTCTCACATGCATCTACTGCGATATGCATAAAACACTGCATTTCCTTGGTGTGCATGCACAATATCAGCAGGTTGATCGGAGTGCAATCGTTCCTTCTGGCCCGAGCGACTCTCCCGGGCCCGTGCCATATATAGGTTAAATGAGAGCTGTATTGCATTGTGCGGGACAGGTAAATGCAGTGGTCAATGGTCATCTAAGAGGACAGAGTTGACAGTCTACAGCATAAAGACAGAGAGGAGATATATCAAGCGTCGTGAAGTACCTTGGCTGCCCTGATTACATACTGCAGTACAGTTTTGGGCAGTCTAATGACAGACTTTGGTAAAGCCACCAAAGCAGAGGCAAACTTTCGGATAGCTCTCTACAAGACAGGACAGAGCAGTGATGGAGTTAGTCAGGGTGCGAGGGTCTGCGTTATTCATGTTACCGCACTTCCGCACGGGAAGCTGTTAGTGGTCTGGCAAATAACGAAACAATGTTAAACGCTGAGGGAAGAAACAAAACAAAACACAGTGAAACACTTTCATATCACAGAGACATTGAACGGGGTCGTGTTTGGGAACAATGGACTTGAGCAAGACGTTATGAGACGAAACGTTAAAAAAAGGGGTGTTAATGGTACGCATGCAGTATAGAACGGAGGCTTATGGAGGGCTTACCTGGAATGCTGATTTCTTAGGCGGTTCCTCTTGATTTTTGTCTTCCTCTTCCTCCTCTTCTTCACTGTCCGTCTCAAATAAGTAATAATTCCCACTACGGACCACTGGGGAATAAACATAATAGTATTCATTGCTCATGTTAAAAAAACAAAAATAATACAGGGCAGTGGTTTTCAACAGGGGGGTCAGCGCCCCAAGAGGGGGCACCATCTGACTTCTATACTTCTAGGACTTCTAGGGGCTGCAAAATGACTTAAAATGTCAGATTAGAGCATTGAAATCCATTTAAAAAAACAAAAAAAGCAAGACATTATTTGGTCATTTGTAAAAATGTTTAAATGTTTTGTTATTGTTAAGTTCTAAAATATTTTAATGGGTAGAAGTTGTGATGTTTTGTGAATGGGACCTTTAAATATTGTTGAAAAAAAGGGGAGTGAACATAATATGTGCAAACAAAATGTTTAAAAAAATTAAAAATAAATATTTTATTTTTATCATATAGCAAATTATAATAATAAACAAAAACAACAAAAAAAAGAATCCTAATATAGCATTAAACTTAAAAAAAAGTACATTATTAAATGACAAAAATACTGTATATACCAACTAAAATTAACATAAAAACTAAACATTTAAAAATGTATTTCAAAGCTATTTCAAAATATTAAGAAAACTATAATAACTATCAATATGTTTAAGTTAATTAAATCCTGCATATAAATACATCTTAAAGATATTTGTTTAACATTTTTATCCAGTTATAAATGTTCTGTTGGTTGTATACTGTTCAAACATTTGTGCAGTCTTAAAAAACTGAAACAGTTATTCTGGAGCAGTATTGTTAACGTCTTCTGAAGAGGTCTATAGATGTTGAGTCTGGATTAACATAGATATATACAGTGTTATGAACAGCTATTAAGAATATTATGAATATATTAATAGTTATTTGATGATAATTTAGAAAAATTTGATGAATATTTGAAATAATACTATTGTATCGTGGCAAATCAAGTATTTGAAGTACTGTTGAGATCTATTCTTAAACTGAACAGACAGACAAAAATCTCCATTTAATCTCCTACCATATGTGAATAATATGAACATTGGTATTTTTGCAGTTAAATGAGACTGCAAACATTTGAAAAGCGACACTCACTGGACGCGTGATCCACCCACGGCTTCCACCACTCCTTCCTACTGCCTTTTCTCTTCTCTTTGCTCGTCTCTCCTGTAATATAGAAACATCATTTCAGACAGCAGACATTTACCTTCAGGCCTGGTATGTGCGATTCATGTGTTTCAGATTTGATTGAAATGCATTTAACACCTCTGTTAAATGCAGGCGCTCGTGGAATTTACAAACTGTTGGAGTCGATGTGCTTTGGAAAAGCAACTCGAAAGCTAATGTGAAGAACAAATACTGCTATTATATCATTTAGATACATATAATTAAAAATAATGTAACGTAATGTATACAATATGTGGGTCATGCATAGTGTCATTTGTGCCCTTAAGATCCAAAACCAGTGCATGAATTGGGGGGGATCCAGGACCCCCTATAAGAGGTAAAAATAGACTTTTAGACTGTGCAGACAAGATACTGTAAATATTGTATATTAATTATTTTACTATTACTATGTTAAGGCCATTTGTCAAGCACCCCAAAATGTTGGGGACCGTATAAAACATATAAATGACCAGACACCAAACTTGGTGACAGATACGCCTATGCGAAAGAAAAGGAAAATTGTATCATTTGAATTTATTAACCATTTCAAATAACCGTATATTCAATGTCTCTCTTTTAAACGTACCTTCATCATCATCATCCTCATCTTCCTCTATAACCACTGAGTGGCTCTCTCCGCTTTCCTGAGCCAAAGACAACATCCTCTCTTTACCTCTCTTAAACTTCTGCTGTCTGTTTTTGATGCGGTCCATCCTGAGAGAGAGATAGAGAGAGAGATTTATTCTTCACTCCTCGTTTGGTTGATCTGACTTCGTTTTCTTTCTTCCTCGAACGCAATTATAGTGTAATTTAGATAATATGGGAGAGTGTGTCTTCATGTCAGGGCATGTGCGGGTGTGAGGGAGGCAAGGAAAACAGGCAACATCTTGGCAAGGATGAGACATCCTGTGCCCTACTAACACACAAGACATTAATAACGAAACAATAAAAATGAATATTGCACACATAAAAACGTACACAAGAGCAATTTTGATAGCAGCACAGTATTTAAGACTATTTCGAAAAGAAATCAAACCACAAATGCCTGTGTCTGTTCAGTTAAGATGGATGAAAGTATTTTAACGTCAAAAGAATTACACACTTCACCTTTAAGCCACAAAAATGATGCAATCCCAACTGGAAGCAATAAGCGCCAATCAATGCGTGTGGATTGTTTGTATTCATGCATGTTTAAGAGTTCATAAGCTGTATGAGCGGCACACAGCAGCTGGCATTGAACAATGAAACATTGTTAGTCGCACACTGTCCTCATTGAGTGTTTGATGAACTCACTGTCTCTTCAGAAGGTCCATGGATTTCTTCTCTTCCTCTATTCTGGCTTTGACCGCCTTCACAATGGTCGCCTGGAAGAGCTCAGCTCCTCTGACAGATGAACGGCGAGAGAGAAACGGCGAAAGGGAACAAACAAACCACAGTTTGATGAATGCGTTTTGAGATTCGCTGGTAATAGAATTGTTAGGTTTCGCGAAACGGGCGCGTCACAGTGAGTTAGCCTCAAACTCATTGGCGGCAGTTTAAATCAACGTTTGCGAGCGTGAACATTTGCCTCGGGAAAGATATCGGGTCGCAATATTTTGTAAACTGCAATGGGACTCGTGTAAAGGAATATTCTGGGTTATTGCATTCAGGTGTGTTTATGGTAAAACCAAAACAGACGCTGGCAACACTGGCAAATAAATGTTTATAAACGTTTACGCTGGTTTCACACTGGTATAACAGAAACACTTGTGCTGGTATGAAATAAAACAAAACAATACCGGCGACTACTTTTATGTAAACATATGAAGCTGTATATGACGGTAAACATTTCAAATATTAGTATGTTATACTGAGGTAAAATGACCTCATCAGATTGCATTGTTTAATTTATCGACATCATGATTTCCATTTCATTCATCACATTGAAAAATAAAAAGTCAAGCAATGCATTGTGGGATTCAATTTTCTTATGTCATCTGGGAATTCAAGGCATGAGAGAATTTGCATAGGCTATTGCAATGTCTACATATTGCAAATTGAAGAAATAATGTGAGACGTATGGTTTTATTATAAAAACTGCATTAATCTTGCATAGTTTTACTACTATGGTTCTATGGTCATTTTATGGAGAGAGACAGTCATTTGGTGCCCAGATAGCAATTTTTTTTATTTATTATAAAATGTGTAATATTTTAATTTCACAATTATCTGTGCTATCTGGGTTCTTTTACTACAAATACCATGTGAGGGCAACATAACCGCAAACTCCACCCACTGACATACAAGTTAATACATTTAGGAAAATAACTCCATTAAAGTTATTTATTTATTTAGATTAAAATTCCATTAAGTGACTTCATCCACTCACAAACAAATGACACTTGAACAACAATCAGACATTTAAGGACGTGCGTGTGTACCTGGATGCGAGGATCTGTGAAGCGCGGATGTCGGCCACGACGTGCAGGAAGTAGTAGCTCATGAAGACTCGCCTCTGCAGTAGCAGAGAGGCAAAACAGATGCTGTCCCAGATGATCCCGGCCTCATCACTCGGCAACTCGCACTCTTTCTTCTCCTGCTGCTCCGCTGCGCACACGCAAAGGCCAGAGAGATTAAAACCATTCCCGCGGTAATCGAGTTTTATTGACAGTAAATAATAGACATTTGTACGTTCATACGCTGTAAAAACACAAGGGTTTCATTAGCTTCTGCCGAGGCAGTTACAACCATTTGTTACACTTATTATATTAGATTAAATTCTTATTCGTTGTAACCGAACATCACAGCTCACCTGTCAGCATTAAGAAATTAAAGGTGCACCAAGTTATTTTTGGTTTGCTTTCCTGGCGGACAACAGTGATGATTTCACTGGTCATGTGCTCTTTAATGTCATCGAGGCTATTGTTAGGACTGGAGTTGTTTTGGAACTAAGCGTAATAGTTCAACCAAAATGCCTAAATCTGTCATCATTTACTCACCTCTTTTTCCTTCATACAACAACAAAGGTATTAAGTAAATGTAAAAATTAAATAACATAAATGAGACGTATGAGCTTTAACTTAAATTTACGGTGCTTTATGACATCTTTTGAAGCTTGAAAAGCCTAGTTTCTGTTTACTTTCATCACTGTAAAAATCTTTAAGCCCACACAACAACAAAAATCATGCGATTTCCCCTAGCTTTTTCTTGCTTACTTAACTTTTGAGTAGTTTATCTCTTTTATCTCTTTTTAGTTTATAACAAAATGTTCTTAGTAATTACAACAAAAGAAAAATCAGTTGAACCAACTTGAAATAACTGGACAACAAGCAAATTTGTGAATTCACTCAACTATGGATTTAAGTCCACCCAACCCAAAATATTAAGTTTTCTTATATAATTTTTATTACATTATAAATATGCTCTAACATAATCTAATGAAGATAAACTATAACAGTGGTTCAGTAACTGCTCAAGCAGTTTGTGTTGAATCCACTTTCAGGGCTAGGAGCACTTAGACATCAACACCAGAAACACAAACATCAATCATGGTGACAATGAAAAATCATTCATTAAAAAACAACTTTAAATACAACAGGCAACAACTTCATGAATAAAGTTAGCAAACACTAAAACTGTAAACCATTTAAAAATGTGATTCAAAACTGCACTAAATATGCGACAATGCATGTTGGGAAGTCGATTAAAAAAAATAATCTTTGTGAGCAACATGTTATGGACACATTTGGTTCAGTACACACAAAATAGTATATCGGCTCCTTCTACAAAAACTTTTTTTGTTCAAGTAACGTAATGACCTGTGTTAGAAGAACATATTCAAGTTAGATTTTGTATTTCATTCTTTGTTCCATGACAAAAAGAAAAGCTCACATGCATGTTAAATGCTTGAGCTATATTTACAGAAAGAACTCTCTTTATTCTAACATACAGTATTTCTCTAACAATTGTTGAAACTTTGTATCTTAGCATTTTTTGTATAAATAGCCATACTTCGATTGAATCGCTTTGTTGTACGACTCAACTATGTTTGATGATTTGGGGAAAAGCATTTGCTAAATGATCAAACGAAACCAAATTCGTCTGGGTTTTTGATCAAACTACCCCTTTAAATATGTATGTCAAAGTGTTTTTATCTTTAAACCAGAAAATGACGGCATTACTTACGTTTTGAATATCCCTTTATAGTGCAGGCTAGACTAAACAACTGGATCAGCCAACAGTGTTTGACCACCAACGCTTTGATATATCCACAGGCAGCTATCTGAGATCCAAGAGAAAACAAACCACAATTACTAAAAAAAACCCAGTAAAATAGTTTCATGGATATGTCACATTTTGGAAGCAACTCTTTAAATGACCGTTAATTAAAACTAGTCCAGGTAAGTGCGTGTGTTCAGTGCGTGTGTGTACTTACTTCACACCCTCCGGATTTATACCCGCAAAAAAGCAAAGCCCTATAAACACTGCAGGGTCTCACACGTCATCATTTTTATCAGCCTTTGGCTGTTGAGGTCATATCCAGACTAATTTACCAACACAAGCAACACCTTAAAACACCTTTTGACTTATTTTCTACTATTAGTTCTATTATCCCTGAATTTCTAAGCGGTGTTATGATATTCTTACCGAGAGAATGTTTTTCATGGTTATAACAAAAACGTTGTATGCTATCAGGAAGTCCCAGTAGTGCAGGATGCTTTTGATTGGCTTCAGTAATAATTCGCCCCCAAATAGCAGGAAGTAGAAACAGGCCACCAGGTAGCCCATACAAAAGATGCTGATTCGCGTGGTGCCCGTGATAAAGATGATGGTCAGGACAAACCAGAACAGGTAGCTGAACATGATCACCTTCAGCATATCCAGATACGACCTGCAGAGTAAAGAAAAGTATGTTGGGTTTTCAACACTGTTTTATGTTCTGTAACATTTCTTTCATTTAAAATAACATACAGAACATTTGAACATACGTTTTCGGTACAAATCACAACAATGCAATAGATTTATAAAATATGAGGTAGTGCAATGATATATATTAGTCAGGGCATAATGGACATTTATATTAGATCATAGATTTTGGCAATCCATAATATTTCCCATCGCTGTTGGTGATGCATAAAATCATAACAAGCTTATTATTATCATTTTAAGATTATTATAATTATTGTAAGCTTAACATTGTGAAACCGTTTCAAACACTGATTGTTTGTGTTCTTGTTTCATAAATGATTTGGATTTATTTACACCCAAAAAGTTTTAAAATGACAAAATTGGCACAAAACATTAAATAATGGATTAACATTCGTCGAAAAATGTGGTACTGTCCAACGCTTTACATATGATTGTCTGTTACTGTGGCTATTATGGTCAGGGTTGCCAGGTCCACGGTCTTTGCTGCCGCGGGTTGTTATTTATTTCGCGGGCTAAACGTGGAAGGATTTTGTTCATCTGAGGTTTTGTTTTTTAGGTCAGGTGAAGATATTTATAAAAACAGACTGTGTTAATGATAACATCTATCCAGTAATTTTAAAGAAGAAATTGTGTGTCACGCATAACATGATCTGTAAACTCTGAACGCCTATTTTAGATAAAAGTGGCAATTTATTTATTTTTAAGGATGGAGTCGATGGGCTAGTGTTATGCTAGTTTTGATTGGCAATTCGGTTAGTTCTGTCATGCAAATCTGGCAACCCTGATTATGGTCCTCGTACTTTAAGAGTGAAGTGGAAAATACGTCTTCCACTTCAGTCAAGCTCTTTAAACTGTATGATTCTTCAAAAAAGGGCACCATTTCCTTAAATTTCCTTAGAACGACCCATATCACGTCAGTCTGTCATTTGTATTTATTGCAATCTGTGATGATGAGAAACCAAACCCTTGAGAAAATAAATGTAATGCGTAGAGAAGCGAAAAATTGACCACGTGTGCTATTTGAACACAACCTAATGTGATCAGAGCAGTAGATGGTCATTAAGACAAAAATCTCTCCAAATGTCTTCATCGCCGTCCTCATTTCCAACTGTTTTAACTGGCTGAAGGCTGCAGAAGAGGTGCAGAGTCTGATGGGATTTCTAAGACTGATAAATGATCTGCTCGAGGATAAACGGTCCTGCCCTGATCTAGAATCAGGATTTATTTTCTTAATTTCATTTACGAGAATAAGTAGAGGAAGCTCAGCTGATCCTGTAACCACAAACTTAAGATTGCAGGTTTGAAGAAGAAACAATGTAATTATAATGGAGGTGTATTTGTATAGATGGCCTCATTTCCACACGGTATTGAATTCAAGTACATGTAATGAGAGAACAGACAGAGTGATAGTTGGTTACGGATTGTTTGAACATTCTTCAGTCGTTCTTAATGACATTGGAGAGAAAGCACAAAGAATACAAATAAAGGAACATTTCTTAAAGTCTGTTTTGGCAAAGCCAACAGATGAAAATATACCTAAAGGAGATACTTTAAATGTGTCAAGGCAAAGGCCTTGGGCCTTGTTTTCATGTTTTTGTTATTTTTACAGTAAATATCGAATTTATTACATTTTCTGTCCTTTTCTGTCATCTGTTTTTCTATGTTTTTTCGGGTATGCGTCACATGTCAAGAGCTCACCTGCAATGAATGAAATCAGGAACAGGGTTGTGCTGGCTGAAAGTGGCGGCGTCCAGGTCTCGACAGATCTCCGTGTTATCCCCCGCCAACAGCTGCACGGCCGTCACGTTCTCCTCCTCAAACACACGGCGCTGCAGTGACGCGCACAGCAACAGCATGAAGTCATCTACAGAGATGAAAAACGTGCCGTGAAGTTGGAACGCATTTTATATTCGCATTCCATTAATACAAACATGAATATTTTCTAGAGCTAGAAAACGTGCCGTGTAAGCTCTGAAAACATCTTTACTCACAGAGGGGGAAGAGAGGATTGGGTTTGGTGTGGAAGTCGGGGAAGTAGAGCCACTTGATGACGTTGGAATCCATACCGGAGGACGGGTGTCTCCACGGATAGTCTGAACCACAGAGAATAGAGAATAACTTTGAAGGGACAGTTCACCCAAAAATAAAAGCTCTCATCATGTGCGTTATCATTACGTATGACTTTCTTTCTGCAGAATACAAAGGAAGATGTTTTGAAGAACTTTGGTAAATTTTTGGATGATCTATCCCTTAACTACCAGAGTCATCCATGTTTTCATAGACTTTTATTGGAGGTCACATTGGAGGCCTTTGACACTCACCTGTACAGGCTGCAGGTGGGATGCCGATGCACATCAGATACTGAAAGGCAAGCATGCAGGCCAGGAAGCAGCAGTATTTAGGCCAGACGTGTGCGATGGCTTTTCTTCTCCTCTGATACATCACTGCAATCAGACCGAACGCATGCAGCATGGCATAGAAATCCATCCGCTGACCAATGACATTTACCACTAACAGAAAACACGTCTGGAGGAGAAATGAACAAGCCGACATGGAATTCACGTTAGGAAAATGATGAGTACATTTGATAGTATCAAAAAGAAGAACAAAGCACAGACATCAACAATCTAGTGGGTGCTCGACCAACAAAAATAAAAAATTATTGTATATAAAGTGCACACCAAAGCTCCAAAAATATCCAATATATATTAATTTAAAGACTTACGCACAAAAGTCTTTTAGTTAATACATTTTTTATATTTTTGGAGCTTTGGTGTGCCGACTTTATAAACAATTCTTTATACATTTGATAGTATGAAATTAAAATTCAATATCCATTAGCTTAACGCTATATGTAAGGCATAATTCATAGCTAGCCGTGCATTAAAATCCTTTAATGCATGGCTAGCCGTGGATTATCCCGCTTATACCATGGTCATTTGCCAAGTTAAAGCTGTAATTGATTAAAACATTTTTAATGCACACCGTCCAGCCAATCAGAATCGAGTATTCAAACAGACCATGGTTTAATGTGGTTTATTTTATTTTATGGTTTATTAACAGTGTGTAAATAATCTAGAAGAGACTATACAAGCACAAAAGTGCATCATGAAGGCAGTAAACAGTTCCCTAAAAGTTGACCAAGACGTGCAGAAGGTGTTCATGGATCAACATCTGGTCTTGGTCATAAAACAACATTTCTGTCAGACAACCTGGTATAATCCTTAGCCGCTCTTCAAATGGCTATTGTCCATTTTCTAATTGATAAGTGAGGGATGTCATTTTATCCGGGCATTGTAAAAATACATTAAGAAACCAAAAAGGATCCTTAAACCCATCCTACTTGGTAAATCACTGTAACATTACGAATTCAGATAAGAATGGGTATTGATGGCTGTACCTCAAGGCCAAACTTGTAGAAGAAATAGTTGATAAAATATTTGGCGCAATTGAGAATGCCATCGTCCAGATGCTGGCGTGTTATATTGTGGAAAATGGTTCTTGTGACCGGAGGGGACAGGTTGTTCTTCATACGGTAAAAATCCTGGTGACGGTAAATTGTCACTTCAAACGCCAAAAGGGCCAACATCAACAAGTTAATCTGTAGCGAAGAATCACATAGAGAGGAATGAAATTCAGATAAGCAGCATACATGCACATTTTTATGACCGTTGTTTATATATGCGTCTCACCCGAAGATTCTCCAAAAGTGGAGAGAACTTCCTGAGGCCGACCCAGTTAGCCGGGTCCACTGAGCCACTGTATAGAAGAGACTTGGCCATGTCTAGTTTCTGAGCATCTGTGTAGTTATCCGGCTGAAGGTGAAAGAGAGAAATACAGATTGTTATTTCCATTTTCAACATGTGTTTATAAGTGTGCATTTGTTTGAGTGTCCTACCATAGTGCAGTTTTTCGAGTAAGTGTTAATGTTAATGGAGGTAAGCTGGTAGAGCATTTTGCAGACGATGATAACGCAGGTCCAGACTGTGCACACGCTGGACGCCAGAGGCCTGAACTGACTGAATGGCAGAGCGAAGGCCCAGCTCACCAGGAACACGTAATTAAACAGAGATACCTGAAAATGACAAACAATTTTTGATTTTGTGGACGGGACAGATCTGATGGGACTGATCCTTTCGATTGACGTTAATTAAATGTGATGAAGCAAAATATTCAGACGATTCTGAAAGCATCTTCAGAAAGCACTTGCAAAGGCTAGTCACCTGCTAGTCAATCTGGTTTATGGAACATTGTCCACTGGTCATTTTTGGGTCAACTATGCCTTTAAGGTTCCAACTGGATTTCCCAGACTTTTACACCACAAGATCCCTTAACGTCAGGCTTTTAATTTGCATGTGTTTTCTCCCATTCTTACCTCTTTGACTGAGACCCAGATGATATAGGATGAGACGATCTTGATAATGTGAAGCTCCAGCAGCCACCAAATAAAGATCTGCATCTTCTGCACATAATCCAGGAACTTCAGGAAGAGCACCGTGAGACGTTCAACCACCAGATGCCATTTACTCTTCAGATCTGCAGAAAACATACATGTTTCAAAAAGTTATTCAACAAATAATAAAAAGCCTCAAAATTGCCTTCCGTTGCCGAAAAGAATACATTCATGTATTCCATATTCTACAGTATTTGCATATATTGTCACTGTCCTTCTGAATCTTTGGATGACCAAATTCACTTTTTTTCAAGAATTGGAAAAAACACTGCACGAAGTTGACAAGCAAGACTATACTTAATACTTTTTATTGTATTTTATTGTATTATTTGCAAAACCCAGTGACCAACATAAATGGTGACTAACTTTGATTTATGACAAAAAAAAAAATCACGTAATATGGAGGTACAAGGTTTCAGAAGCACCGCAGCGATATGAAAATTAATATATATACATACAATATATAATAAAACTGAACAATATATTTTATTCTCCACCTGTTTTAGTCTGACCCAATGAGGATTTTGCTGCACATTGGTCACACCTCAATTTTGCAATTTCTAGTAATGCATTAACAATGCTCAGGCATTTAATAATAATAATAATAGTAATAATAGTAAAATAATTAGGTTTAGTTAGGTTTATAATAGGTTTAATACCATATTTGGTGCTACTCTATTACCACAAGTTTCCATTTTTTGTTATACAATGCAAAAATGATGCATACTTAATGCATTACAAACTAAAATCTCTACTCTCTGAACACACATGGTCTGAAAATATCAAACCACATGACAGCTGAGTCACCTCTCCGTGCGCAGAAGTATCAAATTCAATGTTTTACACACCGAGGAATGCAAAGGAGGTTTAGAAATAGATGTCTGTTTATTGAAGAAGAAGCAGAAGCAACAGCAAAACTCATTTGTTAAAAAACCTCTTTGTCAAAATGACGGTGTAGCAACAGTGTTCTACAAAACCAGCCATTGATGGTTAATATACTGTAGTTAGAATCTCAAAACATTCGTAAACTGCTGAAACCAACAGATAAATTGAAGCGACGTGATTTTGACATTTTTATGATATTCATAAAGTACAAGAGGCTGTTTAACAACAGTTTAGAAAAACCAACGTTTGACCTGTTGTGGTATGTGCAACTCCACATAGAGAAATACAGCTGCTGTCTGCTAAATTACAGCTTAAAAATGCTCATGGGTTGGATCCACAAGGTAGCTTACAAAACAATGTAAAAAATCTAACTTGCAAAATGTTCTCCCAAAAAGGAAAATAAAGTAACTTCAACTAAAATGTTTTGTGGAGGTCAATTCATGATTCTGTGTATACTTTTATCTGGTTATAAGCAGTCGGTGTTAAAGACAGAATAGTCACTCTTCACCGGGCCTGCCAGTAAAAGTGTTTACACATTCAACAAGTCTAGACATTTTTATTCTGGTCTGTTTACCTTGCTGGCTCTATCCTGCCCCATCAAGCCAATAAAAGCTTCTTCCAGTTGTATTGGTCCAGTGAGAGTAACCAATATGGATTCAAGATTTTTATAGTGTGCCTCATTCAATAAAATATATCATTTAATGTGGTAAGAAGCATTTCTAATTCAGGTCGATTTAATCATCATGAGTACCATCCATATGTTCTGGTTTAACTAGATTACTCTGAGCACTCTTTCCATTTAGTGTGAATTTTAGATTTGTAACTAAATTGTGCTACAAATACGACACGTTACATTTCTGCTGGAAAACCTCACATTTTGCCGTGCCAATTTTTATCAACTGATCATGATGGATGATGGTACGAGGTGGAACGGGAGAAACCTGAAGGCGAGAATACCTGATTCCTGCTCTGGTTCAGGACCTGCTTCCATCTGGCAGGGGAAGCCTTCTGATAAAAAGTTTGACTCCGAGATCTTCTCCTCCTCTCTTTGTTTGACATCTGCTGTCTCCTTCTCCAGATCTACTCCGTCTTCGACCTCCTCCTCATGTATGGTGGAGCTGAATGAAGGTTTGACCATGGAGATGTCCACCAGACTGCCGTCCAGATGCACAAGCCTGATAGGGAAAGGAAAAACAGCTGTTTATGTGTGACAATGATTTATAAGTCCGAGCCAATGATCCCCATTCATTTCAATATTTACATACGCTTTTTCAAAACAAAAATGGAGGATTCGAAACATAAGTGTTAATTCATTAGTATAATTCAGCATTTGGAAAAAAACATTAAAAACCCTAATTCTTATCATTTGTAATGTCAAATATATTATACTTTGTGGATACAACGTATACATCATTGTGTCCAAATCTACCTCCGTACCTGGAGATGGTGCTCTTCTGTTTGTCGGCCACAGACTTGATGTCGGTGAGCTGTAGGAAGCGCTCGTGAAAGTAGTGCAGATGCAGGATACACACCAGAAGGAAAGATGTGGGAATGAAGATCCGTGTGAACAGAGCAGGAACTGAGAACTTCTTCAGACCGAGATCTTCCAGCCTGCACAAATGATCACACAAAGAGCTGACTTCGCAAATCCATGAGTTTTGTTATTATAATGCTAACTGTGACGTACTGTACAACAAAAATATAACAAGTCGCTGGAATAAGAAATGAAAGATATCTTAAAAGCATTCATACTTCTCTCTGCTCATTCCAGTCATGTTGGACCACACGTGTATGGAGGACTCAAACTGGAAGGTGTATACCAGTATCAGCACCAGCATGGTGTACACCACCACCGACATCCAGAAATACTTCAACATCCACCTCCACCTCTCATAGTTTAACTGCAACCAGATGTGTTCAACACATTTATTCACAACATGTCAGAAAAGCATAATGATATCGGCTCCAGCATAGGCAGACCAAACTAAAAAACAAAACAGGTAACCAAACAAACAAACATATAGACAGAATACAAATAAAAACAAAACGATGGCAGACAAACCAAATAACAAACAAACTGAGGATAAACTAAAAACAAACAAATACACGAAGAAGAGGAAACAAACAAATATGGCTAAAATAAATAAAAAGAACTAGGCAAGAATTATTTTGGTCGAAAATGTATCTTTTTTTTTTTCATTAAAAAAACATAATAATATTTCTGTTTCTCATGATAACAAAAACCTCGAATGAATGTTCAAAATCTATTTTGAACTAATGTTAAACCAAAAAACAGCACAGACCTGATAAAGTGCCACACAAAAGAGAAACATCATCATGTATATGATCTTGTACATGACGATGCGTCCCTCAAAGCTGACGAAGAAGAACATCCCGCCACAGATGTAGATCCAGTACTTATTAAGCATGGCCATGACTGTACTACCCAAGACATCCATCATCTCTCTGTGACCTCCTGCCCCGCCATCAGGCTCATCTATAACACACAAACATCCATCCATACATCCATACATTATGACTTGTTTTTGGGAGGATGAAAGAAACGATACAAATAAAGTTTTTTATAGGATGGCAATAGGTAATAAGAAAGAAACATGATTGGGTTTCTGTATGATTGGGTTTCTGTATGATTGGACTGAGGTTAGAGACTAACTGTCTGTCTCACCGTGTACGTGTTCTTCCACTTTGATATCAGACAGTTGGCTGTCATCTGTCTTTCTCTCTTTTCTTTCTGTTAAAGACTGCCTCAACAACAGCCAGAAACTGAGGAGACAGAGAATCTACACACAAACGCACAAAAACACAAGATCTCTGGTATGAAACACAGTATATAAAATATGGGTATAAAAATTTGTTATAAATATAAAGTTCCAGCTGTACGATTGCAACCATGCTTCATTTGTTTTTGCCATAAAACGGTGTGAATAACAGTGAATTACCAGGGTAAAGGAGTTAACAGATGGGAATTGATAAAACTCACTATAGTAGTAAAATAAATGTAATACACAATCTAAAGTAGGTTATTGTTAAATGGTAGCAACAATGGGACAGAGTTATTGTAGTTTTTTTCAGTTTTATTGCAGTTACATTTTAAAGCTAAATTTTATGTTAGCTTTAAATATTGTATTTTGTGTTTTCGTGATAATTTAAGTAAATTTTTTGACAGTTTCTCGTGTGCTTTTATCATTTTTTTATTTATTTGTTTCTTTTTATATTGATTTAAATGTTTAATTTATTTGTATTATATTTTTCAGTTTAGTAGTATTTGTTTTCAGTTAATAATTTTAGTTCCTCAACTAAAACCAAAACTTCAGTTTATTGCTGAAGCAACTTTTATTTCAATTTTTTTCATTTAGAGTTTTTATTAATCATATTAAGACCAATATTGTATGCGATTTAACAGAAATGTTTAAATTTACATTTACATTTACATTTATGCATTTGGCAGAAGCTTTTATCCAAAGCGACTTACATTGCTTTATCCTATACATTTATACATAGGTATTTGCAATCCCCTGGGATTGAACCCACAACCTTGCGTTGTTAGCGCAATGCTCTTACCACTGAGCTACAGGAAAGCTGTAGGATTATATATAAATAGTTTTGGTAAACTATAATTTCAAAATGTCATATAAATATCATTTAATAATCAAAATAATAATAATTACAATAAGCAAATTTCATCCAAGTAGTTAAATTTATTAGCTTAAATGTGTTTGTAAAAAGTATAGAGCTATAGACTAATTGTATATAGACTTTTATACACTTTTTACACATATTTTCACTTTTCATTTGAGTGGTGCATTTTTAACTATGCCATTAAAACCCATGCATATACAAAGAAAAAAAGTAGAACATTTTAGGTCAATATTTGATTTGATTTCAATGAACAGGAAAATTTTTAAGTTTTTAGTTTTTAGTAAACTAAAATAACCTTGTTTCGAATAGCTGTCCACTGTAGTGACCTGTATACGTGTAAAGGTTTCTAACAACATCTAGTAAGAAGCACTCGCAAGTGTGTGTTTACTTTTTTAAACCCTTAACCCACATCCAGACTTTACAGCTGAACTACTCGGTAATAAATATTGTTCACAAACACAAGTCTTACTTTAGAGCCCAGTTCCCGGAAGGGCACATCTTTCTTCAGAAACAGTCCAGGAACAGGCTGCAGTGATTCAAAGCTCCAGATGTATTGCAGGATAATGAGCAAGTTCCCGTAGAACACCATGAATGGAGAGGTGATCATTGAATACTTCCTGCGGTCCCTCACCATCCACAGAGTGCATGACCAGATGAGGAAGACAAAGGTCAGCCAACTCACGTAAGTGATACTCCACGCCTGAATGAAACACCAGAATCAGGGTCAGAATGAGGAAAGCTCTACTGATTTGACAAAAAGAAAGACACGATTATAGTCTTCAGATCCGGTCCAAACTGAGCTCAGCAACTTCAGTCATGTCAAATGCCTATTGTGGGTATCCAATGGGTGACCTCGGTTCTGCACGAGGCCAGCCAGAGGCTTCCTGCACATGGTACACATTACCTATGTCCATTCAGATCTGTCATGGGTAATGACCAAATTGGCCACCTTAAGAAACCAGGTGTGGGTAAAAAAAACTCAAAAGAGAGTCTGAACGTGAGGGTGATGCGCTGAACAGGACTCACCATCATGGCGATAAGAGCACAGATGTAGCTCTGCTTCATGATGAATCTGAAGGCCTTCACCGCGGAGTTCACACGGACGACACCGAATGGATTGGGAACCTCGGAAAGCTCAACGTATGCAGATTCGATCTCGTAAACGCCGCCATCCATTTTTTCTGAAAAAGAACCATGCTTTATAAGAAAAAGAAGGGGGCTGGTTGCCTCGCAAACGTTAGAGTCGGATCCTCTGAATCATCTAATAGCTTAGTCCTTGAACATCAATAGAGGCCTATGTTTCTTGAGTAAATCTGGACATTTCTGGAACCGCTTTTCCAAGAATCAAGGAAAAACATGTTTAGGAAATATATAGGGAATAAGGTCCAGGCTTTTATGGAAGTACGGGAAATACTATAAGTCAAATTAACAGGAGGTGGAACAAATTCTGTTTATTTCAGGCTGTTTTAATAATTTTGTCAAGTAAAAATATCGGTAACACTTTACTTAAAGCTTATACAGTATGTATAATGCATTATAAAAGTAGTTTAAAGTATAAATTATGCCTTGTAATGCACCTTATCATTTCTAATGAATAATTGTAACTACAGTTTATACATTAAGGGGTGGTTTCCCGGATGGGGCTTAAGACTAGTCTCAGACTAATTGAAACATAAGTGATGCCTTGATCGAAAACAGCTTGCACTGACATATGTTAAAATATATCACTGTGATTGTTTTGTCTCAAGATGCATATAGTAATGTTTTTTAACATTTCCGCATTTTTGTAAGATGTATGAAAATATTTTTGGACCTCACAAAACAGGTCATGAGAAGAAGCTGACATACGGGGATCTGATTCAAGCTGGCCTGGTTTGTAGTGAGGGGTTGAGTAGAGCTCCACAGACTTTGGTCCGTTCTCACAAGGGACTGATGTGAAGTCCAGAGAGGCACCATTGGATGTTATGATCAATACCTGAGAGAGAAAGTGAGTTCATTGTGTATCAAGATTCCTCTGATGCTCTGAATGTAACAATATTTATATTGATTTCATCATTGATAGGCTCAAGCATTAATCTATTGTTATTCAGTTTGTTTAATTCAGTGGATGATGTTCATTATTTATCTGAAAGACAAACCTCAGGAGAGCTGTAGCCATCTTGTGTGCAGAACAACTGAGAAATGAAAAGTTAGAGTATGACTTTTATACAAATATTCGTTTGTAAAGATGATTAGTAAAACTTTATGACAACATAAAAACAAAATTGATCAAATACATGTCTTTAGTTTAACTATGCATGATGCCTAGTTATTAGTGCATATTTAAAAATAATAATAATACGTTTTTTATTTATTTTTTATATTTTTTATTATACATCAACTTTAATCAAATATTCTGTCCCAAGTCTGAAACTTCCATAATATTTATATTAAAGGTTTGAATCAAAGTATAAATCAAATTTAAATAATACAAAAACAATTGGCTATAACAAATACAAGCTTTTTCTTTAAATTAGTCTGAAGTATAATTTTTTTCAGTGTAATAATTGTCTTTGAAATACCACTGTACTGCAGCTTTCAATGTGTTGGTTATGGCGTTTCATATTGTCTTTAAAACAAGTACCATAAAAGTCAGAAAACTCTCATAAAACAGCAGGATTATGGCAAATAGAAGAATCTGATTAGTTAGAAACTCTCACATTTCTCTCATCTGTATGGTAACGTGCCATTTTCCACAGTTGTCTCTTCTTCTCTGCTGTGTAAACTACAGCATTACTTTCTGGAGATTCTGGATCCTCCCTTCCCTCGAGTTCTGCTGATTTTTCTATGACCTGCAGACACAATAAAAAATGTGTTGCAGTTTTGATATCAAACTGAAATGTGCATATTCTTCTATATATGCACAATAAATCTCACCATGTCCTCTGACTCCTGCAGCCAAAGGCGGATGAGTGTGGCCAGGGTGTAATACAGCACCAAGAGCATGATGGGATTGACAAAGTGGTGCCACTCCAGATTAGGGTTCACTTTGAACATCCAGGTATGAGAGCAGTCACTCAGCACAACCGGAGATATGCCAAATAGACTGTAGAGGAAGAGAATAAAAAGAGAATAATAATATCATTATTATTATATTTGTAATAAAATAATTATTAATAAAAATAATTACTTTTATTTAATAATTGAAACGAATAATGACAATGATGGTAATTATTATAATTATTATTATATTTTTTATTTATAATAATAATAATATGCAGCAATAAGCGGTTGCGTGTGGCCATAACAACAACAATAACAACATAAAAAATATTCAAAATAATGAATACAATAATGTCGTATTTTTATATGTAAAACAATAAAAATAAAATAATTTCTAAGAGAATACCAATTTTACAGCAAAACAAGTTCATCAACCAGTCAAAATGGACCTGACTAAATATTGAATGGAATGGCGGCTAATTCACTCCAGACTTCACAACATTAGTTTTGTGTTTATTTCCCTCTTTTCTTTTTCTCTTACGTTGGAGCCAAAATTGGATGCCGAAGGAAGAAAATAACAGCAGATGCCTATTTAAC
Source organism: Triplophysa siluroides (assembly GCA_006030095.1). Taxonomy (NCBI): domain Eukaryota; kingdom Metazoa; phylum Chordata; class Actinopteri; order Cypriniformes; family Nemacheilidae; genus Triplophysa; species Triplophysa siluroides. Next base: position 581,909 of record VCII01000197.1, on the reverse strand, counting down.
AGGGTATAAAACTGAAAGTGGTATAAAACTAAACAAGTTAAAGGGATGTGATGGAAAACCAAGGTAACGCCAAGAAGAAGAAGGCTCTCTAATGGCTCTTCATCTCAAATCTACAGCAAACATGGTAACATGAGCGAAGGTGTTTTATACTGTCACCTTTGGCTGATGAAATCAATAAACAATGGCGACTTTAACAGCCAAAACCCTATTGAGAACAGATTAGGTAACAACACATGCTGCCTGTATTTTATTGCTTTAGTTCTGTTAGTAAAGTCAATGCGGTTTGCCAGACGTTCATTTCGCAGCTACCTCATGGAATCTGTAGCCAAGTGGGGAATATAGTCTGAATATTTCGCTTCAGAGTGTGAATCAACCAAAGGCAAAGCGTGACATCCAAGTCCCAATACCACAGCTGAAAATAACAAGTATACGTGTAGAAATGTTGCTGAATAGAGGTGCCATTTCAATGCGACCAATTCATAATAATCAGATTCTTAAAAAGCAAAAGGTGTCATGAGGACAAACTCACAAAAACATCATTAATGAGATCTCCTAAATGTCTCAGTTGTTTCCCATAAAATGTGAAAAAGGTGAGAGCAAATTGAGACTTTAGCCTCCTTCTTAGACTCCTCAGAAACCTATTCAAGTGATCTTAAATCAAAACCTTCTATCTTCATATTTCGTGATTTTTATTTTTTGCCTCAAGTTATTATTATTAGTCATCCTTTATGTTTGTCACTGGGTGTTGCAAATATTTAACCAATAATAGTGCTTGTCAACTTTGACAACACACTATTTAATCATTTAAATGTACAGTGTTTTTACATTTCCTGAAAAACTGTGAATTTGGACATACGAGATTTCGGAACAACGGCGACAGTATTTTACCTCAAGACTTTCAGAAGACATTTCAACAATGTCTCACACTATGCTCAAGTTTACCAAGATACCAAAGCATAATAAAAGATTTGCATGGGGATATAAAACTGTAAAGATTTTGATATATCTTAAATAGTGTTGTCATGGTAAAATGTCCAACTTTAATAATACATTTTTGATTGTTTAGGCATTTAGTATTCTAAGAATGGCATATACAATAGCTTACACTTGAGGACAAGGGGAGGATGCTAAATTAAAAAAAGATTTTGAAATCTCAAATGATGTTGCCATGGTGATGCAGTTTATTGGTGATGCATGGTAAAGCAGGAAGTGTCTCATATCTACAGCGAACATTCAGTGATTAGGATGGAACTTGAGAACTGAAATACAAGTGCCCACTTTGCATCGTTTTCTGAGAGCCACCATGTAGCGGTGGCACAGTAAATCCGATGGCCCGTCATTGCTGCTTGCAGCTATATTTCTTATTATTATTTTTCTATTTATTTTAAATATTTCCCCAGGGGGACAAAAACAGAGGCATATATTATCACTAAATTACATATGAGCTTACAGTAAGTCTGTCTGGAAAATCTACATCATTGAATAAATATAAATAATCCTCTGAAAATCCTAATTTTACAGACTTATTTCTTCAAGGTAATTTCAAACCTCTGATGCCCTAAGCCATGAAGGAACAATCTGGACTAAAAACATTTCTGACGGTGGCACCTCTGAGTTAAGAAGCACACATGTAAACATGCACAGACCTTCCTGTATAGATGGAACCCAGCAGACAACCAACATAAACCCATTTGGTTTTAATCTCCGGGTCGACTAAATTAGCATTTTGTTTCACCCAAAATAGACTTCTCTGGCATTTGCACATACTTAGACTTCAGCGGGGTGTAATCTAAACTCACGTCCTCACCGCAAATGCTATATTACAAAGTGTCTCCTGATTGTGCTGTTTTTGTGTGATTGTCATAGAAAGCCTCATTGTTTGATGCCCAGAGGCTTCGACTTGCAAAACAGTATTTCTCTCTAACAGCAGCATGTGCATAAATAGGATCTAAGATGTTTCTCAGGGATTTTTTGAGAAAGTAACCACTAAATCCTGTTAAAACCACTTAATTTTCTTTGGTTGAATAAAGGGTTTAGTAATGCGTCTTTCTTTACTTATAATGCCCAGCGTTTTGCTTCCTCTGCACATTTGCGTGTTTTACTCTCCTGCCGCAATTTGTATTTCTTAAGGTAACGGGATTCCATCGCACGTGTGTCATTTCGACTGGCATGTTTCGTATTCACCGCACTACATTTTTCTGAGGTCGGCTCAAACCTCATCTTACATATGTTGAGTGTCTGTGTCTTTTATAGAGTCTTTGAATGCATATGAGGTTTCAGGATGTGGATTTCAGACCAAGTGAATAGAGTGACAGAGATGGACTTTCTTAAAGCGATCGTTTATTTGTAGTGTTGGTTTTCAAGTCTCGGTGACCTGCTTCTAATCTAACAGAGCGGAACCAAACAAACATCAGAAACCATAGGGAGGCTTTTCTAAGTTTCTAAGTTTTCAAAGACGCCTATTCTGTTAGTTTTTGTGTTTGCTGTCCGCTACAAGATTTTACAGCACATTTTAATGAGATGCAACAGTTGCACCATTAGCCCTGTATCCGCTGCTAATGGTCCTTCTGAAACCTCACTGCCAACGGAGAGGAATATTAACTTGGTAATAGTCAGCATAACACAGGCCAGCCAGCGAGCAGACAACCATACACTGCAATTGAGACTTAATTTAGAAGAATTGCTGCTACGTCACTCACAAGCTCTTCTGAATCACCTTTGATTGTTTTTCTCATTCTCTGAATCTCTCACTACCTTAGCCCAGCGGTTCGTGTAGCGATCCCTGAAACCAGCTGTGTAATTTAAGCGGAGGCCAACAGCCGTCCCGTAGTAATGAGAACCACCTGGACCGCGAGGTTGCCGCCACCGCCGAAACCATCGTCTTAGTGGCTTCTCTCTTCATCTCTCAACATCTAGTTTATGGGATCTGTTGTGGGATGATCGATTAATGATGTTGGTGGTTATTAAAGAACAGCGCAGCACAAGTTTTCTTTGGGATGAGAATAGTAAAGGTCTATGAGGCATTATATTGGTATTTCTTTCATTAAAGATGTCTGCCATAATAAACACTATAAAGAGTTCATCTAATGATTCAAAATATAATAACTTCTCAGTATATGATGTATTTTTTCTCACTTTGAATGTCGAAGTAACACCAGTCTTTGATAATTTTGTTCAAGTTATGTCTAGGTGTTGTTTTAGTAATGGCCATTTGTGAGATTTATATTAATAGCAACTGTAATAATTTTTCAAGCATTTCAGATGAATTATGCCTTCGATTTAGGGCTGTTCAGCGATTAAACGATAAATCGCGATTAATCGATATAAATATATATATATTATATAATCTAACGATTAATCGGTTAATATATGTCTGTTCACAATGCACATTTATTTGGTATTTATAAACACATACATTTAAGAAAAATATAAGAATGAATAAATGTTTATATATGTTTATAATTTAAATTTAATATGAATATATACATGCAAATATTTCCTAAATATATACATGCATGTGTATGTTTTTATAAATACAAAATAAACATGCATAGTGCACGGACATATATATTATGTTAACACAAACTTTTATTATGGATGCGATTAATCACAATTAATCGTTGGCAGAAAAAATAGATCTCGCAAAACACAATATAAGGACAAATAATTATGGGCACCTCCTTAACGTTGAATAACAGCAAACTTACAGATCATCTAACAATGCACAATAAATGGTTCCTTTTGCCGTAACATTTGAAATTATTATACCACAAACTAGAAGCGACAAAAAGTTAAGAGTTAAAGATTTCACGTCTCTTATTCAATTTGAAGTCTTTCCAGCTAGACGCTGGGCAGACGCCATGGGCAACACACAGATCTTAAACATGATTTTCTGAAAGCGAAGTGAATATTGACTCTTTAATCAAACTTCTCAAAACAAAGTCTGACAGAGTTAGTTAGAAGGTATTTCTCTGGATCGAGACTCAAACCAAAAAAATCAAATAGCGCGACACTGCCAAGCTCAAAAATGATTTAAATAATGAGCTAAACAGGCCACATTTATGTTTAATGGTCAATTCAGATTCAAACCCCAAACATGTCAGTATAAAATAAACGCAAATTCCTTCAAAATTGAGTGTAAATGATCTCTAGCATTTCAACATTTTGACAAGTAAGAGCATTATTAATTAAAATAGTGCCCAGATTTCACAAATGTCAAATATTTCTGCATTTATGTGAATGTTTTATTTGTCCTTTAATCATGAACCGTGACACTTATTGACAACAGATCAGTGCACACAGCATTGATGTGTTTTCCATCTGCTTTCCACACTGGATGCCAGTCAATGCCACATAACAAAACAGACTGAATCATCAATTGAGTCCATCGGTCTGCAGGCACCCAGACTCACATGTAGAATTCCCGTTCGCCTGATCATTGTAATTGAATTTTCCTTTTGTGTTCCATTTTCAAACAGCACTGTAATCTCATTGGTTATAGTAAAAGGATCCAGCTGGATACGGGTTGAACCCATGTGCGGTCAGCTCACGCTGTATTGCTTAATGCTTACAAACGAGCAACAACATAAATCACATAATGAACTTTCCTTAATGTCTACTTCTCATGAAGCTCTGCACAAACAAGCAAACCAGATCAAGTTAAGTGAAAAGGCCTTGACAGGATGTTTTAAAAATCAAAGGATGGGAGATATTCTACAATAATGATCCTGTACCAAATCCAGTACTAGAGTCACTGAAGCCTAAATTTTTGTAAATCCCATTAATTTGTGCTTTGATTGGTAAGTTTTGGAGCTGCGGTCTTACCTGGCATAACTGTCCCCGGGTGGGACGGACCCCTGGAAAAATTGGAATTGATAGAGGTAGAGCATGATGAGGTGACCAGCGCTGAAGATGGCCATGAGAACACACAGACAGCTAAAGAGAAGCGGGTCGAAGGTGCGACAGAAAGACCACCAGGTGCACAGGCCCAGGAAGGTGAAGAAATAGACAGTGGAGGTGAGGGAGGGCAACATTATACCTGAAACAAGATCAAAGAAAAATATGTTGAAAAGGAACCAAATTAATGCCGTGTAGTTATGAAGGACTGTTGACCTCCAGTAAGGATAACAAATAATTGAATATACACTGCTCAAAAAACATTAAGGGAACACCTAAATCACACTGTATTAGATCTCAATAAACAAAATATCCAGGTTAAAACTCTTCACTTATATACTTTGCATAACATTGTGAGAACAAAATAATGTGAGAATGGTCAATGAAAGCCAAAATCACATAGTCCTTCAGGGCAGGAGTTACAGTAAAACCACTGTAAAAAAAATGAAATTACTGGCCGATGCAACATGTTTGAATTTCCTTACAGTAACTCATAATGTTAGTCAGTAATGTGCATGGCCCCACATGCCCGTATGAACTCCCAGCAATGTCTGGGCATACTCCTGATGAGATGGCACATGGTGTCCTGTGGGATCTCTTCCCAGACTTGGATCGGAACAAGGTCTCCTGGACAGTCTACGGTGCTACTTGACGGCTTCGGATACATGAGATCCCAGATGTTCTCAACTGGATTTAGGTCTGGGGAACGTGAGAGCCAGTCAATATCATCAATGCTGTCATCATTCAGAAACTGCCTACAGACTCTGGTCACATGAGGACGGGCGTTATCATGCACCAGGAGGGCTCTGCACTGCACCAGCATAAGATCAGACAATAGATCTGAGGATTTCCTCCCCATACTTCATAGCACGTGAAGGACCCTCTGAGAACGGTCCTCCCCAGACCACCCTTGCTGTTGCCTCTCCAGTGTACCTGTAACCACCACTTTTATAAAACAAGCGAAAGTGGTTTACAATCACTTATGCTTCCTTTCCGGGTTGATTGATATTCCTGAAGGTTAACTGACTTGGTGTTATGCTGTGATGATCAGGTGTTCCCTTAATGCCATATATTGTAATTCATTTTATGTACTTTTGATGATTGTTTTAATGGTTATGTTCGATATGTAAAGTACTTTGGTCAACGTCTGTTGTTTTTAAATGTGCTATATAAATAAATGATATGAAATTACTTGTGCTAGTATATATAAAAAGGTATAATTTAGTAAATATAATTAATATAGATAATATAGATAGATAGAATATAGATAATAATACATTATTAATAATTTATTATAAATTATTTAATAATAAATTATGGCAAAAATGATTTACAAGTATTATAGATAAAAAGCACTTTTATTGATACTGTTAAGAATCATAAATTAATATTTTATATAATTATTTTTATATCTACACTCTACAACATTTACTAAATTCCAAGTCTCCAAGTAAAATTGTGTCAAAGTCTTATGTACTTTAGCCAGTAGCCAACCAGATTGGTGTCTAGATCAAAAAATATAAAAAAATAAGTTTGACTATAGTTTGTTTTATGTTCTCTTAACAATCATCTGATCTGTCTGACAGACTTAAATGCTTTTGTAACTAACAATGCACATAATTTTGTCTATTTTATCTGCAGTTTGTAAATGAGTGCCATCCATTGATTCCATGTCGTGAGTGATGTCTATTTCAACACTACCTACCTGTGAGACCCAATAATATGGTTACGACTACTTTTCCTGCCGTGGTAATCAGATTGCCAATGATTTCTTTGAGTTTGGACGCCACGTCTGCTATCTGTCGCAGGATCTTTATTTTGGTGCTTTCTTCGCCGTCAGGCTCCTCGAATTCTCCATCATCGATGTCCACTTCCTCCTCCTCAGGAAGTTCACAGTCTTCATCGGCCAGCTCGAAGTCTTCAAAGAGCAGCTCATCTTCGAGCTCCAGTTTCTCATCTTGCTTCTCTTCTTCCTCATCCTCCTTTTCCTGAAAAGATGAAACCCGAGATTTGGTTAGTCATACGACAGTTACAGGAATCGCTCGCTTTTACTTAAATGACAGCAGGCACATGAGACTGCTATATGCTTTCACAAAGGAATTCAAATGTTCACTAGCAAAGATTTGCTTTCATTTAACAAGTAACCTAGAAATAGTCCATATTCCTATTTATATTTGACTGTGTATTTCATTTCGTTATTTATTTCTGTATTCCACATTGACAATGAGGTCTCAGACTGTATTTTTCCTCACAATTATTCTAGTGCATGCAAGCCTGGTTGCATAATATGTTTTGGCTGAACATTCTAGCATTCATTCCTGCGATTGGTCTGAAAGGTCCAAGTGTGAGATGCTGTCGTACCAGTCTGTGATACGGAGCAGGCCTCTGAGATTAACATTCCGACGTGTACCCAAATTTCCACCGCTATCTCTGTAATGATGTCATATTAGATCACCACCATCACATTATTACTTTTGTAGTACACATGAGGAAAAACAACATGGACGAAAGTTCAATCGCCATCTTTCTAAATGAAATATACAAGCCATGTGTGGAATTGAGGCCATTTACAGCAATACTGGATATAAGAACAAGCATTATTCCAAGTTTCTTTTCAAAAAGACATTTGAGAGTGCCTTGAATCGTTGTAATGATGTTAAATCGGACTAAATGAATCCAGAAGTACTACAAACAGGATGAACGCCTGGTTTTATTCAATTCTGTTTGTCTGTTGAGAGCACTGTCTACAAATCACCTCTCGAGCGTTTATGAAAAGGAAATATGAATGAAATATGACTTCATTATAAAACTAACAGCGACAACTTTATTGTTCTGAAGTACAAATTCCAGGTGCTTAGGAAGGGACTAACAACTCGTCCCAATGTATCATTCATGACTGTAGAAAAAGGAGTGCTTTGCCGTGAAATGTATTAGAAGTATACATTATGTATTTTTTTAACTAAAAAACTAAACCGACACCTTTATAGATATATTTTTAACCACACACCATTTTACGTACAACAGGACAACGCTAGCGGCTACAACACACCATCTTAGTTTTGGAGAAAATCAATCTCTTCTAAGGTAAATCTATTCCTCCCGAGGAAGGTTAGCTAAAGTAAGCTTCCGGTACTGCAAGGCACATCCATTTAATCAAATTCAAACCCAAAACTCAATTCCAACCGTCAGAATACACTTCTGTTACAAAAGCAACATCCGTCTGGTTATGGAAAACATTTTTCTTGGGCGAGCCGTGTCCCGTGAATCGGTGAGAGATGCTTGACAAAATAAAACATTTAGTCAAGCCTTGTTTTGGATATTAAAGACTACGCAACTCACATTATAGATGGGGGATTGGCATACAAAGTGATGCCACCTGAAGATTTTCCTCGCTGAATAAATAAACTCCAGCTTTAGTGGTATGGGATTAACGTAACTGAACTTAATACACATTTGGCTTCATGTGAGGACTTCAGTCTGAAAGTTATTAGTGTTATTTCCCCAAACTGACATTCTCTGCTGGTTCACATTGACATATTACAGGCCGGCCAACTGATCAAAAGAGGCTTGTTGATCTCAACACACTTTCTCTTCCTTTGCTAAGGTCGATTTTGTGCTTGTCGGACCCTCTAAACACTGGGCGGCTCTCATCGCTGCGTTAAATATACCCAGATTGAAATAATATGAGCCCTGCTGGGCTGAATCAGTTGTTTATTTGCAGGAACCAATGACAGTGTTCCCCTCAAGTATATTTGCCATATTGCCATAATGAATAAGTGCTCTGTGCAGTTTCGTTAAAGAGGTCATCTTGATGAGCAAAGTCACAGAAAAACACGTTCTGGTAGAGCTTCAGGAAGGATAAAAACCATGCGACTTGTTTAATATCTCTCGCTGTGCAAACAAATTGATAGAACAAATCACTTCTGAGGAGACACGGAGGGTGTGCTGGTGTTTATTTGTGTTTCCAGAGCATTCACATGTGTGGTGAATCAGAAAAACATCCCTGTCATAGGCCAAGAAATGGGGTACTTGAAGTGATTTGCTTAAGGGAACTTAGCTACGGAGTAAAATAATGAAGTTGACGTGTGCTTTTTATGTTGCTGAAGTCGATACGATTTATTGGATTGACTGATTGGAAATGATTGTGGATTTTCCTAATTATTTGTGATTTTTGTATTTATTTAATCCATATTCATCCTTTATCATAATACGATTACACACATACACTGTATATATAAATGTTATTAATAAACAACAGGCAAAAATATTGTTAGAACAGTTAATCGGTCAGTCGGCACTGGAAAATAAATGTAAAAGTATAAATAAAGTAACTCGTTTTCTAACTAGCGTTACTAGCATGAAACCCGCTGAACTGCTGAAACCGTCTATATCAACTTTTTTTACAGAGTTAAAAACAAGTGCTCATTTAGTGTATAATGTCTGTATTGGTTTCATTAGACATATAACTTTCCCGCTTTGTAGACTTTGTAAACTTTGTAAACTCATTCTGGTCAACCATGAAAAACGATTGTATTTATTGTCAATTGCTTACGCTTGTTTCATACTGACATTTCTATTTTCACATGCATACAGTAGATTTTGCAGAAGTGTTTATCTATAGCAACCTTCAGTGCAATAAAGTGTGCCATGAGAACTGTAAACCATGACTTCGGCATTGCTAGCACAATACTCCAGTTGAGCAAGAGTTGCCCCGACATGTTGTTTTTGTGTGCTCTTTCCTGTCTTAAACTTTTGGAACAAGAATAATGACAATAAAACTACTTGACTTGATATACACACACCTTTAAACACTTACAGCGTGCTCTTAATTATCTTTGTGTCACAAACCATAAAGTTCTGAACATGTGGGAGAGCATTCCAACATTTTACCACCGTTACACTGCCAGTAAACTTCAGCAGAACACCTCCACCTCCCCTCCGCCCATGTTTGCTTGTTTACATATCTATATAGAAACCTCTGCCCGGCCACAGCTGGGCATCTGCTCAGCAAAGAGCAAAACTTGAAAACGTGAGAAAATGGGTCAGAAAGAGAGAAACGTACAGCGAGAAAACAAAGTGAGTGAGAAAAAAAGAAATTGAAAGGTTCGGGGGGTTGGTAATTTAAGCACAGCCACCGAAAAAACAACACCAGCAAATGTGTTCCAGATGTGAACCTACAGTACACAGACATGACTTCCACCCACCTTAAGTGTTGGAATGCAAATCCATTGTGAAAGAAAGTAAGAGAACGTGAGATTTGGAAACGTTAGGTGCATGCGAAGTGGTAATACAAATAATAAACCAAAGATTCATGTTGCATTGGTGCAAACCTTAAATGTTGGTCACCGAACAACGGCGGTACCCATTGACTTGCATTGGTTTTGTGTTCATACAATAGAAGTCAAGGGGTACCGCCGTTGTTTGGTTATCAACATTCCTCAAAAGATCTTCTTTTGTGTTCTGCAGAAGAAAGAAAGTCACACAGGTATGAAATGGCACGTGGATGAGTCAATTATATAAGAATTTGCAGCGTTTCACAGCATTGATGTGCGGTTAAGAGGGTGTTCTGGATGGTTGCTAAGGTGTGGTCCAAGCATCTCCAAGAGTCTATGATATTCTCAGCCATAATTATGGCTTAGGTCTCTCTTTCAATGCACGTCTATAGGGTTTCTTCAACATCACCAGCGAGTACTGGTGTGCACAAATACTTAAGTCGACTGAAGAATTCTGGAAAGTTTCAATATTGGTCATTTGATGTTGTGTGTGTCTGTCTATGTGGATTTTATTCCATTTTATTTTAAAACAAAATTAATTGCACTTAAATTGCTTTATTCATTCATGTTGTATTCAGTTCATACTGTAAAGGGCAGATGCACATTTATAAACATTTCAATTAACAATAAATGTGACCGCTTAGCTATCAAAGGTCATTTTAACTGTATTTCATGAATATCGCACTAAAAAGCACAAATACAAAATAAAACTGAAGGAAAATAAGCATCAAAACAAAACAGTTTCACACAAGCTTGTAAGAAGCCACGCCGTGCATCACGTTCAACGTCTGCAAAGTACAATTTCTTTATTTACACGTGAGACAATAGCAGCCGGAGTGGAGACGGAAATGTTTTTTTTCTAAGATGTTTTCATAGAATTGAGGAATATTATATTCCAGAAGATCAAATTCAAAGCAAGCACTTAGTGGGAATCAATACTTTTAAAATATTTTCATTCTATCCGAATCAATTAACTGGTCACACGCATTATTTTGACGGGGAATTTCATTGGTATTTTTTTAGGACCAGTATGTGAGAAAATTATTTCGTCCGTTGAAATTAAATGATCCCTCATGAATCTTCACTGGTTTATTCGTTCAAGTTTAAGTAAAAAAAGTGTGTTATCTGTATGTAAAACAATGCTTTCCATGTCACTTCTCCAAATCACTCTTGCACAAGTGATCTCTTGCTGGCGTTCATCCAGACAGAAATTGATTCATATTGTTCTCTTAGAGCCACAGTGGACAATTGTTAGCTATTATGGCCTTTAATTTCATCTGGATGTGAAAAGCCTCCTGCTGTGAAGGACGAAGATGGACTGTAAGACTCTGGCTCGGTGCGTGTGTGGACAGCCGCTCGATGAAAGTTTCGAGGCGTGAGAATGACAGAGCCAACACATGACTGATAGAGGTGTGATGAGATACGACTCCATCTCAGTGAAATTTAACCAAAAAACTCTATCCTTAAAACACACACACACATTAAACAAAACTCTACTTTTACTTCACGACTATATACCTGCCTTTATTATGGTGAATACAATATACAGTAAAATACACACAAGCCCTCAGTGACTAGTAAGCAATGTATTGAAACAGGATATTTCATACTTGATCTCATTGAGGAAAACAAAGTCGGCATGACAGCATTGTTTTAGGTGTGTAATGGTAAATTCGAAGGTTTGGTTTCTCACCTGGTTGTCCACCTCAAATTCACTGTTGTGCTGTGACACGTCCTTAACCGGCTGCTTCTCCAGACTGCGGCACAGAAGCCACGTCACCAGACCCAAGACGAACATGCCGATGTCAGGAATGAACACCCGGATGCCGTTGCCGGCATCTGCACCTCGCACACTACAGCAAACAAACAAAAGACATATTGATGCACCTGAACCATTTTGCATATACGATACAATAATACTGCGTGTTAAAGACACGGTGCACAATTTTTGTTCTTTTAGGTGTATCAATTGTAGCTACAAATATAATTGAACTGTTTTCAAACGATATACTAATCTTCTGTTGTTTAGCAAACAGTTAGGTCCGCCCTAAAGTCACGCCATTGGTTGAGGCCGAGTTCACGCCAAGTTGTTGGATCCTTAAAGGTACAGTGTGTAATTTTGGGGAGGATCTATTGACAAAAAAGCGATATAATATACATAACTTTGTCTTCAGATGTGTATAAAGACCTCACATAATGAAGCTTTATGTTTTTTTTTACTTATGAATGAGCTTTTTCTATCTACATACACCGCGGGTCCTCTTACATGGAATTCACCCTGTTGTTTCTACAGTAGCCCTAAATAAACACACACTGTTTTGGGGAAAATAACTTATCAAGCTCACTTATAATTGACTGCGCCGATCGTATACAAGAAAGCAGAAAAAAATGGCATAAAATGCAAAGATATTAACAAATTATTCTGTATATAAAAAGAGGGCATATTCGCATGACTGCCTCTCGAGTCAAACTAACATTCAAGATAAAATCGTCTTTTACAAGTGCGCTCAGAGCAACAATGAGCCTCAGTGGCTTTGAAAAGACACAAAAACACTCTTTTGTGCAATGAAAGCCTGCGATTCCCAGTGTCCTCACTTAAAGTACTAGAGCGTCTGGATCTCATTTCCGTGCTCCAGCGAGCCGAGGTCCTTTGCTGCTGAAAACTTGAATGAGTTTTAATAAAACCAACCGTTTCTCTCCTCAGGACAATATCACCTCAGAGCACCGAAAGAAAACCAAAACACCACTTGTTTCCTACTCAACACTTTTCAGCTGTAAAGATGCTCATTTTCAGATCTTTAAAGGTTTACACGGCCGAGGTTAAGATACGTTCGTGCAAGTTAGTGAACCTTTTTTTAAAACCGAAGCGTGTGGGAGAGCAGCAGAGATGTGTGCGATACGACTTAAAAAAGGACGAAAGCTGTAACAACAGACAGAGTTCATCTCTGAACACAGAAAGAAGAAAACCCAATAAAAAGTTGAGCGTTTCTTACAGGGTTGGCTAAAGACCCTAAAGAACAGATTGCTTTTGATTCCTTTGGTCTTCATTAAAAACATTGTAGCCAACGATTTTATGCATTATTTACTAAGATTACACATCTTTTCGTGGTAGATTAATCGCCACACATTGTTGACGTCTTAACATCGTAAACAATCGCTTTGCGCTTAGGGAAATTTCACTGCATTCAATGCAAAGTTTCTGACGTGTTCGCTTTGAAGTGTGCGCTATTTACTTCATAAAACCCAATGGGGTTGTGTTTAACACGCAAAAAACTACAAGTGCTGTGATTGGCTGACTGCACGGATGAGTTTTGTAATGATGTCTCGCTGTATCTAAACAGTTTACAGTATTGGTTAAAGAGCTCTTTCATCTCAGCATGCTCGTAAAGTAAAAACCTTAAGCAGACTAGCAAAAATGTGGGGGTCCACAGATGGCACTGATTTGGGTAAAAGCATTGAATTATCGGAACCCACTGAACTTCACAGTTGAAGACAAACTTCTGCTTTCAATGTTGGACACCGCACCGACAATTATGCAATGCAGTTAGATTGAAGAAGACTGCATTGTTGATATTCATGGATTAGAGGGGAGGATAGAAAAACAGAGAACACATTTACTGTATCTCGGGTAAAAAAGCGAGTTTTGTTTTAATGACCCTCGGTGAACACAGAGGAGGAATGTGGGTTGACACCGCACCAGGTTCTCAGCAGGAGTCGGCATGCAGACCGGTGGATCTGTGAGAGCGGAACGAAGCCAAATGGTAGATGTTACCTTGGCCTTCCCAGGGCGAGCGGCAAGGCTCCAATGCTTAAATACCAGTGAAATGAAGCAAAGATCAGCTGCTTCCAGCGGACTGTCCAAACAAACTGAAGCGAAAGAGTTTTCACAAAACAAACTATATGTACAGGCCTTCCCAAATATAGCAAATTCTTGCTGACACAGAAAGTTTTGATGGATTAGGGATGGCAAACGCCATGCACATAATGACATAAAACTAAACTGCAATAGCTTGAGCATTGTGCTTTCTTAAATTGGATTTAACTATGGTTTACCCCTTTTAAATATAATTTACATGTTTTTTATAACAATTGTACTTTTATACTACAGCATATCTTGTAAAGTTAAAGGTTATATCTCACTGAATGTATTTTAAAACACAATGCAAAAATCACTCTAGTATTTAAGTCTTGAATTTGAAGTCTGAATATTTTAAGAACAATATACAAGAGAAACATACAAATGATGTAAATATGTTTTTCTTGCTTTAAGTATTATTTAAAAAAATCAAAAGTTTTTATTTTAAACAATATTGCTTCAAGTAAATTGGTCTTGCTTTAAGTAAATGTTCTAAGCACGTTTAGATATTTGTCCTGAACAATTTTTCACCCCCAGACCATTAAAAAGATTACATTTCCATTTCTGTTAATTACGACGTATTTTCAGGGTCTCCACCGCCGTCCAGAGGAGGCACAGAAAACACCGGAAACAGACCCGTCCTGAGCGTCATGACAGATCTTCACATTAATGTGCATTCAGTGCATTGTGCTGAAATCTTAACTAAACACATTTCAAAGGTCCAGCGGGCCATCTGGTTGTTGAGTAATCCAATCTCATCTCTCAATAAGATGTGTAATGGGAAATGTCTGTCATTTTCCCCACAAAAGACTTTCGTCAGGTTTAAATGTGCCATCTCTCCGCATGGGCCAAACACGGCAGACATGATGCATTACATTGTACGTTACTGTTACGATGTTCGCGTCAAAGGTTTTCATTAAAGTGCTTTTATCATACCGTGTTGTGAAATTTCGTGGATAGTATGAGACAATCATAAACAGCAGTAGACGGAGACCTAAAAACAGACAAGGGGCCAACTGTTGATAATCACAGACTGTTGCCTAATCTAAACTTGACTGCTGTATTGCCTGGTTAATATAAAGGACTGTTTTCATATTTTAATATAATAAAGCATGTCTAATGCATATCACAAGGTGTGATACTGCTTAATTCTCAAACTGCCCGACAAATACATGGTCTGATTTCCACCATGCTGGGCTCCAGATGGCTCAAGATGAATCTGCAACCATGGGCAACATCCCCAATCCAAACCAGAGACTTCAGTCATCCAGAGATGTCTCTCATTCCAGTAATGGTCTCAAGATCTCCAAATACACTGAACCAAGCTGAAAGTAACATGTTTCTTAGATGTGTGGGGAACAAAAAAAATATTGTGATTTGTCATTTGCAATACTTGTGGTGTTTTCTTGTCCCTGCAGAACGCTGAGTCTAAAATTTCAAAAGAGCACGGCTATTTTTCCTATAATTTTACTCCGTAGAGACATGTGTTTTGGGCATTTTAGCAGAATTGTTTTTAGATTAATGATGTTTTTGCAAATCAAGAAACAAATGTTTTTGTAGGGCAACCAAGTACACTAAGTTTTGAGAAAATGTTTGTGTGGGAAAGACTTTTAGTGGCTGTGCAAATGACACAAAATCATCCTTCATGTAAGAACATTCTGTGAAAATATAACCTTAAAGGGATATCCACCGATCAAAGAAATGCTCGACACGGCTCTGTGGTCTTAATAAAGGTATTCTGAATCGAATCAATGCGTTTGTTCAAAAGAAATATCCTTATTGACAGCGCTATTAACGATAATGTCTAGCTTCTGTTATCCCTTGGCTGCGAGTGAACCTGAGGCTTGTTTTTCAGGCAAATGACGCAGGGGTGTCGTAAGTTCCGGCGAAGAATGCAGCATTTTAGGTTTTGTTGATGCTGTCGGAAGCTTTCGTCACTGCCGGAAAACAAGCCTCTGTTTCATGTGCAGCAGACGGATAACGGTAGATAAACATCAATGTTAAGAGCGCTGTCAATATGGATATTTCTCTCAAACGAACGCATCGATTCGCTTCAGAAGCTCTTTGTTAATACCATGGAGCCATGTCGAGCAGTTCTTTGATCGATGGATGCACTTTTGGAGCTTCAAAAATTGCCCCCTTTCACGCCCATTCTACCGCTTGGAAGAAAAGAGGTACGTGTTGTTATAACACCGACCGCATTATTCTTCAAGAAGAAAGTCAGGATGAGTAAAACATGGGGAAATTTAGTTTTGCCTCTGAAAAAGTGTAAGATATTAAAGGGATTTTCTGAGTAAGGTCATGTCAACAACGATCATAGTGAAATTAATGGTTAAAATCAAACTTTGATGCTCACTTGATCAAAATTACATTTTAAAACTTAAGCCTGGCTTTCACAGACTGTGTCACAAATGTTATACATCATTTTTTTATGTATTCTCGCATGATAAATGTTAAGATGCTTTGTGTTTTGTAATGACCTTAAACTTAATTTCACGTTTTAAGCTTGATTTTGGTTTCATTTTAATGCAGCTCTTCCACAGTCTAAAATATTATCTGCACGACGTATAGCACTGAAAATGATATCAGTCGGTACAATTTCAGGTAAAAGAGCTTAATTCAATTCAATTCAATTCAAGTTTATTTATATAGCGCTTTTCACAATGTACATTGTTCCAAAGCAGCTTTACAGGAGCAAATAAGAAAAACACAAAGGTAAAACACAGCACAGTGCATAGTGTTTATAGAACAAGCAAGATCATTCTAGTAAATAATATCTAATAAATAAATTAATTAATTCTAAGTGTAAAGGATTCAGTCGCAATTTTAAACTAAATTAAGGTGGAACTCCAGAGTGAGCTTTAGGAAATTACCCAATAAAGAAAATCAGCAATTTATTATTAATTATTTGAAATAATTTATGACCACTCTCATTCTCAACATGATATGGCAAACCAAAATCTTGCTGGGAAACACAACTACAATGTACAGCACAAATGTACGGCATGACACCACAAATACTCAGTTTACAAATCACTTATAAGGAGTTTAGAACCTCCATCAAAGCTGTAAACTTTAGCCCATTTTTCTCTGAACAAAATGGAGGGCGGCTGCTTGTGAGGCTGAATCATTTAACCTTTCTGTTTGTTAAGTGAGTCAGCGAGAACAGCAAATCGGCAACAGCGGCCCACCACTGTGAACAGAAGGGGCAAAGTTAAAGGCCGAATGTTGAGAGGAAGCTGTAAATCACATGTACACTTCATTCTCCACTTTCTTGAGTCATGCTAATGTGTTCCTATAAATGACCTGTTGCTGACTATTAAGGTTTAAGGATAACTGATCATGTCGGCAGGTATGGATTTCAACATAAACATAAAGGCCTCGTCCTTCTGATCCTAATGAAGAAACCTCACAGAAGTAATCACACCCTAATTATTTGTACTGAAAATAAGACTGAACCCAAAGGAGAGCAGTGCATGCTGGGAAGGCAGCATCCAAAGATGCTTTTGGTACTCTCCTGTCCAAGAGTAACACACCGTACAGTGGTGCAATTCAGGGTTCAAGTAACAGCGCTCATAAGGAAGTGCCTGTTGCAATCTCCCTTGTGGTTTAATCACATCAGATTCAAGAAAAACACCTGTGATTTATGCCGTGTTAGTCCAATTTATACAGCAAACACACAAAGGATTATTTTGACATGTTTGCTATGACTATGTGTATTTTACGGCTCATAGGCCCGAGCTAGTGATAAATTACTCAGGGGAGTCATGGAGGAAGCATGCTCTGATATGGTAATCAGAGAATGACAAAGAAACAATGGTTTAAAAATGTTTGAAATTATTTATATTGGTAAAAAAATGAAGCAGACTGTAGGAATGTGTAAACCTTTGTTGCAGCCTCGGTTTTGCCATGATGAGAAATGATAGAATGATAGAAATCGCATAAGTAATGCTAAACAAAACCTTGTTTGGGTTAGAAATCTGGCATACAAAAATCTGAATGTTAAATGGGAGGAAACTGTTTAAATGTGGACAATACATAGACCTTATTGCAAGAATTGAAAAGTGCTACTAAAAGATGAACAGCAAACCATGATTTATATGCACATACCTGTACATAAAAATTTGTTCAGACCTGATATAACCCAAATCATGTTTTTATGAACATTTACAAGATTTGATTGGTAGTTTGAACTATATATAGAGCTTTTATATTTATAGCTTGATTTTTTTAAACATTCTTTATATTCCAATTTTTTTAATACATTTTTCTTCGGAGCAAAATATATTTGAGGGAGCTGAATTCGAATTCGTTTTTATCTGTTTGAGGGTCTCAGGACTTTAAAAAAGTTAACACCTAGACATAAGTAATATAATAATTATATTCATATTTATTAATAATTCATTGAGCTTATTTTTACATCGTCTAAGCAGATCCCAGGTGATTGAAGGGTACTTGCTGGACTAAAAACTAGAATCTCACCCCTATATTTCTTACATTTTTTGGTGCACAGTAGACCCAGTTCTCAAAACATTTAGACCCTTTAATGCATTGGTGAGAAATATTACATACGTATGTAATGGCAGACACCTCAAGAGCTGTATAAGGCATTATTCTGTAATCTGGCTGTGGGTACTTCATCACAGCACATGTGGTTTGTGCGATGACCAGACTCCTTCACAGTCAGGTAAATTACAGATGTCTGTCACTAACATCATACAAATCATGACTAACACGCATGTTTTAAGCACTTCCAGCTGCTGTGAGCAGACAATCATTGTTCAGATGGTCTTAGTGTTTCCTGTTTTTGATCTGTCACAATGTGTCTTAGCTAGACAACTGTGCCAATGAAATGCAACTGCTGGGTTTGAAACATTATATCACTTTCACTGAAATTCTGAGAATTGCCGTTTTTTGTGCAAGCCAAGGATATAACCGTCTGCCAGGTTAGCACACATTACCATTACTAAATGCTAATGTGTGGTTCAGTGATTTTCACTTTTGGTCCTGTGTCTGTGTTTTTTAACCCCGCTGGTTTAATTTGCCTATTACAGAAATGTACTGTATAACAGTGTTTACATGCATTACGATCATTTCTTGATTTCTTTACAATAGCATTTCCGTAGACCATCTTGAATGATTAACCATTAAAACGTATTTCTACATTTTTTGCATAATACCACAGATTTATAAGCTAATATGATTATTTTCAAAAATCATGAATTTTCTAATTTTTTTTACATAACACTTATTTAAACATATTATCTTACATAATGTATACTCTAACGT
Organism: Triplophysa siluroides; assembly: GCA_006030095.1. Lineage (NCBI taxonomy): Eukaryota > Metazoa > Chordata > Actinopteri > Cypriniformes > Nemacheilidae > Triplophysa > Triplophysa siluroides. The sequence continues at coordinate 562,595 of VCII01000197.1, read as the reverse complement.
GTTGTCTTCAAGTACACTTACTATTAAAAAACTGAAAGTCAGGTGTAATTTTTGCATACATTGATGTTTATATTGTTTATGAAATCTAATAATTAATATTTTAATCACTGATAATTTCAAGACCAACAGTCTGGGTCAAGATAGGCTTAAATGAAATCTGAACATTGAAGGTCTTTAAAAGGTACCAAAAATGATTGAAAAAGCTAGCTTAAGGTGTTTAACCAACATTATTATATATATATATTATGTTTCACCCATATCATAGTATTTCTTTTAGGCATATTTTTACAATAAATAAATAAAATTAGTTTTTTTGCATAACAGAGGTAGTAAACATTTGTAGAGTATTTTTTTACATACATTTTTTATGGCTGTATTGATTTAAAAAAGAACAGAATAACACTGTGGTCTACTTTGAGTAACAAAAACAGAATATCTTTTAATATGACCTTGACATAACAAAAGTTACTGTAAAAAGTTCAGATGTGTTAGTCTAAATAAAAAATCCACAGGGACATGAATGTGCCAGTAGTTGAGGAAACACTCACATGTATGACAGACGTTAACCAAATGCTCTTTCCCTTAACACACTAGTTTGTTTGTAGTCCATCATCAAGTGGACCGCAGCCAACGTCTGCTGCATGCAAACTGACGCCATCTTTTCTCGGCCAGCGCAGTAGCTGCTGTCTGATTAGCATTCGTCAGCGTCAGTCACCTGCCTTTCCAGACTCCCACCACCCAACAGGAGTCGCCCAGACCGCCGCCATTACAGTACTCAGACTCCAGGCACTCAAAGAAGCCATGGAGGCCCAACACTAAAACCAGCTTACAAAGGCACATCATGTGTTTGCGCGCAAACATGATTATAAAGATGAATAAGAAGAGAGGAACTTACAGAAATGATGCCACCCACCATGTCCTGATGACTGGTGCCTTTGTCCAGTGCCAACCAGTCAATTGGTCTATGCACATAATTAATGTGTCTAGTTTTTAGCTTTGAAATACTACAACAGGTGAGATTAAACTGCAATTTATACATGCTGAACCCCCCCAAAAAAGTATACTTTCAAACTAAAAAGGTTTGACAAATTGTTTCCAAATAGTATTAAAATAGTACACTTACAAGTAGGCCTATACTACTAGTACATACATATCTAAAAATATACTCGAACTTGACTTAATAAAATGTTTTTCAATTATACTTATTTTTGTAATGGAGGCTATACACTATAGAGTATCCAGGCACTTACGTTTCTGATATATTAGAACTCTGTTTTACTTTTAAAGTTTAGTTGATGAACTGCATTAAATACAGTGGTTGGACGACGAAACCAGTATATTATGTTTCTTCCTTAAACCTTTTATGAAAACTATTCATCTGCAATCTTTCTGTCATAATATGCAAGGAGGAACAGATAGATGCCATTTCAATTAGTTTACATTATATTCAGTTACATTCTATTAACTATATTCAGTTCTCTCTAGGCACTAATAGATCATCGTTTCGACCCACATCCAGAATGGTCATAAAATCAAGACTTCAAAGCTTCCAATAAAAACACAAATGCACCTCTGTTGCCAGATCTCTACTTTAAAACTCACCTCTCAAAGCCCAACTGTCGTATTGATCTCTCCCATGATGAACCTGCACAAACAAAACATGAAGACATAACAGCTTAGATAAATGAAGATAAATCTTTGCAATATCTAATATCACATTATGTCACAGATAAGATGTGCTTCTTGGCAGATATCATTGAGAAAAGTGTAAAAAATTATAGTAAAATGATGTGTCATAATTCACATGCATTGTCGCCATATTTTTTGAAATATTAATAGATTAGTAAACGGAGTTTTTAAACTTAATACGATATGAATAATGACCATGTAGCTCTCATAATTTTGCAAATACAGTGGATGGTGCAAGCTGTGAAAAAAAAGAAGTTATTAAACTGTAATCTGTATGGTTTTTGTTACAAATTAACAATATGTTATTGAGCAGGTACCTAAAAACAACAAAACATAAGCATGAACAGTAACCTGTCATTTTGGTTTTAAACAGAGATGGCGATATAGAGACAAACGTTAAGTTTACATGATACTGTTTTTGCATTTATTCCATTTTTTTAAATCATTTTTAGGTAAATGATGAGTTGAACAGAGAACATATTAACCTTGTCGTCAGAACCAGAACGACATGAAATTCCGGTTTGTATATGTTCCAGACACCTCATTCACATCACGATGTAGATTTAAACCATATGTTGTATAGCACACACTATAGGACCACATGAGCGGCAGCAAGTCTGATGCGCTCGATGAGACTCAATTCATTTCTCAAGCTTGATGCATAAACCTTACAAAGAACATTTGGCACAGAATAAATACTTATTTTTCTTGCTCGCATATTTCAGATAACACGCGAACAAAACAACACAGTCATTTGGATCAGTGACTCATACACTATTCCTCTAGAGAGCTACACTTCAGTCAGATTTTGTACTGGTGGACATCTGTATTTACAGGGACACTTCCAGGTATTCTCAACTGTTCCGAGGGCAAGAAGGGGGAATTTCAACTGTGTCCTTGCCAAGCGCAATATACTGCCTTGTTCAGTCGATCTTCTAAGATTGAATCAATGTGAGTCTGAGTTGTGTTTGAGCTTTGCTTTAAACAAATTATTAATGATGTAATTGGCCTGTGGATGGTTTGGCAAAAGTTATCTGAAACATTGTAAGTTACTATTGGTAGCGGCTGTCAAACCCACAAAACCTTTTTCCAACCAGGGAAATGAACAGAAAAATGATTTGCATGTCTGTTATGCCATGAAAAACCCCCACTTATATATTACTCCGACCTTCTGTGATGGCATTTTATAATGTCAAAAACATAAAGAAATAATTCTGAATCTGTTTTTGGACTAAAATGCGCCGACAAGTACATTTTCAGACAACTGGGTTTGTATTTCAGCTCTTGCCAAAAACAATACATTAGGCTGCTCAGTTTTCACTATAGTGATGAATTGACATTATTCTTTTATAATGGACACCAGTGACAAGGCAACACACGTGTGATGTAATATATTAGTGTTGGCCAACAGAAGAAGGTGTTTCAAGGCATCTTCTGAATTTCTATAGTTTATTGTTCTTTGGCTGTTACCTTCACTGCAGTAATATATAGAAAGCCAAATGAAGGTGAAACACTGAAGGCCATAGACGGTTTAGCTTTAAATATAGGCAGTTGCGGCCTAGTGGTTAGAGAGTCGGACTCGTAACCAGAAGGTCACTGGTTCGATTCTAAGGGCAAGCAGGTAGCGACTGATGTGCCCTTGAGTAAGACACCTAACCCCCTTTCTATTCTCAGGTAGTAAAAACTTCATTTCGTAAAGTCATTATGCAAGGGACAATGTACATGCAGCCGGCTGTTAACGCAGAAATAAGCCCCGACAGTGTACATGGCTACTTGCCACATGAGAAAAAAACTGGACGTTAATTTGAAATAATTTATTAGATAATTTTTACCGAATGCAGACCTTCGGCGAGGAAAAGCCATTTACTTTAAATTTTAAGGCAATTTGGTTTAATCATTTGTAAATATAATGTCATATATTAAAATGTTATTAAAAAACATATTAAAATAGAATTTGTCAAAATTCATTTGCTGCCTCTGGGTTACCGTGTGTTATTAGTTTTGAGAGGTTGTTATCTGGGAATAACAAACCTGCAAATGTCGCGAATGGCCAGTCAGAATCAAGCATTCCAACGAGCCGTGTAATAAGAAACAATAAAAACTTCATTAATTGCACGCTTACAGGTTGTTCAAAATGCGGCAGCAAGATTTCTGACGGGAAAGAGGAAATTTGATCATGCCAACCTTATACTGAGATCCCTTTATTGGCTCCCGATAAATTTTACAATCGAGTACAAAATTGTATTGTTAGTCTATACATCACTGAATGATCTAGCTCTTGCTTAACTCTTGTGGTCAAATGAGCTTTGAATGATTCACAGAGTTTTTATATTCCCTAGTGACCGAAAGTCAGTTTCAGCGAATCGGTTTAAAAGAGTCGTTCGTTTACGAGTTGTCATCCTGGCGAACTCGCTGTGTACAGTATAACGCTGATTCAACGAGCCAACTGCACAGCTTAAAACATTATACAATGATGTACGGCACGTGAATTTAAGAAACCTTTTAAGAAATTAAACATATATTCACCTGAAAAGCAAGCTAATATAGCTTGTACAGCTCTTTTTGTTTTCAAAACTTGACGGAGGCAATCGCCTCCAATTTTTCTATGCAGTAAAAACCCTAGTTCTTAAAGTCCTACCTTTCTAACGTTTGTCCTTAAACGTATCTAAGTCAACCGTTTAAGAAATATAGGTGAGTAATAGCTGTCGTTATAAGAGATCATTACTTTCCTTTATCTGTTGGATGTCCAAATACTTTTGCTTAAGTCCAGTTACTAATAGATGACAGATGTTATTTTTAGATGCTTCAAAATAGATCATACACATGATCAAAGCGCTGGACGTTACCGTGTTAACATATAATGCTACATTTGGAAAACCTGTATCAAGTCAAAAATTTGAGTCAATAGGGATCGGAGAATGCAGTTTATGGGAATCTTGGCTCCTGTACTGACGTGCCGAGTCATCACAGCTCATAAAACATTTCAGCGTTTCACATTTAAAAGCCCCTCAAAACAAAACTCCATGTTTCCCCTTAGCTATTTTCTCCAGACTGGCTCCTGTTGTCTCAGGTGGATATCTCAAGGACTTTACAATGAATATATGCCATGACGCTCAGGAAACCATTCAGGATGAGGTAGCGGGGTGGTCTTCTAAACAAAGACTGCTCAATTGAATGTCTGGTTTCATAATATTTCTCTTTTGGGAGACTAAAAACATTCAGATGTAGATCACGATGAACGCTTTACACAGATGGGTAGTATTCATTTCAGACGTTTTGAAAAAGTTCAATGAGCCCTGTGAGGAAATAAAACATTCGTTGATGTTCTCCGCACACAAAGTGTAGGAGACACGAATATGTTAACATGGTTATTTTATATTTCATTTCATTTTCAGATTAGATGAGACACGGGATGGCTATTAGCATTCAGCTAACTTCTGAAATGATATTCACCAAAAGCACCTGAAGCCGTTCTTAAACAGTCGGTCTCAGAAATCCAGTGGTTTCTTATTGTTGAAACCCAGCCATCCGCAAGATTGCCCATGCATATTTTTACCGCATGGTAAAAACTGTTAAAAACATTATTAGAGAAGAACTTTTCATGCCATAAAAGGGAGAAACAAAGAAGCCGAATAATTAATTTCTCAAAAGCATGTGAAGGAGGACAGACTATTAAAGAAGGAATGCATCAGTGATTTGCATTAATATTTATAAGAAAAATGTTTTATTAATCATCTTTCATCACATAATAACTTGCTCCACCTCAGACATGACTAATCTCTTCGTGTGATGTCAACAACCCCTAATACTTTTAACCCATTCTTCCAACCTATTCGATTTTTTACCTTCAATCAGCAGCCTCCATTCCAGAATGAAACGCCCACTTGAAATGATCCAATAATAATAAAATCAAGTCCCAAACAACTTTTTTTCTAGTTTTCCTTCATGGTTTACGCAGAAGTAATAGTGCGTGCCCTTGAGGAAACAGTGAGTTACATCTTGCATTTGTTAGAAAAAAATGGGACATAGTGTAAGAATATTTTTAGAGAGCAGAAAGCGGCACATCCTGAGGAAGTTGACCGTTATCGAAAACAAAAATATTGTGGGGACAGAACGAAGTGCGTTTGTTCTTATTGCTGGCAGCTGCACAGTACAGTGACAGATGAAAAGGCTGGCACTGATTCAGGACCTGCAATTGCTCATACAAATGCCATTGAGGGGAACAATGGTTTATTAATTTTCTCAGCGAGGCCTCGGCGGGAGGTGGGATATAAAGTGATGTCCAATCGGTGGGCTTGTGTAACTGCTGTTTACGTTGTACAATCAGGATTGTATAGAAACACTTGAGATTTCTTTCTTTCGTATTATCTCTGTTTGCATTGATTTGATGTATAACTGAAACTGTTTTGATGTACCTGAAATTGCAATGTGTACGACTTACTGTCTACTTAATTTTCAGACAGTTTTTGGAACGCAAATTGCAGCAGAAAAGTTATTGAAATATTGTTAATACGCATATGCCAGTATGCATGTTCATTTGTTTGCATAAACTAAAGACTTTAATACGTAAACCTCTTAAACTCTGCCGCCCCACAGACCCTCCGGTGGGTCCAATATTGCATTCATCACAGTCTACATGTTGTGGAGCACAAAACGAAAGCACAAAGACATATATGTTATGTTTTGAAAGCTTAGAACCACAGAGACTATCACAGAGACCAGTCCCACCATAAAATAATAATAAGGTCTAAATTCGTCTTCCCAACACCCACCTCTCTCCCCCTTGTATATGACATGTTTTAACGCAAAAATGTAAAAATTGACTGTGCATAACTTCATGTGTTTACATCCTTGCATACTAGCATGTTTTCATTGCTGCAGATTAATCTCACAAACTTGCCTATGCCAGTATGCATATCCTATTCATTTGCAAAAAGATTTTTATATTTCATTTATAGTTATGTAGAGTCAAAGATTTAGGTCATTGCAGATAGCATAGAAACTGGCGAGACTGATGCTTTGTTTGTTTTTACAGGGAAAAAAATAAAAATGTAACAAATTATATAACATATGGTTATATAATTTTTGATTTAGAAATATATTTTAAAAAATAACATTGATTTTTGATGGAACGGGAGATTGACAGACGGATCGGTGCAGCTTCTGCAGTAATGCGGTCGCTGTACCGGTCTGTCGTGGTGAAGAAGGAGCTGAGCCGCAAGGCGAAGCTCTCGATTTACCGGTCAATCTACGTTCCTACTCTCACCTATGGTCATGAGCTGTGGGTCATGACCGAAAGGACAAGATCCCGGATACAGGCGGCCGAAATGAGCTTTCTCCGCAGGGTGGCTGGGCAATCCCTTAAAGATAGGGTGAGAAGCTCGGTCACTCGGGAGGAGCTCAGAGTAGATCCGCTGCTCCGGATGCCCCCTGGACGCCTTCCCGGGAAGGTGTTCCGGGCATGTCCCACCGGGAGGAGACCCCGGGGAAGACCTAGGACACGCTGGAGGGACTATGTCTCCCGGCTGGCCTGGGAACGCCTCGGTGTCCCCCCGGAAGAGCTGGAGGAAGTGTGGGCATCCCTGCTTAGACTGCTGCCCCCGCGACCCGGCCCCGGATAAGCGGAAGAAAATGGATGGATGGATGGATGGACATTGATTTTTACTAACATTGTTTTTACAATCATATTGCATATTTTAAGTTTTTTTTCGTGTGTATCCTAAATACTATGCAGCACAAGTTTTAGGCCTTGGAAAGGCAATCTGAAACCACTTGTGAAGTTATACTGAAAAAATGATTTGTTTTGTCATTGGCTGATTAGGCAGTAAAGCAGCTACCTTCAGTTTCAAACTCAGCCACTGAGTGATCTCATTATACTGATGGTTTATCACGGCCTTGCCATTCCTTTAACAGAGAGCCTAGATGTTAGAAAATGACAAGCTTCCAATGATTATTTCCTGCGCTGGACTGAAATACGCTTCTGCCTTCATAAATTACACCAGTTCCATTGCTTGAGTTTGGAACCTAAATATTTTAAGAAGTTTTGCACATTGACAAATTGGAGGCTCTTGAAAAGCAGGATTCTTGACTTTGTGAGCTGGTGGAGCCATTTATCAAGTACTTTCATCCCTAAATTTGTCCCGAAAGAAAGATTTCTTGTTTCTCTGCCTAGTCGACACCGGGCCACTGAGGATTAGGAGCCGACAGCAGACGCCTTTTTACTGGCGCAGATTTATACAGAGGAAGATATAATTTTTGCCTTGGTTTGCTGCATACAGAGACTCATACAGAGACCTCTAGACATTAGAAACAATGATAAGAAATGTAAAAATTACTATTACTATAATTTCTATTACAATATTTATTACTTGAATAAAAACATTAGTAGCCTTTGAACCACCTATGGTTGGGTAAAATAGTATGTAATGATTTTTTTTTTTTGCAGAAAGAGCTTATTAAAACACATATGAAATACGAATTAAAAAACTAATGAGTTTTTACTATGAATTTCGCAATATATGTATCCAGTAGGTACAATACACTAGATGTTTACACATCTGCATGTGCAGCTGCCATTTCCCTTCTGCCATGGGCTGGTGGGAACAGATCGATTCTTATGCTGTATTCGGATCAGTTGTATCCCATTCCAAATCAAATGCAGTAAAGGATAAAGGAGGAAGAGCTGATCTCAAATCAGGTGTTATGAAACAATGCATATTTTAAGGGTATAGTTCAGGTCATGGTCAGGGAATGCAGCACGCTTCCATATGGACACCAAATGCTCAAAGGCCTTTGGCAGACCACCATAAAAATAAAGGAAAAGGTGTTGAACGTTGTTGAGTGATCAGATAAACGCCTGTGTGCATGGGGAGGGGGGTGGGGTGCTTCTTGTTTGTCCATTAACTTCCTCAGGCGCTGTGTACGCAAAGATTCAGCAACTAAAGAAATGCTGGAATGAAAATTGAGTATCTGGTTCTCATTATACGGGGTTGTAAAGAAAATACTCAAAGATAGATCTTGCCACAAGTCTTAACTCGACTTAACATTTGGTGTATACGAAAAAGCTCAGCCTCCAAAGATGAAACTATTATGTAAAATCCTGTGGCTTTATATAAAACTACCCAATCGCTGCCCAATCAGGCATTGACTTCGGAGGCAGCGTTTGCACATGAAGGTAGCTCAAGAAACGGATTCGGACAGGTTTTTATAGGAAGCGTAACGGATTTCTGTTTGAATTATAAACAGAGCGCGTCCTTGCAATAACCAAATCACATATTTAAAAACTACAATAGGAATTTCTCGCTAGAAATGCAATAAATCGTTATTGAAAGTGAAAATTAGACTTACATTTATACAAAGCTGTGCTCCAACCAGCTTCTCGGCCGCCATTTAATTTTTTCGAGGTCGATTCTGCTCGACCAATCACCGTTTTGCACACGCATGGCACTGTGTTTGGATTCACCTTGATGCCTTCCTGCCTAGAAATGCTTGTTGTTCTTTCACCCAGTTCGTGACTCTGTTTTTGCCTGTCGCTATATTTACCTGTTTGTGGATTTACTTACCTGTATTGATGTGAAAATGAACCCTTGTGAAGCAACAAGCCTCCCCCTGACTGTTTCAAGAAAAGATTCAAAGCTTTGAGGGTTTCGAAAACATCGCCATCTGTTGGTTAATAAAACATAAAGCAGTGGTTTCTGGAAGAAGCTCTGACGAATGAAGCAACCAGCAGATGAAATTCAGATGAATTTTAATGGTATATGCACAAGTAAGGCTTAGAGTACCACGTGTGTGGGAAAAGTCAATATAAAACATTTATTTACCCTTTCAAGTGTGGCAAGAAATTCCAGTATGAGTTAATATTCATATGATTCGATGCTGTACAGATTGATGTTCACACGGACATGATCACACACACATTGCTTCTTACCTGTTTGTGGACTTTCCTGCTAGTGGATTGACTTACTTACTTGTGGATAAACTTGCCGGTTTGTCGGAACCATAAACTGTAGAAAACATGGACGTAGTGTCCGTGACGTCACCCGTAGGTTTCTGAGGAGCTGTTTTGAAGCTTAAAGTGGGCGGAGCTGACTGTCGCCATCTTAACAGCACGTCACTCCCGGATGTTTGAAAATGGGCCAAGAGGCGGGACGTGGTTGGAGCTGAGGCGCTTGGTTGCTGAAACCACTTGTTACTCACTGGCCAAGCACCTAATTTGCAGAACTTTAAGGCTTAATATACACTCACCTAAAGGATTATTAGGAACACCTGTTCAATTTCTCATTAATGCAATTATGGTGGTGGTGTAATGGTGTGGGATGTTTTCTTGGCACACTTTAGGCCCCTTAGTGCCAATTGGGCATCGTTTAAATGCCATGGCCTTCTTGAGCATTGTTTCTGACCATGTCCATCCCTTTATGACCACCATGTACCCATCCTCTGATGGCTACTTCCAGCAAGATAATGCACCATGTCACAAAGCTCGAATCATTTCAAATTGGTCTCTTGAACATGACAATGAGTTCACTGTACTAAAATGGCCCCCACAGTCACCAGATCTCAACCCAATAGAGCATCTTTGGGATGTGGTGGAACGGGAGCTTCGTGCATCCCACAAATCTCCATCAACTGCAAGATGCTAAACTATCAATATGGGCCAACATTTCTAAAGAATGCTTTCAGCACCTTGTTGAATCAATGCCACGAAGAATTAAGGCAGTTCTGAAGGCGAAAGGGGGTCAAACACAGTATTAGTATGGTGTTCCTAATAATCCTTTAGGTGGGTGTAAGTTAAACGGGTGAGTTATAGAAAAATTCTACCGAGGTATTATCGCACAGTGAGAGTTTGATATTGTTACATCCCTAATTCATTGCAACTGAAATTTCATAATAATGTTTACATTTTATATAAACATACATTTCTGTAAAACTGCGTTGAGACGATATGCATTCTGAAAGCGCTTTACAAATAAAAATGTAAGCTGAATTAAATTACATTTATTGCACCAGTAAATTGAGGTGAGGTATATTAACCATCTACACAAATGGTCAAATCCATGTTTCCTGCATGAGCTCTATACATACTGCTGGATTCATGCGTCTTCTTATGGCCTGAAACTCTGTGCCACCTTTAGGGTTCTGCCAAACATGTCATTTACACATGTACTGCATACCAAATTCAACTTGACACCACGTTTCTCTTAAAGAACCAAAGATTGGTTTTCATTTCTTCAGTGCTTAGTCATTGCTCACTTTGTAGTTACTTGCGTCAGATATAAATCCTTTTAGCCAGGAGTTATTTCACTTCTAATTATTGGGTAATGATATACTTTCATAAGGTTACTACAAAAGAGCCAACGAAAGGTTTGCATTATACACGGCATAAATAGTTGGTCGCATGGACCCGTGTTCTGGCGAATACAAAGTTGTTAAAAGTCTCAAAGGCACTATCTCTACCTTTGGCTCTGAGCCGTTTCATATGCCAACTGTTGTTTTTGGCACTTGTTAGCCCGAAAGGGTTTCCATTAAAATGTGCTCACCCAGACAAAAAAAGCCATTAAATTCCTCTTACCCTAAATCCTTTAAAAAAACGGGGCGAGATAAAATAAAGGTTTTCGTTAGGTTTGATAAATGACAGGCGATAAATTAAAAACAAATGTAGTGGTGCAGAAATCGTACGCTTCACTTTTTACTGTTCATTAACCAAGAGTGTTTTATTCTTTTATGTGCTTAAGATCACTTACGCATAGTGAAATGTCATTCTTAATGTCATTCTTTTGTGGTTTCATTTTAATGTATTTTATATGATCTTGTATTGCTCTGTTTTAATAAAACCTGACAATGTAATGCTTAAGAACCAATAGTTAAGTTACAACATTTAATATGCCTTTACCCCAGTGAATAAACCAGGTTTTACTGACGACCCAAACACAAAGAAACCTTCAATCACAAGTTTTGAATCGCAAAAGAACACAAGAACCACTAGTCCAAATCTCATGTTTGAGTTTGGTTCTGTCATGGGCCCTCATAAGTTTATCTCCATCTTGAATGCAGATGTTGCGGCTTATACGCTTGGAGAAAGTGGCCAGCGCTGCGTGCCAGTTGTGTGCAGGCCTGGTTGGGCCGAGGCCCAGTTACGGTCTGGGGTTCTGTTTGAGCTTTGTGTCGAGGGTAACATGATCCAGGGGTGTGTATTGACCTCGGGTAACCTTTGTCCAGCTCAGCAGCCTCAAAATGCACAGAATGGGCTTAGGCGGCTTTGTACGCCATTTCCTGTGATCAGGTCAGGATTTATTCAAAAGAAGACTTAGAAATGTACGTATACCCTCATGCGAAGTTTTGAACACTTGTACGGACACGTTTTCTGTGGGTTTCATCGGTGCATTTTCAAATGGCTAATAAATTTGGTTTAACAAACAGTATTTATTTATTTATTTTCCTCTTCTGCAACTAATATGGGATGCGTAATTGGCAATTTACATCGCTGGGAAGTGTCACGGGTCAACCGGAGATGACAACTTTTTATTTCATAGCAGTGTTGCTAACCTCGGGTTTGTTTCTGATGGTTTGATTCTTGGTAGCATTTGGTTTGATCCGATTTTTGGCTCATTCCTTCTCCATCAACAAATATTTGGGCATTGTTACAAATGCAAATGGTGTTGGTTCATTATTGGAAATTTGTGACAATTTTCAGTTTGGTGAATGTGTTTCAAATGAACACTTGAGCGTGATTGAGTCGATTCAGTCACTTTTTCTCTTTTCATAAACTCCACCCCCTTGAGATAAATCAATAAAACAAATATATTAAAAAAGTATCGCAGAATATGGCTGATGACAGGCCAAACAACTGGGATGTTGAAAGCTGACAATGCGTGAACCTTTGTTCGTGAGCCAATTAAATGTCTCCACATCCTGGTCTATACCCTCTATACTACCGTTCCAACACTGTGGGGGCATGAAGCAACGAGGAATGTTTATTTGTTATGATTTGATTGTGAAGACATTGGTGAGCTAAAAAACGTGTTGACAAAGAGTTCTTTATTTTCTTTTGTTGGACACAAACACTGTATACTAATTACAGTCCAAGATGGCATTCCACCCTAAAATGCTCCAAGCCTTTCTTTTGTTTGTGCAATTATTTTATTAGACTTTTTTTGGACGACTCTAATGTAGCGTTTGTCTAGAAATAAAATAAAAGGACCGCTCAGAGGAATTGTTTTTTCAGAGCTCTAAATACTTAATTAAGTACTTAAGTATTTTTCTAATTACGTTTTATTTAAAGCTCAAGCTCCAAAAGCATGTTGACATCACTCGCAAAATCGTACACAACAGCTCAAGAAATCATTATTATAAGCTTACATTTGCAAATAGTGGGTGCACAGGTAAAAATGCACTAAAACATTTTCTTGAATTACAGTTAGATAGGTGAGATAAGGAGCCAGCTTTCATTTTTATGTACTTGCTCAATAACTGTTTGCTGTTTATTTTTAACCAAATAAAGTTATAGATTGCTGCGTTAAGAACCAAATGTTTCTAGCAAAAATGACAAATAAAATAACATAACTGAGAAAATGGTTGACAGACAGTAAGTAATTTGTTTTTTGTCATCTTTTTAATAAAATAAATAAATGTAGTTTGTACTCACAGTTAAAGTTGGGCTCAATGTTTTCTCCTGCTAACAGACTGTTGATTGTGATTTGATAGATGATATGCAGCAATAGAAAGGTCATACTGGTGAAACACAGGGATTTTAGCAAGCGCCCCGTATGGCCTGCAAAAGAAGAGATGTTTTTAGAATAACACAATAAAAGCAAAAATAAATTAGGAATATTGTAGCATTTGATATAGTCTACAACAGGTAGATAAATCATCACTTTGTAATAACGTTATGCAGTGGAACTCTGTGGACGCAAAGTCATTACTGGCCATAATAAAAGTGGGTAAACAATTGTTTTTTGCAATGAAATCTCTATGATTGTAATAATCCTGATTCTTACACTTTTAAGTATTGCAGCGAGAGCATTTTATACATCTCAGGGTAAAAGTGCATTCAGTTGAACGCCTCGTTCTGCTTCTAATGGGAAATACCTGCTGTAATCGTCTGTTATTAGCAGAAATTCACCCTCTTAGAACAGGTCTGTCCGTCTCTCTCTCTCTCTGGGCATTCATTAACTGGTGATATTTTTGGCATGCGTTTAGGCCGTACATCATTTAGGATCACTGGGCCCAGTGTGAGTTCACAACCATATTCTGAAAAGTCCAAATGAAACGGCGCTGTGAGTAATGCGAGTTATAGGCCATCAAGGGGTTGAAAGACTTTTTGATTTGTTTCTAATGCCATATAGACATTTTTTAAGATTTAAAGGGGAAGAAAATGGAGGTGGAAAAGCATCTTGATGCAACGTGAAGCTGGGAAAAGCACAATCCTGAAAAAGGATGGTAGAGAACATCCATGGTCCATACAATCCGAGTAAAAAATTGGCATAATTTGCAAATCAATAAATGTTTCATTTAATTGACGGTGATCAGAAATTAAGGATTTGAAAAAATGTTTGAGGCTTCACGAGAAATTGGATTAAACAAAATCCACAGTATACTGTATATAGAATGTGCTGTGAACATTGAAACTGGGGGGGGTTTACAAATATGTCAACCAACAGAAGTAAATACAAATTTTATTTTAATGTTGTACAAGTCAATTTTTGCAAACGTTGCAACAAAAAATGTTTCCATGTAGTGAAAATGACAGGAAAAAACAGGGTCTGAAACCTTTTAAACATACAGTAAATCAGCGTGTCTGAAAAAGTCCCAGTCAAACATTTAAGTGTAAGCACACATGTCTCTTCCCATTAAACACAGACCTATGTAATTCACAAGAGCACATTTTATAGTCATATTCAAAATATCAGAGGCATTAAGAGCGGATCATTTCATTCCCTGTGGATTACAAACAAATATTATGCATCAGTCCTTTTAGCACACCCTATTTTCATATCACAATGACAGTCAATTTCTTCACCTTAGAAAATAATACTGAGGCTTTAGCTTAAAAAAATGCATAGTAAAAACAAAAACAACTATAACCTATAACCAAAATACGTTATTAACATCAGAATATACAGTAATCTGTGTTTATTTTGTGCTGAGCTATCAATAACATAATGACCTTCCATTGCAAAAGAGCAAAACAGGGAAAATTAACAAAACATAAGGGCATTCATGAGATTTGACAGTGTGGGTTCAAGTAGAACAGGATAAAAAAGAGCTGTCATACTACAGACACAGTGCAGACGTACAGACCTCTAAACACTCAGAGCCAACACTTCCATTCATCTGACACGCTTATGCTCTTAAGGTTAACATGCTGTCACACAAAACACGCTCACAATGACTTTAAAGACAGAAGAATCATAAATAATCTCATATGCCCAGAGCTAAAATTCAAGGAGATTCTTGAAGTGAACCGAACATGCAAATGTGCTCACAGACAGACTTATATGGTGTGATATTAAACCATTTTAGCATTAATCTTTGGGTTAAACCTACAGATGTGGAAAAAATAAGAGACCACTTCAAATGTTCATTTAATCGGTATTTCTTTAATATCGGAAAGTCTTCCAACAGCACCGTGAAAGACTGACATAACAAGACACATGAAAACTGTGATGAAAATCCAGGTTATCCCAAAAACCCTTTTTTGGAATTTGTCCTAAATACATGTAGAAATATATCTGTTGTATTGCTTAAAAATAAATTTTTATTTTATTTTTCTTTGCTGTATTATTTTGACCTGTTTCTCAGTTTTCATTTTTTTCCGCAAATAAATGCAAATAGAAACAATATTTTCGATTTAAATTTTGTCGAAATATTGTTAGTAGTTCACAAAATGACACAAAACAAATACCTATAAATAGTAAATTCAGATTTAAATTCAAATTCATTTTAGTGGCAAGAAACAGACCAATTTGTATGTTTAGGATGCAAGTTTATACCTGCAATGTAAAGCACTGCCAAAAAAGAATGACTTTTAAAGCATTTTACACTACTGGCACACCACTACGCCTACTGATAATCAATCTAAACCACCTGAGAAACTTAAACTATAAACAGCTGTTATTGCCAAACAAACATTTATTCCAATCGTTTACTGTTATGAAAATATTTTACAGGTCTGGTCATGCTACATTACTTTTACAGTGTGTACATCTAACCTAATAAGAAGACATTTTATTCAAAAGCAAATTGAATTATACGCCTGGTTCCAAGTTTTTAAAAGAGATATAAATATATATTACGTAACCATGCCGTTGATGAAATACGTGCTAATAATGACTTTAAACATAAGGAGACCATGGATTACTCGCACCATATATTGAAGCCATTATGAGGTGTAGCAGATTTTTTTTATTTTAAAGCAGAACCAAGGATAAGCGCCTCCGCGGCAGAAAGTCGATACTGGCACAGGAAGCGCAAATATGGACCAGATGTGTTTGTTATTTAGTGGCGGAGAAATAAGGGCCGTACTGTTGGCGCGATCACGTCAGCGCGTCGATTTAGGCGTCCTCTTCTCATTATTCTTTTCCCCCGTGAGCCACTTCATCCCTTTCAGACTGTCTGAATGGGTCTCACTGTTTGAATGCGGTAAGTAATGGGGTGAAAACGTGAGGCGCATCTTCGTGAGGAGCAGCTCAGATGATAATACAGGTTCAACTCAAACCGCTGCCTTAACCCAAATCCCTCCCGCTGCTGGCCTGATTTCTGGAGTTTCGTCAGCTTGTTTTCCAAATTGAAAGGTGGAGATGGTTTGCAAAGCCCCCCGGCTCCATCGGACCAGAGACGTTGTTATTGGAAGTGGCTTCTTTTTATAAATATGACTTGGGTTCAGAAACTGTTACAAAGGAACTATTAGTCAATATCACGATTGATCAATTAACCACAGCTTACAGACAATGTATTGGTGACATCTTGATCAGTCGTCTGGTGATGCTATCACATGTCCTTGAGCTTTTAGAGAAAGCTTAAGGACATGTAATTGACATAGTTGAATTGAATCAATTCATTCTTAGAGTCTAACTACTTTAAGATAGGGAGAAAATACCCAAGCCAGAGCCTTACAGGAGGAGTTTGTCCCAAAATGAAAATTCTGTCAGATGAATTTCTGTCGAGGTCTGAGGTCATGTTTACGCCACAACGACTCTTGGAAGAGTGTCATCAGAAGCCATTGTTTAAGAAGTTGGATATTTTTCTCACAATTCCATTGTTTTACTTTACAAGACATATTAATCCACTGAGTCATTTGTATTAGATTAATAAAGGATGTGTGTGGTTTTTGGAGCTTCGAAGCACTGGATCCCATTAAATACCATTACAAAGCCAAGAGCCAGTATATTATTCAATGTAACTCTGATTGTGTTCAGCATTTAGAAACAAAGACATACAGTAGGCCTATACACCAGGGATGAGATGAGGGAGTGTTCATGTATTTTTTTCGTGTTGGGGTAAACTATTCCTTTAAATTCAAATTTAAAGATGATTTCAAATGGAATGGAAAAAAAATCCCAAACAACTGCCCATCCCACCTACATCCCACCTTAAAGGTCCAGTGTATAAAATGTAGTGGCATCTAGTGGTGAGGTTGCGAATTGCAACCAATGGCTTTCTCCACCCCTCCCTTCCGAAGCACTACGGAGGATGCCACTACATTTTAGACTACAAAGAACTAAGATGTCGTCACGTTTTCGCTTCTTCATCAAACGAGATAACGTATTTACGAAACGCGTTCTATAGAGCAGTTTGTCCGTTTAGGGCAGCAACATGGCGAATTCTATGTAAAGGGACCCGCGGTGTATGTAGATAGAAATAGCTCATTCTAAGGTAATAAAAACATAACGCTTCATTTTGAAAGGTCTTTATACACCTCTGAAGACATAGTTATGTATATTATGATACATTTCTGTCAATAGATTCTCTAGAAAATTATGTTTTGAAAAGCATCATGCTTATCGGATCTTTTGTAAAGCAAACATCATACTTTGTAAATAACATCGAACTAAAAGTAAATGTAAAAGTATATTTATATTTATAAAACAATATTTTGTAAAGAAAAATACAAAAAATACAAACATTTTTAAAACATTCTACACTTGTCATTTCAAACCAACATGTTTAAATAGATGCTTCGGAAAACATCAATCAGTGTTTATCTCAGCATCTTTTTTCCAAGTTTACATGTCAGGACACTGAATCATCACAGCCTGTGATTCATTTACAAAAATGCACAACGCTCTAGTCTGACCTACTCTTACTGGCACACACAGTCAAATCATAACCTAAATTTGAGGACACCATAATAAATACTGCTTTACAAACTGATGGAATATAAATGTATTCATTTATCCAATTTAAGTTGCATGTGATATAAAATGCATTCACAATAGATAGAATACAGTTTTCTGTGGTAGAGTCTATGTTTTGTGGGAAGTGCATGTCTGTTGTGTGAATATTTCTCTCTTGAATCATGCTAGATATATTACACTGCCAGTGCTTGAAGGTTATTTATGCTCCGATCTGATGCCATGAACTTATCAAGCGCTTCTTAACAACAATGTATTCCAGCAAACTTTTTGGCTGCAGGCGGACGGTTTGCAAATTTGTGGGACTAACATGAAAACAGACTAGTAATATACCGGACAGCAGGTAATCCCAAATCACTGCATGATATACTATCCACAGAACATAAAAAACAGCTGTTCTTTCTGTTGTGTTCCTTCAGACTTTCACTATATACACAGCTTTTTCTGAAACATTTAAAATAGCAGCAGGTCATTCTCAGTTCTTTGTGTCCTCTTATAATCTATTGAAGACATTATTTATTAGACTGTTTGTGTATAATGCAAAAATGTGTTTTTTATTGAATCATGGAGCATGTTGTTTAGTAGGTTCTACATTTTAATAAAATTTGGGAGATATTGACAGTAGGCAGAGTCTTAAAGGAATAGTTCACCTAAAAATAATAATTCTTTCATCATTTATTAACTCTCATGTTGTTCAAAACATGGGTATGATGTGGAACACAAAATAAGATATTTTGAGAAATGTCTAATTGGTTTTGTGTCCATACAATGGAAGTCAATAGGGGTCAATGTTGTTTGGTTACCAACATTCTTCAAAATATCTTCTTTTGTGTTCTGTAAAAAAAAGAAAGTCATACAGGTTTGGAATGACATTATGGTGAATAAATATTTTTATGAACTATCACTTTAATATCAGTAAGTCATGAAAGAACAAATGTGTTCACAAAGTCAAGTCTAGCAGGAGTCTTAAAAATTCCTGAAGAAAAATTATAGCTGTAATAGGGTGGATACCAAACATTCTTACAACTCATTTCTTATGTCAAACTTTGAATAATATAAAACTGAGCTTTTCAGATAGCCTGCTGTTAAATCTAATCCATACATACATGTTAAAAAACACCTGTATCTCAGTATATACCAATCTAACTTAATTCCAAAAGCTACATTTCTCTTGTACTTATTTGTACTATATTTCCCAAAATAAATAAAATAATCGAAGACGACTAAGGAACTGTGAATCATGGGCCACACAACTTCCTGAGGAAGCGAGAAAAGGCAGCACTTCGGAGGGGCCGTACGGGTCGGGGTCCCTCTCTGGCGACCTCTCCATTCAGTTCTGTTTCCTCAGGAAACCATCCTGGCTCCTGCATCCCCTCCAGAGAACAGATTGTCTGTTTGCATATTGTCCTGCGCTACGTAATATTTCTCTTTTCTTGGGATCTGCAGGATCGCAAGTTTCTCATTCCTTAAAAATGTGTCCGTCAAGGTAAGCTTGACAGTCTTCGCCATTTTTCATTTCTTTCTAAATAATACGCTTGCTTTATGACCCACTTTCCGAGACCTGATTATGATTTGTACAGCAAGAGCAGGAGATTATTTGTGAGATGTAATAAAATGTCTGAGGTTTTGTAAAGAAGCTGTCAGATATCTTAAAATCCAGCTTGGGCTTCATTTTTCCCTTGGTAATCGTCAGCTGAGATCTACCCAATTTTACATCATCACCTTTAAACAATCGTGGCTATGAAGAGGTAAAGGCACTGTAATTAATAGGCAACATCTGGCTGGGATGACGCAGGCCCAGCTGAGGTACATTTGCAGGGTCTGACTCACTCCACATGTGGAGGGTCTAAACAAAACAAACAGTTGAACTGCAAGACTGCAAGTTGAACACAGACAAGAGATCTTTAGTTCCACATACCAGGATCAATCTAAACTTCACACCATTCAGGTTTAAGGCATCTTGCAAATAACCTGGATCAGTAAAACATTTGGGTTGCAAGATGTGAAATAACATGTGGCGATATTTCAGATTATAATTTCAGACATTCAGATGGTACACATTTTTGACACATGGAATATTTTCAGGTTTAGCCACTATGTACAACAATATGTGTTTTTCTAAATGATTTAGTCAAAAAAACTTTTTTGTTTCTTATTTATTTCTCATGTTTATTTTTCATTAAAACTGCTATTGTATTTTTTTATTTGGTACATTTTTTTATGATCAAGTACACTCTGAAAAAGGATGTTAAATAACACATTTTTGTGTAATGGAATTAAACACATTATGTGTTTTTTCAACACATTATGAGTCATTTTGTTTGATTTTGTGTTAAATAAATGAACATTTACATTTATGCATTTGGCAGACACTTTTATCCAAAGCCCCATTTGGAGTGCATTTAGTTTATACACGTCTTTTACTAGCATGTGTTTTTCTTGGAATCGAACCTACAGTGCAACTTTTGCGTTGCTAGAGCAATGCTTTATCAACTGAGCTAACATAAACAGATATTTCAAGGGGGGTAATATTGGGGCAGGATCTGTGTGGATGTGGATCTTACACCCTTCAAAGTTATGCATGGATGCACATATAATAAAAAACGATTAAATTTGATGCATGCACTTAAGTAACACTGTATGTCTCATGAAGCAGTTCCTCATAATGGCATAGACAGTCTAAATTTCAAGGGCCCACACTTTAAAAATTACACATGACATATTGTGTAACATTTCAAGGGGGTAATATTGGGCGCAGAATCTGTTTTGCCCAACTGCCAGGGTTCTACTCCCTTAAAATGTATGAATGGATAAACATATAGTCAAAAATAACTAGTTTGACGCATGCACTCAAGCAACACTGTATGTTTCATTAAGTATATCATCATATTTACATAGATATGCTAATATTTCAAGGCCACACACACTATGTGTGACACATGACAGGATAATATTTCAATGAGGGTAATATTGGGGCAGGATCTGTTTTGCCCACCTGCCAGGATTCTATCCCCTTTAAAGTCCCAACATTTCGACAAAGGGGTGCCTCAGGGCTCAGTGCTTGGTCCGTTACTATTTTCTGTTTACTTGACATCCCTAGGCTCTGTCATTAAGAAACATGATTTTTCCTATCACTGCTATGCGGATGATACACAACTCCACCTGTCTTTTCAGCCTGACGATCCGACTGTTTCTGCACGCATTTTAGCATGCCTAGCCGACATCTCGCTCTGGATGAAGGACCATCACCTGCAGCTGAACCTTGCAAAAACAGAACTGCTTGTAATCCCGGCCGACACAAAGACTTATCACAACTTCTCCATTCAACTGGGCTCATCAACCATCACATCTTCCAGAAAGGCCAGAAACCTGGGAGTGGTGATCGATGATCAGCTTAACTTCACAGATCAGGTTGCCAGCACCACCCGGTCCTGTAGATTCATCCTCTATAATATTAGGAAAACTTTACCCTTCCTATCAGAGCATGCTACGCAAGTCCTAGTCCAGGCTCTTGTTCAGTCCAGACTGGACTACTGCTATGCGCTATTTGCTGGACTTCCAGCTTGCACAACCAAAACTCTACAGATGATCCAAAATTCAGCGGCAAGAGTGGTCTTCAATGAACCGAAGAGAGCACACGTCACTCCTCTCTTCATTAAGTTACATTGGCTACCTATAGTGGCTCCCATCAAATACAAGACTCGGCTCCTATCAAATACAAGACCACCACTGGTTCGGCACCCCATTATCTTCACTCGCTAATGCAGACGTATGTACCCCCCCGCTCTGCAAACAAACGACGTCTTGTGGTGCCATTCCAAAAAGGTAAAGAATCTCTCTCACGTACCTTCTCTGGATCGGTACCACTTATGTGGAATGATCTGCCCGCTGCTACAAGATCTGCAGATTCTGTAGCCATCTTTAAGAATCGTCTGAAAACGCATCTCTTCCGTCAACACCTGACTGATCACTTCTGACTTCTATTTCTTTTCTACTCTTTAAAAAAAAAATCCAACCTAGCTCTGCATACTGTGCTAGGCTACATGAGAAAGGTTCTTTTGATTGCACTTATGCTTTTTGTTGTCCTTATGTCGTCCCAATTGCTTCCATTGTTTACCCCCATCTTTAAGTCGCTTTGGATAAAAGCGTCTGCTAAATGACTAAATGTAAATTTACGCATTAATGCACATTTACAATGATATTAAATGTACATTTTGTGGGTTAATTTTTTTTAACAGTGCAACGGACTTTCTATGATAATGTGAATATTCTCCCATCTGAGCATATTCAACCTAAAACGGTTGTGTTCTGGGACAAAACGTTATTTTTAAAAGAGTATCACTATGATATCACAGGTCAGAGATGTGCCTTGTAGTAAAGTAGGTGATGGTTCGAGAGAACAGCTGTGGAAAGGGAAGCGTCTTCATCTGTCCAGCCATGGACAGTCAGCAACAGAATGAACTCCTGACCCTCATCTACCAGCTGGTAGACGGTCTCTGCAGTCACAAAGCTCCGTGTGTGATATATCCACACTTCCAAGTACACAGCTGTATTTAAATGAGCTCCACATGCAACAAGGTGAAACCTTAAAACTTTTCGGGTGGAAGAAAACCAAGTATGAACACTAACAATAGTGATACTTGCCCAAGCAAGGACCACTAATAAAGCAATAAAAGAGTCTTTTAAAATCACATGGGTCAGCTTGCCCTCAGGTTCAGAGTGAAGGGAAGAGCCCATATCAACTCAATTACAGCTTTTAAACTTCATTGCCTAAAGCTGGAATCACAGACAGACATACTGTAGAGGACGAGCCCGTGCAAGCCTCAAACACGGGTGTCAAGGGATGTCTAAACGCTCCAGCGTGCTTATGAGCAAATATCACACAAATTAAAAACCTGATGATTAATGAGCTGAGTTTGTAAGGACGTGTCAAAAAAGATATCTTTTGATGACAGCTTTGAGTGTTAATGTAGAAGAACATCTGTATTGTAGATAAATAATACCATAGTATTATCAACAGGCCATAAGTTATTGTTATTGACTCATTTATGTAGGTTAAAGCAGTCAAACCAGACATGATCTCATCGCATGATTTACAGAAGGTGGACAACTCACTCAAGAGGAGATGCTTCAGGAGGATTCAGCCAAAAGCAGGGTTTTGTGGGAACAAATTTTCAATGTTTACATGTATTTCATGTTCGGAATACTGAGGGTAAACCTTAAATTGTCCTCTACGGTCTCATTGAGACTACTGCTGGGATTAGTCTGAACTCTCTGGCATTTAATAATGCTATGATTGTAAAGACTGCAGGTCTTTCAACATAAAAGAAGAGGATTTCTTTCTGTCTACCTGGAATAAGGGAGGCGGCATTCTCATCCAAGAAAGCATTTAATTGGACAAACAGATAAGCCTATAAATGCAGGAAGATTTTCTAGAAGAAAAAGTCATTTCAAAGGTGTAGTTGGAGAATAGTACAATAGGTAGTACAGTAAGAGCTTTAGGAATTAACTTTAGCAGTCAAATAGTTCAAGTGTAGTTCAAGTGCATAGGCCATGATTTGAATACCCAACCTGATCTCACGTGGCTAATTCATGTTAATCGTAAAAAATCTATTTTGTAATTTTCTATTTACAAAAAAAACAATACTAAATCCCCTCCCCTAGCCCCGCCCCTAAACCTAACAGTCACTGTCATGACAGAAAATCGCACTTAAACATACAAATAAGATTCATACAATTTAACCATTTCGTAAAATAGTTACAAATTCCCTGGTGATTGTGTTGGAATACACAAGTACTGATAAACATTTTTGTCTGAATGCACTGTAAGTTACTTTGGGTAAAAGTGTCTGCCAAAAATACGTATGTAAGCTCCTATTTTATTTAATGTGGTTGGAGCTGTGTTTTAAAGTATCAAATTTTCAGTCTCTGATGTTTCTTCTACAATAATGTTTTTTGGCAAATCTGAGCACATTTGGGATCTCTTCTTAAAGTCATGAGTATGTGCGTTTCTCAGAAGAAAAATGCCACAGGCTTCATCAAATCCTTAAAGTGATAGTTCACCCAAAAATGAAAATTCTCTCATTATTTACTCACCCTCTTGTCATTTTAAACCTGTATGACTTTCTTTCACAGAACACAAAATATATTTTGAAGAGTGTTGTTAACTGGTACCCATTCACTTGCATTGGTTTTGTGTCCATACAATAGAAGTGAAGGAGTGCCGGCGATGTTAGGTTACCAACATTCTTCAAAATATCTTCTTTGTGTTCTACAGAAGAAAGAAGGTCATACAGGCTTGAAATGACAAGAGGGTGAGTAAATGATGACAGTTTTTGGGTGAACTATCCCTTTAAGTCGCCATTCAATCTAATTGCAGACGGACTAAATATAATACAGAGATATCACATGTACACAAATAGCCTTGTGGACTACACTTACTGTTAGCTCCTTACACAAACTGTTAAATGCTTGCTTTGGATAAAAGTGTCTGCTAAATGTATTTATTTTAAATTAATACATGTAAATATTTCCATACAGATGACTACAAAAAAATGTAAAATTACAGTATGTGCAAAATGCACCTCTTTTTTGCCTGACAGTTCACGGTCTGCTTGTCGAATTAGTTGCTTATACGGTGAATGTGATGAGGTAATAGTTGAACTTGTGAACTGATGACACATTGAGGAATGCTGGGAAAAGAGAGGAGACCGCATTCCACCCTCTCCCACTCACTACACCCCGTGAACCCCTCAGTCAAGCTGATACTGCCAGTAGCCGAGGAACTCCACCAAATTTCAGAAAAAAAAAAATCAGTCGAACACAATACTTAGGTTTTGTACATTGCATTGCACTATTTAACATAAACATGATTTATAATGAAATTGAGGATTTGAGGTTCAATTGAGGTTTTTGTTTCTGAGCACCGCAGATGCTTCATAACAGGATTAGTGACGTGTGCACAATGAACTTGACACAGAAAGCTGATCATAAATTCTTGGCTATTTTTGAGAGGGAGGATTTGTTTGTGAAGAATCACGGGTCACGACCATGTCAGAATGACACGCAGATGTCATGACCGTGTATAACACAATCGCTTCCTTTTTAAACACGCCATGTATAACTCTTGACACACAGTCTTAAGTTGTAGCTGCAAGTATTTACTGTGATCTACTCAGATTCCTTAAGAATCTTCTGTAATAGCAATGACGATAAACGTCAGTTTGATAAATACTTTGGTATGTACTTTTCCCCCGAATGTTACAAGATCATTATTTCTTGTAACTACTTTCTTGTACACACTTAGCATATACGGTTAAAACTAACCACTAACTCAAACAATGACCAATACGTTTAAATCATCTGTTTGTCCAAACGATCGAAGACGAGAGTGGAAAGAGGTGTTAAAACTGTTGGACAAACCTGCTTGATATTACTTCTGCATCGCATCTGGTGCCGCCAGTGGCACAGAAATTACCCACAACCCCTTTAACATCCTGCAGCTCATAAAATGATGGAATGCAAGTCATTACATGGGAACTATTCGCTGTAGGCAGAATTTAGACTACAGAGCGCCAAAACTCTACAGAAGTCTGAAGACGGGATTATTACAGACTCACCTTGCATCGTCGTCTTCGTCGGCTCGGCAAACAGCGGGATGAGTAAAAGATAGATGAGGTAGACAAAAGATAGCCAGTTGTACCGGAACAGACATGCTGTGGAAAATAAACGAGATATGAAAAAAGATGAGCATGTTTATGCTTTTCCACCAGACTGTGATAACAACACTGTAAGTCAGACGCTTGTTATATTTCAAGTCTTTAATTAGAGGAGCAGCTATTCATACATTAGAAGACTGAGAAACTGTGCACGCAGACTATGTCAAAACTCCCTCGGGGCTTTCATGAGTTTGAGTGCAAATGAAAGCGAAATGCTTTTCTATAACCCAAACACGTTACAGTCTACAGTATATTCCCACAGATCCGCATCCTCGTGGCTACGCCAGAGCGGAATATCACCCCCTGCCAAAAACTGCATGGATCATGTTAATATAATCTTGACTGATGTAATTTTACTCTGGCGCTTATCCCAGACACCCATCAATCAATTATCTCTAAAAACATATTTCATTTATTCTGCCAGAGGAAAATGTTTCATGTCATTTGATTTTTAGTTGAAGTGAAGTGGTTGCTGCGTACTCTCAGGTAAATGAAATATAAAAGTGCTACACATGTTAACAGCCCCCTGAGAAAAGAATCAAATGAGTGTAAATTGTGAATCCTTGAGTCATATGTTCAGGGTTGTATTGAAATGATTCCTTTTGTGGTGGATCTCATGCGGTGGCCTCAAATTCAGACACTTATTTGGCGATTTTTAAAAATGCAAAAGTGCATTTTATACAAAAATTAAATAGAAATGCACATTTATTTAAATTCACTTTTCAAGCAGCAAATTACACAAAATGTGATTGTTGGGTTTGAAAATAAAATAGTAGAAAATAAAACGTGTACACTTTCTGGTTGTCAACAGAACAATTTAGACAAATGACAACTGACCAAAAATCGACATGTGATGGATTTACCACATAATAAACAAAATTACAATTCAAATGTAAAAGGAACAGTTCACCCAAAAATGAAAATTCTGTCTTCATTTACTCACCCTCAGGTTGTTCCAAACATATAAATGTCTTCGTTCTGTTGAACACAAAGGAAGATATTTGGAAGAATGTTTGTAACCCAACAGTTCTCATCCCGCATTTACTACAATGGTAAGGGAAATAAATACTATGGGAGTAATTGGGGCATTAGAACTGTTTGGTTATAAGCATTCTTCCAAATATATTTCTCTGTGTTCATCAGAACAAAGACATTTATATGTTTGGAACAACCCGAGGGTGAGTAAATGTAGACAGAATTTCAATATTTAACTATTTTGTTATTTGATTTACCACCCGAACATCAACACAAATGAGAAACCAGATCCAATATTATCAAAATGTCAATCTCACGATTCTAACCAATTAAACTCATATCAATATGGCTGAATGGACCATATGCCGGTTTACGGGTTTACACGGAGTTGAACAAACTAAACTCTCCCTGTAACCTTCATTTTACTGAACAGTATACCTATTAAATGTGTTATGATAATTACACACCGCATGAAAGAGGAAATCAAAGTCTATGTTTAGATCTGCCAAACAAGACAAGCCTATTTCACGCTTTCTGACTTGGCCAGATGAAGCTATCCAGACACTTCATGCCAACCTTTTTCTGTCAGAAGTGACATTCCATTTATGGCTATGTGAGTAGATTAAAGGAACAATCCACTTTTTTTTGGAAATAGGCTCATTCTCCAACTCCCCCAGAGTTAATAAGTTGAGTTTTACCGTTTTGGAGTCTATTCAGCCGATCTCCGGCGATAGCACTTTTAGCATAGATCCGGCGATAGCACTTTTAGCATAGATCATTGAATCCAATTAGACCAGTAGCATCGCATTCAAAAATGACCAAAGAGTTTCGATATTTTTCCTATTTAAACCTATACTCCCATTATAAAACCTATACTCCCATACTCCCATAATCAAGGAAGTTTGCATGATATCACTGCGCCTATGTAATGGGAGCAAACTTCTTTGATTATTACACTGGAATGGGAGTATAGATCCCTTATAATATCGGCCTAGATAATCGCAACTTTTCCTTTTTGCGCCTTTCTTAGCACACGATATAAGTACAGAAGAGTCAAGTTTTAAATAGGAAAAATATCGAAACACTTTGGTCATTTTTGAACGCAATGCTACTGGTCTAATTGGATTCAATGATCTATGCTAAGCTATGCTAAAAGTGCTATCGCCAGACCCAGAGATCGGCTGAATAGACTCCAAAACGGTAAAACTCAACTTATTAACTCTGGGGCAGTTGGAGAATGAGAATTTAAACTCCAGATTCAGGTTAATTACAGTGCTGGGACATATTTAGTCATTTTGGAAACCATTGCAAACAAGTCTTGTTTTGAGTACAGAGAGAGCCAAACCTGCTTGTCTTATTAATCGTGTGCCACTGGCCTGTAGAAACATTAAATTAGTCTTAAAGAAATGAAACGTATTGCATTCATCAGCGATTAAATAATCCATCTGCAGCATTTCTTGACACTACAGCCGCAAAGAAACATATTAAAACGAAACAAGCCTTCAGTGATCGCATTGGTCCAGCATCTTTAAAAAAGTTGTGCGTGTTGAGTTTCTTCAAAGATAAAGACATAAACCTTGTTTCGCCTGACAAATTCTGCAATGTTAATTGTGCAAAGAGTATTTTGCTTTAGTTTGTCTCATTTGAAGCCACATCCTGGCCTTTCTAAATCTGTAAATCACACATGTTTTAACTGTATAGGGCAGCCTCCTCCATATCCCCTTGTGGCCTAAACCTGACCGCAAGAAAAACATTAACTTCAGCATCAAAAACACCAGCATCACCAACTAAGATTGTGCATGCCATGACTTTTCATAATATTGATTGTCATACAAGTAACCACTACCATGTGAATCCAACGAAGAAAAAACATCCATGTATTATTAATTATTAATTCAAAATATAAAATTACACAGCGCATTTTATGGGTAGTTTACCCAAAAATGATAATTCTGCCATCATTTACTCACCCTCTTGTCATTTCAAACCTGTATGACTTTCTGTCTTCTGCAGTACACAAAAGAAGATATTTTGAAGAAAGTCGGTAACCTATCCACAGTGGTCCCCATTCACTTTGGTTTGAATGTAAATGGTACGGCCACCATGTTTCAAAATATCTTTAGTGTTCTGCAGAAGAAAGCAAGTCATACAGCTATCCCTTTAATGCGCCAAGATATTATTTTTACGATAGTTAAGCACATTTCTTTTAAATTATCATTACAGCAATTCGTCTGGACTTTTTACTTTTACTTTAAGTTTTTTCTTTTATTGTTATTCAATAATTACTCTTATGGATTATTACAAGTACAATTAAATAAATATTTTACTGCAAGTTCAAATTTACATTTAATTGAATTAGTATTTAGTAAATTGCTGTAATGCAACACTTCTTTAAATTGACTGATGGCTTAAACAGAACCTTACAGAAATACATATAACACAAACAACTAAATGCCTTATGAATATTACTTAGAGAAGTATAGTTTCTGAACATTACCATAATGCTGTTTACAGGAATAAGCGCCAGCAGTTTTGGCTGAAGTTTTGCTGTTTTTATTCATAATTTGTTTTAAGCGGACTGTCGGTGGCTTTGCAAACATCCTCTCCTCTCTTGTGTTCCAGGGGTGGGGGATTGTGAGAGAAAATATTTAGTCAGTTTTCGATTTCAAAGCGGCATCCAAATGAACGTTCATTGCCTCATTGCGGGGGTTTTGTATAGGTTTATTCCGCCGGGTCTCGGAAGAGAGTCTGTTTGTGGTATTAGTGGGATTAGCCGTCCATTAACACTTCCCAGATGGCAACTGCGTATTGGCACGGGCGCGAGATGCTAGGGCACAGCTCTTAATCATCTGTGTCTATGAGACACAGTAAGTGTTTAGAGTGAAACCGATGGGCTGCTGGCCATCACAAATACAGCACCCCGAAATGAACTATGGTTTATTTTCCTTCCTGCGCTGAAAAAACTGCCAGTCATTAGCCATGTATACATTATTCAGGTTTAAGATATGGTGAGCCTGGTATACGCTTATACGGACCATCACCTGTTTGACAGGGTTGAGGTTAAGCAGGGTAAGCGCTTCGCAAGTGCATTCTTGGATTGAAACAATGCAATGAATAGGAGTGTTGTATGAGAGCTTATAACTGTAATTGTTGAAGACAGATGTTTAATGCTTGATGTTTAACTGTTTTTAAAAGGCATTAGGGGAGCGTTTGTATTTGAAACACCATGTGCGATACAGCTGTTTCCTAAGATGTAACTGTTTGGGGATAAATGAATAAACAAATGGAAATAATGGTGGTGTTGGCTGTTTGACAAGGATTGTCTTGGATAGATTGTAAAATGAAATCATAGTGTTTCAAACTAGTGTGATGTGGAAGATAAAGCTTATCTAGGAGAAATAGTTCAAAACTATGAAATACATGACAAACGTCGATCAGTTATGAGTGAAAGTGAGAGAAAATGCAAATATTGGGCTTTCAAGATTTGGATTGTATGTAAACTGGCGGTGGCACATTTGGGCTTTTAACATGCTTTAAAGATTGTTTTATGGTATGGTATTAATGCATTCCATATAAATGTTTTGGTTATTATATATACTCTATATTTCTACAATTACACTGTAATCAAATTACAAAAAAACACAAGAGGGTTACTGTAGCTGGTAGACATTAACACTAGCAACACCCAAGTCATTATCAAGAAACAAACCAAACAATTACATTTACACAATGAATACACTGTAACTTTGAAAAGTGTGAAGAAAAGTGTCTGTCAGAATAAGAATGTCTTCATGGTGGGGGGATTTCCATCTGACTCGTATTTGTTCATATTTACAAGCCCGATGAGCCCAACTTTAATCATTTTCCCTTCAGTTAGACGAGTCTGAATAATCGACTCTTTCAAACTGTTTTGTTTTGTCGTTATTTCAAATAAACGCCACATAACTTTTACAAATTCCTTTTCAAACAAATGCCTCTAATCAAGCATTATTGTTTTTCTCTAAGTGTGCACGTCTTGTTAGTTTAACAAACTGGTAATTTATATGTGAACCTACACCTGTAACTAAAGCAAACAAGAGTGTAAACAATAGCTTATTCTTCCTCTAAAGGTTCTGCAAAAATCTGACAAAAACTGATGTGAAAGTGTTAATCTAGCAATCATTCGTTTCATGCTCGAGTTGTGTTTCTGAAAGGCGTGTTTGTTCTGGATTCAGAAGGATTCTTCGTAGTATGCAGCTTGTTTCTGTCAGGTCTCGTGGATCACTACCTAGGCGGCAAGGGAGCGTTACGAATAGCATGTTAGGGTTTCAAATAAACACAGAAGTTAATCTGGGTAAATATGGTAGTGACTAAGACGAGAGTCATTTTGACAAACATATGCAATTGATTTTAATCGCTCCAAAATTTGTCTAATTACGGAGGAAAGATCAAGAGAATCAAATGTTTTGGACATCAGATATGTTGAAATGTAGTGTTGCAAAGACGTTGAAAGCCGGCCGAATGATTTTTACTTTATTTGTAGCATTTCAGTTGCTCAATAGTGGCCTTTAGTTTGTGTGTGAGTCAGAGTAGCATGCGCGCTTCCGCACTGGCCGTGGCCCTCGAGGGCTGTGGACGTGTTTAAACAATGTTTGAGAAAATCTCAAACCCTTCTGGCAGCAAGACAGACCACTGAGACCTTTGATTTAATGAGTCACTCACTCACCCAAGCTTTAAGCCAGAAATGAAAATATCCAAAACAGCAGACAAACCGCTAACCATTTGATAATGGGGTCCAGGCCCATGCCCAGCATAACCGTGATCTTTAGATCTTATTGTCACAGCAGTTTGAGTGGGAGGCAAATATCAAGAGTCACGTCACTTCTTGCTTTACGGTCTCTTTACTTAAAGCCTGTACATATATAGTGTAAATGTTCCACTGTTAAGGTGTTTATAATGTGTTTTTAATGTACAGCACTTCATGCTGCATGCTTTTATCTATTCATAAATACATAACATACTATTAAATAGCTCCGTTTTTCAACCTATGGACTCTGCTGCTTAAACACATATCCAACCGAGAGCAAAGACGGACTACTTGTCACATTAATGCTAATTTTACAATACTTAGTATTTAATGGTAAACTTACATCACATGACAGCAGTTTGAAGTTATAGCTGCACTCAAGGTACATTATGCCATAACATTCCTCTGTTGTCTAATATAAATCACAAAATAAGACCTAAACAGTTTCAAGCAATGACATTTCCTAAATCACAACTAATAAGCGCTCCCTGTTTTTCCATAAACGTTTACTCGGTAACTTACTATCAAAGTCACTGGGTGCAGCTGTGACACGTCAGAGGAGACCTGGCCCTCCCAGCTGAGACTGGTTTCTCCCGAGGTTTGTTCTCCATTTATTTATCATTGGAGTTTGGTTTCCTCGCCACAGGGCCGTTTTGGCTAGCTCACCAGGAGACTGTATTTATTAGATATTTGTCACGGTTGTGTACAGAACCCAGACAGTTAAGGGTTAACAAAAAAAAACTTGAATTATAAAACAAAAACCCACAAGGGGGCAAACAGGAAGATAAACAAGGAACCAAAGCTAGAATAACAACAATAAAATAAACGCTTACCCCAAGGGGGCAAAACAAGAACAAAACTGGAACTAACCAGGCTTACTTCTTTAAGGACTGGGCAGGAATCAGACGGATAGGGGTAACAGGGAATCGATCAAACAAAACGAACCAGCACGGGACAAAAAACAAGAGGGTTTTAAGTAGAGGAACACTATTGAGGGAATGATTACATCGGGCAGGTGACGGGAATCAACACAAAGGGCGAGATTATGAGAAACAAAAGGGCGGGGCTAAGAGACCTGACCGGAGACACCAAAGACATGGTACTTTCACGACTCTGTCCACAGAGCTAGAAAACTCACGATAAGGAGGACAGAATCATGACTGTTATTTACTAGAATGATCTTGCTTGTTCTATAAACACCATGGACTGTGCTGTGTTTTACCTTTTCTGTGGATTTCTTATTTTCTCCTGTAAAGCTGCTTTGGAACAATGCACATTGTGAAAAGTGCTATATATATACAACTTAATTGAATAATGAAATCAACTAATAAAACAGGGAACATTCTCAAAATTCTCTTAAATACAGCTTTGAGTGCAAGATAATTCATCGGTTTGTGTCATCAGGAATAAAGGCTGCAAATATTTACATACTGGATATGTTAATAGGTTTTGTGAGTACACAAGCTTTGCACTATACACTATACATGGTCTCAAGCCAGGACCGCCATGAGAGGGGCGAAAACCCGGAACACTGCCTGAGGCCGTGTATTGATAGGGGTCCACTAAACTCATCTGCTGGGTGTATGGTGGCTAATTTAAACTTGGACCCCATGAATTCTAGTGAAGGTGCTGTCCGAAGCTAACAGACATGTTAAAAGCCACAAAACTGTATTTGGGAATTGAATCAAATATGTAGTCCTATACATGTGTTTTCAATGATTCATGAAAAAATACAACATTATTACTTGTATTATATGTTTTTAATGCCATAACTGCATTTCCAATGCAATATGTAGTCATGTAAAGTGTCCTTTTTTCCTTGCAAGATGCAGTATTCTTGTAATGCTAGGCATGGTGAATGGAAGTATGAATACATTTTGACATTTGGCCCCAAAGGCAGAAGTTTTTTATTTGGTTAGCTGCGGGAACTACAGGTCCCAACATTCCTGGCGCACACTTTAACACCCAACCTAAATAACACAGATGTTGACATTGAATTTATACCAAAGTTGACAAAAATATACCCCAAAAACATTAAAAATACCCCAAATACCAAATTTTATATAAGAAATAAACATTAATGTCAAACATAAATGTGTCAGTTCATTGATGCTGGGGAATTTATGAGAGTTTAAAAGAACAGAAACCACAGGCAGAAATACTGTGTGTGCATGTGTGTATCAAAACCATGTTACCCTGCGGACTCTCTCTCTCTCTCTCTCTCTCTCTCTCTCTCTCTCTCTCTCAAACCCACACACAAACCTTCCTAACTTCTTTAACCAGGTCATGGGTCTGAATCCTAGAGATCACACAAACCGATACAATTTCAATGCACAGTTAGTCACTTCAAGTAAGTCCTGTTTTTTCAATTTAATTAAAAAAACTCTTTGGAAATATAAAGTAAACTCACTGTAGGTATGCTATGCTGCCACAAATAATATATCTGTCACTGTCACTTCCATAATCATTCGCACAAACTGACGGGCAGCGCAGGACCGATCTTGCTCGTAACTCAATATCATACTGCATGACTCATAAGGAGAGCAAAAATAAAAAGCTCATTGAATAGACTGAATCATCACATTTATAAGAAACCACAATGAGAGCATGAGTAGATTATATCCACAGTGAAATATATAATTTGTTTGGATTTAATGATGATAATTGGCCAAACTACACTATGATAGTATATAAAAGCTAATTGACTGAATAGTTGTGTTTTGGATTTGATGCAAATATGTCATGGTGTGAGATACTCTGTGTTCAGACCAAGATAATGACCGCTCTTTAAATACAATATAAAAACATCTTTAAATAGAATTAAAAGAATCATTTCCATTTTCTACTGAAGCAGAAGAGACAGCATCAGATAACTATATTCAGTACATATACATATACATAGAGCTATGGTGGGCTAATAAAGCGTTATGTTTTTATTCCCTCAGAATGAGCTATTTCTATCTACATACTAGGGCTGTGCAATTAATCAAAAATATCATTATAATCATCAATTTTGCCCTTTGATCACAAAATAATCGAGGTAAAACGATTATAGTAGCCTACTGCATTCCATTTAGCAAGAATCCTCTCTTTTCTTGTGCTATAAATCCACGGCGCAGCCCTTTCCTTTACAGCGGTTCAGCTGTGCTATTTCTTTCATTTATTTTTCAGTTTAATTCAGTTTAAAAGACAAGTTTCATTTATTTTTCCTATGTTGTCACAAACGGTAATCTATTAATTCGTGTTTACTGACACGAATTTCCCCCTTTTTTCATGTCAGTCAACACGACGATTTTCGCCTCACCCACCACGACTTTCAATCTTATGTATTGTAATATGCGATATATGTCATATGTATAAATATTAGGGATGTCCTGAGCGGCTCGCAAAGATTGGGTTCGGGGACCGGTGTTGTACCGACTCCCCGTGAGATTTTGACTCCCCTACTTCTGATTGGTTCAATCACTTAGGATGCTGCTTTGTGATTGGTTCCTATTTCTAAACCCCGCCCCACACCTAATAATAACCCTAACCTTCGTATAGGGGAAACATGGGAGTCGTAATCGAGGCATTTTTAACCTGATTGGGATCGGCTATATTTTGCCCGATCATTTCCGTTCCCCTCTGCCATCACGTAAGTTTCGTAAACGAGAGCGTGAGCTGTGACAGCTGAGTCTGCAGCGTGAAACGTTCAAATGTTTTAGTTTTGAGGCAGTGCTAAATGAAGCTCTGTTATTCTGTCTCGTGACCGAGGACTAACACCTGTGCAGTTGCAATAAAAGCATTTAAACTATACTTCCTTTATAAAGAGTGCCATTTAATGTTTAATATAAACCTGCTATTTGGATTAGTTGAAAAGACAAATTCTGTCATTATGTTTGCTACAATATGTAAGGCTATCATTTATAGTATGCTGAACTTTCAAATAGTACTATTTTAGTAACCTTAAAATACCTAGCACTAGGAAAATAGTATCGAATTGGGACTCAAATGCGACTAAAATGACTCGGATCGGGGGCACAAAAGTGTGATTGGGACATCACTAATAAATATATATCATCAAAATCTGATGGGAATTCAAACAGTACCTATTTGACAAGGTGACTCATTCGTGTGAATTCATTTTTTCTAGGATCTCATTGGTATATTTTGTTATGATTTCCACCTGTCACGTTAGGTTCAGGGAGCCATTTATCATTGTTTTGCCACCTCATGAAACCGGCGTTTTTAGCAAAATTAGCCTTTGCGGCTGTGATTTTATGGTTTGGGGTGAAGTAAGGTGTAAGCCACATCCTAAAATATGTACGACTTCTTTTGATATCAGGTTATAAATATATCAATGAAAATACGCATGCAGTCTAGTGTGTTGAAAGTCGTGATGAATGACACGAAAAGAAAGTCGTTCTGAGTGACATTAAAAAAAGGTTGAGCTCACTGACACAAAAAAATGGGGATATTCGTGTCCATGAACACAAATTAATAGATTCCAAATTTCGTGTCTATACCACGAACTGCTTTGAGACTGGGTTGCGTTGTGAGGTACATATTCGAACATTCAACAAACAAGGACAAAAAAGCTTTTTCTTGCTCATCAACTAAAAGTAAATTTTGTCTTAATTTAAGTCTTAAAATTGAGAATATCGAAACAAAACAAAAGCAAAAAGCTGCTGTCTCTTTTTTTAAATGCCGCACCTTTTACAAAACAGCAGTGTACACGCAAACAGTGATGGTTCTAGCAGGGATGTTTGTTTAGTCTGCAAATGAAAGGTTTCGCACATCATTCAGTGCAGCCCAGGCTACTGCCGCAGTGAATCGGTAACCTTCAGCGTCCGCTCATCACTTCACACCACCCACAAACAAAAGCAGCTCCGCAGCTGCCCCAGTCAGCTGTACAACCTCCTCCAACCAAGCTCACATCTCACATCATGACTCTCAGGTGAACCAGAGGAAACACTGTTTATACTCCTCAAGTATCACTAGAAACTTGTTGAGATGTTTAGTCACAGATTTAAAAAAAATATGTCAACTGGATTTGGGAAATTCACATATAACATTGACATTAACGTTTCCTTTCGACATCAAGAGTTGGGGTCAAAACTGCTAAGGTTTAAAAGCCTGAGTCCAAATTTAAAATTAAGCATTAAAAATGTCATATAAACTTAGAAATAAAGAGCAAGTGTTAGGGGTTTTAAAACAGGAAAACATTATAACAAGGGACATTATGACATGATATAACATTTTTTGCATAGTTTTCCTTAAATCAAGAAGAAATATTAATGGTTTTGCATTATTTCAATGTTTATTTCCTCAGGATTATCAGGTTTAGCACAAAATTTGTTAAATTCATGCCAGCATGAATGGTGCTTCAAGGCAATTTTAACACTTTTCACGGTTTTTAAATTGAATGCAACTTTTTAATTCGGATTGCTAATATAATAATTAAAATTGTATTGATGAGAATTTACGTAATAAAAATACAATTAAATAAGAAAAAAAGCCCCAAAATATATATTTTACCTATGGTCTCAGATTTTGATTTTAAGTGGACTTGAATTTTTCAATAAAAGTTCATAGCAAGCTTCATTTTTTTATTTTTCTGTAATAAATAACAGATAATTATTTAATAGATATGACACAAATAAGTATTTAGTAATACTTCAAAATAATTTAAATCAAATATTGTCAGCCCCCCTATCCTACAACATTTCTTTTAAAAAAATATCATAAAAAAACATAGTTAGTATAACAAAAAGTCTGTATTATGAAAGATCCACAGTGCCAGTCTCCTGCCAAAAACAGATACTCTATGAACTCCGCCTGAGCAACATTGATGTTCTCTTTGTTTTTATGAACATCAGTACTTCGACGTGAGATGTACAGCAGGGCCGGTTTTGGCAGCCTTTCTTTAATTGCCAGGGTGAAAAAAACTCTTGAGTTCTGTTTTTTGGTCGGCCGACGGTGCACAAAAGGTCCTTTCAGGTAGTTGCATGTATTTCATAAGGCGAGCTGTCAGATTAGAGACAGGAAACGGTTAAGATAAAACCGTATGAATAGTCCCACTATGCAGCTGGGGACGCAAAAAAGCAACACCCTGAAGGTCCACATGGGTGATCAAAACGTATTTCAAAACGGCTTCGGGCCGCATCAAACCTTTCTGTATATGATGACTCTCTTTGGAAATGATATGGTGTAATACTGTATATATGATGTAGAGCCTACTTAAATGAAACCAAGTGAGAGATCCAGTCATGACTTCATTGCGGAAAGCTTTAAAACAAATTTACTGAGTAACTGTGATGTGAGATCGGATGTTAAGCGCCATTGTGACCATTTTTTAAACGCATTAAAAAGATTGTAAGTTCATATCTTGAGTGTCTCCTTCGAAGACATCATTAACATCAGTTATCTGTCTGGTCCCGCTCAAGCAAAACTGTCGACTGTGCTTCAAATCACTCCAATTGTTTTCTAGAAATCCTGCTAGCAGGGACATTTTCAACATTCTTCAAGACTTCTTGACTTGTGGTTCCTTTAATCCTGAGAGCTTTTGTCTGGTGTCTAGGGTGGCACCCTGCCTGGAATCAGACACAAAGGGCCTTGAAGACGCAGAACAAAGCGTCAGTCTGACTAAGCCATGACTAAATGGAGCATGACTTAAAAAGTTCTCTGGACCATCATGAACAACTATAACCCCTCAATAGTGAGTGATTGACAGATTACACTTCACCAGAAGACGTGTTGAAGATGGGATCGGTCAAGGTGGGATCAACCACGGCTGTATTTTTGTAGTTCAAACCAACATAAAACAGGTAAACATC
This sequence comes from Triplophysa siluroides, assembly GCA_006030095.1. Taxonomy (NCBI): domain Eukaryota; kingdom Metazoa; phylum Chordata; class Actinopteri; order Cypriniformes; family Nemacheilidae; genus Triplophysa; species Triplophysa siluroides. The sequence continues at coordinate 524,263 of VCII01000197.1, read as the reverse complement.
CGAAAAATACCATATAAAAGTTGCAGTTGAATTGAGGGAAAGGGCACTGGGTCAAGTAAGTGTACTTACTCACTGCGACTGTGACTGTGACTGTGTACAGTGTGTTCTGAATTACACTATAAGCCCTTTTGACTCCACGTGGGAACAAAACACTGTGTAGTTCAGCCACCTTCAAACCTTTAGATTGAACCCAGAACAAATAAAAACTCAGACAGAATAGTGTTCTAGGCCCTAAAAACTGTTTCTAGAGACAACTCATTTTCTCTTATTCTCAAACGTAACATTCATAACATTTGCAAAAGTGGCACTAAAGATCGTTCAGGTCAAATACTGTCATACCAAAGCAAACTGTCTATCCACATTTTTAAATCTACCCACCTGAATTCTGACAGACCTGCTTTAAGGGGCTGTTTCTTCCAAGGCAGAACGCCAGGAGCTCGGCTGAATCTGCCCCAAGTTGAGCATTTTTCAACTCAGGGCGCCCGGTCGAACGCCGGTGCTGAGTATGGGAAAAATGCAGAATGCCGGCGCTTAGGGCGGAAAAGAAGGCCAGCTGCTTGCTTGATAGTTAAAAAATGTAAAATTCTGTTATCCTTTACTCACCCTGTTGTCACTCCAAACCTGTTTGACTTTCTTTCTTATGCAGAACACAAAAGAAGATATTTTCAAGAAAGTTGGTAACCGAACAGTGCCGGCACCCATTCACTTCTACTGTATAGACACACAACCAATGCAAGTGAATGGGAGCCAGTCAACAAGATTTTAACGAGAGGGTGAGTAAATGATGACAGAATTTTTATTTTTGGGCGATCTATCACTTTATTCTTGTCTGCTTTTGCGTACTTGCATATACAGTCAGAGATGCCTATAGAGATGAAGAGAACCATACAAAAGGCACCAGGCGCAAATATTTGCCCCAACTGATGCCGGAGGGTTTGTTTTTCGGGTGGGTTCTTTACGATACTTGCTAATTCCACATGAAGGTCTAACAGTCTGGTGCTCCGTGTAGACTCGCGTCTTTATGCACGACATGAAAAGCCCCATAAATGTGAATTATTGCTGTTTACTTCCCGCATACAAGCAAACAAAACATTTCCTCAAAGCGAAAACTGCAATAAAATATTTGGGTATGGATGAAAACAAGTCGTTGTCGTCCCACACTAAAGCTCGACGGCAGAGGTCAAACGTTTACAGAAATCACTGTGGGATGCGTATGTGCTTGACTTCATATTGATAATATTTGAAAAGCCTAAGTTTGATTAAAATGAAAAAAAAAAAACTTTTGGATGCATAACACAAGCCTGTATATCAAAGAATTCGCCAAAGAGCAGATTGACTTGATTTGACCTTTAGAATTGAAGAAAGATGGAAAGAAACTGTTCCAAAAGCTGTCTCACTGTCTACATAAACAACTGCCTTGTAAGGCAGCATCCAATCTGTCATGCAACCTCATAAGTGTATCTTTACCAGCAGAGTTTAAGAGCTAACAACACAATTCTCTGCCCAATCGATTCATAGCCTAAACAAATATTGGCTAAATTAAATTACAGTGTGTGTTTACCTTGAAATGCTGCTGAAGAAATGAATAAGTGTTTGTAATCTCTTCAATGATTATTATGGTGGAATGATACAAAACAGAGCGCTCTTGAAACACCTTTCGTCCAATCAGATTTAAGACCTGAAACTAACTGTTGCATATTAAATTGTGTATTTATACACCGTAAATTTGTTTTGCTTCATGATTTTTTTATGTACGATCAAATTGCTTTTGGAAGTCATTTTAACTTATTTTTGTAAGTTACAGCAACTCACCCCTGGTCAAAATTACAATTATTGAGTTGAAATGTAGGGCAGCCAAGAAAATTTGAATAAATACACAAAAATGTACAAATAAATGAAATTAAAGTAGAGTTATTATTTGTCTTTGATATGCTTGATTTCTCTTCTTGTGAGCTCATCCCAATGCATTGATTTTAAAAAGGAATCTGGCAGCAGACTGACAGTCGAAGGGGAGGAGTTAACAGATGCTCTGGCCAAACCGTCTAATTTACATCATTCGAGATGGATTGTCATTTTAGGGCGGAAGTGCATTTTCAGATTCAAACTGAGGTTATGAGGATTATGAGGGTACATGCATTTTAAAAAGTAAATGACCCACATCGATAAGCCATTTACTAGAAACGCTGCAATACTTCATGAAAAAAATAAGAATTGTTATTTTTAAATTCACTGGGACTTTAATCATTTAAAAAGTGTAGTGTTTTTCCATGTGAATATCTGAGGTTTCGGAAAACCTTGGAGAATAAGAAATGCTTTCTAGGTAGGCAGCTCACTTGGAACAGAGCTTCTCTCTTATGTAAAAGAGGGTAGACAGACTACTCCACCTGCTCTGATCGAGGCTACGATACCAAAAAAGACAAAAAAAGTTGGTGTTGTTGAAGCATGGGTTGTCCCACTGGGTTCAGGTTGTGGGAATGCAGAGATCTTTTTTGTAGGTTTGTGGTAGGAGGCTTAAGAAGATCAAGCCCTCGCTATCTGTAAAAACAAATCTCACAGATTGTGCGTGAGTCATACGCAGCAGATGTTCAAAAGACAATCATCACTATCGAGACACAGAGGAGCTGTAAAGATTGAGTTTCCAAAAGAAGGTGTTTCTGTGACAATTGAGATTGTAAATAAAACGCTCCTGCTTTTGATCTCACTGGCAACAACATCGTGGAGGGGAAAACCAGAGCGGAGAAAGGGAGAGGCAGGAAGAGACGGACGGTGATGATAGACAGAAGCTCTGCCGTATGTCTCTCTGATATTGCACACACGGCTCGTGCTTGTGTTAGCCAGACAGCCTGTTTTGACTTACAGCGAGTGAAGTATAACTTCTCCACAGTGTCTTGTGTAATGACAGAGATTTTAAAATATTAAATAAATTCACATAGAAAATATTCACAAATGAAATAAGAAAAACTATGAATTTGAAGTTTCAGTAAAGATGCAAATGATTTTATGGATTATGTATTGACATTTTGACTAGAGGGGCCTTTGGCAAGAGAACTGTTTATCACTCGATCAGTAAATCAATCAAAAGAACAATAACAGATAGATTTTATAGCCTGTAATGTGTCAGATCTTTGACTGGCCCTAACAGACTTCTTAACCTCAAGACCTTGACTCAAGACCTGATTACTTTACTCATTAATCACTCTATACGTGAATGAAAGGGGCATTTAGCTACTTTAAAACCTCTTGAAATTTATAGGATTGCCTTTGGCCATGTCAAGTAGTGTACAAAATATGTGTAAAATGTCCTTCATTTATTGATTATATTAAATTTATTGACAGTCTGCTCCCCATATGGCACATTTTTTGTGTGAAGTAAAAATTATATTATCCTTTATTCATCCATGTTATTCAAAACTTGTATGTGACTCTTAAATGTTTTAAGAAATGTCTTAGTGGTTTTGTGTTCATACAATGGAAGTTAACGGGGACCAGCATTGTTTAGTTATCAATTTGTTTTCAAAAAATCTTTTTTTGTTTTCTGCATTAGAAAAACATACAGGTTTGAAATGACATGAGAGTGAATAAATGATCAAATAATTTTCTTTTTTGTGTGAACTGTTACTTTAAGCCTATGTTTTGAGCTGAAATGCTAATTTATACAGTCACAAAAACGGTGCAATATCTGTACATACAAGTGCAACTAATTGTGGAAAATGCATTTGAGGAATCATTTGATCAAAATACTATAAAATATAAATAAAATACATTTGGATCTAAACCAATGAAAAATAATATTAACAAACCACATAATATAACAATAGTAATATTTATTACAATGCATTACAATTATTATTTTAAAATTATTTTAATTGATTATTTTAATTAATGAAAAGTGAAATAGTAGTCATATATAGTTATATTTCTATAAACATCCCATAATAATACGAGTAAATTATTATATTATTGTAATAACTGAAATATGATAAAATAAAAAAATCTGAATTTAAATCAATTACAGGATAGCATTCATATTTTTATGATTTAATACGTAACGAATTATGCACGCAGTCATTTATTTAATGTTCTACTAAACTTCATGGTTTATTGCTAAAGAACACTTACCTGCAGCGAGACAAACTGGCAGAAGTAATCTGAACATGAGTCCGCACACCACCTCTGAGGCCATGATCACACTTAAACTGAGATCCACTGACACACAAATCTGCTTTAGTCTCTTCAAGTCCACTCTTTCTCTAAGGACATGATCTTCTCCGGTCCTATGAGTCTTATTTCAGGAGAAAACTCTAGTCCTCAGTCCTCATGATAATCGTATGACGGAGAACTTTGAAGATCAGATAATCCTCAAAGTATGTTACACGGGTTTATATGGACAGCACAGGTTCCTCAGTTCCTCTCAAACATGTCCTGGTGAAGTTTCATTCCAAAACCAAAAGACTGCGTGCCAGGTTTGTCCTCTTACCTGTTGACAGGAGAGATCATGGTGCTGCTTCACAAGTAAACATTCGCTCCGGACGCCCTACATAACTTCAACAAGTTGCACATTCATTCGTTCCCAAGTTTGCTAGGTTTTCTTCTAAACTTGGTGGGTTGACATATCCAAATCCTCAGTGAGTTTTAAAGTCAAGTGAACGTTGCGCAGAAGGCACGGAGTGTTTTTCTCGGTTTTGGAGCAGTTTTACGCACGCTTTTACGCAGCTGCAGCTGTGCGCTCACTCGCATCTGGACGCGTTTTCCTCCTCCTCAATGAACGGGCTTGTAGGACCACCCTGTAAAATTGACAAATGACTCCTCCACCATTCAGGAGTCAAGTACAGACGGAGGGCTGGCGTTTGGATCAGTGAGGAGGAGAAAGGGGTGGAGGCTGCTCCTCCTTAGCGCGCGCGCTACACTTGGTCAGGTACAGTAACTCATAGACGTGTGCTTTGGTTAAAATATAAACATAATTTCAACTAATAGACGCCTATATATAACGGATGTGAGAAACACTGTAACAGGGGGGGCGTTAAAAAGCATTGCTTGTTGTTTCAGGGTGTGAAATAAAACTGGAAAAAAAGAAAGTTTTTTAGTAACAATGAATGGCTTTATTGTATTGTTGGACCATATAGGCATAATATAAAAAGTAAAAAAGTTGTTTCTCACTGCAGAATGAGCAACAATTGTGTAAAAATGTTTTTTTTGTGTAATTTTTATATTCAAATGAAGTTTGATTTAAAAACAATAAACAGTTAAATATGTCAACTCTAGGTGTATTTCTTGTAAATAAAGTATTTTAGTGGCTGCAGCGTCCCCTGCTGGCTAAATGTATCCAAATCTCTGCAGAAAAATCTGTTGTAAACTGAATGACCATATGGTTGTTTTATCATTTATATGATTCTTGCTACTACAGTCTATTCTTAGTATATATGTGTCCTGCTTTAAAACAAGATACGTTTTTCATTCAGTCATTAGATTTCAAATAACTGAATAATAACAGGACAGCATTCATTTAATGTGTATGCCTTTTATTTTTATACAATAGTAATGTTACCCTGATTCACACAAGGATTAAAAATGGATTATTTTTAAATCACAGCAGGAGAAACTACTGAAATAAAACACTGTCAGTGAAACATAAACATCCCATTTGTATTTGTAAGACAACTGTCGTCTTTTAAGTCCTCTAGGCTATTATCTATCATTACAAAAACATACAAAAGTGAATTACAGGTTAAAACCGCAGTTGTCTCTAGGTCTCTGTAAGAACGAACCCTTTTTCAAATTTCAAGGATTGATTTTGTTTTGTGTGTTTAGGTGTTTAAGAACATTTAATAAATATCCCTACAGACCCACATAAGGTAAAATATTACCCTCTTAAAATGATAGGTGCTTCACGATACCATACAAGAACCTTTTTGGTCTAGATGGTACCATAAAGAATCTTTAACATCCGAAGAACCTTTCTGTCTCAAAGTTTCTTTGCGGCAATTTTTTTCCTTCAGATCGGTAAAAGGTAAAAAAAAGAGAGATGTCTCCAAAGAACCTTTGACTGAATGGTTCTTTGTGGAACCAAAAAACGGTTCTTCTGTGGCATCGGTGTGACCTTTATTTTTAAGAGTGTCCCTTAGCTTGTGTATATGAGGATATATATTTATCTTTCTTTGTTAATAATGAATTACAGATCAGTTAAGGTAAAGCACGCTTTGTAAAACCAGGTGTCATGATCTTATACAGTATAACTGACATCTTTCATTACAAAGAAAATAATTCCTGAGTAATGATCCAAGTTAGCAGCATGTTTTTGCCTACTGTAATATAACAATTTACTGGCCATGTCAATATAAATGACTTCCATTAACGTATTAACTACAATTGAATGTTCACGATAGATCTTCGTCACATTATAACATGTTAATTTTGCATTGATCTATATTATGTTGTTTTCAATGATTTCATCAAATGGTTTGTTATACAGTAGGTAACTGGTGAATTTGGCATTGTCTGCAATTTCAAGGCATCCAAAAATCATGAATCAAACACGTATGATGTGCTCATGAAGATCTGTCACTTGTGTTGCCATGAATGAATCAATTTAATAAATTACAAGGTAATAAAAACGTGAAATGTGGTTGTACTGAATCGTTCGGTGTGACCTGTAACCTAAATACAAACTGTTTGATGTTAAATCATAAAAACCTAAAAAAGTGAATGTTGCATTAAAAAGACAATGTAGATTTAATGTGGCAGGATTGCGTATTTTGAGGTAAAAGGCTTAGAATGGGGTCAGAGGTCACGATGGCACTCAGGCCAGGGCGTCTGGCTCGCTGTCATCCCGGCCGTAGTTTATAGGCTGCAGTTGTTTGACGACATAGTCTGCTATCTCACGTGTCCCGGCGGCCACCACACGTCTGGACATGAGGTCCAGCGGGCCCCCTAAGACGACAGAAACAAAAGAGCAATGCGAGTAACTGCACACACGCTGACATTGATGTCTCATTTAGAAAGTGCTCATTTTAAACTTCATAGCAACGTTTCTGAAGATATTGACCTATTTCTTCACTTTTCATTTAGATCACTTTGTTTGGAGCTAGTAAAACACTCACTTAAATGTAGGATGACAGTCTGGGCATAGTTACAATAAGCCCACTGTACGCGACACTAGATCAGCTGGATAACAGAAAAGCTCATGCACTGATGAACTCTGTGGCTTTATGGCATTGATAGTTTTCCCAGGACCCCTCACCACCACCCTATCTTTCTCTCTCTGATCACGTGATCATGACCTAACCGGCCTCCCCGACAAAGCTTCTTTGTGCAGACTCACACATAGGCGTGCCTTGAAGCCGTCCCACCACAGCACACACTCACACATTCTTTCACAAACACAAGCACTTACACACACACTTAAAAAAAAATCACCAACCACCTGAGATATCGAAAATCTGAATTTCATCTACATTAAGAGTCATTTACTGTATATAGAGGATCTCGCAATGCTAATAAATTCAAAACACAATATATGTTAGCATTAAATATCTTAAAAAGGACCCTACTGTTATATCAAAATCTCGCTTACAGCTGCGGAAAAAAAACAAGAGACCATTCCAAATTTTCATTTAATCAGCATTTTTAGAAGTATTGTGGCCATTCCAGTCTAGTGTCTGTTGAATTTCAACAAAATCAAACCTCAGGAGTGACATCAAGTCATCCAACAGGAATGTGAAAGACTAAACGCATGACAAGAAACATGAAATCTATGATGCAAATGAAAGGTTATCACATAAAAAATTACTGTAAACATTTCAGAATATTACTGTTTTGCTTAAAAGTAACTTGTTTTCTTTTCAGTATTTGAAGTCTGAAAAGTTCAGAGCATCTTTTCTGTTATTTTCCATTTTCCGCAAATAAATGCAAACAGAAGAACTTTATTTGAAATTTAGGAGAAATATTGTTAGTTGGAAAAACATACCTACAAATAGTCTCTTAATTTTTAAAAAATTATACTGAAATTATTAGTATTGCTATAGTTGTGTACACATCACTATTGCTGTTTCTCATACGTAACATAAGGTTTGAACAAATTTATTCTGCATAACTTATTCTGCACTGCTTGTATTATGAACATGAATGGTACGTCATGACTGCTTGTTATGAAAAATGATTTTACTTGTCCAAGCCAGTGGTTCTCAAACTGGGGGCCCCAAGATGGATCCAGGGGGGCGCCACAGATTTTGTGGTATTTTATAAATTATAGACATTTATCATAAATTATATGTAATTAAACATTAGACAAACAATACAACCAACCATATTATTGATTTCCCAGCATTGTATAGCTGAATATGTTTTGGTTGAATTAAAATTCTAAGTTTAAGATTATACGTATTTGTTTGGGGGGCCGCAAAGCGATGCACACTAACAAAAAAGTTTGAGAACCACTGGTCTAAGCGGTCAGACTTGCATTGAATAAAAACTCACATATTTGCACTAGAAGAGGGACCCAAGTCAAATCTACAGTAAAAACTAAAATATCAGTGTTGGGTTTTTAATTTTGCCAGTAAGCAACCATCCAGAACATCCTAACAACCTCTTAATAATTACCCAGAACATTCTAGCAACCACACAGCAACACTTTGGCAACCACCCAGGAACACACTGGCATTGTAATTGTGTGGGCAAGCACCCCTTGAATTTTTTCTGGCCGCGTCAGGCATAAGATTGTTGTTGTATTGTTTAGCAAAGTAAAAAGAAAATTCTGTGATTATGTAAAATGATAAACCACTGACACATTTTTACTCTAATTATCTTATTGGTCGTATCTATTCACAGTGAGTGCCAGCAGCGCAACTTGTTGGTAATATTGTACCAAACGCATCATATTTTGATGGTTTAATCAAACCTGAAGGGGGATTAAAAGCATATCTGGCTTCCCTGTTATCACCACAGTATATATCTACACATAAACAGACCCCGAAGAGATGTTGCCAAACCTGTGGTGTCCATAACACAGCCGCCCGCCTCCTTGATGATGACAGCAGCCGCTGCGATGTCCCAGCAGTGCAGGCCATACTGGTAATAGGCCTCCGCCGCCCCACTGGCTATATGACAAAGTGCTATTGTTGAACTTCCAATGATCCTCACACTGTGGGTCAAAGGTCATGGTTTGGACATTAGACCAGCCACAGTTCATATGTTAACAAGCTAACAATGTCACGGCTATTCATCTTAATCTGCACTGTAATGCAGAGTCCAACTCGGATGAAATCAAATCTACGGAGACTTTGACAGGTACGGCCGTTGCAGATGAAAAGACTTGAAAGTCTTACCCGTGAGTGGGTGCACTCAACATTTTTTTTATATTTCCTAAAAAGATGTCCAATGTGGCGGGATCTCTCTTTGCACCGATCTCTGTTAAAATAAGGGCCTTGTACACATCTGAAGCAAAGACAGAAAACATTATTAAGGCAATTAGTTATGACAGGCTTTTGTATTTTATTAATAAAGACGAACTGAAAATTGTATGTGTAGCAATGACATAGCAATTCTTAAACGCAACGCAAACAAGCATCTCTGACCTTTTTCTTTGGAAACATGCAGTCGGACGCCATTGCAAAACGCTCCGTGTCCTTTCCGTGCTGTATACAGCGTCCCATCGAAGCAGTGATATATGACCCCAAACTCCAGCTGAGGGTCAGAAATTCTTGTGATGACTGAACATTACAAATACCCGTTAAGACAATGAGAAGAAACTTTACAGATGAGTTGATCCTCTCACCTCTTTCCTTACGGCAAATCCGATACTTACTGCCACCATGGGGAAACTGCAAACGGATAAGCATGGTGTGTTGTAAATGGAGCGATATGCAATACCCGGATAACTAAAACACACGTAATGGAATGAAGATGCACGGTGTACCTGTGCACGAAATTACACGTCCCATCTATGGGATCTATGATCCAAGTGGGGCTGTCCGTCAGTTCACACTTCACCCCAGCGGCAGATGACTCCTCACCGATAAATCTAAAACAGAATAGTTCAAATCCTGTCATTAAAAGTACGTCAACATGGACCAAACATAATGTTATATTACGATTACTGTGTGACTGTATACTTGGAAAAGAAAGTAAAAACATTACAAAAATGTCCTTTTGTGGAAGGATAAACATATTTCTATATATACAGAAAGTGGATATACAGGTTGAGTTATTGTTTTTCAGGGTCATGGATTTGATCCCCAGGGAACTTTCATACTAATAATATATAATGTATACCTTGAATATACCATTGAAAGTCATTTTGGATTAAAGTGTCTGTCAAACACATACGTACATGAAAAAAAAAAAAAAAAAAAAATGAAGATTTTGGTTCCAAAATGAATATATTATTATGTTTTTATTGTGTTTTATTGTGTTAGTTAGCTGTATTTTTTTTATTGTGGCTTAAACCAAAACAAACCAATAGCAGTTTGATTGATATTAATTGGAATGCACTATAAAAAACATGGTTTATGAATTTTTTTTAAACGGAGTTTAAATACTAATAACTTCATATTACCATACCAATACTATTTATTAAATGGCAATTCAAATATTTACTGTATATAATACTTTTTGGCCCACACACACACACAAAACGTACTACAAAAAACACCATAGTACTTTTTGTATTACTTTCTCTCACTTAATAGTAAACATCTATAGGTCACGAAAGGACAGCTTGACCGAGGGAGACACAGCGGGTCGTGTGGGGTACTTACATAAAAGTAAACAAGCTTATCTAAAGGCACTAATCTTTTGGAACAGTAAGCTCAGGTCAGGTGTGTTGGGGTGTACCTGTGCGAGGGGTATTTCTCCCTGAGCGTGGAGATTATGAGCTCCTCCACCTGATGGTCAGCCTCCGTCACCAGGTCTGTGGGCGTGCTTTTGCTACTCACACGCTTCTCCTTCTTCACTGCCGACTGAACCACCTGACAGAAACACCACAGACTGCTTCAACAGGCAGGTCTACACCAACAATAGACCACCTTATACAAACGAGAAAGTTCCAGTTTTTTGGGCATTGCTGATGTTTAGGACATTAATTGAAGTGACATGATTTACGATATTCTTTAAAGTAGAGTATGTGTTTGATAAATATGGTTAAAATTTAGTCTGGTGATATTGCCATGTAGCACCATAACACTATACAGCCACAGTATTTTAATAAGGATTATTATTTTATAGACCCCTCCTGAAAACGTAAACAACGCTGTTCCAGAAGATCCCGATTCAGTTTTTTAACACTACACAAACATTGGAACAAAATACAACCAACAGAACATTTATAACCGAATCAAAGTATTAAACTTATATATTTAAGAATGATCATATACAGTACATTAAATAAAATAAATAAACCGGACCAGTGTTTACATGTTCTGAAGTGGTCTATAGTAAAACAACTCCAGGTTCTTAGAAGAATATCATAAGACCGTACTATTTTTGTAGTGGTAACTGTAAGGTAATGCTATTATGTTAAAAACTTAATAAAAAAATCAGGGAATAAATAATGTTTTTTTATTTATGCGTCATATAAAGTGAAGTATTAATATAAATTAAATACAAAACAAATAGTTATATCAATACCCAAACACAGGCCGGAAGTCTACCGTTAAATTACGTATTATAGGCTACGTTTATTATATTATACGTACAATGTGTTTTGTTTAGAGCTTTTACTAGCTTTATTAATTATAATATTTTTTTTGAATTTCTTGTGTATATTTAATATAGTATAAATTAATAAAGTCTGTAACACGTAAAGTAAAGTAACACGACACATTATCACGTATAGCTCACTCTGATCCACAAACAGTAACGTTGTGTGGCTTTATCATGACAAACTGTCTATTTATAACAGTGGCAACATGAAAAGGTAAACAATAACACTCTTCCACGTACAGTAAATATCTGATACCCCATACAGAAGCTCTACGTTAATACAGGTCAGAGATGCACTTTAAGATTACCACTTGTTTCAGATGTCAACATCTTGACACAAGGATGTAACTAACGTTAACATAGCGGTCTGTTTATCTAGCGGCCATTTGTCTTCTATTAATAATTAAGCTCTTCCTGGACAGTATCGTCGTTTTATCCGATGTCGTGAATGAACCCGATGGCACGTCGCATCTCATACCTGCCCCGCTCTTTGCGCGATCTGCACGGCCACATCCAAGCACTCGCTCCAGTCCTCCATGACGGAGACGCGTCGCGTTTAAAACAATTGTGATGGAGGAGCGACGTGAAGCGCTTCAGTGCATCTCAAAGCACGCGATCATTCTCTCTCGCCTGCTGCACGGATGTCCGGTTTCCGTTCAACGGCGGAGCTTTGCTATGATGTAATGATCGGAGCCGACGGGTCTTGTTTACGAGTACGGTTCCGGCCTACACGATACAAACCGTCAATCAAGTTGATCAAGATTACCGGATCAGCATCGTGGAAAACATTTGCTGGCACTTTAGAGCAGCATTGAAGAACTGAACTTAGTACTGTTGCGCACTTATTTTGTGGATATTGGTGACTGAATACAGGTGATTCATATGGCTGTTTCTATTTTTAGTCTGATCGATGTCTTGTTTAAAAAATAAAATACAATGAAAGCTGTTTCAAACAATTACATACACCCCCCCGAAGAGGGCGCCAAAATAAAGGACATCGTATTTGTAGTATAGTTTATACATTAAATCTTATACATTAAATCTTATTTAAACTTTGAACCGTATTTCACTTCCTAAACATACATTTGTCTTTTTATGTATAGCATAGAAAATAATCGATTCTCTTAAACTGTGCAAAAAAAACAAAAGGGAATATAGCGATTAAGCGGAATCTGACCAAGTATGTTGACCAATCACACAATTTAGAGATGGGTTTCAACCAATCGTGCGGTTTTAAGGCGGGACTACCTATTTCTAAGTAACGGGAGGACTTTATAGCGTTTGATTGGAAGCAGAGGTATTTATTTGTCAATTCCACTTGGTGTCGCTTGGGCCTTTGTAGTCGTTTGACTGTTTGCTCCATATGTGATTGTAATAAAATAAAATTAAATGTTTTAACTTTGCTCTGTATACTGTGTTAGGTTATATGAGACCTGTATTCTTTTTGTTGTCCTCATGCTGTCCCAATTGCTTCCATTGTTTACCCCACCTGTAAGTCGCTTTGGATAAAAGCATCTGCTAAATGACTAAATGTAAATGTAATAAGAAATTAAGGCTGGTGGGTTAAATATATATAAAATAATCGATGACGGTTATGAAGTGAACTTATGAGCCAGTACTAAAGACTCCCAAATAATGAAGCACTGGCTGTCAAGACAAACTTTTATTTACAGCATCAAAACAGTCACTTTGAAATACGTTGCCATTAAAAATATTCTTTATAACGACAAATCAATTTACAGTTATAACTCTAACATGAGTTAAAAAAAACACACACACAGAAAGACATTTTCTTCATACATGTGTTATTGCTGTGAAAGTTTATATCCAGGAAAGACCTGAAAGGGTCAGGAGCTGAACATAGAAAATGGCTTTTTAAACTTTTACAGGTAAGTTCTATTTGCCCTCACCCCAGAAAAACAAACAACATTCATTTGTACAAAGATGGCATCAAACATCCACATGAAAGCAAAAGAATGATCATCAACAGAAGAACACAAATAACAGTTTAATTTATTACCCAATACCCATATAGTTAAATACTTAAGCATGGCACCTAAAGGAAATAAAAAAGTGAGTGTCACATCAAGGCTTAGACTTCAGTAACTTAACCATGTAAATATAAAGCACCACAAACATTACAGAAAAGAAACAGGAGCAACCAGCAAAACAAGACAAAAAATCGTGTGGCTTACAAGATCAAATCATAAGGTGAGTGAAAATAAAAGACATATACAAGGATTCTTGTCTGAAGTGCGGCATTAGTTGGGAGTGTAGCAGCTATCTGGCTGGCTGGAATCAGTAGATAAATTCTCCAGGAACTTCTTGCAGGGCTGAGAAAGGTTCCTCAAACTTGAAGCGTTTAGAGATGGCCTTCTGGTCAGGGGTCATACTCTCTTTATCAGAGGACTGTCGGCACTGACCCAGGGTGTAGGCTGCCATTACGATGAGCTCCTCCGTCACCTGAGCGCTCTCCTCCTCATCCGCTTCTTCATCGTGGCTAGAGGTACCGGGGCTGACAGGCTCTGAGACACTTTCAGAAGTGCTCTCCTCCTTTACTTCTCCCTCTTTCATCTGAAGCCACGGGTGTTTGAGGCAGTCTTCTGCAGTAAAACGATTCCTGTGGAGATGAAGTCACACTGATGAACTAGTGATGCACAATTTCCATAAGGGTACATTTCTCCCTTTTATAAAAACATTTTTGACATTGGACATTTTATTGTTGACACTAATTTCTGCATATAAAGGAAGAATCCATTACAGCAAAAACGTATTCCTAAAAGCGCACTCTTTTAAAGAACATTTTCTTTATAGATGTTACATTGTGTTGCATACCAGAGGTTATACGTTTGTATAAGGACTTTTATCTTCTAATTCTAACAATATATTTTTCCTGTAGCAAATTTGAAACATAAAAATGTACTCCTCTTTGAATTGTATATAAACTTCTATAAACTTTATATAATAAGGTTTGAACCATTTAAAAGTCCTGACTTTTATTTATGAAATAGGCTATAAATTAAATATGAGGAAAAAACGTTTAGGTTTGAAAAGAACAAGAAAAACAACAAACGAACGAACAAAGGAAAGAGAATGAGGAAAAGAAAGGAGAAACAGGGAGAGATGAGGAAGGAAAGAATGAAAAAACAGAACAAGGAAAGGAAAGGAGAAACAGAGAGAGATGAGTGAAGAAAGAAAGAAAGAAACAGAGAGATGAGTGAAGAAAGAACGAAAGAACGAAAGAAACAGAACGAGGAAAAGAAAGAAGAAACAGAGAGAGATGAGGAAAGAAAGAAAAACAGGAGAAACAGAGACAGAGGAAGAAACGAAGGATGAAACCAAGAAAAAGAAAGATGGAAAGAAGGAACAGAGAAAGAGAAGAAAGAAAAAGAATACCAAAAAAAGAAAGATGGAAAGAAGAAATGAGAGAAAGAAAGAAAGATATTTAAAGACTGAAGAAACAGAGAGAAAGAATGAAAGAAAGAAATAAAGGAGAGACAGAGAATGAAACAAAGAATGAAAGCAAGAACAAGAAAGATAGAAAGAAGGAAGGAGGGCAAGAAAGAAAGAAAAACTGAAAAAGAAGGAAAAAGAGAGAGAGAGAGACAGAGACAATACAGAGAAAGAAAGAAAATAATTCAAGGAAGAAAATGAAAGATGGAAAGAACGAAAGAAAGAAAGGAGAAACCGAGACAGCGATAGAAAAAAAAGAATTAAACAAAGAAGAAAAAGGAAAAAGAAAGAAGAGAAAGAAACAAACAAACAGAGACAGTGGTAGAAAGGAGCGCAAGTATACAGTACATTTGTAATACTAGCAGTAATTGGCCATAGTGTAACATGCACATATATGATGAGCTTATTTGTATGGCTAGTGAGCATCTGTACCACTGTTTATGTTTTGAGAACATTATGTAGATATTATATGTCAGTGTTTCTCACTCTGGCTCTTTGATGAGCAGGGACTTTATGAAGTGGATGGCTGCTCTGTCCAGGTGCTCCAACTCTTCCTCAGTGTAGCTGATGTTGATCTGTGAGATGTTGAGGAAGGTCTCCTGCTTATCCTCTCCCAGAAATGGAGAGATGCCCGTCAGCATCACATATGTGAGGACACCAATACTCCTATCAGAGAGATGAGAAGATCCTGCACTGATACAGTTTCCTTTATAACCCTCTCAGCATATTAGAGCTTACGCAGAATGACTCTTTTTGTGTGCTAAATCTTTTCTCAAGTAATCATGTTGTAGAGCTAAGAGTACAAATACTCTTGCATAATATATCCTAGAGTGAAACCACAAGCGACACACTGAAGCAGTGATGGCGTGAGAGCTCTTTCTATGAATGAAGTGTTTGTTTACAGGCAATCACACTGTTGTTCTGGATGCAAGTGACTTGATGACTATCATGATGAAACAGATCATAAAACAATAAAAAGGATTTATTGTGACAATGACATCTAGGTCAACATTCAAGGGCATCATATGAAATATTCAGGCTTGTGAAAATGGTAATGAAAGACAAAGACTCACCACATATCAGTGGCTGTGCTTATTGGCTCATAATTCAGGACTTCTGGTGCTATTAAGACAAAATTATGAACATTAGATAAAAATTCAATCAACACACACCTATAGACCACTTCACAAGATGTAAACACTGGGCCAGCAGCACTTCCTGTTTTATTCATTTTTACATCTTACACATATAAATACATCTTCATTTGACATTTGGATACATTCATACATTTTCTGCTGGTTGCACTTTGTTTTAACTTTGTGTAATGTTAAAAACTGAAACAGGAAGTTTTTCTGGACCAGCGTTCTAAACATCTTCCGAAGTGGTCTATAGAATTTTTTTATTACTTTCACGCTAAGAAATATAATAAATTCTTGTGAGACTCATTAAGCATTTACTTCAACTTTTTTATTAAACTACATTTCAAAGCATTAACTTTGAAATGTTTTTAAAATTGAGAAAAAAGTTTGAATAATTCATAAAAAGAAAGGGTTGAAAGGGATTCTTACCCACATACTCCGGTGTGCCCATGATCTCTCTGATCTCCTGGCTGCTGCTTACCAACCTCGACAGGCCAAAATCCACGATCTTTATGTCCCCGAGAGGAGATTCGCTGGTGAGAAGGATATTCTGAGGCTGACGGATAGAAATACTTTCAGTAAAACTGCCAAAAAACAAACTTGACATAGATCTTATAATCGTATACAGACACCTTTAATGTATAGAGCACATTTACTTAGCCCTCAAGAACAACCTATCCGTCAAATGCCACCCTGACATAGAAAACACCAGATACTCAGCACAACCATAGCAGGGCTAGCGCTATTCAAAGATTCAAAGCATTTCTATTGGCTGAGGGAACCTTCAGTGTCTTATTAGAAATCCTACAACTCTTAACCATTCATGCATTTTAAAATGTTTCATTCAATAGCATAAACCAAAGCTATAAATTGTCAAATTGAATTGTAAAATATATATATTTTTAGCCCGTTTACCTAAAGCTGCAAGCGGACCTAATTTTCCTATGCTTCCATGCGTATGATATGAAAGTAATACAGCAGCTCGACTCACTTTGAGATCCAGGTGTACCACGTTGCACTTGTGAAGGAAAGCCACACCCTCCAGAATCTGTCTCATCAGTCTCTTCACATCCTCTTCTTTGAAGGCATCTTCCCTCTCAGCCACACACTGGTTAAAAATCTCCCCTCCTGCGGCACTGAACACAGAAAAACAGATCGATTTTACACATCAGGCCAGTGAATGCTGCGAGTTCACATACATGCATTTCTGTCTTTATACTGGATATTTTAAACACAATGGAGATGGTTTCCCCCCAAAACAACTAAACAAAGAGCTGACCAAAAGACATTTATAAAAATGTTTGCACAGCCATGTGATTCAAACTACAGCACAATCTAGCACAATGGAGGCACTCGACTGCGAAGGTGCTTGTTTTCGGGACATGCCTAGAACCAAAATGAATAGTCAAGCCAAAGTTATTTTGAAGAACAAAACTTCCAAGCAATATCTAAATGTAATAAAGTGCACTCCAAACGGAATTATAAACTGCATTTCTGCTTAAGGACTTCCTTGAAAATGCTTTACCGCATTTACATAGAACAGGTCACCCATTGGATTTGGGGAATATCATCCCACAGGTCCTTAATCCGGATGCTTAAAGGTGCAGTTTTTAAAAACCGCCGCTAGAGGGCGCACAATCAAAACAACAATGCCGTAGCTGTGAAGGAGGGTGGAATGATGGGATCTGTTGTCTTCAACTCCACCGCTGATGGCCATCAATCAGATGGGAACGAGAAATCCTGTTAGCGGATGAGGTATCATTTTATAATTGTTGCGAATAATTGTGGTCCATAAATAAGTGACTGCTCGAAACAAGTTAGTGGCTTGCTAGACACACTTCCGCATTTGTCCACGACACTGGTGTCATGTGGTTTCCACGTCAGTAAGGGCGGTAACAAAGGGGAACGCGGATATGACGTCATTGTCAGGCAACTGCACAGCCCATGTCACAGTTTAGAATGGCGATTTTCTCACGATTTACAAGTAGTTGGTACCATTTTTAGATATTGTAAGTACTCAGCTGAACAAAATATATAACACTAGCTTAATGGTTTTTGGATATTTTACTGCAAAATTGTTACAAACTGCACCTTTAAGGCTTCCTTCAATATCAGCACAGGTAGCGGAGCTGGCTAATAATGAGGACACATGTCCTTTACGATCACCCTTTCACAAGTTGGCAGGCGATTCTTGATTTCCTGCATTCCGGATCAGACAGCGTGATGAATTCGATTAGACACAGACAGGGAAAAGTCAGCGCCCTCAGGCCGAGTTTGCAGTGAACATGCTGTGAGTTTGAATGTTATGCGAGGATGCTGTCTGCCTTTAAAGGACACGATAGCGTTGGCTAAAAAAATGATGATGAGGGCCGACTGTGTGCAAAACTCATCATCCAGTGATGGTGATATTTTAATTCTTAGATTTGGCTCGAGTTACTTTTTCATCAATGTCTATAGCATTATGGTGTTCACATTTTATAAAACGGCAGGTGAAAGTTTAATACGTATGTATAACCACATTTCTAATCACTGACCCTAGCTATTATAAGCAAAGAAATACTTTAACATGTGATTTATAAATGGCCCATATCACTTTATGTAGAAAAGTGTAGTGGAATTTGACAGCTCTCCCATTGTGTGCTTGTTGGATCACACTACCTATGTCCTCAAGCATCCACATGGTAAGCATGTGTGCATGATTTGTCCTGTATTGTCTGTAATCCTATTCTGTAGTCTGTCTCTACAGACTCCCTTGAACTCTTGTCAGTCGAGTGCGTGTTGGTCTCTACTCGCCACTGAAAGAAACTGCAACTCTGACAGGGATTATCTTCTTTAGGTTGATCCTGACAGTTAAAAGCTCATAATGCAGACCATGATCCGATAGAAAAAGAGCTAAAATACTAAATTATGATTCAAACTATCAAATTACACTTTAAAACGTCCTCCTGTACAGTAGGTAGTTTGCAGGTGATGCAAAAGTATAAAATAATATAATATAATATATAACAATCCCTTATGTGGTGCGACCAATAAAATCAATAATTGTATTAAATAAAAACAGAGATCTATTTTTTGGTGCTGAAATATAAATGTCTGATACAGTATGCAGTAAGTGAATGGTAAAGAGTTGATTTGGTTAATTTAGGAAGACAAAAATAACTTGAGGTGATAACTTACCAAAACACAAAGAAATGCAGATACTTTAAATATTAAAGATTTGTTAAAAATGTGAAGCATGTCAAGAAAATGAATTAATTTGAAGATAAATCGCATGAATTTTTTTAAGGCTATGGCCAATTCATAGGTGAAAAACACTAAAATCACTGAATTTAAAATGTAATCTTCATTGGTGTGTACACCACATTCTTAATGTTTAAATAACTGCAAATTATGATATTTGTATTTCAAAATTGGGGTATCGGAAAATACGTAATTGACCAATAAACGTTAGTTTAAGCCAAGTCTGCGAATAGCCTTATGCTGTGTTTAAACCAAACGCGAAGCATCTCGTCTTCGCTCTTTATTACTTGCGGGAATTGTTCGTTATTTTCATGTGAGTGACGCAAAAAAACAGTGCGCGATGGGGAGTGTCCAGGCGAATTTCTGGCTTAAGATTGCTATTTTTTAACTTGCGCCGAAGACGTGATTGACATGCGTTCGCGTCTTTGCATTGAGGTTGTATGCAATTTGCTCATGCAAATCGCTTAATTTGTGTTTGTTGTGAATGCTGTAAACATTAGCAAACACACATTGCACCGTCGATTGCCGTCTCAAGAGTTCTGGCCACGGAAGGATTATTCTGTTCGAGCGCCATCTGTATGGACGCCGTTAGAGTATTACTTACTAAAAGAACAGACTTCCAGATTACGTCCAGGCGCTTTATATTAATGCATTTATGCAAACAATACATACTACCAGTAGGTGACAGTATAATTGTAGCCTGCATGCACACACAGTAAAAAAAATAAAACACAAAAAGCTTCCATATAAAAAAGTTCACAGACAGTTAAACTCCAATTTTATGCCCCCGGTTTCTTAAAAATGTGAAATCTATGGCGACGGCAATGTTTATAAAACAGTAAAGCTGGACCCCGATGTGACCTCTCATAACCTGGACGGGAATGTCTGGCAGGAGAAGTCATTAACACCCGCACAGCTGTAAAACATTTCCCTGTAGTGTTTGACAGCTCTCAGAGGCACCTCTGTCTCCAGCTCTCTAAACATGTAGACAACCAAAGGCTCCTCTGTGTGGCTGCTGTAATGAACATCCAGCGGTGCCAAAAGCCCCGCTCACGTGATCCGAGGAATATACGGAGAGTGGGTGTAGATAAAAAGAACGACAGAGAGGGGGGAATATCAGACATCTAGCCAATTTATAACTAGGTCATGTTTTTGGGCCGGATGAGGGTACGTCTGACCTGTCATAACACTAATGCAACATGGGTTTGCCTGTAATAATCCATTGGCAAAACCAAAAACACACACAACATGTATATTTCCTCTGAGGCCTCATTTAATGTGAAGTTTGTTAATGAATGATGGTATCAACATCCACATTATGCACCATTAGCATAGTACAGCACATGCGGTCAGAACTAAACACTGAAGAAACCAAGGAATTTGTAGCTCATCCAGCTCAGTCTACGCAGCGCTTAGCAGTTTCTGGGTGTGACCGTGGTTGGGTATTCCCCATATAACGGAAAGCACTCGACTGCACCCACAGCATTCTTTCAGGCAAAGCATCAGTCTTCATTTGTGCTCAGATAATTACATGATGAGAGTTGCAGTTGTTGCATTTTCAAACTGTGTAGGGGGAAACGGCTAAATATACAAATAACACAGACACACTGTGTATAACACTCCGGAACCAGTTCACCTGTGAGTTTATGTCTGAATAAAAGAACTATCCTTGTCTAAAGAATAGCAACAAGTCAAATCAAATCCTTTTATTCTACCTAAACCATATACACAAGTGCAACAGTAGGTGAAAAGCTTGTGTGCAGTCCGGTCAACATGGCAGTATATAGAGATGGTATACTATTACAATAATTTTTATATCAATCAAACTGCAGTTGGTTTGTTTTGATATAAGCAACAAAAACTAAACAAAAAAATATACTATTTAAACCGGGTTCTGATGCTGCAGTATCTTTTCGATAACAGGAGGAGAGAGAACAGACCATAACTCGGGTGGCTAGAGTCTCTGGTGATCCTTCTCGCGGCTGACTGAGGTGCTGTTACCGTAACAAGCAGTGATGCAGCCAGTTAGGATGCTCTCTATTGGGCTGGTGTAGAACAGTGTGAGGATGTGTTGGTGCATGCCAAACTTCCTCAGCCATCTCAGGAAGAAGAGACGTTGGTGAGCCTTCTTCACTATGACCTTGGTGTGAATGGACCATGTGAGCTCCTCTGTGATGTGGACACCGAGGCACTTAAAACAGTTGACTCTCTCCACTGGTGCTCTGTTGATGGTGATGGGACTGTGTTTTCTGTCTTTCCTCCTAAAGTCCACCACCAGCTCTTTGGTCTTACTGACGTTGAGGGAGAGGTTGTGATCTTTACACTAACGTGTCAGAGTGTGAAATTCTCTGTAGGCTGTTTCATCAGCGTCAGTGATCAGACCCTCCGCCGTTGTGTCATCAGCAAACTTTATGATGGCATTAGAGCTGTGTGTTGCCACGCAGTCGTGTGTGTACAGGAGTGGCCTGAGAACACAGCCCTGTGGTGCTCCAGTTTTAAGAGTCAGTGTTGAGGAGATGTTGTTGCCTATTCTGACTACCTGGCGTCCTGCTAGACAGGAAGTCCAGGATCCAGCTGCACAGTAAGCTGTTTAAGCCCAGTGCCTGGAGTTCCACAACAAGATTGGAGGGCACTATGGTGTCTACAAACAGCATTCTCACATATGTGATCTTTTTTCCAGGTGAGAGAGGGCAATGTGTAGTATATATGCAATGGCATCATCTGTGCAGCTGTTGTTTGTATGCAAACTGTAGTGGATCCAGTGAGGGAGGCAGAACAGAACCGAGCAAAGCATATATTCATAAATCAATGACCCAACAGACCCAACATCTGCCAAAACGTGACTTTGTTTCACTATGAAAACCCTGTCGATTTCTATGTATTGGGCAATAACATGCAACTTGGCTACATTTTGGGTAAATTTAGGCCAAAAAAAAAGAAATCCAATCCATAGCAGGTGCAAAGAGCTGTCAGTCAATGTAACACCACACGGCTCATATACACTAATTGATGAAAGACTCTACCATAGCAAGGCAGGGCTATCCCAACCCTAGCTCTGGAGATTAAATCCATAAAGCAGCCAACCACCCCTCCTGCTGTCCCCCTCCTCTTAGCTCGCTCGCTCGATCCCTCTCGCTCTCTCTCCCTCTGGGCTGCTGGCCACGGTCTGGCCGCTCACGTGCTGGTGCCTAGCTCACTGACATAATGAACTCCCAGCTGGAGCTCACGGAGCAATGAGGCCATGTTCCTGAGCCCTGCCTGACCGAGCACTTGGGAGCCCCCGACTCATCCCAAACAGCCGGTTGGACACTGCCGAGAATGAATAGGCCTCAGCCTGATCTCGATCCAAAGCCACATCCCCTCCAAACTGTCCCAGTGCCCTAAAATATCATCACCCGAGGGGAAAACAGGAAGATTGAAAGGAAGGGAAATTTGCCGGTTACAACAGGCTCTTTCTGGATTTCACATGCTCTGTGAAAGAGAGATTCATTATGCTCGCTCTACTTCTCCACAATACAAAGATAGAAACACATCAATGGCGAACAATGCTGAATGTGAGAAGATGGAGCATGTTTCAAGCACTTCCCCCCTTAATCTTGCTGTAATTCATATAGAGTCATGCAGGGCATTTTTACTCTTAATAGAAGCTCAATAATGAGCTTTGAATTGAAGACTGTGAAAGTGATACAGCGGTTTAGACGTACTTTATTAGATATGAAATTAATACCGTACACTCCTCAGTGTTCTCAAGATGACCTTATTTGGCCCATTCAGTCCATGTCCATGGACACGAGGTGAACTCAATGAGAAAAAGGTAGTGCCGATTATTGGGGTCAAATGGCACATTTCCACCGCTGAAACTTTCCCCCGGAACTCGGGACTTGGGGGCAGTACTCGTGTGTACTTGACGTAGTACTTTTCCAGAGATCCTGAAGGTTCATGGGCGGGCCTTGGCCGTCAAATATACTGATTGGTTGAGTTCACAATTTCATTGGTTGCTCTACATGCTGCATCATGTTCTGGCTAAAAACAAACAAAATGTTTTAAAGTTTGTTGCATTGCGTGTAGTTTCAGCTGTTAACTGTTTAAAATGGATACAAAATACAACTGATGGAACGACGACAAGGTCCAGGCTTTATTGAGTGTTTTTGCGGAGGACAAAATCTAACAGGAATTGGAAATGATAACCCGCAAAGAAAAGGTATACTTTAAATATCTAGTCAGTTATACAAGCTGGGCATTGTCGCACAAACGAGTGTCCGTTGCTTTATGTGACGTCATCGTTGTGCGACATTACCGCCCACTCCTGGACTGGGAGGAACTGTCACATGCAGTCCTACATTTACATTTAGCAGACGCTTTTATCCAAAGCAACTTACATTGCATTATCCTATACATTTATACATAGGTATTTGCAATCCCCTGGGATCGAACCCACAACCTTGCATTGTTAATGCAATGATCTTACCATTGAGCTACAGGAAAGCTACCTAAAAAGTTCCTGGGACAAATTGTTCCAGGTAATTTCGGTGGAAATGCGGCAAAAGTTGAACATTTGCTTGACCAGCAGGATGCTAATCTGCCGATGTAATCTATTATCTGCCTAATCGTCTGTCCGACCCCCTGGGGTCTTGGCAAGATTCAGTCAAAAGCAGATTTGCTACACTGTATGAAGGCAAAACACTAACTAGGTACTGCCATCTCAAACAGGAATGTACTTCGGTCTACTATGTCAGTAAACTTAATGGTTGAACTTTCTGATGAACTCAATAATGTGTACATCAATCACATCATAAATTAAGTTTTTTAAAACACAAATCGCTAAAGAGAAGGGTCTTCTCAGACAACTTGCCAACTTAACACAGATGAAAGTATGTTGTTCAACAGATTATGTCCTCTCATAAACTTACTGTTCTGAACTGTTATTTACACAAAGTACATGTGGTTGCAATATGACTGGTCTTCTGCAGATTAAAACAGGCAATATTATGGGTAACCACAGTTGCATCCATAAAAACATTGGTTGAGCTAAAGATGGCACAATCATTACATTTTATATGAAAGACACTACAAAATTACTTATAAATTGCCTAAATGCAATGTTTATGCTCATCGGGGGTGGAACTCATGACCTTGTGACTGCTAGCGTGAGCTGAGGTAAAGCCTTGAGTTGTTAGTAGCTGCTAACAAAGATCGCACGGGCACCATCTGCACCCATTACATGGCTTTTGTGTACGAATATCTTATGGTGGTTGTGTTGTGGATCGGTTGTCAAAAGACCCCATGTTTAAGTCAATGTTATATTCTGTTACCAAGCTACACTCCCTTCTTCTAGTCTATGGGATTTTTTGCCTGCTTATGAACAGCCAGTCTTATTATACTAATAAATCCACTCGTTGCAGATAAAAACCCACATGCATTTCAACTAAGCTTTGGACTGCATTTCGAGAATTTCCCCTTTTCACGCATGCTACGGCTTGCATGCTTGGAGACGGAGACAGCTGCTCGTGAAGGATGGGCGTGTGGGCAGATGATGAGAGATTTGAACCCGATCCAGCTGAGCGCATGCCATTCGCTGGTGGGAGAGAGGAAATGAGAGTGACCTCGCTGTGAGTGCGGAGAGCCCCTCCGCGTCTCATCCGAGCCCATCAATAGAGCAGGGCTGTGGAGACGGGTCTGCCGGGAGCCATGGGAGAAAATGAAAACTGTGTTGACCAACGAACCCACAGACACGGTCACACATGCCAAAGAATAATTCGCTCTAGCACGGTTGTAACCCTTCGCTCATATCAATCATCGTACATACTTTCATTCTCTTTCCTATCCCAACATGTGTTTCTTTGTCAACAGATGGGTCTCATCAGTTTCTATGGATAGGAGAAATCTATGGGCTCTGTGTTTGAAGGGGAAGATTAAAATTCCTGTGTTGACCCCTTTCTCTGCTGCGAGGGTCAGTTCATTCAGGCTGGACACTGGGAACCGGGTCAACCAGGACAGAAGCAGCTGCACACCACGCGGTCAACGGCAACCCGGCTTGGTCAACTACTTGCATTATGTCTAGGATTTGCTTTATATTCTGATGTCAAAGGGCAAACGCTTTGACATGCTTTTAGGGATTCTATTGACATTCAAAACAATTCGCAAGTATTATGTTGCTTGATCTACTGAAAGAGACAAGTGTAGTGCTATAATGAAATATTCCATATCATCGGCTCTTTGGTAAGGCCACATTTTACTAGGTTGCTGAATTCATCAAATTCCAGATCACAACAAATGTCAAATGTGATTTCATACCTAAAAACCATCTGCGCTTATTGTCTGGGACATTCAAGGCTGGAGGAAAAAAAAAATGGTAGACTGAACGGCAGAAATGCGTGAACCACTTCATGCCAAATGAAATAAATCATCACTGTGACCTTTCCAGACCATCAAATGTGCTTCATATGATCATCAACGATACTAAAACACGACATGATGGAGACTAACGCCCACAGAGTCAGTTATCCCCAGAGTGCAATAACGTGAATGTAGGACTTGATTTAGCAACAACAGCTGTACAGTAAAGATGAGCAGGACTAGATATCCATCAAGCCCGGAAATGCTTCATCCCACAGCCCGAAGTTCAAAGTCAAAGTCAGCATATGGTTGCAAGGGAAACCCAATAGGATATGCACATGCATACATTAGCACAATGAAAGGGCAGAGAGCAGCAGGAGAGCGCTGTTGTGCGGGTAGGGGTGGATGCTGAACGTTGCTAGAATACCGACTGCTTACTGAAGCATGCTCAGTATCGCTTTGGGGGATTTAGAGCTTGATTATTGCTCTCGCTCCATCTTGTTTTCTCTCAGTGTACTTGATTCCATCTCTTATTTCAGTCTCCTGCTCATTTACCGTTTCTGATCCTCAGGTTTGCAGTCTGAGCTCAAGTTCTCTGTACTTCCTTAATTGGATAGGGTGGGATTTCAGCTCTCAATATTTAACAGTCATGATCCCGGCGGTTGATAACTGATAAATCTAAAGCCTCTGCACCGTTTAGAATCACAAACCTGCAAAATTACTTTAAGCCAAATGTAGGGAAAAAAGTCGGGACATTTCTGCAAAACATTCACTGGTTGATAAGAACAACAAACCAAACCTGTTTGACCAAACGGTCAATGATTATTGTAATAGACACAATTAAAGACCCTGCGGTAAAAATCAAACCAATTTATGGTTATGAGGTGTTTTAATGTGGAAATTTATAATTGTAAATCACTGCTGAGTATTTTATCCATAAAACCGCAGTTTACTGCTGACAGGGGTCAAATGAGTTGTTGTGATTGGTTACAGGTTTGAGGCATAAATATGCAAATATGGCACACAGATTCAGGCTGAATCGATGACTGCACTGCTGTGTCAACTCTCAGTTTCAGTTTTAGCAGCGTCTGGAGTGCGACAGAGGAAACAGAGCTAATTTGCATATTCATGAAACTGCGTATACTCAATGAAGCTAAGGTGTAAACATTCAAGCTATTTTAAAGGCAGAATAGGTGATCCTGTCCAGAATTATTTTTATGTCACGCTGGTTGGACATTTCTTTACATCCTGATAGCAATCAATAAGTAAAGTGGTCCAATTATATTTGTATAATTATATATCCTCTGTAAAAGGTGTAGGACCAAAATCGCAATGATAGGTCGTGTGTACATTTTCAGTCAACGTATTTTGCATCCAGCTGCGCACCCTGTTCACGCAGACACTATACGTCATCAGCGTGGTCACATTCTCTGTGCAGACACAGCGGGAGAATGGCAGGTAAACAGCTGGAACCTAACTTTCCTCTTGTTAAATGTGTGCAAGTTTGTAAAGTGGCACTTGCAAAGGACGAAACAAAAATAAAGACCATCTTAAAAATTGCCACAGCTAAAGTTTTAATGGATACATTTATAGACCACAGGGGGACTTCAAATGTTTATGATAGTACGATAAATTTGTAAATGTGGTTTTAAAAGACTGTACATGTGATACTTACTATTCCAAAACCAGTACCATCTCACTGGTCATCTCATAGACATCATGGAGGTTGACCACTCTCGGTGAGGCAGCTGCCAGCTCCAGCACAGCGATCTCGTGAATGATTTCTGTTCTACAGTCTTGACCCTTTCTCCTCTTCCTCATGTACTTAGCTGCATATTCTTTTCCTGTGCTTTTCTCCACACATTTTCTGACCACGGCAAACTTCCCCCTGAAAGAGAAAGAAAGAGGGGGAAGAATGTTCGTTATTAGAAAGTTTCATGGTCTGGTTTCGCTTAACCAGACTATGACAATCAATTTAAAGGCACTTTAACAACATGTAAAACGACAAACCATATTTATAAATCTGTGGGGAGAAAGGCCCATTCACACCAAGGGCAGTCCACACCATAACTTTAATGACAATGCTACAGAGAAACGATATTGATGGGGTTACTTTTAGAGTGATTTGTTTACACCTGATGAATGATCAAAATTGACTCTAAGGCACTATGATATCGTTTACTACCACATTTTTGTCAAAACTGGATATCATGAACCTTGCAATGATAAACCAAACTAGCAATGGTAGTAGTCATTATAGCAAACTTCCAAGCATCCCATCACAAACACACACAAAACAACTTTGCTCTGGGCCTCTTTTCATTTAATTTTGAGAAAGGCCGGGGCTGGAGTGTTTGAGGGTGGTGAAAGAGAAGCGGGGTTGTGTCTAAAGATGGCACACTTGCTATCACCAGGACTGAACATGCCTTTGTCCCTGTGGCATATTTGCAGGATGAAATCATCCCAAAGCCCAAACTGTCCCTCTTTGCACCCTCTGCGATTTGGGTCTGTGTCCCACTTTTAGCGTTGAACTTGATGCAGGGGCACACGATGAAGAAAAAAAGCTGCACAAACACACGCAGGACACATGTCGCCTGGGAGATTTCTTGTGAGGAAACCAGCGTATTGAGATGACAACCTCCTGCTGAGCTGTCTACATTCCCTACAGCACTGTGAGTTTTTATTTGTGCCACACAGGCAGTGTTGCTCTCATTCACATTCATTTCTCAATTCATGCTCAATTTCACACCATACATTTCATTTTGAGGGTAATCATTTCTACGCTAATAACAGCACCAAATAAAACTGTAAAAAATGTTTGTCAACAATTATTTTATAGTCCCACCACCATTTAATGCTGTGATGGCATCAATTTTAATTTCATTCACTCAAGCACATCCTTGTGAAAGACACACTATGACGCCGGACCAAAACACTTTAATTAAATTAAAGAGCAAACATCAACTTTAAATTGAATGAGGTCATTTCTAGCACTGCTTTAATAAGCAACTTTGAACCGGATGGTAAAACACACTCAATGCAGATCACCCGTTAAACAGGTTCATGACTAAGGGGTCTTATGACACGGCTAAAACAAATATTATTGGTTGTTTTAGATGTAATGCAATGTGTATACACGATAAGGGTTCAAAAACGCTGCATTTTCCACATACCGTGCATGTTTGTATCTCCTCTTTGCCCAGCCTCTCAAAAACATGCTGATTTTTTACAAAGCTCAACACTCTGAAAAGCGAGGTGTGCTACGATTGGCCAGTTAACCAGTGCGTAGTGATTGGGCGAATACTGCAAGCGCGTGACGGAAATGTAACGCCTCTTACCATATTTGGAACATCAGGTTCCAAAGCAATTGTACGGACAGGTACGCCCACCTTACTTGCGTGTAAATTTGGGCGTATACATACCATGAACTGACGTAGATTTGTTACACGAGGCGTTTCAGGCAGGTCTGGGTGAGCATTCGCTCAGATAGAATGCATCCTTTGTTCTGACACTTTAACTTTTGCAATTTTACGTGTCTAATACATGCATGGGCAACTAATAACACACCAAAGACACAGAAAAACAAGTATTCGCACCTTATGACCCCTTTAAAGTGCAGTCATGAAACCTCCAATGCACTGTTGACAATGTTTGAGCCATGCAAACTGTGAAGCACAGCATAGACGCACAGCTTAACGCTCCGTTTAGTATAACAAGGCTAGCCAAGAGAAGCACAGAGGAAGATTTAGCTACTTGGAAGAGAAGGCTGAGCTGTAGAAGAAATTTGCACAGTTATAGGGCATCCCGAATCAAGCCGTGGTGTCCTTAACTAGCATTCTTGGTCCATCTGCTCCCTCTGGCCCTGGACCATTTCAGGGATTTTTCATAACAGCTCCATTCTCACGGAAAAAAGACAGACGCGCTTCCTAAGAGACTTATGTAGGCGTCTGTGAAAAATGCATCTTGTTTTATAGCCTGAAGTTTCTGGAGGTTTCAACTATAGGATGTTTGACTAGGTCTGTCCCATAGACAAAAGAATGAGTGAAATGCATTCCAGCAAGTCCTCCACAGTGACCAACATTGGAGCGGAGTACGATTACAAACCGCAGAGAAAACAAGGTGGGACTGGCTCACCTGGCATCTGACAATGGCATCTTGTGTTGAACACACAAAAAATATATTTTGAAGAATGTGGGAAACGTTCTGGTGCAGATTTGATTTCCTACTATGGTAGTCAATGATGGCCAACAACATTTTGATTACAAGCATTCTTCCAGATATCCTATTTGGAACAAATCGAGGGTGAGTAAATGATGACAGAATTTTTATTTTGGGGTGAACTGTCCCTTTAATGCTGTGACTAAAAGAAATAAAAACTAGTCAATGGTTAGATTATTAGCCGACAATTGTCAGTCTCTGGCTTGAATCAAGCTTGTATGTAAACTTACAGGGCACAAGGGCTGTGCCTGCTGAGCCCATGTGAGAGTCATGGGGTTCGGAATGGTTTTCGGGCTTCAAAAGGAAGCTCCCCTTATTTTCAACCCCATTCTGTCCAGAACAGATTTACTACGTGCAACTGGGACTGCCTTCCTCATTTCTTCCCCCAAAAAATGTGGAGATAAACAGGGTGAACAAAAATGGTCTCTGCTTTGAGCTGGAACAATAACATCTATTTTCATTCATGTTATTGGTCATATGACATGACTAAACCGAAGCATCAGTGGGAAGTTGTTGTCTTCATCCCCAACATCCGTGTGGTGCCAGAAATCAATGATTGATTTAACCTCAACTACTGAATCTCATTAGATAGTCTTTATTTCACTCGGATTGAACCAGCTCTCGCTCATCCTGCCATGTCACACCAGCTCTTCTGGAATGAGTAAGACTAAAAGTGGTATACATGTATAAATAATGACTATAAATGTTTTGAGTATTAGGGAGAAACATTTAGGTAATTTTGTATTTTGAGGAATTCAAGCCATGTGCATTTGCCGCAACTACATAATCACTTTGATTAAATTGAGACCGATTCAGAAAGGCTAAAAGTACCTTCCGCTCCTTTGAAAACCTAATAGGCTTTTACTGCCCTTGACTGCACAGCATACTTTCATTTCCATAGTGTAGCCGCGTTAATCTGGTCCCTGCTGCTCGAGACTTGCTTCTTAAAAATACGAGAGAATGCGATAAAGGAGCAGCTTTAATCTCCTCAAATAATACCTGGCACTCCAGAGGTCCATGGCCGTCCAATCGTTCCCTTGCAGTGAGTAATACTACTTTGAGATGGAATGCTTTGAATACTTTTGTTTTTATAAATCTTACCGGATGTTGCGTGAGCCTGCAAGTTGCAACTGATCGTGACAAGTTCTCAACGGGAGCACGACTTGCAAATAAAATTTACCAGGCAGCGTTTTTTTGGTCACATTCGACATGATGTGGTACAGATGTTTCTTCAAATGCGACTTCTATTATTATACGGCATTTAAAAAGTGCTCTGTGGTTAACCCAAGTCGAGGGCCGTTGACTGAGCACTGAGGACGCTGGAAAGTCTTGGATTCTGAGCCTTTAAAAACGAGCTGCAGGATCTAGCTGTAGTCATGTCAGCATATTCCAAGTGTCCTCACAGAGACAACACCCTGAGCGCGAAGACTTTCATGCGGGCAAGTCTAGAGTTGAAGACAGGGTCACAGTTTATATAAAACGGCCACATCTACAGCAAACGGTCTCTCTGTTTGGGTAAACGGTGGTCAGCAGTCAGCCAACAAGATGGAAAGTTATACAATTCTGAGACTCTGATAATCGCTTTTAGTTTGTCCAAATACGAAAACAAACATCTTTTGACTCATTTGATTGTAAATGCATAGTAAAAAGTATAGACGGTTTCAAAGCAACAATATAAACAAACATTACATACACTTTTGTGGCCCAAACTTCCAGCGTCCGTTGAAACTGTCTATTGATGAAATTCGGATTACACAAGTAGTTACAGTCACAGATTGGATAAGTAATTTTTTTGCATCAGGTGGGTTTGCAGGAATACAGAAGCATTCTGGCAACCTTTAGATCACCTTGCAAACCCTGACCTTTTCTGAGTCAGAGAGGTCATTAGGTCACAAAGCCTAATGGATGATGACAGATTGAATTAAGGTGCAATGCCATTGTGTCAACGGACTGACATTGACAATTTGTGGAGAAATTACAAGATAGAAGTTAAACAGGTCCAGTTCACCCAAAAATGGAAATATGCAGTTCATTTACTCCATCCAAGAAGTAGGTGAGAGATTTTTTTCTTCAGTTTAACAGTAAAGGAGATGAAAATGTGCAAGAACATTTTTTTTTATTCCTCACTCTCAAAGAACCGATACCTTTGGACTTGCATTTTAAGAATCATCAAGGCCCACAGTTTCAAAATCTTTTTAATTTTATGCATGATTTTAATTTTAGGTGAACTATTATTTTTACCAATAGTTTACAGTGCAGTTAATAATATATAATAATAATAATAATACATATATTTAAATAGATGGCATATATATAATGCATATTTTACACGAGCCCTTCAAACCCTCATGGGATACTTGACCATTTACTATTAAACATTTTATGTACTGCAAAGACGAAACACACGCCACCTGGACCCAATAAACAGTCCTCAACTATTACAAAGGTAAGTGTACAGATGCGCACAGGCTTGTACCCCAGAGGACCTCAAAAAGGACTAAAACTGTAGTTTTTGCTAGTGTACTTTATGCCAATATACACTACACTTTATTTAATGAGTATGTTACATGATGGCAGCTGCACTTTATATTCTGCCAAGTGAGCAAGTGTACTTAAACTAAACATCAGCTTTTGCTTATGGTCCCACTGTTATTAAAGCATCTTGTGGGAAAGTGCTGTTTTCAGCATTAATCAGCATAAGCCATAGAGAGAGCCGGCCAATTAGTTAGTCACGGCCCGTTTGACGGCAGCGAAAGCACTTAAAGGTGGGGAACAAAAATAAGGTATGACTAAAAGCTCCCAACAGTGCATACACGTTCACAGAAGGGTGATAAAAGGCTTCTGGAGTGAAAGCGGAGGCTTGTTTACTTTGTGTCTGTGACATGGGCGAATAATGAACTCTGACATGTGACCTCAGAACAGAGCGAGGGGTGCCTGTTTGCATGGTCCGCGGGCACGACGACAGATATTTTCTAAATATCTTGGGAAAGGGCATTACATCATGTGTAAACCAGTATGCAGTTTTTCAGACCTGCCTACGTTCTTTTAGCACCCTGCTCTTTGTTAAACAGTGGTAATTTACAGAAAACCGATCTGGTTTGCCATTACAGAGACAAACAAATGCTGTTTTCTGACATCATTTCATTTAAGCTTCATTTCTATTTGGAAGTGTTTCCCAGCTATTTAATCGTTTCGTTTATTGAATCACAAAAAGTGAAAGACCTTCTGTTTTATTTATTTGTAGAGCAAAAAAGTCGGAGATATTGTAACTCTTGTAGATGCGTGTAATGGGGGTTCAGTTAAATCAACATTCGGATTGTTAAGAGACAGGATATTTGCACTGGCACTTTGCCTTAGATCATCATTGCCTCTTTTCGACCAACTAAAGGGGTTCAATAACAAACTTGGCCTATCAGATGATGTAGACGCCACCCCCCCATCTGCCACCCCGTTTCCATGGCAGATGTTTCCATTGGGATCTCATACAACAAGAATGGCAATGGCAATGATGTCAGGGCATCCCGCTCTGCTATCAGAGATTCTCTGGGAAAGAGAAGGGGAAACTGCTCTTGTAAAATTGATGGGAAAGTCTTGGGGAGAGACACTGCACACATCCGGCGATCACTCAGAACTCAAGTGGGGATGGTGGCCTAACAGAAGGCCCGTGAGATTTATAAGGGGTGAGAAATTCTTAGCTGATGACACGCTGTTTAAGCAACAGTGAGACTGTGGTGTCATCCATCAGTACGCTGTAAACACATCCCTCTCAAATGTGCTCAGAAAGTACAACTTTTAATTAAAAGATAGTTCGCAAACTGACGTCTGGGAATTTTTATTAAACGCATATTAAAAATACTTTGTGATAATTCGACACAGCAGTTTCCTAAGGTATCTTTTATCAGAAATCTTTAATCTTTGTGATCTAAAAGATCGAATTTGATGCATGTTACAGCAAACACTACTTTTAATGTTGCATTAGGCTCAAAACATCTCAAGTCTACGTCCCTTAGTGTGTCTGACTACGCACATATGTTTTTTACCCCAAGGATTAAACTTCAGCCTGTAACTGTAACCATTGTAGAATTATCTTAAATCATGTGGCTTATGAAAGAGAGTTATGCTATTACTTTTAACCATGTGAGGCCGTGTTCACACTTGGCTTCTTTTATGATGCTGCTAGCTTCTGTTTTAAATTATAATCCTATGGAGTAAACCGTGTTTTCAAAAAAGTCCTGAGCGTTTTTTTAAACGCCAGTGCCAGCCTCTTTTTCTGCAGCTCAGAGCGTCTTTTGAGGTTGAAAAAGTTTTTCTGAAAAAAAAAAAAAAAAAACGCCCTACGTCAAGCACCCTTTTTTTTTTACAGCTAACCAATGACAGAGACAGGTGTGGAAAGTGATTGGTTGTGAAGGCTCAAACTTGGAAAAAAAAAATGCCGTCCGAAAAGCCCGTTGGAGCATAGTTTTGTATAAATTTAAGTTTCATTTTCACTTCCAATAACTTTTGATTGCATTTCTAACGAGAAATAGGTATTGTAGTTTTTAAATATGTGATTGGTTATTGCAAAGACACTCTCTGTTTATAATTCAAATAGAATTCCGTTACGCTGCCTATGAAGCCTGTCTCTCCAAGTTGCCTTCATGCACAAATGCTTTGAACATTGCCGGCTGCTATTTGTAGCCGCAATGCTGCGAGCAATTTTTTTTAATAAAAAAAGTGCCATTGTCAACTTTTTCTTGTCAAAATATAAGTCAAATGTGAACACACCCTAACACACACCCTGACACGCCATTTCAGCCTGGCAGACAATAAATCTGAAAAAAATCCCATATACTTACTTTAAAAGAAGGGATAGAGCCATACCTAGCATATTTAGCAGCCAAAACTTCACTTTTGATGTTTTTGACAAACAGCCAACCACCAACAGAACAATCCCAATGCAATGTGCTATAAACCACGACAACTTTAGCAAACGCATAGCAATGCAACTACCGTTACCAAAAAGACCCAAGGGACAGTTCACCCAAAAATTAAAATTCTGTCATAATTTACTCACCCAAGAGTTGTTACAAATCTGTGTAAATGTCTTTGTTCCGATAAACACAGAAGATATTTGGAGGAACGCTATTAACCAAACAGTTCTTGGCCACCATTGACTACCACAGTAGGACAAATATCAATGGTAGTCAAAAGTGACCCAGAACTGTTTTCATACATTCTTCAAAATATCTTCTTTTGTGTTTAACAGAACAAAGAAATTTACAAAGACATTTGTCCTACTATGGTAGTCAATGGTGGCCAAGATCTGTTTTGTTACAAGCATTCTTCCAAATATCATTATCTGTGTTAATCAGAACAAATACATGTATACGGATTTGGAACAACTTGAAGGTGAGTAAATGAAGACAGTATTTTCATTTTGGGGTGAAGTGTCCCTTTAAATTTTCTTCCACAATGCAAGGGTCTTTTCGGTAACAGTAGTTACTGTTCCTTTAACACATGCAAACACCACCAACATCATCTTCAGAAAATATCTATAAAACACCATTCATAAGGACAAAAACTGCAGTTTAAAGATTGTTCTTTTAAACAGCAGAAAACTGTAAATGGCACGGTGTCATTTACCAATCTGTGACACACTATTAAGAAACTTGGCGCGTCAGATGCAAGAGGATAAAGTGTCTCTCAAATGTTTGAACGCAAATTACACTTCTCATTTTACATGGACCTCTTCCCATCAAATATCTAAGGCCTAATGTGCAGTGGGCATGTGTTCTCATACACGCAAAGCCAAGGGATTTGTTGATCTAAAGCGCTTGGCCTGTGTCCACATACAATGGTAAAGTACTGGTTCTGATCCATCAGGACTGGGTGTTCCCAAAGCGCAGTGGCTAAGGAATGCAGTGTAGCGGCCCTGCAATTATCCACAGTTGAGCATCTAGAAACCGCAGGACTGCTTCGATTTCACCTCATACTCTAGGTGCGTCCCAAATCGCGCACTTATGCACTATTCTACGCCATTTTGTAATATAAATAGTGTGCGTAATGCATTCACATTGAAAATTCTTTAAAAAGAAGTTCACTTTAAATACCCGGATGATGATCTTTTTAAACCAAAAATACAAAGTGTGGAACTTTTGACACTTCACGCACTCACCGGTGGCAGTTTCGCTTATGTAGCGGAAGGAAAGCGTGGCTATCGGATGCTGCTCGAGCAAAACTCTCCTGCAGAGTGATAACACTTCAATCTGAAGACTAAAGTACACTAAATCTAAACTACATTAAATGCACAAATTGATTTTTATTCACACGCACTGTGCCGTGTGATTGACGTCATTTGCGCTAGTCTGGGATACCGATATACTTCCGGTTAGTACGAGATGGTTTAGTATTCCATTTGGGACGATACTACTCTTCTGAAATTCATACACTACTAGATGGTTGAGTGCAGAGCTTACGTGCATAGTGTATAGTATGTCATTTGGGATACAGCTTCTGTCAACCGAGACAGATTTTGTTGTGTTGATTTGCAGCAACGAGTAACTATTGTTTTTTATTTTAATATTATAGTAACAGCATTTCAAAATATCGCATTTAAATAGTGAATTATATTGGTTATGTCCGAAAAATTCCAGGTCTGACTCCAGGCCAAACAGCTTTACACACACACACACACATACATATATATCTATGGCTATATAAATGGCACCATCTGGGCTTACATGGTTTTTCTGTGAAACCGAGTAAAATACAACATTACAATCCTATAGGCATCCTTTTGAAACTGAACACTGAAAACTGTGAAAAAGCTTTTCCACATGTGCACAACCGTCAAAATAAAAACAGCTGGAGCAGCAAATCACATCCCTAAGATCTTAAGCCTTTCAAATGTACCTTAGGGAAACATAAAACCCTTCTGGACTCCTGCTTCTCTTACTACATTCTACTCAGGTGAAATTGCTTGGCTTGAGCAGTACGCCTGGTAGTGGCAGACATCCAGACGGTTGGGCTTTTAGACCATCAATGTTGATGTGTTTTGCAAACAGACGGATCAGATAGCCTGCTGATATTCCACGTTTAAGAGTTCGGCAAGTGACTAATACAATTAAGTGGGCTATCAGATCATTTGGTGATACGTTAATGGTAGATTTTTTTTTTATATTCAGTGATTTATGGTATTTCACACTTGACTTCAAGTGTTTTTCACGGTTCCGGGTTTCTCAGCAACGGAAGTCATCATAGTTGGGTAAACTTCTAAAGCCGTGAATAGGACAATAGGCCAAGCTCAAATAGTAAAAGAAAACTCAACTGTAGTGTTTTCTCTACTAATATATAGAGAGAGTCTGATAACGGTAAGAGAGAAGGATGTCAAATTTGCTGTGACTTCCATAGACGCTGTATAAGAAACACCCTCGTATAGCGTTAACCATTTTTTTTGCTAATTCGATGCAAAGGTAATATAATACAAAGTAGGTATGTAATAATATCAAAATCTCACTGTGCGAGAATATCTCGGTATAACCTCCACAGTGCGGTATTTATTGCAATATTTACAATGACAAATTATGACTTGGAAACGTGCTATAAACATCCTCTTCTCTTTATCCTCTAATCATAACTGTTGCTTAGAGGTATGAGTTATAGTATGGGATGGGTCAAATGTAGGGTTGGGAATCAAAAACCTGAATCGTTTGGGAATCGGAATCGAAAGGTTAGGAATCGGATCGGAATCGAAAGGAATTGGATACTTGAAATAAATATTTAAATTCCTCTTATCAATTCCTGTGTGCATATTTTCAGAAATGTGCTTGTGTTAACTTGTGATAAAGCACAGGAACCACAAATTTACCATAGTTTCATTATAGTAACTACAGTTTAACCATGATGTAGTTAAGCTATGGTATACAAATCGTAATGAATCAGAAAAAACATGGTTGCTATATGTATATATATATATATATATATATATACACAAAATGGTGCTCATAAAGAAATATATTTTTTGCAAACCAGTCAATTAGCAGGTTAAAAGACCACACAGGTTTATATCTAAATGTTTTACTTCAACTATGGAATCGAAGCTGGGAATCGATAAGAATCGGAATGATAAGAAGAATCGAAATTGGAATCGCTAAAATTCAAACGATACCCAACCCTAGTCAACTGACCTAAAAATCCCTTTTATAAAATGAAATAATTGCACCAGATGGACCTTGCCAAAGGTAACTGCAATTTTTTGTTCTAACATTCTCTTTATTAGTCCCGGAAGACCGATCGTTTCATAAAGTCGTGTGACCACGATAATATTGAGACAATATTGCTATTTCGATAACACGATATCGATAATATTGTTACATCCCTTATACAAAGTATAGTGTTTCAAAAATATGAAAACTTTGGATGATTTACGATCCTGATGACCGTTGAAAGCGTCATGTAGTCTTGTGAAAAAGGTCCATTGATTAAATAGAGATGTACTTTGTTTATATTGGAGATATCCAAAGTCAACAGCTATCATGTTGGATGATTTGCATAGGTCTACATTTAACACACAAACCAAAATCATTGCGAGCCATGCGGTTTTGTGCTTTCAATGCATATTCTTGGTACAAAAGAAAGAAAGTCAAGCGAAATCAGAGCTGAACTCCTACAGCGACTTGGCACAAGGAACACCCACCAACAATATAGAGCTCTGTATAGCTTACTCACTGTTTTAAAAAGCACTAAGCCCTGGCATCAAAGCAAGCAACGGGCCATTAAATGACTGTTTTATGATCATGTGATCCAGCCTAAACATTACTGCTCTCCATGCCTGAATTTATTGGGTGTTTCATTAATATCTTTCAAAAACTATGGTCGTTCTATCGGTCAAATCATTTATTTATGCAGCACAACTGCATTGCATTTAAAACAAAGCATCAGAACTGACAAATATTGTTGATGAATATAAGGACGAATATTGTTGTACAGAAGAATAAAAGTGCTAAAAGAGCTCATAGGTAACATGAATGTACACATTTAGAAACGGAAAGACATTTCATGTCATACATGTTAAAAGACAATTATTGCAAAATATTTACAAATCAAGTAAATGTGTTAAAATAAATCAGATTGTTTGCTGTCCCATAAACATGACTTTGTCTAAACTGATCATAGGATTTACTAAAATTGGAGGAATGACAATTTATTGCTTGAATTGACTGAGTGTTTGATAGTATTATTTTTATACCAAAAACTTGCCAATGCACGGTTATAAGTAGAAACATATTATTCATGACATACTGAGAACACAACACAAGCACCTTATGAACCAACAACGTACACAAACACACAAATACAGATAAACATTTATAATGGAGAAGTGTATGAGTGTGTACCATACCTGCCCAGCTCTTTACACGGGATGATGTCATAGTATTCAGTGAACGGCTCGCGCCTGATGGCGGTTCTGATCTCGCGCAGTAACCCGTTGCGGTTCTGACCGGATTCACACCGAATTCGACTGGACTCGGCCGTGCGAGGACACACGGGAATCATAACGGCTGCTTTGAAACTTAGTTTGTTTTTCTCACCTGTACCTGTTTTACCTGCAAACCCAGTCCAACAGGTGACTCGGACAAACGAATCCTACGTCTACCTCACTCAATAAAACTGACCGAATGTTCACCTAAAAATGAGAACATGGAAACGTATCTAAAAAAAGAATATTAATACTCTCATCTTCGACTGAAAATCCTCATCAGAGAGCAATATTGTAGAGATATTAATGTTCGGGCAGTGATGAGAGACGCACCGCACAACTGTTTGCTTGAGTACAGAGCGATTCAAACTGAAGCTAAGCGGCTCCTTTGACTTCAGTTACTGTGGTAACGTATGTGACTGACAAGGCCGTTCGCCAATCATATTCGAGCAGACAAAAGTGGGTGGAGAGAGGGTCCTCTTGCATAGCGTTGAACTTCACGGA
The DNA here is from genome assembly GCA_006030095.1 of Triplophysa siluroides. NCBI lineage: Eukaryota > Metazoa > Chordata > Actinopteri > Cypriniformes > Nemacheilidae > Triplophysa > Triplophysa siluroides. Next base: position 484,222 of record VCII01000197.1, on the reverse strand, counting down.
GGTATAAACAATGAATGTAGATTTTGAGAGGATGGTGAGACACATATCTCTGGGTTTCTGTACTTTCTACAAAAATAATTGTTTTACTTTAAATTGTGCGTTGATGGTAGACTAAACCTACAGAAAACATTAAGCTTATTTAGTTTACATTATTACTTAATTATATAATGTTCACATTATATTTTTTAGAATTCTCTGCTAATTCCCACAATGTTCACTACAGCTGATTTTATTATAATTTCGGGTTATTTGGTCCCCTAAATACAACAAAACCTGACATATCCTACATACATTTAAAAGAATGTATGTCCCTTCTACATTTTTGTCCTTAAAGTAATTTAAATTCACAAAATTTTACCTTAACTCTATACCTACATTTTACTTTGAGACAGTATATGGACACTATTGGCAGTAATAAGAACGTGAACTCAAAATAGGAGACATATCATTTGTATTACTCTGTACGCAAAACATGCAAACCGCCCCCTAGTGTTTCAACAGTGTAAGGACGAGGATATTTGTGTATTTTTTAATATGTATATGTACAAGAGCAGCAATAATCCGTTTAAAAATATACATTTTGTCCCTACTTGTGGGGACATAATCAATACCCACCACTTGATGTGCTTCCCTCTTTTGAAATGATTTTTACAGCCCTGGGTGTGTACAGTATGTGTGCACTGAAACATGTAATGCAAGAGATTACAAACAGATTATTTATTGACATTTATGTACAATAATGTAGGCCAAAGGAAGCCAAATGGCAGAATGACCTACAAAAGACAAAAGCCATGTCTGCTCATGTAGAACAGGTCAGAAATATTACGCTGACCTACAGTTCTTTGATTCTATTTACATATTTGAAATAACATTTTTCATTGTAAGTAAAGGGTTTTCAAATGGAGTCTCATTACTTACATTATTTTGAACTCATAGCCGTGTACAAAAAAATGAATAGAAAATACAAAAATGCAAACAAAAATGATATAAATACATAATCAGAACACTAACTGAACAGTGTACAACAGGAAGTGGTCAGATTTTCAGTCGTTTTACCATTTCTGTAAATTATCATTAAAACAATTATATGCATTTTAATCCACAAATTACAAGTACAATATTCCAAACAAAGTTCAAAGCCAAGAAGAGCACATATTTAAAAGACCCCCAGGAACACATCATTTTAATTCAATTTCACCCCCTCACAGGTCAGTTAGTATTGTTTAGGACAATATCAATGCAACATACTACAATGATACACACCGTCAGAGCCTGCATGCATTAAAATGGTTGTTCGCTACTGTATGTAGGACCTGTTAAAATGGCAAAACGCCTCCAGGTAGCTTGGACCACCCATAGACTATTTCACTTTTTATGTCTGGAATTACAGTATCAGAGTGGTTAAGATGTGTTTATCCAACGGAATGTGACATCAAAGAAAACAGCATTCACAAATACATTAAAATACCACTTTATATATTTCACAACAAGTAAATTAACAATGGAATGTTGTCTTACTTTTTGGTTGTTGTCAGTGGTTATTAGTCATTTTTGATATACAAAAGACTTTGAGTTTTTATGTCTGCATAACTGTTGCAACTTGGAAACTGAGGAAAAATAAATGATGCAAATATTGTAAATCATTTTCAGCAGCTGGTAAATAAGAGATCCCATTCATGAATGTGGATTCCTGATTCTTTTTAGATTTTTTTGTGACAGTTACCATGAATGTAGAATTTAAAATGTTTCATTTAGAATTAAGAAGAATTAAGTATTTTAGAAAAGACCTCAAAAAGAAACTGAAGCATTGTTAAAAGAATTCATGAGTTATTTCCAACTTGACCAGTCAAATTCTGGCATCGGCAGTCCAGATCAGCATTGTGTTGCTAATTTTGTTTTAGAGTGATGTCGATTACATCACCTTTGTGACGAACCCAGCCGTTGAGTTAAATTAACCCAGAAAATGTTTATATTTGACATAACAATGGGTTATCAAAACCCAGTCTAGGTTCATTTACAACCCAATAGGTTGGGTCTATCCCTTTTTGACCCAACGTTAAATTGAAAATAACCCAGCCATTTTTAGAGCGCAATCTTCAAAATAGAGTCACAATGTTCAAAATAGCATACTAGCATACTACCTGTTCTATTTCTGCAGTAAATAGTGTGCATACTCTGCATAGAATGCACATTTTCAATGCATAGAATGATATATTCCTTCCCCCTGTGGTGGAATGAACTGCCAGCCTCCACACGAACTGCAGCATCCTTCACAACTTTAAAAAAATAGCTCAAAACATACCTGTTCTGCATTTATTTTACTAACCAATAACTGTCGTTCTGTCTATAAAAAAAACTTTAATCCATCTTTAATCCTCCTAGTAGCATGGCCTTGTAAACTAACGGTACTGTTTAGCATGTTGACAAAATGTTTATATGCTCTCCTACTTGTAGGTGGCTTTGGATAAAAGCGTTTGTCAAATGAGTAAATGTTAATATATTTTGACGTGTATCGTTACATTTTGTTTAGTTTTATTAACATTTTTGTGTTAAAAAGTATACTATTTTCAAATATGGTTAAATTGGATTGGATGCACATTGGATATCTCAGTTAAACATGCTACCTAATGAGGTTAACAACTAGGATACCGTATCGTCGCTGCATATTGTGTACTGTTTCAAATACTATTTAAAATATACTAAGCAGTATACAGCAGTATGCTAGTATTCCATTCCGAACATAGACCAAGCGAACAGTGTATAAAGTGCAGTTACTGTGTTCACACTAAACAAATATCAATGAGACACTATGAGTATTGTACTTAGGTGAAAAACTTGTTCAAGTGTGGAATGTTAGACACTTTCAGAGGGCTGAATGTGCGGCAAAACAACATTGTCATTTCCTTCAACGGAAACTGTAATAGCTTCCAATGTACAATTTATCCAGTATGGCCGAGTACATAATGTATAGTCTAAGTGCACTTGTGTTGGGACACAAGTGTACATCTGAATAAGATGTTACTGTACAGCAGGTGTGCATCGCAACAGCCTGAAGAGATGCCAAACCAAGAGCGCTTTTCCACCATCGCACCGATCCGTTCTAAGCACAGTCTGAAACGGTTACAGTTATGTTTCCAGGTGAGCCTGGGCTCGACACGGCACGATTACAAACTGTTTTCGGCTCTGAATCGTGCTAATGAATGCGACCATTTATGTACTGGCTGGCACGGATCAGCACGGAGTGGAATGATAAAGCAATGAGAACGATTCGGCGCGATGGTGGGAAAGCAATCCAATAGAGGGATGTTGAAAACAAATATGAACAGGTGGCTATTCAATTAGTTCAATACAATAGGCTGGAGTTAGATTGCATACATCACAATTCCTATTCCATCCCGATGACTGAATAGTTCAATATGCATCTTATATGTTTACATATGTTTAGTGCAGAAACATGCTATTTCAAGTCTTTTTGAACAAAAGTTAAATCATTAAATCAAAGAATTGTGCAGATCAATTTTCTTTGCAAATCTCTAAAAAGTCTTTTGCGGATTTCGTTTTTCAAAATGTAATCGCAATTAAAAAAATCAAGTTATATACTGTAGATGTCCTGCATTGCTTCATTCCAGACCAAAGGTACTGGTCTCCTCCACAGCGGTAAGGAGTTTCTCGTACAGCATGGTGTATGATGGGTAAGGAGGCAGGTCTAGACGGTTGAAGCATGTGTGTGCCCTGCAAGAGACAAAAGACAAAAAACAGAGGTCAAAGGTCAAGTCTGCTGTCTGACATGTCCTGTACCTTGCTGTTTACAGTCTAATCCTAATGCTGCGGTCAGATTAGACGTTGAGCATGCGACATTCGTTCGGACGGTGCTGCGAAAATGGGCGGTAGCGATTCTTCCATCTTTTACATTTCCTGTACCGAGTCCGAGAGGTCACGCTGTGACGTTTTGATCTTCTATTGGTCTCACACACTCACGTGACGCGAATTCGCAGGTCGCAAAATATCTTCGGACTGGCTTGCGTATCCGGTCTGTCACATTTGCGTGCGTATGAATGGAAGGCAATGGATCGAAAAGTCAAGTGTGACCACGCCTTGAAACAAATGTGATGTAAATAATGTGATGCTCAAATTAACATAATACAGTGCATAGCACACACAGCCGTGTTTTTTTTTATTAAAACTATTTTAATCGAATCTTTTTAATATCGATTGAAATACATTTTTAGGCCCTGTCGCAATGGCACATTTGATGTGAAAATGTACATGTCTGTCCAATCCACAAGACCATCAGATGTCACATTTGAAAGATGCTCATGTGCATTCCCCTTTTTATGAGCTATATATCAACTACACAAAAAATGAGCAAGTTGGAAAAAATGAATCATCGGTTCTGTTAAGCACTAAAACAGCAAAGCAAAAGCTCTCCCCACATTCTTAGCGGCAGACCATGTGAAATTCTGAAGCTGAGTGAGGCATCTGTATCCTTTCCATCACATTGTCCTTATTTAGCTGAGCTGCTGACGCTGTGCACACACAATGACTAATTCAAAACCGTTCTCACCCTGACAGAGAAATATGAGCCTGTGGTTTGCGCTGACGCCGTCAGGCTTTGATCCCTGGTCCCTCCTGTTTGCCAGGAGTACAGGGTGCAACGGAATTTCAAGGTGAAACACGGGATACAGATCAGTCCTAAGTGAGTCTAACAGTCAGATGTAAGGATGGCACTTTGTAATCGCAGGTAACTTTGTTTATATTATATATAAAAAGCAATATAAAAATGCATCACCACATAAAACGCTATTGTGATTGAAGTGTGCAACAGTGTGGAAGATCCAAGGCTGCCAAACAAAAGATCAATTCAGTATTTAGACAAGAACCTGTTGACACTGCTTGAGTGACCTAAATATAGCATTATTTTTCTGTGTACTGTGCCCTGTATGTTTTCTGTATTTTTCTGTCATGTGTCAGGTTTGTTTTATGCACGTGAGAATTAAGAACAACTATCAAGTAAAAACCAGATCCGTTGAATATGAGAGTTACGACACTCACATAGACCTCCGTAGGATGAATGGAATGCAGAAGTAACTCGTGTCATAGAGCGTCAGATAGTTCATAACATTGCACTGAAGCCCATTCATTTCAGTGTCTCCCAAACGCATTTGCTGTATACAGTTGGGGAAATAACTGCAAATGTTACAATTTTATGAGCTTTCCTGTAGCTCAGTGGTAAGAGCAGGTTGTGGGTTCGACCCCAGGGGATTGCAAATACCTATGTATAAATGTATAGGATAATGCAATGTAAGTTGCTTTAAAGCGTCTGCCAAATGCATAAATATAAAATTAAACACAAAGGCTGATCTTATATTCATATTACTCCCAAGATAAAATGCTGCTATAAATGTAGTCAACGTAGTAGTCAGTGTACACAATGTGTTACTAAAAAACACACTTCCTTCCGAAGATATTTTATCCATGATATTGAAAATATGTGGAATAAGAAGTTACTTTTCATTCCCAAGCCTTTCTGTAATTTTAAATACATCTAATCTATGCCTATCTACGCCTAAAGATTGACTTTTATAGATATGCATTTAAAAGAAGTCCTCCCTTATTGGAAAATGGATGTTGATAAAAATATTGATAAAAGTTGATTGATCTTGTTCACATGAGTACTTTATCCTCAACTTAGTAGGCTTGTTAATGAATGCATTATTATTACTAGCAACATGCTAGTTGTTTTAACATCATGCTAACAACATGCTAATCAAAGACATATATAACTAGATGCCGCATTCAAGCATTGACGTCACTCAAAGTTGACTCGAATGCCCAAATACTGTGCTGCGCAGCCATGGCTGTGAAAACCATGGGATTTAAAATCCCGAAAAATGGGATACCTTTCGTTGTTGTCATCTGTTACTATCGCAGATATAATGCTTGAGTTTACACAACAGTAAATATGTTTTCATAATCATACAGACAGCTTGTGAGGCGCTCGTGAGGCGCTTGCCAGCCTGTGTGCAGTTCCCATTAGGTGGTTTTTAGCCCAATTGAAGCAATTTCATTTTAATTAAATTAATTTTTTTAATTTTACAGTTTTTTGCCAGCGATTTTAGAAATATATGCCTTCCCCCATGCAAGTAGATAGGCTATGGCGTGAAAAGCTGCCCAGAGGCATTGCAAATGTGGCCGCAGAGTGGCACAACTTCCGTAAATGAACTTTGGTAAAATGCAGTTTGTTAGCATCATGCTAATACACGTTAACTTCATGTTTATTCATAGTAACTTGATGTTAAAACTTGATGTTAACGTCCGAGTTTTGCCATGGCAAGCACCACTAACATTTTCTCCAGAATCTAGTAATTATCATTATTATTTATTCACATCAGTGTGTGTTATCTCTGCAGTGTACCTTGGCAGAGAGGTGATCTTTCCCCACTTTTCAATGCAGAAGCGCCGCAGGCCGTTGCTACCGCGCAGTGCTGCGAAACCCTCGTAGGGAACACTGGATGTGCCAGTCACAAACTGCAGCAGTCGAAGCCTCTGTTCATTATTGAAGCGCTCCACAGCAGCCCAGAACCATCGCATCACTATGTGCCCGTCATGGTAACCTGGAGGGTGATGGAGAAATGAGTGACGTTTGCATTCCACAGAAGAAAGTCATATAATAGTTTTGAATGACATGAGGATGTGACAGAATTTAAATTTTTGATATAGGCGAGGAGAGCGGGAAGAAAATGCTTCCTAGTTTAGAGGCCCGTCATCTTATTGCAGATGAACTGATGCTGACATATCAAAGGCTTTGCAAGAAAAGTAAACAACGCTTCCAGTTTCAAGTAAGGTCATCTTGACACTATGAAACCATCAAGCCGATTAATGAAATGCACCCCATTTTCTTTCAATGTCAACAGCTCTGTTCTATGTAATGAACAGCAATCTAAACAGATGGGATGCTTGTTTTGGCATACGTGGCGAGATGAGATCTTATTGATCACACAAAATCTCAATTGCAAATCATGTAAGAGGATTTCAAGCAAAACAGAATGAAACCACTTCAAATGGAACAAATGAAGAGTTTAAGCATAAGTTGAGCGTACAGTTCAAGCATTTCACTTCAGAACATACAGCTCTTGATGTTTACACTACGTTCCACTTGCAATAGGAATTTTAAATGAGGCTAGGAAGTTTAGACAGAAATATGAACCCGCCCAATACATTCAATGAAAAATGTCTTGGGACAATAATGTTGATATTATCATTAGATGGATGTTTAGCATTCTCTTACCTCCTCTATATTCTGTGTTGGACCTCCAGTCATTCAAATCGATCTCGGCCGTCCCTGCGATGACCAGCTCCAGCTCACGAGCATCAAACACTGAAACCAGGCGAGAGTCTACAACCTACATGAAACACACAAATAAAGGAGTTTGGCATAAATTTGATAACTATTACTAATTTATTTATATTTATATTACTATAATACTATATATATATATCTATACACACCTCATAGAAACCTCTCACAAGGGCTTCGGCCTGCTGCACCACCCCTCGCTCCACTCTCCATCTGGCCATGCGCTCAATGTACTCCTTCTTGTTCTTCTCCGTAACCTGGATGTTGGTGCCTCCCGACTTCAGTTCTCTTTCTGTCACCTGTCAAGAGGTCACAAATGGTCAGTATGTGTGTTTTCTGGCCTGGGTATCAAACCAACAACCTCTGTGCTGATAACGGTAACAGTAATGTGGCTCTGTGGTGCTGTGTGGGTTGACCAATGGTATTAGTTTGGGGTTGGACTACTTGTTTGTTTGACCAATGGTTGGGAGAGGGTATCGCTTTCCCGCTCATTCTCATTCACAACTCCTTCCTGGTGGAACATTCTTCCTAACTCGGTCCGGTCCACCACATCTCCCTAAACTCTTTGTAAGTCGCTTTGGAAAAGTGTCTGCTAAATGACTAAATGTAAATGTAGTATCCAACAGCACCTGTCCAAAGACCTCCTCATTCACTGTGAAGGTCAGGTCCAGGATATCAGTGATATCATTGTCTTTCATCCACTGTAAGCTCTGGTGAAACTCCTCGTCCAGGTATTCCAAATCACTCAGATCTGTCACTCTATAGACAGACATACAACACAAAACAATACAATAAGATTTCATGTTCTTGTTACTTTATTGTACTTTCAATGACTTATTGAGACGCACAATCTAAGCAGGGCCTTGTAGAATGGCCGGGTGAAGAAAGCATCTAATAGATACTGGTGGATCAAGGCCAGACCCAATATTCGCCCACTGAATCGGAACCTGCGAGGAAACATCAAAAGATGAAAAATGATACTACAGTTTTGAAGTGCGACTTTGAATGAAATACATCTCCTGCTTTTGCATTAATCATAGCAATGTTTATCCTTAGGTAGAGAAGCAATGTTTGGTATAAAGTTGTACCAAACTTAAAAAAGTTGTGAATTTAAACATTAACATTGAACAAAGTTTCCAGACAAACCTTAAGAATTTGCCTTTGTATTTAAATCTCTTAATGCTATAATTTACTCAACTAAATTGTGTCTCTCCCGTCAGTCAAAATTCCATAATGAGGGACAAAACAAAGACATAGCGTGACCACCACTACATGCTTTTCTTTACAGTTGACCAACCGGCATGTCATTCTTCAACCACACACCACATCAACCGGAGAACAAAAGCTGAACTTCAAAAACATTCCAAGTCTAAGGAGCAATAATGAGGGATAAAGAGAGAATGATAGTGACATAGAGACATTCTTACCATTCTAAATGGTTCTCCACAAATGCAGACATGGGACTGATCTGCACGGTATACGTGTCGTTGGCCGAGTATTCAAACAGACCGTAGTATGGATTAAAAAGCTCCTGAGACAACAGGAAGAAGAATTCCCGTGATGGGCCGCTGTAGTCTAAACTGAAGAACACGAGAACAACACCGTGTTAACTTTACAACTATTAAAGGGATACTTCACCCAAAAATACAAATTCTGTCATCATTCGCTCACCTTCGAGTTGTTCCAAATCTGTATCAATTTCTTAGAGAAATATATTTGGAAGAATGCTTATAACCAGACAGATTTTGCCCTCCATTGACTACCAAAGTAGGAAAAATACAATGTTAGCCAGAACTGTTTGCTGTCCTACATTCTTAAAAATATCTTCAAAAAAAAAGTATTTTTTCCTAAAATGGGAGTCAATGGGCAAGATCGGTTTGGTTATAAGCATTCTACCAAATATCTTTCTCTGTGTTTTTCAGAACAACGAAATGTATACAGATTTAGAACAACTCGAAAGTGAGTAAATGATGACAGAATTTTCATTTTTAAAGTATCACTTTAAAATTATATTTGCATGTTTATATGTATTATGCATATTCTGTTTAATAATTTTCCTCTTTTCTGTGTTTTCTTGTCATGTAAAACTGCTTTGAAAAATTTAAAAATTCAACATTGTAAAAAAGTGGCATGTAAATAAACTTGAATCGAATCGAATCGAATCGAATGTATCCAATAACTATTCCTTTAAAGATACACAAACACACAGTGGACTTACCCCTCCTCTCCCACAAAAGTGATGTAGAGCTTGTTCCTCTGGAGCTCCTTGCGAGAATAAGCCATCACTTGATTAAAAGTACCTTCCAATAAATGATCCCTTCTGATAATCAGCCTACAACACCAGAAAATAAATCATCAATGTCATTTCATAAAGTTCCCTTAGAGCTGTAAAATATAGTTTAACAGTAAATGATTTACATTTGCGGGGAACTACATTTGTAAGATACCAAGAGAAAGAAATGGGAAATTGCTGGAGCAGTTTGACCTCGCTGAGATCTTAAATTCGATTTCCAGCAAACACACATGTAGTATCAACAAAATGCAAAACATGCAAAACTTAAATGAGCATCTGATAAATACAATCTTTAAATATCCCTGCATGCATGTGCAAAAGGGACATCCATGGGCACTCTTTTTCTCCCTTCCAAACATATTTCACCAAAAGTAAACACACACAGACAAAGACACACTTACTTAATTTTTCCTGGCCCCTGGCCATAGCCTTTTGCCTCCAATTTCCTGTAAAAATTGCGAAGTTTCGCCTCAAAGTCTCTGCGGTACGGAGCGGGCGCTCTAGCCCTTTGCAATCCTGTCAAAATACACAAATGTACATAGCGGGCCATCTGCATTACAGATTTTACAGATACAGTTTTTTAAATAAAATTGAAACGAAAACTTCAAGGAATGAATAAATAAATTTGTAAATGAGGTTTTATTCACACAAGGCAAGAATATGTTCTGTTAATATAATTAAATGTGTTGAAAATATCTAGAGCCCTTAATGTGAAAACAGCACAAGAAATGGAGCAGGGTTGTCACGCTGTAATAATTGCGCTTTTTCATCAACATTGCTTGTCAAATCCTACAGGCTCATTAAACTTGTGCTAGCACGTTCTGCGCAGCACAGCGGGACATCACCGTCATAAAATTAGGCAGCTTTGAGTCACGTCTTCCCGCAGTGCGTGTTTAAGCGATTGAGTTGACAAAAAATGTCCCGCCAAGGGGATGCCCAAAAGTACGAGTGATTTGTTTCAGCATGAGAGAGGCGGTGGGTTGGCTGAACTGCAACCACAAATACGTGGAAACAACCTGATGTGGGGAATGACTGCTCCTGCTGTGTCAAGAAAAGAGCTTTTGCTGCGTATTGGCACGCACCGCTTTACACGAGGGACCAGCTCGTGTTTCCACAAATGGAATTTGAAATGAAAGACGGTCCGAGAAGTCAACATGTGAATGTTTATTATTAAGAAACTGCATAATGGTTTATAAGATGTCTGCTGTTCTTAAAGATAATGTCTGTTAGTCTTTTTTAGAGATTTAACTTATTTTGAGAAAAAACATGAAAATAATTAAATGACACAAGGCTTGTTTTTAAGCAATAAGTGATTTACAGCACTTGGAGAAATGTGATCGTACCAGGTGAGCTTTGTGGTGAGGAGCCAGGGGAGCAGCGTGGAGAGAAGCTGATACCCGGGTGGAAGGAGTGAGATGGAATAAAGGACATGATGTCTTCCTCAAATAGACTGCATGACAAAGAGAAATAATATTCAAATTCTATAATTGTTCTATTCTTCTCATGTTGCTCGACACATCAGTAAACATTTGATGACATTTGCCATCACTGCTTGATACTACATTCCACAAATGAATATAAATAAATGTGAGATTTTAGTGCAATAGTGGAGTGAAGATTTTGAGTAAATAATGACTTAAAATGTAGGTCTGTTAATTACACCAATCTATCATGTGACTTAAGAAAACTAGTAATTTAAGACTCAGAGCCAGCTAAGACATCAAATAAGAAAAATAAAATAAGATAAAATAAAATGATATAATATAATTTGTGTGTCTGATTTACACGTTGTTTCTACAACAAACAGTATCAAACTCACTTACGATTACTAGTTGTCAACATACCTTAACAGCATAACCAGGTCTGCGTCACAAGACAGCTTTTCAACACCTTGTGGGCCCTCGGTCCTAATGTAATGGATTTTCTCCCTGACAGAAAAAACACCACCAAAGCCATTGGTTCAAGTAATATCAGGTTTCGGTTCTTTTTGTTTTTGTTTTCTATCCTGAGAGGTGGTTGAAAGGTTTGATCTCATGGGCTGTCAATTGTTCTTAAATGTAACAGTAATGCACCTCTCCTTTGTTGAATGGATTTATAATAGGCAAAATTGAGGAATGCTTTTAAGATAACAATCAACTCGCTCCATCCGTGAAACAGACCCCCACTTAATGCCTGACTTACAGATACAAACTTAAATGCTGATTCACTGTCAAAAACATCGCTCTTTTGACATTTTAAACATTCTTAGTATGCAACACTTAAAGATGTTCTATTAGAAAACGGAGGATGTGTCAATATTTGTACAGCACAAGAGCAAAGGTAATAACAATCACAGCAAACTCCCAGATTGCAACAGTTTCAGCTGGTGTGTTCACAGTGCTTTGATTCATTTACATACAAACTACTTAACCACACAAACACATAATTTTTTCAAACAACATTTCCATACTGTACATCACGCAAGCATGTGCATGGCCTCACCTGAGCGTATGATTCCTGGCTAGACTGGGTTGCCGTTCCTGCAGCATGTCTAATATGTTTGGTTGACGAAGGAAAGCCACAATCTTGTCATTGTAAGCTGAAGAAAAAATACAGAAAGTGTAATGATTACCCTGCTGAAAGAAAACAATAAAAACAATCGTAGAAATTCTAATGGTTTCCATTAAAATACCATTGTGAAAGATTTACTTTTTATAATAATAGCTTCCTTTAAAAACCAATACAATTTCCATTATAACCATTAAATCCTTTACATTTTCTTTGGTGTTTTAGCCAGGGTTCTATTGTTCTTTTCAGCAGAGTAGCCTAAAAGCTTTCCTGTAGCTCAGTGGTAAGAGCATTGCAAGGTTGTGGGTTCGATCCCAGGGGATTGCATATACCTATGTATAAATGTATAGGATAATGCAATGTAAGTCGCTTTGGAGAAATGCATAGCGTCTGTCAAATGCATAAATGTAATGTAAAAGCAAAAACACCATCAGCAACAAAAACCTTCTACTGTAAAAAATGTTGTTTCCTTAAATTTTTACGTAAAACCATCATTTTAACTTCGCATACTATTTCAAATTTTGTCTATAGCTTATAAAATTACTTTAACTGCTTGATTTTGAAAAGACGGAGTAATGTAAAAACATTTAGGAATAGTAAACAGTAAAAGTTGAAATCACTTGTAAAGCCAATACATAAAATAATGTAAACAAAATGTGAGAGCTACATAAAATGTCATTTACAAAAAGCTTTGTTGCTTGGGTGTTCCGGTTGCCTTCCTAAAAATCAATGAAAAATATTTGTTATTCCTCCTACCAATACTTGCCTTTATCTTATATTTTGATCATCATAACCAGAAAAAACAAAGCTAGACTGCGTTCACTAACCTAGAGGCACTGAATCAGGCTGGTGTTGACTCCTGATGGCAGCTACAAGACCATTTCCAGGCCGGCTGACCAGCGATGCTCCTCTGCTGCGGGACACCTCTGAAGCCTGACATAATGTCACACATAATTATAATCATAATGCAAAAGACTGAAAAGCTGAATGCTAATCTAAAAGCTCTTTGTGTCTTTTGGTACCTCTCCAGCACTATAGCTGCGCAGTCTCTGTAAATGTTGTCTGTGCGTGAGGTGGTTGGGCAGTCGGCCGTTCTGAAGGGGAATTCTGGGGTCGATAAAGGTTGTCGCGCGACTGTTGTGGTCCACGAAGAACGACTACCCATAACACAAAACAAGAATAAAACAATATTGAAATAGTTTTTCATCACTTTGTCCGTTTAGAGGTCAGTCAAATATCTAAATGCCACCCTTATGACCAATCAGACCAATACAAGTATTCCAGAAAGCTTAACAAAAAATATTTGATAACATGGTTCAACAAAATATCTACAAGCACTAATGTGTTGTGTTATATCTGTTATAAGCTGCTTGAAAGTGCTCACCTTGCCCTGCGGGTCTGTTTTGATCTCCCAGCCTCTGGGGAGCTCCAGATGAGTGTCAGCGAATTTGTTGAGGAAAGTGACAAGGTCGCGGTTGTGTTGATATCGCTCAAAGTTGCGTGCGTCTCTGCGTATTTTCAGGATCATGTGCTTCAGGCAGGTGCTGCTCGTAAACATTCTGTATGCCCCCTGAGGACAAGAGTTCAGCATTAGATAGGACTTCCGTACAAGCATTTATAAGTATTTATAAGGGTGTTTGTAAAAGTGTTTACATGTAGAATACAGGTATAAAAGCACATACAGACACCATTTTTTTAAACAAACATTCTCTCACATATCCACCATCTCAGCTTTGACTTATTAAGATCTGATGCTTTGCTATTAGGACACCAGAAAAGCTGACTGAAACAGTCAAAGAAAGAATCTGAAAATAGATGAATCAATATCACCCCTTCAACAACTAAAGTACATTTTAGTAATATATCAGTATGTGTTTTTCCGGGGAATCGACTAAAGACGTTTCTTCTGCTAACATAATGTTCGACCAATTCAGCAACAGGAACACCAATAAAGAATATACAGTAAAATAATCATTCATATTAAATAATATTATGCCCGCATGCTTCAAGAAACATTAAGACAATTCATAAAGTTGTGTCGGTTACAAAAACTGTATACTGTATCTTTGCGACAAATAAGTGATTGACAGCTATATAACATGAAAACATATGAAAACCATTTGTGTGATTCTTCTCACTGTGACTTACATAGTTGGCATGGAGGACGGTGAAGAATTCTGGGTGGGTGACAAACTTCACAGCTGGACACTGAAGAAGCAGGGTGACGTTCTGACTGTTGACGGGAGACGGAGAACTGTCTCTTCTCTGATCTAAAAATATCGCAGTTAAACATATCATCATATAAGAGATATGGATTCTCATGTATAAAGGAAAATGCCATTTTGATGCAAATATAGCTAAAATATAGAAATTTGTGAATTGTCCACAAAAATGATAAAAACAACTCATTATGTGAAAACTGAAAATGATTGACTTAATCCGTCAGGCAGCTTTCTAACTTCACTGTCCTGCATTTTGCATTTTGCATTGCAACCTCCTCAAATCAAAACCACCATCTCAAACCTGAAGGCTGTGGCGTGGATTCACCGTCTGTGTCTGCACTGTTGTTTCTGTCGGACTCACGACCAGCCGGTTCATCATCTGTAGCCATGGTTCTCTGAATGTTCTGATACCTGCATGGAGAAAATGATCATTGACATGGTAACACTGCCCTGCTAATACAACTTTACATGAGACAAACCGTTTTAAAATGGTCTTAGAACATGATCTTTAATCTTACATCAATATCATCAATGATAATTGAACACTCTTTCGATAAATAATCATAGTTCACCTTCAATTTACCGCGATTCACTGTTTTCTAATGATTTTAACATATATGGCCAGTTGCTTTACTAAACAAACAGGAAGTGAAGTACCACACACACATGCTTTTTATCTGTACAGTTGTTGTATCTGTAAGTGATGCCAGATCAGGTATGCGGTTAAGATCCATAGATGTATTTAGAACAGATCCTCAGCCACAACTCAATGCTTCTCACGCCGAAACAGATATGAGCTACCAGTGGTGCCACTGGTTTATAATATTCGAGAGAGAGAGTGAGATAGAGAAAAAGTGAGAGAGAGAGAGAGAGAGAGAGAGCCCCAGTTGATTTCTGTGATTGAATTTAAAACATTAAACATTCTCTTCTCCAAAAGAGTCCTCCTAACACATACTGCAGAACTATGCCACACGGGTGTTTTTGAATATATAATATTTACAGAGTGTTTTGGATGTCTTACATTTACCTCTGTTGTTGAACAAAAAAATTGAAAGTGTAATTTGAAGTTAAAGGTCAGTCTATATTAAAATTCCCATGAAATTGCTTGACACGTCTATATATGTTTTAATAGCAAACAGTTTATTTTATTATGTCACAACCATGAATCATATACCTGATGCACCTACTCTAATGTAGTTTGCTACTTGTTTTTTTCAACAAAAAAAAAATCTGATTTTAGAACTGTAAATGTACAGTAATTATCTCCTAAACTGTATGTTTTAAATAAATATTTAGATAGGAAATAAGAATTGGAAAATAACAAAAAATATTTTTTTATTTTTTTCCATTCTTTTTTTTTAATTTTTACTGCACATTCATAGTGGAAAATGAGCTTTATGTGTGCCCTGATTCCTCAAACATCATTCACATACATGACATTCTTTAGGGCTTGTTTTATATTTTGTAATTAGTATTTATTTAGCTTATTATTTGTGACCAACAATGAAATAAAACATTAATCAATGACCAGGTCTGGGGTTCAATACATCGACCAAAAATGAATCGTAAATCTTTTTCACAATTATTTACACTTGCAACTTTTTTTACATACAGTGCTTTAACCGATGTGTCCTCTAGGTGGCACCATAATACAAACATCATTCAATAGTGCAGGAGAGCCTATCATTTCACCAGCACACATTCAGGTTGCCTAGCAAGTTTCCATAATAATAAACATTGTCACTTCTTAACTGAACTACATTACTGTGTTGTCTCCCTGCAATAATGCAAAAAAAGAAAGATATATTCAATTTACAAAACAGGGCTGGATTTTCATGAATTCAATCCCAATATCTAATAACCATGCAAGCAAACACAATGTCATTGAAAAGTGAAGATAAGTTTATGAGTGTTAATCTGGGTCTCTTCATACCTCCTGTTGAGCTGCTCCATCTGATGTGAAGAGCTGGATCTCTGAATGCCTCTGCTCTTGGCAGCATGACTCGGCCTCTGCCACATGGTGGTGCGGTTAACATGGTCCACATAGAAAACACGGCCGTGACTGTCTATCCTGGCTTCCCAGTCTGTGCCAAATAAACAACAATACAATTATTACAAACATACAATTATGAGACCAATAGTAACAATTTAGACGAAAGAAGAAAAAAGTTTTAAAGTAATGCTAATGTTATGCAAACATGATATATTATATTATATAGTACACCACAATATAAATAATATGCTGCATTTAATGCATGCTGAAGTTCTGCATGCATCTGTTTTCATCGAAAATCATGTATGTGTGTAGTAACATGAGCCCAACAAGCCAAGCTCTTTCACACACACACACACACATGCACACATGTTGATCATTGAATAAAAAACTCTTTTGTCTATTTTGCAATTATTAATCTAATTTGTCAATCTGTCATACAGAACACAAATTAAGGGATCATATACCCACAATATTTGTTTTTGTACATGTTTTGGCTTTTGCATCACATCTCATCACCTTTTTAGTTTGTTCAAATAAACCCATCTGTCGGCATTTCTGCTGTTTTTCCAAACAGTGAACAAAAAGACAACAATTAGAACAGAGCATTAGATCTAGTAAGCCCTTTCCAGTTTCCTGTGCAGTATGAATGGACTGTAGGCGTCCCTGAGGCAGGATGTCTGATGCTGAAATTATGCTGTACTTTCGGCCGTTCCAAGCTACCACCTCAGAGGGGAGTAGAATTTGATTTATGGGTCTCCACAGTGATTCTGTTTTTGCCTGTGCATGTTTCTGAACAACAACACAACAGACGTTTTCCCAAACCATATTAATAACTGGAGTTGTAAATAGCAGACTTGCGCATAAATCAGTCAACAGTTGTCAATTTGTGCTACAAATCCCATTTCATCTATCCATTTGTCTTCATTATCCATTTGTGAAAGTGGACTAACAGACTGGTTGCATATTTCAGTATGATACTGTTACACAGTTGAACTGAGCTTTTGCTTTAAAACTCACAACACAACCCTGTTTACCTGGTTTCACTTACCCAAGTGGTATATCATGTTTTTCTATGGCACAATGTCAATACAATGTATGTATCAAGTTTTTCACCTACTGTTGTACTTGTGTATATGGTTGAGTGACAATAAAGGAATTCGATTTGGTATTTACTGTGTACAGTACTGGTATGTACAGTATGAACCACACTGCATTAAATTACAAAAAAGAATGGTTATAAGGACAGTATTTAGAAATAATATTATTTTGTATTCTAGGTAACAGGTTTCCAGAGCTGGTGACAATTATTTGAGGATCAGTTGAAGGAAATCCTTTCAGCTCACAATGCAGTATTTGCTGTTGTCAGCGTTCCCTTTGGCGAGAAGGTTTGTGAGACTATTTTTAGCATTCTGTTTTTATTCCTATTCGACAGTGAACCCCAAACCTCAGCAGGGTTCCCACAAGCGTGACATTGCACCAACCCTGAGCATCAATACACATGCAAAATCTGAGTACCGGCATCTGTAGAGGGTTTTAAAGAATGCTTTTCAGATTTACTCCATCTAAAATCCATTCAGACAGGATGTGTAAATGCTCTGCTAAACATTCATGCGAACCGAATGTATAGTATTTTATATTTACATTTAGTCATTTAGCAGAACAATAAAGCGATATGCCATACAGGAGCAATAATACAATAGGTGCTACTACCAAGATACTACAAAAACCAAAACAATACCTGTTGAGAGAAAGTTTTCACAGAAGAGATAAGTTTTAAGTAGTTTTTTTAATGTTGTGAGAGATGTGGTTGACCGGACTGAGTTAGGAAGAATATTCCACCAGGAAGGAGTTGTGAAGGAGAATGAGCGGGAAAGCGATTTACTGCCCTTATGAGAAGGCAATACAAGACGCCGCTCGTTTGCTGAACGCAGGGATCTTGATGGGGTGTAGGAGTGCAGGAGGGTGTGAAACTATGCCGGTGCAGATCCAGTGATAATCCTGTAGGCAAGTATTAGTGACTTGAATCTGATACGGGCTTCAACTGGTAGCCAGTGGAAAGAGATGAAGAGGGGTGTCACATGACCTCTTTTGGGCTCTTAGAAGACGAGGCGTGCTGCTGCATTCTGAACCAGCTGGAGTGGTTTGATAGCCTTTGCAGGAAGACCAGCAAGGAGAGCATTGCAGTAGTCCAACCTTGAGATTACCAGGGCCTGGACAAGGAGTTGTGCCGCATGCTCAGTGAGATAGGGTCTAACCATTCTTATGTCAAATCAGGCAAATCGGCATGACCAAATTGTCTTTGCAATGTGATCATTGAATAACAGCTGGTCATTAAACATGACTCTGAGGTTCCAGGCTGTTTTGGAAGGAGTGATTGTGGTATTGCCAAGTTGGATGGTGAGATCGTGTTGCACTGTGCGGTGTGCCGGAAATAGAAGTAGTTCTGTCTTGGCAGGGTTCAGCTGGAGGTGACGCTCTTTCATCCAAGCAGAGATGTCTTCTAGGCAGGCTGTAATGCTAGCTGCTACAGTGGTATGGTCTGGGTGAAATGAGATGTAAATCTGGGTGTCGTTAGCATAACAGTGATAGGAGAAGCCGTGTGCCCGTATGATGGGTCCCAACGATTTAGTGTTGATGGAGAAAAAGAGTGGTCCAAGCACCAATCCCTGAGAGACCCCAGTGATCATGTGGTGAGCAGTAGACAGCAAGCCACTCCTTGACACCCTGATGGATCTGCCAGGGTGCCTGAGATTCTTAGTGATGACAGGGTTGCTAGCAGTATCTGGTGATTGACAGTGTCGAACGCTGCAGATAAGTCTAGCAGAATCATTCAATTCCGCCTCGGCTAGCTGCAGTGCTTCTGTGACCGATAGCAGTGCAGTCTCAGTGGAGTGGTTTGTTTTGAAGCCGGACTGCTTGTCGTCCAGTAGTTTATTCGCTAGATAGGATGGAAGACACCTGGTTGAAAACTGCCACTAAATGGGAGGAGAGAGTCAGGTCTGTAACTGTCGGTAGTAGAGGGGTCCAATGTGGGTTTCTTAAGAAGGGGCGTGAATGCAAGATGCATTGGCTAAAATGTTTCACGAAAACAAAAACAAATCTATTGTTTTCACTTAAAGCAATTTAACAAGGACTGGAACATTATTATGCATACTCAGACTCTTTGTGCCCTGTCACTATGGCAACCGCGAAGAAACCTCTTGAGAGATCAGCTCAGACTATCTCTTATCTCTTGAGAGACAAGCTCATTTAAGTCAATTGTGCTTTGAGTTTGCTGGAAATCCCTTTTGAGAAATCGAAGGCTGTACAGATCAATGCTTCTGATCTCTGTTTCTCACGTATAAGAAATATGCAAAAATGCTTGATTTACATGTAATGTAGCAGCCCATAACGCTTAATGAAGAATCAATGTTGTGAAAAAATGGAAAGTAAATATTGTTGTAGAGATGGCGAATAAAATGCAATGTTACTGGTGAAGACAGCAGTATAGCAATGATGTGAGTGAGCATTTGGAAAGAGATGAGATGGAGTGATTTTATTGGTTTAAAATACATAATTTTGTGCTTTTTGATTCATACACACAAAATTAGGCAAACAGCACACAAAAACAACAACAATCGAACATGCTTTGCTAAATTGTTCTGTCTCTCAAATGTGATTGTAAAAATAATCAATTTATTCCGACTGTTAAATGCAAATGTAATGAGCGGTGCAGGTAAATACATGTTTTATGAGTAAGTCCTTGAATTTATCCTCTTCATAAAGCAGTCTTTATATAAAAAAGGTTTGTTATTGTACATTTCTGTTCATTATCTATTGTGCCAGATATTGTAAATACTCATGATATTAATAATATCATGTAAAATATACAACTATTATATTTTGTTTTTTTAAATAGCTTTAATGCAGCTTGTCCTTTAAATTATGACTCTGTTTCAGCTTCCATAAAATGTCCCAAAATTTAAATGTTACACACATGAATTCACACAATCTGTTCTAACACTCAGATCACAAACACACATTCTCATGCGAAAGCAGGCAGCAGGTCAGTGGCAAAAGCAAGGGTCGGTGACTCAGGAGAGCTTACTTGGTGGTAATGGTTCGTCAACACTTGGGTAATGGTAGGGGTCAGGTCGCAAAGCAGGAAACTGAGTGATTGCATGATGATTGCATTGCAAATGACAATGGCCTACGAAACAAACCAAGGAAAACAATATATACAGGCCCATGACTGTACAATATATTCTAAAAATAGTATTGTGAATTCAGTCATGTCAATGTGAAAATGTGGCCCAATTTAAGTGAACACATGTTACACACAACATCTCAAAATGATTTCAAACCAGGTAACATTTTCTTTATTAAATGGAAGAATGTTGGTAACTAAACAACATTGTCCCCCATTGACTTTCATTGTATGGACATCTCTCAAAATATCTTTGTTTTTGTTCCACAGAATAAAGAGTCAAGTAGAGGTTTTGAAAAAAAATGAGGGTGAATAAATGATGGCAGAATTATCCCTTTAAAGCAATCAACATCTTTTTACTGTTTTAACTCACAATATCTTCTTTTGTGTTCTGCAGAAGAAAGAAAGTCATACAGGTTTATAATGACATGAGGGTCAATAAATGAACTATCACTTTAACAGGGGGGACATCTTATTAGTGTCCCTGAGTTTCAACATTGCTAGCTGCCAAACTCATCTCTGGTCAAATAAGCATATTTATTTGCCTTAATATAACAAACTGCACTGTAGATTACACCAAGGAAATTATTTTTTCCTTCTTAATGATGCAATTGTGCTGTGATACTGCCTGTGTAAGCACATGAAATCCAGCTGACAAGCTTTAGTGTAATGCATGCTTATGAATGTTTTAAGGAATAATCTATTAAGAAATATAGTTCTATTAAGCTACACATGTTATTCAAGCCATTTCATTTTTCATTTTATACAAAAAAGAAATTTCAACTTTAGAAATCACCAAAATTAGAACCACAGAAATTAGAGTAACCACCACACAAGGGTTAAACTTATCTCATCTGAATGCCACTAAAATGGATTTAAAATGTTATGTAGCACACCACTAAACTCTAGTCTTGGGCCAAATGCTTATCAATGTATGATGTATTAATTTTTTATAAAGGTAGTAATATGATAGCATTCACAGAACAAGGATGTCATCACGTTTTTGCTGAAGAGATAACATATGCACGAAACGTTTGTCCGTTCAGGGGTACTGTAGAAACACCATGGTGAATTCCATGTAAGGGGAACCTTTGTTGATAAAAATAGTTCATTCTAATAAAAACATAATGCTTCATTATGTAAGGTCTTTATACACCTCTCAAGAAATAGCTGTGTGTATAATATTGCATTTCGGTCAATAGATCCTCCAATGTATTACACACTGTACCTTTAACTAGATGCTAAATGGAAATCCCTGCTAATATCCACCTCATACAGATGCAACCCCTATAAGTTAGAGGTAAATTTCACCCAAAAATGACAATTCTGTCATCATTTACACACCTTCAAGTTGTTTCAAATCTGTACACATTTCCTTGTTCTCATGAACACATAGAAAGATATTTGGAAAAATTCTTATGACCAGACAGATTTTGCCCCCCATTGACATTGAAAAAATACGATGGTAGTCAAAAGTGCCACAGAACTGTTTGCTGTCCTATATTCTTCAAAATGTCTTCTTTTGTGTTCAACAGAACAAAAAAGGATAAAGTAATTTTTCCTACAAAGCTCTGTTTGGTTATTTGGTTAAGCATTCTTACAAATATTTGTAATTTATCCAAATTTGGAACAACTCAAAGGTGAGTAAATGATGACAGAATTAAAAAATACTTAAACATCTGTGTTCAATAACAGGGCTGCATAATAAGGTCACGGTTCCTTACCTGATGACATAACACTGGGCCCAGCTACAGGTGACTCCTCTCCCTGCCCTTCCCTCATTGGACTTTCCTCAGATGAGGACCCTCTCCACTGAGATGACCCTACTCCAGACTCCCTCATGTCTGGGCTCTGCATCGAGTCTGAGATCGACTCAAAGGCACTGTTCTCTTCCTCCTCCTCCTCCTGTGAGGAGAAAACGGTGCTCTCCGACAGACGGGTGCTGTCCACTGAAGAGAGGCGTGTATGGCTGCAGAGATGGTTACGCCCCTCATTACCTGAGTTACTGTAACAAGACGTACTGTAACAGGACGTGCTATAACACGACGTACTGTAGCACGAATTATCACACAGTTCACATTCGCTTTCTCGAGGACCCCTTCGGCTCCCACCCCCAACCTCCCCATCCTCACTGTCCAATCGCAGAGAGGATGGTGAAGGCCTTTCGCCCTCCAGAAGCTGGTTGAGTTCAGACAAACGCTCGATTGAGAGGCTACGCGGCAGGCTACGTCTGCAACACGGTCCTAGGCATTCGGGTACGATAGATGGAGATTGAGCTTCAGACACCTCATCCTCAGCTACCACTCCATTCTCCTTGTCTTCCTCGGGTTTGACGGTAAGCTCCTCAGAAGATTCAGGTACGTCATCTTCATCTTGACTGTCGTGGAGACGTTGGGCGGAAGGCAAGCTGTGCAGCAGATTATGAATGCGGATGTAGTGAGACCTAGGAGTTTCAGGTTCTCCACACTCCGAGGCAATGACTGTCTCCAACTCGGACACGGGAAGCGAGCAAGGACGACTCTTACGATACAAGGCGCTCCTTATCCGTGACGAACAGGGTTCCTCCTCGTTCCTGTCTTCGTCTACCCTTGTGTCCTCTTGCTCAGCATTTGTGCATTCTTCAGCATCCACAAGCTCTATATCCAACTCTCCAGGTGGTCCCGTGTCACCTCCACCTGTATCTTCAATACCCCCATTCTCCGGGACCTCCAGTAACGTCTCAGTCAAAGTTTGCTCCTGCATCTCCACAAGCTCTTGATCTGTTCTTTCAGACTCCTGTTCTTCAGTTTGTCCTTGAGCGGCATCGTTCAGTACCACCTCTCCTTCCATCCCGTCACCACACTCGGTTGCATGATCATCTTCCACAGTGTTCTCTTGAACGTCTTCTTCTAGTTGCGAGTCCTTACTTGGTTCAGCCGGGGAGGTGGGCAGCACAGGATCCAGGGTCTCGACCTCTTCAGCACATTCAGAGGAGATCTCTGGACCCAAAGTCAATGTATCCTCCACAGGTAGATCGCCAGGTGGGGGGTCATCCTCTGGCTCCTGCTCTGCCTGCTGGTCAGGTACCAAATCGTAGACTGGCATTGCATTGAGCGACACCTCCTCATCATCTAAAACAGAAAAAGCAAACCACATTCAGTATACAGGCATGCAATGATATAAATATATATAAGTACACCATTTGTAATAATAAGCATTTCCACACACCATTTCACGAGTAACTAAAAGCTGACAGAAATAATCTGAAAGTGGCCTGCAAGGGCGAGCCCATTAGAAAACCTAGAGGAGCCCCTCTGCCTGTCAGTCATTTTGGTTGTTTAGTTTGGTTGGCATCACTTTTACTGGGTCTGCCATGGGATAAGGCAGATAAAAAAATTACCCAAAAATCATATCTAACATTTATGTTATAGTATTTCATTCTTGGCCTTTTAAAATAAAGATTTACATTTACTTATTTACATTTACAATATATAATGATAATAATACTTTAAAACTGTAGTTCATTTCTCGCCCAGCCTTGCTTATAGCTACCCAAGCCCTAAAACTGTAATATATTAGATTTATTTTAAAATCTGTAGACCTATTATGACAGTAATGAATAACCAATTTCCATATTTGTTTAAATAAAACAATAATAATAAATATTAAATTTTATAATAATATTTTTTTAATATTTTATAATAAGCATGACGAGTGCATTACGTGTGCCGAGTACAATTTTTGTACTACAATTGGTTCAAGCCACTTGAAAAGTGCATTTTTGATCTGTTGGTGGCGCTATAGAGTGAGTGCTAGAGACCCCCTACTTGGTAACGTGATTTATGAGTTTTCACCATTTTCCTACATATGGTTCATAGGGCTACCATAGACTACCATTGGGGAAAATAATAATAATAATTCTTACAAGAACAATAGAGGCCATGGCCCCTAATAATAATAATACCAACCGAAGCAGTAGTGGCCATGGCCCCTATGGAGCTTAGCCCCTATTAATACCAACAGAAGCAGTAGTGTCCATGGCCCTTACGGGGCTTGGCCCCTAATAATAATACCAACAGAAGCAGTAGTGGCCACGGCCCATACGGGGCTTAGCCCCTAACAATACAAACAGAAGTAGTGGCCATGGCCCTTGGCCCCACCAACAGGCCATGGCCCTTACGGGGCTTGGCCCCTAATAATAATACCAACAGAAGCAGTAGTGGCCATGGCCCCAACGGGGCTTGGCCCCTAATAATAATACCAACAGAAGCAGTAGTGGCCATGGCCCCTACGGGTCTTGGCCCCTAATAATAATACCAACAGAAGCAGTAGTGGCCATGGCCCTACGGGGCTTGGCCCCTAATAATAATACCAACAGAAGCAGTAGTGGCCATGGCCCCAACGGGGCTTGGCCCCTAATAATAATACCAACAGAAGCAGTAGTGGCCATGGCCCCTACGGGGCTTGGCCCCTAATAATAATACCAACAGAAGCAGTAGTGGCCATGGCCCTACGGGGCTTGGCCCCTAATAATAATACCAACAGAAGCAGTAGTGGCCATGGCCCCTAATAATAATACCAACAGAAGCAGTAGTGGCCATGGCCCCTAATAATAATACCAACAGAAGCAGTAGTGGCCATGGCCCCTTAATAATAATACCAACAGAAAGTGGGCCCCTAATAATAATACCAACAGAAGCAGTAGTGGCCATGGCCCCTTCGGGGCTTGGCCCCTAATAATATTTTTAATAAAAAAACTGTAATTCATTTCTTGACCAACATTGGTTATACAGTAGCTATTGGAGCCATAAAAACTGTACTATATTAGATTTATTTAAAAATCCCCAGACCTACAACAGCAATGGATAAGCAATTTCCATATTTCAAAGTTAGTGTTACTAACATTGTTTATGAAAGAGAGAGATGAAGCAGACCTGGATGCATAGATGAGGTTATCTCAAAGCGAAACTGCAGCTGGCCACTGACATGATCTGTTGGAAGCTGTCGACCTAAAGTGTAACTCACCACACGATCCCTGTTTACACACAAGAAACATTAACATACTTACTGTATATACATACTGTATATGGCAAGTATTGAGCACGTAACCAAGAAATAAATGAAAAGGCAAACCAAAACCAAGTGACCACCCACACGGTTTTCACTCATACACATTTACACATCTGAATAAATGAAACATTTAAAGGCTACTTATGTTTTCAAGCACAAACAACTGAAGAACTGCAGGAAAAACAATACACAAAGATCACAGTAATTTAAGCAAATGCAAAAATTTGTTCACTCACATCCAAGCTATAAAAATATTGCTAAATAACTTTAGAAGACAGGTGTCTTTGTTGACCTACCCAATAGCATGTTTCTCCAGAAGCCTCTGGACAGGCACCACCAGCTTCCCCAGGAAACGTTTAATGATGGGTCTGCTCTTGGCGAATTTATCTTTCACCTCAATTTCCAACACATCCGTCGGCAAGGACACAAAGTTAAAACGCTGTGAATGTAAAAACAACCCAATATTTGTGGGGTCCACTTCAGACTGCATTTCTGCATCAACAGTTGCCATGCACTGGCATTCTGTCTGGTTTCCTCTGAACATAATAAAGGAATATGTTATGTAACATGTGAAATATCTTTCTTTCCCCTTTTTTATATTTATGTACACATAGTACATTTCTGCATGCCCATGAATGATTGTTAAGTACTGCATTGTAAAAGCATCACCTCTATCTGCCCTACAAGCTTTGGGACTCTCAGCACTCCTTTTAATTGGAAATTGCAGCTTGTGCCTCTGGAGAACACACGAAAAATATACCCTGTTCTGTGTAATTACACTTTTTCAATGCATCCTTGGTGTTTTGTGTTTGCTTTGTTTGTTTACAAACTACAACTCAATACATGCAATTGAAAACATCACTAGAAAACAAATGAGTACATTAAGTTGTAAAGATGGAAGAAACAGTAAAGTGCATGAAACAGGTAACAGCATGATGCTTTTACTTTCAAAAGTTCAACACTTGGCAGGATTCAGTGATTGTTATTGTCTTGGACAACACATCAAACAGAAGTGTGTAGGGTACACAGAATCTCTTCTCCGTTCAGGGATGCCGCATCCTTCTGGCTGCCGTCCATCTAAAAACCGCAGCATTGGCGACGTCAGTCTGCGAAAGCCAGAACACTGGCTTTTTCTATCTCCCTGTGTGTTAACCAAACCATCACGGTTTTCTTTCAAGAAGCCATGCAAGATGTTTCAAAGCAACGTTTTAATCAGCACAACGACAAGCCCAAATTTAGCAGCTTAAGCCATTACAAAGTCATTAAGAAGACCCCCAAACCAAAGCCACTGAGTCTGCTATAAGTCTGCTATGAGTCTGCTGCTTCTATCCAAATGTGAAGGTGATTGCTTTAGATGATCAGGGGTTCCACGTTTAAGCACAATAGTGCAGCAGGAATTTAGCAGTAATGGCTCATGCAATTGGGAGAAAATACAGACGCCAGCAAACAGCTGCATGTTACAGAAGGAGGCACAGAGACCCTACATAGAAAGAAGAGATTTCATTTTCCTTAAAATAATCAGCACTTGTGAAAAGCACAGAACCAATAATACCATGGTATTACTGTGGATCTTGGACATGGTGCTAAAAAATAGCATGTTCTCCCAGACATGTCATGATTCCGAATCAAACTCCAAGATCTGTGACTGTCAGGGCAGGAGGAAATACTCAAGATAAGGGTCTGTGAGACAAGCCGGTAAAATGCTGAATCTTAATAAATCAGTTAGAATGAGATAGTCGTTCAGCCTTCACCCTTTACTGTCTGGTGCTATGAATCAGCCAACTGGCTGGCACCACCTCTGCTAAATGCGTAACTCTCACTCTTATTATAGCCTATAAATAGAAATGCAATCAGGCATAATAAACATCGTGGGAAATGAGACGGCATGTCTCTGAATCACACGTTTTAGAGGAATTAAATGCACCGCAAATCCAGATTAGTGCTACTGCTTAAAGGTCCAGTGTGTGATCTTTTGGAGGATTTATTGACAGAAATGCAATATCATTTACATAACTATGTGTTCAGAGGTGTATGTTTTTTTACCTTAGAACGTATTTCTATCTACATACACCGCGGGTCCCCTTACATGGAATTCACCATGTTGTTTCTACAGTGGCCCTAAACTGCCAAACTGCTCTACAGAACGCATTATGTAAATACATCTCCTTCGGCAAAGAAGCGAAACGTGACGACATCTTTGTTCTGAGTCAGCCACCGTAGTGCTTCGAATGATTAAATAACATCCCTCAATTATAATTTAGAAAATAGTTAATAGCCGTTTGAAGAGCGGATAAAGATTGGACCAAGTTTGTATGACAGAAATGCTGTTGTATGACCAGATGTTGATCCATGAACACCTTCTGCACGTCTTGGTCAACTTTTAGGGAACTGTTTACTGCACTCATGATGTATTTTTGTGCTTGTATTGTCTCTTCTAGATTATTTACACACTGTTGAGACAAATAAACCACATTATACCATGGTCTGTTTGAATACTCGATTCTGATTGGCTGGAAGGTGTGCATTAAAACTATTTAATGCACAGGCAGTTCCAGTCAGTCTGTTTCCAGACCTCACTTGCCCCCAGTCAAACACATGCGCTGATGTCTGATCCAGAAAGACTCTGTCAGTATCTATAAACATATCACACGGTAACAAGTAAAGAGTATCTCCATCTACTCAATATCACAAAGTCAAATATTACACAGTTGATTTGGTATTAATATATGCAATTATTCCTTGGATCCTGATGTCATGTGTCACAGATGTAACTGTAACAGATAAATATTGCATTATACAGGCAGAAAAATGCCAGAGAAGATGAACAGGCACAAGCTTGGCTAAATGAAAGAATCTGACGTACCTGTTAAAAAACTTATTGGTGTAAAACACACACCTGTGAGGGTGCATATCTGAAAATTGTAATGCATAATGTTTATGAAGGCAGTAAGATGCCATATGAGTAGGGCAACAGTATACAACTGATAAAAAACCCTCACTGGTGTCATGGCAACACTACACTACCTGCTATTGAACACTGGGATTGATAGACCACTAGGATTTTAAACCTGACAGGAGTTGTTGGTGATTTATATGGTTTTATGTGTTGCAAGTGATTAGATCACAATTGGTAAGGTAAGACAGGTCACCATATACACTTGGAGGTAAAGTATGTCTCCTGTTTTGATTTCATGTCTATATACATCACGCGCTAAGTCAGCAATACAACTGATACAGTTTTACCCAGTTATACTTCTATTTTAATCGAATGATACATTTGTTTCTAGCTTCACATTAATCATTTTCACTTTAGTTTTGTAATGCCATGACTTTGCTACTCTCATCATTTTGACTTTATTCTTGAAATACTTTCTTAATTCTTGACACTAAAACGCTGTTCTTTAAAGGGAGATGATATGAAACCATAGGATCCATATTACTTCATTTCACATTTGTTTAATATGTCACATTTTCGCATACACTTGTTTTTCTGCATTGTGTTTTACATTTCATCATCACTATGCCCATCCTTCAAACCTTTTCTACAGATCTAAAACAGTAGGCTATATACGAAAGAGGAGAACCAGCACTTAAAAGAAATGAAATGGATGCTGTTCTGTCAATTCATCAATATTGTGCACTTAATTCAAACGTGCTTCAAAGATTTTCTAAGGACATTCTGAAACACTATCAACGAAAGCAGCAAAGAATTATGGGAAAAATCCCAACAACACAGCAGGTCATGTTCATCCACCAGAGCTTATAATGGTGCCATTAACCCCCAGTGACGTTGAAAACCTTCTGTGGCTCACGTTTTGCACTACACTGGCTTTCTTCCAAGTCAGCCACGCGTGTAAAGAGAAACGGGCCCGTATTTCGCCTCACTGACTTGCTGCCAACTGCCTGACGTATGCTGTGTATTTCACAAGCCCTACCGACTCTGAGGTCATCTGAGACAGAGAGCAGAGATGGATGAAGTGAAGGGAATCTGATTGAATGGATGGAATATATCTTTTAGCTGCTCTATTTTTAGCTTTCTGCTGCAGAATTAAGTGCAAAGAATGTGCTTATAGCCAACATTAATAGCATAAACATATGTACAGATTAAACTGCACTCAAGATTTACAATAACACTGTCCATCATTTACCAGTTTTCGCTGGTAATTATGGTATTGGTCCGGTGATCTTGTAATACAAGCATTCTGGCTCAACGGTAGCATTAAGCAATTTAAGCTCTGACAGCATTAGCACTAATCATATTGTCAATAGGTGATCAATAAATCTATTTATACATTGACGTTAAATATGCAAATGCAATGTAAAAGAGATGAGTAGCTCATGTAAGACTTTTATCGGGAAACACCAAGGGAGGTGAAGCTAACAAGGCTTATCTTCAGGTTATTAGGAGAGCTCTGATCATGTGTAAATGAGCTTCCCCCGAGGGTCCAGACGATGTTGTAAGGATTAACCATCTGACACAGCCATCCATGTGTGTGCTTGTATACATGGTTTACGCAGACACCAATCTGCGTAAACAATGTAAACATGGTTCCTGTGTCCTTGTAAACTAAATCTCTGAAAAAACATAATGATGATTTTTCGTTTTCTGTGATGGTTAGGTTTAGGGGTAGTGTTAGAATATACAGTTTGTATGGTAGGTATTCTCCGGTAGGCAATGGGTATCGTGTCAATATAGTTTTCATCTAGTCTGGGATGATGAAACTTCAGAGATTACTTAAATGATTTACACACATATAAGGCAAACAATTATTAAAATAAGCTAAAACAAGTAAGAATCAAGATATTTCCTATTGTAATTCAAATCTTCAACAAATGCTTTTTTTCTCACAGAAACACTGCTTTTTTCATCTCTAGATAACAAATAAAAACAAATATGTAAACATGTCTGATGTTAATTTTCCTCTACATTTCTTAATTTTAAGTGGAACTTTTCATAAAAAAGTGTGTTTTTATTTGTTTGAACGTGATGATCTAAGTTAGTAAAATAAGCCACTGTACTGTAAGTTAAATGACCTCAAATTTGAGTTCACAATATTTCAAATAGGCTTTGTACGTCCATCTTATTTAAAATTATTAATTGGGTAGATTATATAATACTGACAACAAAATGTATTTATAAGTTATTTAAATATCTATTAAACTTATGTAAACACTTAAAACACTTTTTAAATGGAAAATGATTGATCAAAAAACTAATGCATACTGTACTTTAATGAGCAGTACAATGTTTTTGTCCAGTCATGATACACCTGGTATTTTGTGGCTGTAACACAAATGTAAAAAAAATGAATGCAATGAGCTTCGTGTTCTCATTGCACCTTATACACTTAAGTGGAGTAGCATATAAACTGCTTTAAGAAAACATTTAAAATGCTATAAACGCTTTATGATGTCAGCTATCACCAGTAAAAATACCACATTTCGTCCAACTACCTGTTGGAAGTGTGGTGCCACCCCTGTTTTGTACAATGATGTGTTTCCAGAAAGGAACCAGAAGTTTAGGGCTGGATGAAAACTGTGGGTAAAAAAAGCTGATTCACACTTCAGTGCATTTTTTATTTGTAAAAACCAACATCAAAGAGTCCACAAATCTCTAGCCACCTACAGATTTTTCGTTTCATGTTGTAGCTCACAGCTGCATTTTAAACATGCTACAGTCAAACATGCGCTTCAGACCTACAGTCATCCAGCCCACTCTCATGAATTGCGTATAAATAACACGCGCTGTGCAATATTGTGTAATATACGTACGCCAAAGTTCGATTTTGCGTGCATACAATACGGCTATTTTTGCGTGCATATGATACGCCAATTTAGCGTGTGCATATTAAACAGCAATTTGTCTCATTAACCTGTCCCCAAACCCTAAACCTAATGCGTGCATATTATAACTTCTACCCTAAACCTAACAGTATTATTTTAATTATGTCAGTGTTTCCTCTTCATGTACGTTTCAAAATGGCTGCTCTCCACCGAGGTGCACACAAACATTGGCGTATAATATGTATGTAAAATCGAACTTTAGTGTACGTATTACACAATAATGCAACTAGGGATGCAACGATCATAGATTTTGTTGGTACGATTATAGTCAGAGGAATAATCACGTTTGCACGATTATGGCGATTATTATACATTCATTCATTCCTAAATTTTTATTTGTCCTACCACAAAAAGATAATAAATAAATAATATTGTCTATTCATTTGTTTGTTTGCGTCTCTGTTTTCTTAATAAATAAGGTTATAATACCACACAACTATTAGCCTAACTTGCAGACATTTTATATAGTCAAAGACAGTGAATCAGTAAGTAATAAAATTAGTTAAAATGATCAAATTATAAGAAATAACACAAATAAATGTAATAAAGCAAACATAATAAAATTATCAGTGTTTTTTAGGTGTTAAGTTGGTCTAACTGTGGTTATCAGGTACAGAAACTGAATAAAGGAGTCAAACATAAAATTACACTTCACAGTCTTCACAGTATAAATGAAATATATATAAAACCATATTAAAGTTAATCAGTCAGGAGCAGTAAGTGTGTTTTGTCTTAGTTTTTTGTTGTTTGATGAGCATTAAATCAGAGATGTTTATTATGCTGCTGTCCCTTTAAGAGCTAGCGCACACAGATCACATGCTTTTTGTTTCCCCGCTGATTGCGTTCATAACAAACCATAATGGATTTATCACCGTGATATAGAGACCATTCGCTAAATAACGTTCAAACACCACATTGTTTAACACATTAAAATAACATAGATATAAGTTAACTTGGTCCAATTGCATCAGGAATAGACTTTGAATTTCAGTTTGCGCATACAGAATGTACTTATCCTGTGAGCTCTCCACAACACGACGCTTCTCGTCCAGTGTGCGATTACGTTAACTTACATGCGGCTTTGTTTGTTTACGTTGCACTGAAAGCCCAACTCTCACCGCTATAGCCTTGATTATTCATTTACATGCAAGATTGGCTGTTTGATCTCTCTAACATAGTTAAACTAATGTGTGTAATATCCTCCGTGTCTCTGATAAACATTTTGTACAGGTTGCAACAGTTCCATTCCATGCAACATTAACACGCGGTGTAACGGAGCCTTTGCGATGAATTAACCGTCACGTTTTTAAGCGCGGTCAAAAGTGAACCTCGGTAATCGCTGCATCCCTAAATGCAACACCGTGTTATGTATACGCAATTGATGAGACCGGGTTGAGTCATCTGAGCTTCAGAAATAAAGTCGTAAAATGTCACAATGACATCTCAAATTCCACCCGGAACTCAGGCGATTTCATGTCTTGAAATGTCAAAAGGCCTTTAAATGATCCCAAACATCCAACGCTGTGACATCAACATCCAAGAAATGATCTGACGTATGACGGAACATCAGAAACATTGAGGTTTTGGGCAGACTCACCTCTCTTTTCCAGATGGGGTTAACTGTGTTGCTGATGATGCCCGATCGTTTCTCCTGACCGTGGTGGGGCAGAGCGGGGAAGATGCTGTGCTTTCCAGGCTGGATGGAGATTTTCAGGTACGGATCAGGATTAAAGAACATCCCTTTCTTAAGGCCCACTGCCTGAATGTCTGCAAGATAGAACAGAACAGGAGGAACTTGTGAAGACATCCCAACCTGCATTCTATAGTCAAAGAAAACAAGGAATCCAGATTTCATCTGGTTTTCTAGATCTAATGTATATATAACAGTACTTGTTTTTGTGTTTACATACCATTAAACATGAATAGCCTACAGTCCACAGCAATCTGTTTTACAACAGAGCTTGCACATTTATTATTTTCTTTTTAATCTATTTCAGACAGACATCT
Organism: Triplophysa siluroides; assembly: GCA_006030095.1. Lineage (NCBI taxonomy): Eukaryota > Metazoa > Chordata > Actinopteri > Cypriniformes > Nemacheilidae > Triplophysa > Triplophysa siluroides. Next base: position 450,721 of record VCII01000197.1, on the reverse strand, counting down.
TGTTTTTCTGCTAAATGTAATTTTTATTCCTTTATGAATTATGGCTTTCTGTTGGCTTCTAAAGTTAAAGCACCTCTGCCCTACATAAAACTCAATAGCACCCAAAATAGCTGCAAACATAATAAAAATAAATGATACCATTATTCATCATGTGGCTGCAGGCTGTTTAACACCTCCCAGTACAGACCTAAAGGTCCCAGTTTACACCATTATGTTAAATACTGTTTTACTTAATATACAACTGCATATTTTCTTATTTTATGAATTCTCTTGCTGTTATATTAAAACATCATTAATACAGCAACAAGGGAGTGTGAGGCTTAAAGGCTAAAGTTATAACGTATGAGCCTGGGAATATAAAAATAATGGTAAAATGTCTATGAATCTCGCAGGAGCTAATTATCTCTCTCAGTATCCAGACAGTCAGATGAAGACAGCCCCAGGTGAGATGTGTTGTTATAATCTAATAATCTACTGACTTCAGGTCTAATCCTTTACAGTTTATTCCCATCACTAAAAATGTCATAAGCGCCAAGTTTATAGCTTGTATAAAGCATGTGTTCATTGTGCTTCAACAGATGTGCATACTGGCAACGTTTCTGGAGTCGTGGCTCTCTGTATCGGCAAATATAAGTTACATTAGGGTTTTTTGGTCACAAGTAATTCCTGTAGTTTGTTTTTGATGAGTATTAATGTGTAAAATGTGTTAAAAAAATGTTGGGTAGTATTAAGGGGTAATATTGGGGCCAGATCTGTTCTGTACACCTGCCACGATTCTACCCCCTCTCACTTATGCATGGGTGCAAATGTAGGCAAAAACAATTAGTTTGATGCATGGACACAAGCAACACTGTATGGGTCATGTAGAATTTCTTCATATTTACATAGACATGCTAAAAGTTCAAGGCCACACACTTCCTGTTACAACATATTCTTAGGGGGGTAATATTGGGGCAGGATCTGTTTCGTCCAACTGTCACGATTCTAACCCCCTCAAACTTATTTGCACATATAGTCAAAAACAATTAGTTTTCTGCATGGACACAAGCAACACTCATGACTAATGTAGAAAGTCTTCATATTGACATAGTAGGGGTGTAACGGTACCTGTATTCTTACCGAACCGTCACAGGCAACATTCCAAATATAGTCATCATTCCTATGCCCTACTCCTTCGAAGGGCATAGCCCTTGGAGTTTAGACTTTGGAGTGAATAGGGCATTTGCGTGCCATTATGTAGAAATTTGGAATTGACCTGAAAACAAAGCATTGTGTCCGTAAGCAGATGTTGCTGTTTTAATGGCACCCCTTTTAGCGTAAAACCTAATCTTTGCAAATAAACAATACATTTTATATTTGGAAAAGTTGTATATATATATTAGTGTTTATATATTATATGGTGGCATAACTTAAGCATAAACCTAACTGTTTGCAAATAAACATACATTTTATATTTCATTAAAACAGCGACATCGGCTGACGGACACAATGCTTTGTTGTCACAAGAACATGCCAGCTGAAGATAATGAGGATATTACGTCGCTTCCTTTGCCAAATGCATTCCAAACGTCTACATAATGGCATGTAAATGCCCTGTTCACACCAAATTCTAAACTCCAAGGACTCTGCCCAGGCCCAGTTCCAGAACCAAATCACCGAGGGTGCTTTTGAAAATAGTGAGGGTGCTCACTAACACCTAAATATATTATGTTGTAAATAGCCTGTAATCATAAACAGGAAATAAAACTAAACATATTACCACAAAAACAAACATGGTTTTATCCATATATTACAATATATATATATAATGTAATCAATACAACCAAAAAAAGTAATTTTTGTTAGGGATGAGATTTAACAAAAATAATTGAATTTAAACCATGTAAACAGCAGGGTTTGAACTGAGGGGGGGCTGGGGCGGTCCTGGACCCTCATATGGTCTAAAATAATAAGTTTTCTCCTAAAACTAGACTACTAAAAACCCCAAAAAATAAAACAAAATTATCACGCTAAAACAAAACACTGTTGTCTGATTTTTGTCCTAATTTTATAAGACGCAAATTAAAATGAGATATTGTTTTTATTATTTTATTTTTGGGGGGATTTTTATTTAAATACACAGGATAGTGGAGGCAGATAGGAGCATGAGGGTAAGAGAGAGGGTCTAGGATCGGGCCATGACCCGGGTCGGACTTGAGCCCAAGTCCCCGTGAACCAATGGCTCTCATGTATATGTGTCAGGAGCTCCGACACTAATTTTTTTTTTATCTGAAAAATCCATGCATGCACAAGCGCGCCACACAGTGTTCGATGAAGACATCTACAGAGATGTCGCACTGAGACAATGGCGTCCTCTTATTTTGAAAGCGTTTTTCTTCAATTCAACAGTTACTATAATTTTGATATGCAAGTCTTTCTTTATGTGCTCTGACTTTGACGAGAAGGCTTCCCTTCTGCTTTGCCCAAAGAAATTACATTTGTTTTTCTTATTCTGCATTGGTTCATATGGATTATTTACATATACTTGATCTATATTATCAAGAGATGAAACATGTTTAAAATACTCATATGCTTCTGACTGGCTGGTTTGGCAGCACTGTACAGACAGCCACTATTGACTTTGACGCGTCCTCTACCTCACTCGTTCCAATGAATTGTTGTATTAATATTCCAAAAAAAGGAACAGCACTCCATTACAGTAATATAAAGAACAAGAAAATAAATAAGTAAAGAAAAGGAACATTTAATCATAAATTTCGAAAATTTACGGTTATCAATAAATTTAGCAAAATGCAAAATCTCAGCAAGACAGACATCAAACAGGATAAATCTTAAGAAATTTGTTTTTGTGAATTAAAAAACTACAATGCAAAATAGAAAAATAACAGCAAGGTTGATAGCAATTTTCTAAGGGCTGGTAAGGGGACCCCCGAATATTACCACAGCCACTACTAAATGGTCGATTGGGGTATTTCTGTAAGCATGTCACATGTAAGGCTCATCATCACCTAGATCACTCGGTGGCACTCGCTTGCTTGTTTGGGCTTTATTTAGTCAATTTCTGATGTCCATAATTACATTGTTTTAGAACAACATGGACGATAAATGTTTTTATTTTTTACCAGTCAGCTAGCAGAGTTGACTCCCAGAGTGGAACGCTACAAACAGGCAGTGAACAATTAAAGAGACAGGCTCACATGCGCTTCACGCTCACTTGTGAAGGTTCAGTACGAATACGCGTGCCGTTACAGCCCTATTACGTAGACATGCTAAAGGCTCAGGGCCACACACACACTACGTGTTACAACACATCCTTAGGGGGGTAATATTGGGACAGGATCTATTTTGCCCAACTACCACGATTCTACCCCCTCAAACTTATGCGTGGATGCACATATATTAAAAAAGGCATGCACACAAGCAACATGGCATGTCTCATGTCTTCATATTCACATAGACATGAAGATATATATTGTAGAGAAGTATAGGTGCATACGAAGAAAAAACTTGTGTTCACAGCGAGTGCGCGTGCGAGCAACGCCAGAAGGTTGAGCACCTTGGAATGTAGGAGAAAGTGACGAGCTAGTACACGACAGGGAAGCGCTGTGTCATAAATGACCAAAAAACTAGTCAATGGCAGGAAAATAGTTGAGGTATCCACCTGATCTAACCTTTCAAAATGACATTAGTTGTAATTTTATGGATTTAAATGGATTTCTTGTAAAAAAGCCACTCTAGCTACCCCATACACATCTGCAACCCTTTTAAATCAGCATCTTCAGGTCATTTGTCCATGAGGCTGAAAGCAATCCTGTTTTTCTGCTCTCTTGGGGGTCTAGAGCACACTTTTCCTCTCCCAGAGGTGATTCTCTGGCTGCATACCTTCTGTACAGCCACTTATGTGAATATGCTTGTACTGTAACAGCGTTCCCAGACAGACTGCAGAGTCACGACAGGAGATGTGCTTATGAATAAAATATACACAGAGCTATGGGGAGGCCTGCTCTTAAAGTCAACGCTTTGAGCATTGTAATTTTTTATATAAATCAGAGGAAAAAGAGAAGCTAGATAACAGGAGACATACTATTCATTTATTTAGTGCACTATTTTATCCTTCAGACAGATATTTCAAATCCATATGATATTAATAAGTAGGAGTCATGACAAATACAATTTACAAGTTAAAAGGAATACAGAAACCATGCACATTTTTTCTTAGGTTTTAGGACCTGCTTGTTTGTTACAAAAGAACAATGATTTAAAGAAAAAGTTCACACTCCTTAGATGTGATGTGAGTGTTAAAGCAGATGAGGGTTCAAGGGAATTTTTTTTCTCAGTGCTACACACAAAAACTAAAAATAGATAAAGGTTATTTTTATGAAGCACATGGGCCCTAGAGAATCATCTGAAGCCTAAAAGAATACAAGATTTATCTGTATGGGAAAAAGTATGAGACAGTAAAGGTTTTGGGCCATAAATATTTTATATTGCAGACTTAAGAGTCAGTTGGTAGTTTCCACATTTTAAAATAGTATCAGGAATTTAAGTATAAAATGTAAGAAACTGAAACTACAAGTAAAGTATAACATAATGTAATTAATTTCTTTAAGTCTAATGTAAGTATTGAACTTGACATTACATAGGCAGTCAAAATAAATTTGACTACTGAACATTTTAAATTAAATAAAGTACAATATTGTCATAATGTGAAGTATAATAAATTTGACCCCGGACAACAAAACTGAATAAATAAGCTTTCCATTGATGTATGATGTTAGGATAGGACGATATCTGGCGGAGATACAACTGTTTAAAACTCTGGAATCTGAGGGTGTAAAAAAATCCAAACATTGAGAAAATCCCCTTTAAAGTTGTTAATCAGAGGGGCTGTAGCAGGCCGTTGCCAAGAAGAAACAACTCTCTATTGGCTTACCGCTGTAATAACATTGTGGAGAATAGATGAACCCGAAAGCAGAAATTCTACTATTTACATAGATATCAAACTTGAGTGGGTTATTCCCAAAGAGCGGGCAGCAGCGAGTTTGTAGGCGTGTTTATGGCCATTTTTGTTCGAGATGTTGCTGCATCCACTTACAAAAATAAAGTTTTGATATATTTACGGTATAAAATGTACAAAACATCTTCATGGAACATGATCTTTCCTTATTATCCTAATGATTTTTGCCGTAAAAGAAAAATTTATAATTTCTTTGACATATACAATGTATTTTTACTGTTTTACTTAAAATGTTCCCGTGCTACTAAAGCATGGTTTTGTGGTCAAGGGTCACAAATAATGAATACACCTTTCTGAAAACCTTTTTAATTTTGCAAAAAATCTTTTGATATACATCAACATCTAAAATGCTTAACTCACTAGTTATTAGTTTCAGTTCGATGGCTTAATGTCTCCAATAAAGCCTTATATTAATGCAGAAGTAAATTAAAGTATGAATAAGACAGTACATACTCACCTGACAGAGAGAAGCTGATCAACCTCCTGCTGCCCAAAGTCTGAGGAGCATCCTGACTGATGACAGGCTTCAATGCCTACCAAAGAGAACCAACAAAATGAGCAATTGACCAATCAGCTGAAAAGAACAGAAAAATCACACGAATGAGAAACATGAAGTGTGAGAAGGAAATATGAGACTGTCAGCTGCAAACAGGAAGTGACTTCACAAACGCCACACCCCTTCCTTTTTCAACCCCGTTACTCAAAGCCTGGGCTGATATGCTGTGCTTAAAGCCCATTACAGAAGCCTGAGTTTATGGTGCAGATCAATAGCATGCATTTATCAGGACTGCATTGATTCAGACTCCAGGAAGAGCAGGGGAAGACGTCGAGAGAGTGAGGCCTCGGGGGACGGTACTTCTCAGAAGGGGAAAAAAGTGCAGGTGGTCCACAGCTGATAAGAAACACCGGCACATGCCATTAATCTCCCTGTGTTTGTACAAGTGATCTGATCCGTGTGCTTTTCCTAAGGAAAACATGTTTATATTTTGTACAACATCTACAGCTGCAGAAGCACAGACTGTTATAAACCGAGCAGCTCCAGAAGCAACCACACATATGAGACCGACTCTACAAAACTGATGCAAATCACTGAAAACATCCTTCAGAATGATAGATGCAGAAACAAAAGAAGAGCAGGTGCTTGGACCCAGTTGGCACCAAAATGAGATACAAATCCTGTCGTATTGACTGTCAAATAGAAAAGCTGCCCTTCAAACATGGCTGCTGGCGCCATGCAGCGGCTGCACAGATTACTCACAAACACACAGAGATTAAAAAGATCAGCGGGAGGCCTCTTAATTCTCAACCCTCCATCAATTCAACAGGGTCTCTGGCACGGTCAATGCATAGCCGTCACATCGGGCGGCAGAGACGTGGGGTAATCGCTGTGGGGGATCAACACTGCGTCGAGGGCAGTTTGGCAATTGGTTTGTTTGGTAAACATGTTTTTGTCATAAAACAACACAAAGTTAAAGAAATAGTTCACGAGTCGTGTGTTTACAAAATGCATTCCAAAAAATGTCAACATGTTTTACATAAAAAACTCAACAAAGACCAAATTGCATTCAGATTCTGATATCAAGTTATTATTTGTCATTGCTCAACGTTTGCTGGCTCAGAAGATTTGATGGAGTTTTCAGTTGCGTTTCATTTATCTATCAATGAAGGTATTCATTAACACGCATTAACCAGTTGGAATACTTTTATAATGGATGTACTATTTTGGGTGGCATTACAAAGACAAGAGCTGGCATATTGTTCGAAAATACACGTGATATACCCGGGATGACATGAGGGTGAGTTCATGATGAGAAAACGTCACATTTTTGAATGAACTATTTCTTTAAGGGAGCTGCCATATGGTGCATCACTGCCCTTGTACTAGTGTACCGGTGTAAGAGGAGCTAACCGCATCCAGAAGAAGAGATGCTGCATAGTCATCAAAGCACATACAGCACTTGGATAAACACTCTGCTGACAGGGAAGATAGATACTGAGATTTGCACAATGATGATATGAGAGAGAGAGAGAGAGAGAGAGAGATGCAAACAAAAGGCTGCTTGAACATTTGGCTTCAAAAACATGCACATAAACACTCCCAAAACACAAAAGGAGAATACTTCAAAACACAAAAGCATGCCTGCGGAAGCCATTTTCATGCAGAATCCCAAATGACTTGCGTCACACATATCGCATTATTTTGAAATTACGCGACGCCCGAAACGAACTAATCTAAAAAGTGCCTGAACATCCATCATATCTCACTCAACTACACTCTTTTCTCTCTGTGACACATGAAGTACTTTCATTTCCTCTCATACCCACAGGAAAAACGATTCACAAATGAGGTCTCAAACTGCTCGATTTCTATCCTAGAGCAACAATTAAATAGTAAGCAAATGGAGATTGTTTTAAAGTCTACCGCTTCCCGATTCTTCCTTAGAGTTTTAGAACAGATTTCTCTGAGATTTGTATGAATGTCTAAAACATGTATATAAACGAATGTCAACAAATTTGATCTAAAACGCTCCACAAAGACCATCAACATTCCGTTTCGCATATTTCTTAGTTATTTAGTTATTGCTCAGCGTTTGCTCTTTTGTAGTTTAGAAGATCTGATGGAGTCTCAGTTGTGCTTCATTTAGCTGTCTCAGGTGTTTCTCCTAAAATTGAGAGGAGAAATGAAAACAGAATGAAATGGTTTAAATACATGAAGAGCTCACGGGCGTGAAACGTAGAGGTAAAATAATATGGATTTGTGTACATTTCACATGGAAATCTTCAATAATATTGACTTGCAGACTTGACAAATCTGAGCTCAGTTTGTGAGATCTCTTGCGAAACTTTGAGACATTTTTTTCAGGATAAATATCTGGGAATTAAGCCAAAGCTCCCCATTTAATCTGGCTATTATATATAATGGGATATTAAATAAATCTCATCTGAGATTTTCTTTTTTATAGTAAAACAATGTAGATACTAAAATGAAAGTTGAGTGAGAACTATTCCGTGTCTTATAAAAGACTTATCTCAGAGCAGTACAGTTTTTTTTTCAGGTATCCGTGTTGAATTCTCTTGGAATCTTCCACCATTGCTTCCTCTCCCTGCCAACAGAGAATCAGCCTCCAAGTACATTCTGCTGACTACTTCAACACAGCCATTTGATACCAAAGGACAAAGTGAACAATACTGCATAAATCTGCTACCACCAAACTGTCCTCTTCCTAGCTCGGGATCTTTGTGATGAGGGACAGACTGCAGAAAATATATTCTTTCTTCAAAAGGTCTCCCTCCAACTGCTAAAAGAGCAACAGACAGATTACCTTCAGGATCACATGGCTAAAAGTCTACACTGTTCCCAAATACAACAAATCCCAATGGAGGCGTATAAACCTTGACCGAGGGCCTGTCGAAATGGAAGATTAACCGACATGGACATTGACACTGACCATGAGGTCACAGTGACAATAAAACTATACTCTGACTGAAAATGTACTAGTTATGATGTGTTACGTCCCAGGACGTATAATTGTTATGCCTTGTGCTTGTGTTTTCCCTTTCTCTCTGTTGTCTTACTCTCGCTCTCCCTGTTCACAGGATGATCATCTACAGCTGCAGCTCGTTGTAAGTGTGTCCGCACAAAGATGGCTGTGGAGATGAACACTTCTCCTCTGATCCAGACTGAAAGATACTCTTTGTTTTGTGCTGGTTCTGAAGATTTAGAAAGAAGGTTTAGTGAAACTCTGAGTATATCTGAGTATATTATAAGTATATTAAATGAGGGAAATACTCAGGGTCAGTAAAGTAACTTACTCTGTGAACCTAACCTGGTCGGGAGAAGGTTTTCTTTGACCCAGAGTTTCTTTCGATCTCCTCCCCCTTTTTAAAGTGCAGGTGGTGTAACTCATTCATTCATTAATACGGTCATTCACGGCACACATTTGGATCACACAGAGACCATCTCAGTGACTAAAATGTCATATGTGCTTTTATGTGTGTGAAGAGGCTGCATTCATTCATAGGGATGTTCTTTGATTTCAGGAGAGGAATTTAGGACCCGAAAACTGTACCATTTTTTTTTTGGAGTGAATTAGATATATCAAAACGTATCATCCATCCTTACATCAATAACATCAGCCATCGTGGCCGTGTATTACATCAGAGCAGATTCTTTCCCTTACATGTTCTCACAAATGTAAGTTTTCTATGGAGGATAAGAAATGACTTAATAAAGTGTGTAAATAAAGTGCATGAATGAAGAAATTTATAAATACAGACAAATGCAGAAATTTTGTGATAAAGGTAATACACAATTCATTTAGACGTGCAGCCATTCCTACCCAACTGCTCTGAGCAGGGTTATATACACCATGACGTCTCACATGCCTCACTAGAGTACTGATGACAAGTGAGAACATATGATTTTCTTAGTTATTTCTGATTTATTTCTGTTGTTTCATTCATTTACAGATTCATTTGTTTGTTTATTGCTACATTTATCTTTTTATCAATATTTGATCATTCTTTTTCAAAAAGTAATTTACACATTAAAGGACATTAGTAAATCCACTGTATGCAGAGGGGAAAGTGTGCCTTGCTCTCAAGCACTTTCTGCCGCCATGTTGCTTTTTGCTACTGCCATGGTGAATCGTAATATCGGAGCTCCCCTGATGAGATGATTCCTTGAATTGAAAATGAGTTTTCACTCTGGGACAGAGGAACCGAAGTGTGTCAACGTTATTTTATTCATTTATTTTCGTTACAACCCCTAACCACCCTTAGAAAAGGGGAACGTAAAAGATGTTACAGACAACAGTATATATTTGTTGTTTGTGAATATGTTTAGAAAAGAGAGAGCAAATATTTTGTTGTATAAACTCATTTCATTTCAAACCTGTGTGACTTTCTTTCTACGGAACACAAAAGCAGATATTTTAAAGAATGTTGGAATGGAGGTACCAATTGACTTGCATTGGTTTTATGTGTTTACAATAGAAGTAAATGGGAACCGCCGTTGTTCACTTTCCAACATTATTCAAAATATCTTCTTTTGTGTGCCGCAAAATGTCATGCAGGTTTAAAATGACAAGAGGGTTAATAAATGATGACAACGTTTTCATTTTAGGGTAAAATATCACTTTAATTATTAACACATTGTGCCATTTTGTGTTGATTTTGTGTTAAATAAATAAAAGGGGCTGCACAATTTGTGTTAAAACTTACAGATTGTGTTGTTTTTAACACAACAATTTTTCTATTCTATTCCATTCAAATTAATGTTTTACTTTGCCTGCACCACTATAAAACCTGACTGTTCAAGGGCTTTGTTCAACAACTTTGCTGTTGTCCAACCTTAGCCTGAAATGCTAAAATGGTTAGAAGCAGCTGTGCTGTATAAGGCATCTACAGTAAATGAAAGTGCTTAGCAATTAAAAGCATTCATGGATAAACCTGCTGATGATATGCAAATATGCAGAAACAAAGGAATGCATAGAAAACATATAAGCTACAATAAATCTCCCATTACAAAAATAACTTTGGTTTTACTTTAGTAACCACCTGCCCAAGAATGAATCATGATTTCAACCATTTTTGTGAAACTGTGCGAATTCAAATCATATTCAATCCAAAAAAAATCATATTTTTACTATTATGGCTAATTGTAATAAATAATAATTTAATTTTAATAATAAATTAATGTAATTGACAAATATGATGCAAAAATGTTACCTTCATCAATAGAGCTTCAATTTCAAGTAGAACAGTTATAAATTACAAACTTACAGAGAAATAACTACTGACATTTAACTCTCTTCCCAGCTCTAGTAGTTCACCACTCTTGTAAAGATTCTGTCATAACTATTCAAATCAATCAAATGACGGCATCTACCTTCACCCAGCCAGGTATCCAGGTGACAGCATCCTCCTTTTTCCTGGTCCGACTAGGCGACATCAGTCCAAACTCAGCACGGCCCGGATGATAATTCAGAAACAGAGCCCTGGCTAACGGCGCACGCCCATAAAGACTCGTCTGTCTCCTTTTGCTATCCATCAATGCATCTGAATGTCCGCTATCAAACGAAACCATACGCTTTACCTGACCCGAGGATTTTCCGCCCCTGCTTCCGCCGAGGTTATTTTTAAACTGAACGCCCTGAGAAAGGGCACTGGGGTTGAGATCAAGTTTACTGGCTCTCAGCATTTCTGGAGACCACGCCAGCACAAAGGCAGCGGGGCTGCGGAAACTCAATCTCTGACTTTGGCTTAGTGCTAACAAAGGGTTATTTAGGAGTGGTAAAAAATCGTGACTATTAAAAGTCTGGGGAAAATAAAGGGGTGTAGTGATTTTTAATGATCTCTTTGCAAACATACGCACATCTTCGGTCTGTCTCGCAGATGGAAGGTGTAAGGTCATGGAGGAATTTCAGCAAATAACAGGAGCTTACGGCGTAATGATTGTCTCTTGTGCTCGAGTGGAGTGACCTTTACATCCATTCAATGTCTTAATCAAATTTATGAATGCAGTGAGAAGGGCAAACCATTATACAATTACGCATGGTTTGAACACAAGACAAAGGGCAGAGCCTACAATTGTCCAATAATTCAAGGATTCTCAAACATCCTTATAAGCCAAACTTTTAATCCATCCGAGCAGATTTCTTAAGCAACGCTGTTCACAAATGTAGTGAGCTGCCTCAATGTCTCCTGAAGTGCCAGAATTATATTAAAGGAATAGTTCACCCAAAAATGAAAATTATGTCATCATTTACTCACCCTCTTGTCATTTCAAACCTGCATGGCTTTTTTTCTTCTGCAGAACACAAAAGATATTTCGAAGAATGTTGATAACCGAACCAGCCATTGACTCTCATAGCATTTATTTTCCCAACTATGGCAGTTAATGGGGGATGAGATATTCTCACAAATATCTTCCTTTGTGTTCAGCAGAACAAAGACATTGATACAGGTTTGGAACAAATGATGACATCATTTTCATGTTTGGGTGAACTATCCCTTAATTATAACCAACAGCTAGTTAATCATAGTGATATAACATAAGCTGTGGTTTATATTTAATGCAAATTTGACATTGAATTCATCCCTGAGGTCATAGGGTGTCTCTTCCCTGACCCATCTTCTGATCCATGTGTTCTGTCACAATGTGTTTAGACATGAACAAACCAGTGGGAGGTGCTGTATCTGTGTGAGTGTGTGTTCTTACTCACAGACGCAGAGGGGTTTCGCACCGTCAGGCTGGGGGTGGTGGCTCGGAGGGATCCACTCAATCCATGGTAATATTTGAAACAAATCTTCGTCTCAGCTGTGTCAATGAGAGAACGAAAAACAACAGAATCAGATATAGGCAAAAAGAGAGTGCATTCTGAGAGATTTGTAGCATGCTGTTGTTTTGGGTGTTCCATTTGCATTTCCGTTTGGATGAATATCACAACTAGTGCTATGAAAGCTTACTGTTAAAGTGTGTGAATTACACGTCATATCTCCCATGGAGCAAGTTTCATATTTTGCGTTCATATTTCACTAAAGGCACCCGTGTCTGCTCCATATGGTAACAAAACGATCGGTCGAAAACTGCATGCCTGTGACGGATATGAAACGCCTCTTATAATATTTGGAACATCAGGTACTGAGAGGTCCGCCCACCTTACTTGCGTATACATTACATTATACAAATCATACCACGAACTGACGTAGATTTGTGGGGGTGTGGTTACACGAGGCGTTTCAGGCAGGTCTGGGTGAGCATTCGCTTTCAGATAGAATGCATCTTTTGTTCTGACACTTTCCTTTGTGCATTTTTACGTGTCTAATACATTCATGGGCAACTTATAACACACCAAAGACACAGAAAAACACATATTCACGCCATATGACCCCTTTAAAGAATTTTACGATTACACAGTTGAAATGTGTTAATCTTGTAGAAAAGTCTGCTTACTGTGTCAGTACCCTATTTCGGTAAAATATTTAAATATATATTTGTTTCCTGTTCCTGTTGTTGTTGTTGTATGAGTTCGCCTGCCCATTCAGTCTTAATAGTTAATGGTAACAGAACAGCAAGAATAAGATGAGAAGATGGGGAGGAGGAGGGATGCCAAAAGAATTGATGCTGGGCCGGCTGTATGCGCTCTTAATAATGACTGTCAGGACTGGATGTTTAGGCTTCTCCTGAAACTATATTTAAAACTTCATTGAGTACAGCTAGCCTGTTTTTTTTTATAATTCAAAAGAACGCTTTCACAGATCCAGTGTATGAAATTAAGCGGTTTCTAGTGGTGAGGTCGCGAATTGCAACCAACGGCTCATTCCACCCTTCCCTTTCGTGTCACTATATCACTTTTTCACTACTTTTCCGAAGGAGATAACGTATTTAGGGAAAGCGTTCTGTAGAGCAGTTTGTCCATTGGGCTAATAGAAACAACACGGTGATCCATGTAAGGGGAACCGCGGTGTACATGAATAGTAATAGCTCATTCTGAGGTACTAAAAACATAATTCTTCGTTATTTAAGCTCTTTATACACCTCTGAACACATAGTTATTTATATTATATTGCATTTATGTCAATAGATCCTCCAAAAAATGACACACTGGGCCTTCGAGTGTGATTTGGACACTACAGCAAATTTGTGATATAGCAGGTGTGGTTTTCTGTTTGGTTTATGTTTTAACCACACAGTATTTACAAGTCAGATGGATAACACGCAGATCCATCAGACTTTCAATTCCGTGACTTTAATAGTGAAGCTACAGCTATACAGTATTTCAATCTCAGTCTGAAAATGAGCTGCACACGGAGGAAAGGGGTTGTCGTGGAGTTTGTCGAGCAGGCAGCGAGAAATTTTAAAAGCTTCAAAACTGAATCCGGTTGGTCTGAGATACAGCAAGATGCACGGAACAAGAAACCAGATGTATATACTGTATTCATGCTGTGAGATTTGACAGCAAACCAGACTAGAATCGAGGCATATTACAACTATTATAACTGAAAATCGTTTAGTACTAAAGGCTATTTTACTAAAAGCTTTGACTGAACTACAGTATGTGTCTGTTCTGAAATTAGACTTTTATGCAATGAGACCTTGACCACACCAATGCGTTTTGTTTGAAAACTCTTATTTTCTCTCTGTTTTGGCCTTCGGTTCACACTGAGTTGGCTATTTTGCTGAGGAAAACAAGTGGATACATTTGAAAACATTGTTTCTGTCTTAAGCAAATAAAACTGAAACAAACCAATATGATCCTACAAAATCCTACTACAGTAATAAGCCACCGTGTCAAATGGTTGTACGAGCAACTTTTGGAAAACGGTTCTAGCGTGGACGAAAAGCATTTTTACTTAGAAAAAACATTTTCAAATGCACCCGGATTAGTGTAAAACATTTCTTAATATTCAGAGAAACCCCACACCAGTTTTGAAGGGCACTGGAATGCCAGGGGAAGCATTCGGAGTGCTTCTGAACGAACAGGTAGGGAATACTTACCCTCCATAAAGTACAAGCTGGTATCGATTCTCCACACAATCTGCCCTTTGTGGGAACCACTCACGCCACGGCTCTTATAATCCAGAAAGTTTTCTGACAGAACCTCATCTATAAAAGAGGAAACACAATGTAGCTCATAATGCCAAAAGGCAGTAAGTTGCGCTCCTGTACAAATCAATGATAAAGTATACATGACCACAGTCCACCATAAGACACACATACTACTAGTATCAGTTACTGGATACCGTACTCTCTATAAATTGGTCACTAAAAACATCGGTCGATCGCTAATCCACATATTCTCACCGATAAGGTACATGCCAATCCAATCGCCAGCATCCACTTCCTCTTTGATGTCCCAGCAGATGATAATGTCCTCTGATTGGCCGATGCAATAGAGGGAGGTGCTGACTGTCAGGGTGGAGCGGCTTTGCAAAGACACCAAATCTGTATCACTTGTGGACCGTGGCAGACCAAGAGCAGCATTGGGGTGAATAAAGCCGAAGCGCGCCACATCCTTGCACCGCCGCCGGTTCTGGGAGGCTCGTGACGGTGAGGCCATAGCCGCCAGGCCCAGAAACCGGCTCTGGTACAGGTTCTGTAGAACATAAATCATGTCAGATTATAAAATCACATCTTCTTGTAACTTCATGTAACAACTATACTTCAGATATTGATTACTTTATTAATACTGTGTACATATTTATAAATGTCTAACAGGTTCATATTTAAGATGAAAAATGAAGTTGAAAGCATCGCTCAATTACTTAAAATATTCTACAATGGATACACCTGCAAACTCATGTAAAAATGTTATAATATCTTTGTGAGGTTTGTATCTATGCAAAGTTATCTTAGTCCAGTGTTTCTCCAACACAATCTTAGGGAAACTCGTACTTATTTTACAAGGAGGGTAATTAATATTAATTTGTACGATCTTATACGTTTTAGTACGATTTGTTTTTGCCCTAGTATGTTAGGTTTAGGGGTGGGGTTAGGGGAGGGGCTTCGGTATTGCTTTTTTCTAACAATCGTACGTTTGTGTATGATTCACATTGTATGATTTCATACATGTTAGCCACCTTCTAAAATATTTATGAATATTTACGAACATATTCACGAAATTGCTTGTCTTTATATATCAGCCACAAGTCACTTTTCCACCATCGGGCCGAATGGTTCAAGAATGGTAAGGAATGTCTAGGTATTTTTCTATTTTTCACATTTAAAGCACAGTTGGCTAACTGGATCGTTTGGTTTTAGCTACAAGAACATTTTTGCTTGACAATAGAAAAGTGACCAATGTTTTGTGGCCTGTTCAGGTGGTGTTTCGTTGTGACAGGAATGATGTTTGCGTTGCTTGTGGACATTGACATACTGTACAATGTATGAGTGTGAGTCAGGAAGTATGGCACATTCCACAAGATGGAAGTTAAAAGAACATGCAGGAAACTCTATGGATGGAGCCTTAACACGGCACTAAAACTTATTTCCTTCTGAAGCCATCGCTAATATACTGTATATATATTATATAAATAAAATCTATTCTTTATGTTGATGCAAAGGTTTATCCAATCAGGGACCAGAAAGCTTTCCCATGGTCATGCACAATAAATTCATTTTAACTTGATGCATATCATTCCTTTCTAAATGCAAACATATAAATACTGAATGCTAGAACTTTTTCTTATTTCCTTAGTTCGACCATCAACAACACCAGGAGACATTCCAAACATTCACAGTTTTGGCAATATAGTGTAATCGTTTTGGTATTTTGCTTGTCAGTTAAGGTGCCATGTGTGGTGAGATACATTATTTTTCATTCTTAATGCCAAGAACACACACACACACACACAATGCATGTTGGAGCTCTACTATATTAAACTAAATACGGGGCACAAATAAGGACACAAAATGACATACACAACTATTTCGTTACAGAAATTGAGTTTTCTTTTTCCTCATTATCCATGAGGAAATGATCCATTAGCTTAGAAAGGAGCGGAGTTTGTCAGCAATTTTATATTGAATTACTATACAAAATCCATGGAGAATTACAATAGTCAGCACTCAGCAGGTTCAAATTTAGTAAATTACACAATCCATTTTGTATTTCTTTTGATGGTCGTGAAGATAAATGGTGATGAGGATGGTGATTATGATGAAGGGGAGTCTCATGCTGAGCCAATGGCAGGAGAGTACTGACCTTTACACTACACAGGTGAAGCAGCATTATGATTCGCCAACTCAAAGCACATCAAATCCTGAAGAGAAGGTCAGGGAGTCACTGAAATAGCATGACACAAATCCTCAAAACTTTCACTAGTCAACAGGAAACTCAAGTCTGGCATCTGACTGCTTTTTTGGTGCAGTTTTATCTATAAAGTGTGTATATAAAACAGAGGAAAGTATGCAGTGAAACAAGTATAAAATAGTAGATTTGACTTGATATTATTATTAAAATAACATTAACTTAAAGGGACAGTGCACCCAAATTTATGTCGTCATGTGGTTCAAAACTTGTATATGACACAAAAGATATTTTGAGAAACGTCTCAGTGGTTTTGTGGCCATACATTGGAAGTCAGTGAGGTGTTGTTTGGTTACTTATCAAATATCTTCTGGGTACCACAGAAAAAAAAGAAAGTCATACAATATTTCATAATATTTAAATATTCAACCCCAAAACAACTTTAGCTCTGTTGACAAAGATACAAGTCATTTTCTAAATGGTCACGACACTGACAGTGTTATTTAACACTGAAAGGCTGAACATTTTTACACGGCTAAAGCAAGCAAGCAGTTCTACCACACCAATGTCACGCTAACACAAAACATTTTAGTTTGCTATAATTTAAATGTGGAATTCTACAGTCAGATCCTAGTGCTGTGCAATAATAAGATTTAGTTGACAAGATTTTTATTTATCCCAGAAAACCTTGCTGGAATGACTAAGTTTAAGAAGTCTACATATTACAAAATAAAAAAACTGGTAATGTCATAAAATCATAAAAGCAAGTCAAGTGAACCTGGTGCAGTTTATTAATCGAGAAATATACAAACGTAAACAACTTGTTCAACCCTTCAAAAAATACGATGACAGAAAATCATATTCAACGCAAGTCAACAATGGCCTGACTAACACTAACTTATTCTTCTATGATGGATGTTAATGAGACAAATGATCACAACCCAACACTAAAGTTAGCATTGTGATTCCCTCAGGACCCACACATCATTCTTTTGGCAGAAACCATTTATTGAACCATTTTTATTTTATTTTACTGTAGATCCACATATGGCAAATGCTCTCAAAGCTAACATTACGCAACCATGACAGCAGACAAAAATGATTATCCCAGTCCTAATCATTTCTCTCTTCAGTACTGAAGTGAATTACGCCCCATCTACAGCTGATGTGTCCAGCAGACGCCTGCTGTATCACCGTGCTTTAATGCTGTGGACAGGTCACATTTAACAGCATTGATTTTTCTCTATAAAACACTAATAGATAAAGCAAAGAAGCGAAGAACTATCAGCCTCTAGCATCTCTGTCCTGTATTAATGTTATTATAGAAATGGATACCAGCATAGAGCTTCACTCCAAACCCTTCGGGGTTATACTGCAGTTTGGTTGTACAAATGTGTGATAATGGAGATTGTGTAAATATTGAATAATACACGTGGTTGATGTGGAACGTTGTTTACATGTCGCGGCTGTCATAATTTTTTGTGTCTTAAGCAACCCTGACAACCATACGATGGTCATGAATTGAACTGAATCAATTTTAGGCACTACAATTTCATGATTTAGCTTGCGAGATGTGTAATGATGAGACATGAGCCATATGTGAGTCACGGCTTTGTCAGGACGTTTTTCATGAATGTGGGACCACCATGATGCTCATAGCAAGCTATTCCCAGAAGTACAGGCGCGTTACATGCATGAGTGCATCTAGCTCAGGGATTCCCACTAACCCACTGACACCGTGGGCAGAAATCCATTGAGAGACTCTCTTTAGAAAACATGTACATCAACACATGAAAATGAGTCCTTCATACTGTGTGTACTACTACCATTATGCACATCCACGTTAAATGTTTCGGGGTATCATAGATTAAACTAAGAATTTTATGATTCAAATCATAGTCATTTTTTATCCCTGAAAGTGAACATATTGGGGAGAATTAAAAAAATCCTTTTACTAATTTTAGTGCTTGTTGCCTTTTTGCCAAGTCATCCACTTCTGAAATGAAAAGCATAGCCATTAATTAATTGACATATTTTATTTAATAATATTAAAATATGTCTATGCATCTTGTGTAACTTAACATATTTTTGCGGAAAAGTTGTAATCACATTTTTTATTGCTGTTGAGATAAGTTTGAGTTTTAAAAATATGTTGCTGTATTTTTTAACTTTTCTACTGTTTAGCACTTTTGGTTTTAAAAAATGATATATATGATATAAGTGATGTTTATAAATAATAAATTGAGTTATACATTTTGTGATTTTATCTCTAGCCTTCAATATCATTTTAGTCATTTGCAATTTCCCCTTTGAACAAATTTCGAAATTAACTTCAAGTTTATGTAAGCTATCTTTTAATCCCATACTAACCAATGTATAACTGTAGTTCTTAATGTCTATTCTTCTAGACCTGTTGTTAATTATTTTGTTTTACGAATGATAAAATGTATAATAATACAGATGAAATACCTGAACATGACCAATGCATATTTCTGTAAAAGCATACTTGATATCAGCACAACATGAATGACTCATGCACCTTCCCACATCAACCCATCAACACCTCCCAAAACTACTCAAACCAACACATTGTCTTTCACCAACTCCATGAACCCATTCGCCGCAAGCAGCTCATCATTGTTCTCACTGATCTATTACCATGCCAACAAGAATAGCGATGATATCGCTGCATGATGTAATTAAGGCTTACAACATGACCTTCGTTCTACCGCCACTCAGCATATTCTCCAACATGAGGACTAATAGAGAATAAAGTGCTCATAATGATAGCAATCGTGCGCCAGCTCTCTTTACCCCTAACCTTATTCTTTTGGTAAACCCTTAAATAGGTTTCTTTAAACGCTGACCAGGAGGTGTGAGTTAGTTAAAATGCTTAAGGACCCGCAGGTTTGTCATTACCCTAATGGACTGAGATCCCATTCTCTGAATTGAGCAATTTAGCTTAGTTTAGTTTAAAAAAGCAAGTGCTCCTCTATTTACACAACACTTACAGTATCAGCCTCATCTTGATACAGACAGTTTGAATGAAAATTAACAAGCAAAACCAGAGACAACCCACTGGATTTGACTACAAAGATCCCACAGAGGACAATACAAAGACAATGAAGACATTATTATGTTAAGTGTATCTACGTGAGCCTCTGGTGACCTTGGCATCTGCGCGAATTAACTAGACTAAGGACAAATAGAAATCCTCTCTCAGCCATCTGTACAACTACAGATCAATTCACCGAGAAAGGGAAACACATGGGGAATGGATCCAAGATCTAAGCTGTGTAAATAATATTAACCTGTAACCCGGATTTTAATACCAGCAACCGGCACTAACAGAATCTCCTTATGGCTTTTTGTTGTGAGTATGGTTAGTACACGAAAGCGCATACAAAATATCTTAAAGCAACAGTAGCCTTTCAACGAACAACGTGAGAAGCCTGCCAGATGAATAAAGCTCGGAAGCATGTTGGAAGAGCCCTCCACAGTCTGGGAGCGTAGTGAAGCGTGACAACCCTCGCTCATGTGGGGGATTGTAGCATATATAGGTCAACTCCACTCATGAGGAGGGCTTTCGAAGTTACAGTATGCTCCCTCTGGCATGCTGTGTGCTTTCCCATTAGCAGCCATCATGAGCAGCTTTCTTAAAAGACAAACTATTTTCATTAGTACAGGCCTGTGCGGTTCTGTTTTTCTGACCGACTTTGACATGGTTGGTCTCGTAAAAAAACGATGTAGCGTCATGCTGTTAACACAGATTATATCTGGAGTCTTGCTTTTGCATGTTTGTCGGTCTTATTGTAGATAGATTATTGTACTTTTCGGTGTATTTTGAAAAACGATATTTTATTTATTTATTCATTCATTATTTTGGTCCTCACTGAAGACTTTTCACAGTAAATAAAAATAGTTCTAAATATATTAAATTACAATGAATATTGTTCTAAAAGCAGAAAATCGTGTTGTTAAATTCGCAAAGCTCTTTCTATTAATCCTGTACCGTATGCGACAAGTTGCTTTTGTATGAATGAAGCCAACTTGACTTGGCCACGATGTAATACTGTTTGACATACATGAAATAAACCTGCTTCCAAGCAGGTTTAAGCTAATGGACCTGTTGCTAAGACAACAAGTCCAGGATAAGCGTCGAGGAACCGAACAATCCAAGATCATGCGAATTCGTCAACAATCAAATCCAAATAACTGAATTTGTGAGGTACGGAGAATAGACCCCAGATGTCACAGCCCGGATTACCTCAGATAAAATAAACATACTGCTCTCTGTACCACGCTTAAACTACTTCCTCATTAATGGTCACATGGCAAAGGTCCTTGCTGCAACCAAAGATTCTTAAAGGGACATGACCAAATAATTTAAATCAAAGGTTTGCTTAAATTGAAATAAGAACTCTAACATATTACGTGATAACGGAACAAACAAAAAAACTCAAAAGTTCTTCAATCTTCAAAAATCTAGTTTTTATAATGTTAATGTTTTTTTAGTTATTATTACTTAATCAAAACAACCCAACTGCACTTTGATTTGTATTACTAGGAATGCACAATAAAAAACACGATTATTGATTTTCTTTTAAACTGAGTTGTCTATTTCTGCAAATGAACTCTTCACATCTCTTTACAATAAGGTTAGAGTTAGTCTACAGTCATTGCAATTGTTTGTATAAACAATACCCAGAAGCAAAAATGTCTGCTCATGTAAATACATTAATGACTGTCCCAGAATGCAATGCCTAAATAAAAACCAGCATCTTGTGTTGACAAACCTAATGGGCAATCCTGAAACTCACTCCTGTAACCTCACAAGCAATAAAGACTTAACCCACTGCATTATAAATGTAAATCTTTCTCATCTTCAACACAGTGTTAAAACCCCTAATAAAATGAGTTTGTTCTTCCTCTCATTACATTAATCCTTTTGATGTTTTGTAGCTTATTCTTGGCTTTGAGTCAGGATTTTTGTCAACTCTAGGCAGTCGCTTTGGATAAACGTATCTGCTAACGAATAGGCCTAAATGTAAATGATATTACCAGATCAGTGCACAAATACTGGAAGCATATGATGCAAATAATGTGTTTTGGCTGAAAGTTTTCATATAGGGAATTTAGGGATCTTTTGACACATGCTACAATTGTGAAACCACCTCTCTAAACATTACTGCCACATTACTGGAAGAAACGGGTATCGGGTGACCAAACCAGACGTTTTGAAATGGCTTAATGCACATGACAAGAGCATGTTTGATTGGGTTATCCTCTGTCCTATTATGGATGAAGTCAGTAAGAAAGGCTTCATATTACCAACACTGACTGGAACCCAGCAAATTGAATCCTTGGCTTCCTTGAGATGTCTGGCTGCAGCATATGCTTTAAAATCCAAAGGGAAGTCTGTGGGATAGCTTTACACCCAGCACAGCGAAGGGACAACAAGTGTATGCCAATGTTAAAACGTTATTTTGAACCGCATTGCTAGTTCTGTTAGTCTAAAGAAAAGTTACCCAAAGCTATGACAGAACCCACATTAAATCGACTAAATCGGCCATTCTAAGGAGAAGTTGCACACTTATTATATAAATAATTTAAAAGAGAATTACTGATTGAAATTGAAACTACAATAGGGCTTTCCCGCTATTTTTGGTGCACATTATAGTAAAATAAGACAGGATACACAGCATACATTTTCTTTGGTATTGTGTTATTGTAAATGCACAGTATATTGGTTACACTTTAACCCTGATGGCTAGAGGGATGCGAAAAGAGGATCATGCTCAAATCCACTACGTCAACATCACTACCCTGTGTCATGTGCTTTTCATTGGAGGGAAGACAGAAAAGCACAATGCCAGAGGAGAGAAAGAGAGTCCCCGCTATCCGCATCAGTCGCACTGTGAGTGTCTATTAATTCTCATTAATACACAAATCAACACATACACACTCTCAAACACACGATACTTGACACAATAGCATCTTTAAACGACCGGCTGCTTCAAGTGCACATACACATCGACAATGAAGAGCGACTTTACGCACCTGAGACAGCACGACCTGTCTGTGAATCATGCTCCGACCGCGAGCCTAAAACCCAAAGACGACTATTACGTCCATAAGTATCCAGCGAACATCCATTTCGACCCGTACAAGCGAGAACCCGCCGTCCGACGATCGCCACTCTCTCGCCGCATCAGCACCACGGACAGCAACCAATCACGAGCCGTAATTTCTCAAACGCACTGCCGTGACTCCGCCTCCAGCCTAGCCCCTCCCACCAAGCGTCGTCTGTGTTGTATTTATTGCCAAGATGTTCCTGGCTGTTAATCCCAGAGAAAACGTTGCGGTGAATTACGTGGGAATAAATTAATGAAATATATTTTAAAGGTTAAATAGGCCTAATGAAGTTCATAAACAGTACATTCAAACATATTCTTCACATTTACATTCATTCGAAAGGACTGATAACAGTACAGATGTAATAATGCGTGTTGGTGGAAATATATAAACGGAATATATTAGAGGAAACTTCAATGTTAAAAAAATAAATTAAGAAAAATAATTTATTTCATAATAGCCTACTTTTAGGTCACTCAGCAAAATGTATTAGAAGTGCAAAGATGTATACCTGAATAAATTATACATAGAGTGCAGTGACTACTACAATGCAGCACAGTGTAGCCTACTACAGCTTGAGTTCATTTACTTCTGGAAAGGATTTTTAGTATGTATACTTTCTGTGCCTTGGTACAGATTTTAATATAATTAATATAAATATATATTTACAAAATCCCCACACCCAGGCACAAATGTAATATATCCGTATGTCATGCTCTATAATCTTTACCAATTAGGGTAATATTTAAGAAATATAGATATCCCATGTGATATACCTACTTCTTATGTATTATGATCAGAGGAGAGTGGAATTCAATGTTAATTGGATAAATGGCTGTTGAATGTATTCAGATATTGCTACATTTAGTTTAAAACAACAACAACAACAACAACAATAAAAGGAAGTGATTATGGGCAATTGAATTAAAAGGAAATGCAAAATGTTAAATAAATGATTGGCTAAAAATAGGCGATTTAATATTTTAATATAACGAAGAGGTATTGTGGCTTGAAGAAAAACACTTAAATTGCCTCTTGAGGTCATAGAGGACGACACGACGAAAATAGAGCAACAGAGACCTCTAGCGGACACCTGCCGGTATCGCAGCTTCGTGCTTACATTCTGTTTGCAATCATTATTATTTATTGAAAAATAAAATATCTAAAAAGGTTGAGCAGTAAGCACACAAAAGGTTGCGCAGTAAACATACCACAGTACACTAAATCTATAGATTTCTGACATAAATGCCAAAAAAGGGCTATTTTAACTAAACCAGAAAAATTCACTATCAATCACTAAACAAGCGCAAAAAAAATCACTCATTGCACATGGGCATGCAGTTCTGTGTCAGGGTCTCTAGGGTGAACACGTGAACCAAAATAAGTCCAATGACACATTTTGACAGCCTGCATGCAGACATTCACAATGAAGAAATTCGATATTTAAGATAAGATATGATGTAGTGTGATGATTTTAGAACATGAGATACAGGGTTGGTTCAGTGGGTAGTATTGCTGTTTCACATCAAGAAGGTTCCTGCTTCGTGTCTCAGCCAAGACAAGACGCCTTTCTGTCTGGTTTGTGTCAAAGTGGGTTCTTCATGGTTCTCTGATACTGGTTTGCTTCCAAAAAGATATGCAGATTAGAAGAATTGGAGATGCTGGCTTTAGGTGCGTGCAAGAGAGGGAGTGAATGAACTTAATGGTTTCTGCCATGAATGCAGCAATAGAGGCTGGCATGCTTTAAACAGGAAACATGGTTCTTTTGTAATGTGTAAATTGATATATCCTTGCTTAAAAATAATTGAAACAAAAGAAATGTTGATTGTAATGGTTTTAATGGAACGTTAAGGTGTCTGTGGGTCTGCTAATGTTTTGGGTTCTGTTAGCGAGATGGCGACCAATCAAATGCCATTACAAAAGGGTACATATATTTGGTAATTGTATTAATAGTAAAGAGTTGAAGGTGTAATGGAATTTGTAATAAATCCACTAGAATTTGTTTTTTTCAGCCTGTTATGCAACCTGTTATGCATTTAAACCAGTATAAAAACAGCCTCCTAAAACTCACAGAAACCACAAACAACAGGCTAAAGGCGCGTTTTAAACGAAGAAAAAAGAGAAAAGTGACAGGCAGACAAATGACAGGCACCATGTAGTATGTGACCAGAAACAATAGGCTAACTGTTCCCTCCCTCCTGTCAACTGTGTTGGAAATCAATCCAGTGGAGCTCCGCCAGATAGTAGCACATGAACTCCGCTAGAGGGCAGTCTGGTCATTTCTCATTCTCCCCTTTTCCTTTTTTCTCTCTGTTTCCCATACCCCCTTTCCCCCCTCACGAAACTCTTTCGTAATGCAAAAGTGTTTGTCTTTTCCACAAGTGCCGCCGCTGGACCAGAAACAGAACTGCTTGTGTCCTTTGTACGGGAGCTCGTCTCATCATTACTGGCTGAGAATATTACATCATGAGGCCTGCGGTTTAAATGGAGCATCTCCCGTCCGCATGGAAAGAGCAAATCAAACTGAATAGCGAAGAGAATATCCCTGCAAAGTGCTTCCTCTCAGATCAAAGAATGAAAGGCTTTGCCCCTTATTCACTCACAATGATTTGAAATTTTGCCATAGTGCTTCAGAGGAGAACAGATTCTTGAACTTTCCCTTCATCCTTTCTCCTCCAGGCCCCGCGTCCTTGCTGGGACACACTACAGGAGAGGAACATGAAATAGATCGTCCCATACATTTGATGGTTGTACAAACCACCCGATGTGTTGGAAACACAGAAGGTATAGGCTACTTTGCTGCTTCGCTTAAACACACACACACATACTTCACCGCCTGTTAGCTGTTCTCTTTGTGCGTGCAGATTATAGCTGGTGAAATGTCCCACCTTCTATGTGCGCGATGTACTATGGTGTCGGTGAGATCGAGACAGTTATATTATAATTACCACACAGCCTCCGGAGACCACACGCACACATCACTTTTTTTTAGTTACACGCCACCAGCAACATCATTAAGTCAAGTCACACTGCCTTTTTTCATCATGAGATGTTGTGTTTTTGGATCACTCTTTATATGGAGAGACTCTAGGTACCACCCTTTTTATGTTCGGATACTAGTATTGTGATCAACCCCAGCCCTAGAGTTGAGCATATAATATGCCATGCGTTTACATGTGGTGCAACTTATTTTTTAGGATGAAAGAGAATTGAACAAAAGGGTTGTTGGTTTGATGTTTGAAAAGCTTTTTCTATTATGTGTTTTTTTATCAGAGTATGCATAAGAACACTGTAAAAAACGTGGTTAAACGGTAATATTCTGGCAGATGGGATCTTTTTGTAAAGTAAAATGACATGTTTCAGTATTTTGAATATGTGAAAATTCTGTAAAATAAAACAATTTTAGAAAGGTTTTGTTACAGCAGTGGCATTGCCTTGATAACTATTAAGCAGTTTAGTTAACAATAAAGGGATAGTTCACCCAAACGTCAGACAGTGAATTTAAATAAGTTCTGCAAAACAAAACTCTTCCTGCAAAACAAAAAATTATATATTTTGGGAAATGTCTTTTGTGTCCATACAATGGAAGTCAATGGGGTCCCATGTTGTTTGGTTACCAACGTTCTTCAAAATATCTTCTTTTGTGTTCTGCCGAAAGTAGAAAGTCATACAGGTTTGGAATGCATGAGGACGAGAAAATGATGAGAGTATGTGAACTATCCTTTTAATGTGACACCAGG
This sequence comes from Triplophysa siluroides, assembly GCA_006030095.1. Lineage (NCBI taxonomy): Eukaryota > Metazoa > Chordata > Actinopteri > Cypriniformes > Nemacheilidae > Triplophysa > Triplophysa siluroides. Next base: position 424,076 of record VCII01000197.1, on the reverse strand, counting down.
CTAAGGAAATCGATGGTACCTTTGGAATAAAATGCACAATGAGACCACGAATACATATTACAAAACTAAAGTCATTTTGATTTCACATTGACTTCAAGCTCAATACGCTGAATTTATTAATTCAGATCACTTATTTCCTTTCATTTTATCAGGGAAGTCAACTAATGAAATGAGGGTTATGTGGCATCTGGAGAGAACAGCTGGGCCACATCAGAAATCGCAGCATCCTCTCCACACCAACTGTCCATATGCGTCTGCGGTGTATAGCAGCTACTGACACTGCACTGCTGGAGTTTAAACACTGACCATTGGACAGACATACCGTTAAAATTGTTATGAATAATAATCTCAATTCTGTACACACACACAGAATGTACACATCTGTTAAGCTCACTGTCTACACATCCATAGATATAAATATCCATATACCCATCATTCTGTCTTTAGACCTCAGACAGCACATTTACAGCTCACACACAAGCACGCAACACAAGCTCCAATCAGATTGCATGAAGTAACTATTGGGTCATAGAACACACATGTGTTTTAGTTTTAGTATTAAGATAAGATAAGTTATTAAACTGTGAACAACAATTCACCTATTCAATTCTTTTTACCCCTACTATATGAAAACATGTTTTAAGGCTTAAGTTTCAGGTCAAAGAACATGTGATTTCCTCAGGCAAAGCATTAAATAGCACTGCCTTAAACTGCCCAAAGACGAGGTTAAACAAAACCTTGACAAAATGGCTGTTTTATAAAAGTGTTACCAAAAAAAGGGAGTCCAAATCGTATTTGAAAAAGACAAAAGATCTGAAATAAGGTACGGAGGTAGTGCAGACACATGTATGCAATGCAAACGTGGGGGGGTGGTGGTGGTCTGAGAGCTTGTGTTTGTGGAAGATGCAGCAGATCACTGGCACGGCGACATATTTATTGTGACTGTACAGCATCACTACACCACTGCAGTCCACAACAAGCTCTTTAAAATGCAGAAGGTCTGATCATCTACACTGGGTGATATATCACCGCTTATGATGCGGTTTTCCATCCTTTGATGAATTTCTGCTGCAGTAATTAATGTACACTAGATATGTTACAATGTATCGTGGTCATGAACATGCACAATATTGTTATCGTGCACGCTTCATGACACCCTGAATAATTGCAAGTTCCTTATTTTCTGGACTGTTTACATTATAAATTATATTTTTTATATTATGAAAGCTAAATTAAAATGCTCCTGGCTTTGAGAAGAAATGAAGCAGACATTACATAAATGTCTGAATAATAATAAAAGCATGGATGCTGTTATGGTAAAGCAGAGGTCGAATATGATTTTTTATGCCAAACGTGCCGACTCAGAAAATGTTATACAAAATATTATCGTTCTTTTCCTGTTGTGTTGTTTTGCTTTTGAATCCGTTCAAAGCAGTTGGTTACTTAAGATATTTATTTTTTTATTTAAAGGAGCAATGTCGAGGTTTTAGCGGCATCTTGCAGTGAGGTTGTGAATTGCAACCAACGGCTCACTCCACCCCTCCCTTTCGAAGCCTTACGGTGGCTGACACAAGACTAAGATTTTGTCACGTTTTCGCTTCTTTGCCCACGGAGATAACGTATTTACAAAATGCGCTCTGTAGAGCAGTTTGTCCGTTTAGGGCTACTGTAGAAACAACATGGTGGATTCCATGTAAGGGGACCCGTGGTGTATGTAGGTAGAAATAGCTCATTCTAATGTAATAAAAACACAACGCTTCATTATGTAAGGTCTTTATACACCTCTGAACACGTAGTTATGTATATCATATTGTTTTTTGTTCAATAGAGTTTTGCTTGAAATACAACTCGAATCTGGCAACTATTTGCGTTACTAGCATTCCTGTAGCTCCGACACTAGCGCATGATGCTAGCAATGCTGTTTCAATTCTAAGGTACATGTAAGTGTAAATGTCGCTAGAAGTGTATTCCAAATGTAAATGTGTTTAGGGCATTCCAATGTATTTACACGTGCAACTAGCCAACAGAGGAATATGAAGTTCCACACAAAAATAAACACGCTCGCACACACAAATGCGCTTCCTCTTTAAGCTCAAACTGAGGGTGAGCAAGCACATCTCTCCCTGCAGGTCCAATTTCATGCTCTCAGCATTAGAATAATTTGTTTGGCAGCGAAAGCACGCGCGCACGGGGGGCAGTGTAGCCATCACCACAACCTGTTTGATCTTCATTAGTGACTCTGAGGGTGAGCATAGCTCTTCATTCTATGAACTAAAGCCTGGGGAAATGGCTGTACATCACCGGACGTGGAACGCTGAAGTCTGCAGATTGGCCGGAATGGATCTTTCTGCCTGCGTGGGAAGGCGGTAGGGGGTCTCACCGGGAGGTTTATGAGCCGCAGCCCCCTCATCTAGAACGCCGGACGTGGTCCTTCAACAGGCGACACAGACCCCGACTGACGAATGCTTCTGTGGACCCTCCCAGCTGCTTTCATATTGATTATGGACTGAACCATAGACCACCACGGCCTGGGGGGCACGTTGAGATTTGAAATGACGGATAAGAGGAGACATCGCAGCAGGCCGCTAATCGGATCCCAGTCTCCTCTCTTTACAGAATTTTTTATTTGTGCCCGTCGAGGCGTTTTTCACATCGGATGATTTAGTGTGTGTCGTGGGATTGTATTTATCACAAATGTTATTTACAGTACGGGCCTTTTTAAAATCATAATGATTAAGACTGGTAGACCGTGGCGAAAGTAATATTTCACAATCCTTTATTTTGATATCCTGATTACTTAAAATTAGGCCTAATTTTAGCTTTTTTTCTCTAAAACATGTCACATAACGCCATTAAAATGACTTGTGACGGCTGTTTCATGTTGACTTTAACATACAAATGCCCATTATTTCTCATTATTCTCTCTCTCTCTCGCGTCACATTATATTTACACTCTACCCAAAATGAAACAGGCGCATGTGAAATCTGCAACCTGGCAATTTAAGCCATTTAGCAGTCAACAAAGTCCACAGCATATTGAGCGATTATTTTTACACATCAGATTAGTGGTCAGAGACTCCAGGAGAGGGGAAGACTCTCTCTCATAATGCAGCTTGTCCAAACAAATGGCTGATAGTGTTGGCAGAATAAGCATCACAATATTTCGTCTGACACCTCCATTTTTGGGGGATGTCACAGGTGAATAATTGTGACGGGCGGAAATAATTGGCTTTTTATTCGCCGTCATTTCGAAGCTTACTTGGAATTCTGGGGTGGACAGTTTTTTTGTCACACATTTGACAAATTGTATTTTATATTTCTAAGCTAAGTTAGAAATGTGCTAGCTTAAACCTATAATGTTGTTGTTCTTTTGTTCTGGTTCTTGTTCCTTATCGATCCTTTTCCATCAACAACTAAAAATTCTCTCGTCATTTTTTCACTCTCATGTCATTTAATACCTGTGTATGTCTCGTTCTTCAGTGGATCACAAAAGAGGATATTTAGAGAAATGTCTCAGTGGATTTGTGTTCATACAAAGTCAATAAGAGTCAATGTTGAGCAACAATATTTTCCCTTGGGATCCACAGTAGCTCATAAAAAATTATTTAAAATGACATAATCTAATTTTTGTTTTTAAAAAGCCTTTATTTTCAGGCTACCTGTAACGGTCGGTTATGGTCATCATTTTACGTACCACAGGAATAGATATTTAAGCATGCATGTCATAGTTTATTACAATAACAGTACATATGTCAAATGACCTGTCTAACCTTTACACATACAGTGCCTTGCAAAAGTATTCATCCGCCTTAATTTGATTCACATTTTGTTATGCTGCTGCCTTATCTTAAACTACTTTAAATAATTTTTTTTTACATTGATCTACACTCCATGCACAATAATGACAAAACAAAAAACAGATTTGTGACAGCTTTGCATATTTATTAAAAATAAAATAATTACATTGCATAAGATACCTTAACTCAGAAGATGGTTAAAGCACCTTTACACATCTGCATTTGGCAATTTTCAGCTGTTCTTCTCCTCAGATCCTCTCAAACTTTGTCAGGTTGGATAGAGATCATCAGTAGACAGACATTTTCAGGTTTCTACAGAGATGTTCAGTTGGGTTCAAGCTCAAGCACTTGCTGGGCCACTCAAGGATATAGACGGAGTTGTCCATTAACCACTCTTGCATTGTTTTAGCTGTGTGCTCAGGATCATTGTCATGTTGGAGAATGAACCTTCTGCCCTGTCCGAGGTTCTGAATGTTCTGGGCTAGGTTTTCATGATCATTATCTCTGTATTTTGTGTCGATGAGCTTTTCTTCTACTTTGACAAATGGCCCAGTCCCTGCAGCAGAAAAACACCCCCACATCATGATGCTGTTTCCACCACACTTTACTGTTGAGATGGTATTGTACAGGTGTGAAGCAGTGCCTGGTTTTCTCCAGACATGATGCATGAAACTGAGATTCATCAGACCAGAGAATCTTGCTTCTGACAGTTTGAAAGATTCGTTGAAAAGTACGTTTTTGCATATTTAAAGTTTTCATCTGTCTTCTGCCATAAAGCCCAGATTGGTGGAGTGTTGCAGTGATGTTTGTCCTTCTGTAAGTTTCTCCCATCTCCATATATGATCATGGAGCTCAACTAAAGTGATCATCAGCTTCATGGTCACCGCTCTAGCCAAGACCCTTCTCCATCGATAGCTCAGTTTGGACAGGAGGTCAGCTCAAGTAAGAGATCTGGTGGTTCCGAAGCTCTTTCATTAAGGATTAATGGAGATCTGTGTCTTGATACAATCCTGTCTCAGAGCTCTACTGGCAGTTCTTTTGACCTCATGTCTTGGTTTTACTTTTGAAAGTAGTTTAATATAAGGAAGCAACATAACAAAATACGAATAAAATGAAGAGGGATAAATACTTTTGCAAGGCACTATATTTGTTACTCCCATGTTCACAACACGATGGCTAATTTTGTCTCTATCCCCAGTCCATGTAGTCAAACGTCAGATATAATCCAACAACACAAGAAAAATATGCCCGTCTCTCGCACGTTGAAGCCATACCCTGGGCTCGACAGATGAGGAGTTCGTCTGATGGGCGACATATTCAAACAGACCCAGAAGAGAAACCCCCCCCACAAAAACCCTCTGACCAGACTTTGACCTACAATCTGCAATGCCTCAAACCTTAGCCCTCCATGTTTTCTTATCTTTATTTTCTACAATTGCCCAAATCACCTGAATCGTCTGGCCTCAGGTTAATAAAGAAGGAAAAACAGGGCAACGATATGTCAATTTCTATATTGGCCAACAGAACAGATGGGCGCAACCTACCCTCTTACTGACATCCTGGCCAATCAGGCAAGCCATCAGTCATGTCTCGGCTCGCAGGGGCGTGCTCATTAGTTAATTATACGGCCTGTGAATATTCACCCCCGTCCGCCCGCTTCGTGGTCACTTGGCCTGCCCACTCCAGTTAAATCAAAGCCAGAGGACGCCTGCCGCCTTCCTTGCACAGAGCTGACATGAATGTTAAATATGTGCAAATATATTTTTTTATGATGCTGAAGTAGATTTATAGGGAGTTTGTGACTTGTTGTTTGGGTGAAGAGGACGTGGAATGAATTAGCCGCTGGTAGTTTTATAAATGTTGTGTTATTGGTGTACATCTTATTTCTAGAGTTTTATGATGAGAATGATTGAGATCTAAAAAGTAATTTACAGTGTGTCATTTTTGCAGTTTTAAAATAGTTTATCCTATACCAGTTGTTTAGACTGTAAATACTTTTTTTTTTTTTCGTTTTTTTATTGCATTTTTAACAGTTTTGGATTTCTCAAAACAGTGTAAACGAAGTGGTTTTGTAGTGCAATCGCAATAATATGTTTGTTGGAGAACATCTTTCCAACCAATGGTGTGAGTTAAGGGCTGGACTACTTGTTTGTTTGACCAATGGCAGATGAAGGAATTGTTTGTCAAGAAAAAATTATGATTTGCTCATCAGTTTTAAACAAGTTATTTTTTTAAATTGCAGTAATATTTAATATTATCATAATTCCGCACTAGGGGTGTCACAATATACTGGACAAAAAATGATAATTAAAACGTGATTATTGCTATTACGTTAATTCTATTATCGTAAATAATTAAGACCCCATTTGAAGTTTTGCCTTAAGAGACACAATGGTTACAAACTCATTCTCTCTCTCTCTCTGCCTCCCTACACTCGTATTCCAAGTGATTCATCGACCAGAAAGAGAGAAAACACTTTAAAGACATTATAAACAGTTAAAACACACAGCTATTGCAATAATGTAATTATCATGAATTCTTTCGGCCACGATAACCTGATATTGTGACAGCCGTTTACAACACACATCTTTATTTGCATTCAAAAAGAAACTGTACACGTGTGCTTCCAATTTGCTAAAACCTGTGCCAATAGTCTATCTGTTGGCAAATTAACTATCAAGTGCATAATTTATCATGTTGGGACAGTACATTGCTTCAGGACTATTGATTTCTAAGGAGAGAACTGGTTTAATTCTTAGCTTTGGACATGCAGAAGCATTATGAGTAATTGGAGTGCAGCCCCAGCCGGACAGAAGGGCGCAAAGGACTCGCAGCAGAATTTAAGATTAATTATTGCTGTAAGGAGAATCAAACACACCGGGGGAAATCTGCCCTGACAACACAGGGGGGGAAATGGTACGGTTTCTGAGTTTTACACCTCACACTTAGAAAAGATCTCACAGGAAGAGCCAGAGAGAAAATGCGCTTGTTCAGTAACATGAAAGAAAATACATTGAATTAAAATAGCATTGAAATATCAGTGCCTTTATAAAAAATATGCATGTTGTACAAGTGGTATGATTTTGTTCAACTTTCCAAAATTTAAAATTATATAGGGACCCTAAGATTACACAGATTGACATTTGCAAAACGAAACCCAGAGCTTGCAAAGCAACGAAAGAATTATGCTAAAGTTTATGTAAGTGAGATTTTTAGGTTGTTTATAAAATATAAATATGCTTTCATTGAAAAAACATAAAGATGATCTTTAACAAAAGATTTGGGAGGGTTTAACAAGGTCAGATTTTATGATGTTTATAACCCCTTTAAACAATACACAATACGATGTCTGCTTTGTGACACAAGAAGTATTTAGGGAATTTTGTATTTTACATTTAAGTTATTGCTAAATGAAGAGGATATAATCAGAAGCAGTGACGTCAGCAGACATGTAGTCATTTCCCTTCATCCAAACCAAACCAAAATAAAGAAATAAAGATCCATTAGGATGTTGAGAGAACATAAGGGTGGAATACACTACACGACTTTTAATATCTGAACAGAAACTAGACTTAACACACTTGCAGACTTTTTGAAAGTTTGCAAACAGGGCATCACACACTACGACTAGCGCAGACTTTCTACCAGATAGAAGTCCAGACAGAAAATCTGAGCGAAAGTCTTGTAGTGTATTCCAGCTTTTACAGAGAGGATTTCAACACTGTACAGGGCTATTTGTTGTAAAATAAATAACTCAGCAATTCAAATTGGTTAACTAACAAATGCAACAAATATTCCCTCTGAAGAGTTCAAATGAAAGGCGTCCCTTGAAGTGAAAGAAAGGTTGAGTGGAAGCATTTTAATCAATTCAATCAGTGCAAAGTGGCAAGTAATTATTGTAATTGCTAAGAATCATGTTATTTACAATAATATCACCTAATAATTAGCACATTCCCAGGGAGGCTTAGTTTGACCTGTGGGACGCCCTGAACATTAATAGACATTATTTCATTTCTCTTGTAGTTTTTTATATGATCTTTAGCACAGTTGGTGCATTATAAATTGTCAGCACAGTTTTAAGCTAATTAGATTGCTTGTTGATATAAGAACTTGTGTAAGCTCTGCCATCTGTCTATTCTTTGCTGTCTATGTGCACATAAAGCTGTGTAAGATTACAAAACTTCAGAACAAATAGAGATTGAAACGTATGGTTGGAAAACAAATCTTGACCAATTGAATCAGAATAATTTAATTAGTAAATTAGTTTAATTATGAATCAGTTCATTAATCATTTAACTCACTTGGAACCCCATAAACTAGATGAGATTACTTTTCTGAAATACGCTTCAGTAACAATTATTTCGTTATTTATAGATCTGGGCCGCGTTTCCCGAAACCTTCTTAACGTCGTTCTTAAGTTATACCTTAAGCTGTATCTTATCGTTAATATGTGTTTCCCGAAACGTTCTTAGTTAAGTATACCTTCTGTAAGTCATACGTTCGGAAGGTTGGTCTGGAGCGCTCTTAGCTACACCTTATCGCCTTTGATGGTTCATACCGCTATGCAAAAAGCTTTTCTACATCGCAGTTTAATTTCACATATAAAATTTTATATTATAAATTTTACATTTTACTTTAATTTTTTACATTTTTACTTTAACTTAGTTTTTATTTTACAAATAAAATACTCGGGTTTAATACACTCAGTGTAGGCTATTGAAGTGTTTTCATGAATAAAATTGTCATACACTGATGGTTGTTAGCGTTTTTAATTACAGCCATTTATCCCAAGGCACATCAGTTGGCAAACCATTTGACAGGAAAGGCGTAGTCTATATAAGGGAATGAATGTTATGGGGAGTTGGCAGCGAATACTTGTCCTAAATCAAAGACGGTGGCGTCCTCGGAGCCAGTTAGTGTATTTGCACAATTTCATTAGAGAACATTTTAGTCCCCTGGCTACCATGTCAGAAGAGAACATTCTACACAAATGTAGCCTGGCACGGGAGCAAACTCTGCAGCTCTTGCATCTTGTTGGCCCAACTTTGTCGAGACAAACTCTGCTCCCATCAGCCCGCCGCATGGCGGTTCTTCATTTTCTGGAGGTGTTGGGGGATGAATATGGGCTGAGAAAGACCTCGGTGTGGCGGTGCATTCACTCAGTGACAAACATCCTGCTCCGTCAACCCTACATACGCCTTTCGCCAGGCACGACGTGATGGAGGCACATCAAGGCTTCCATGCCATTGCGGGTGTCCCGCGAGTGATTGGCATTCTGGATGGGACACTTATCCCTGTACACAAATGAGTGATTTAAGCCAATAATGTGAATCAACACAGATCGTGGAGAACATTACCACACGATGGCAAACTATAAGAATATAAATGACCCTTTCAAAAACAAGCGAAGCCAAACAGCCAGTTAATGTAGATGGTTAACGCAGAAAACGTATGGCCGTGAGGGTGCGGGATCGGACACTTTTATAAATGTATAAATACACACACACACACACACATATTTCTTTCTTTATTTATACTATTTCAGTGAGCCCCGATAAATGCAATTTCTACTATTTCTAAAGCGTTTATTTATAATCAACATTATATAGTCCAAGTTATGTTTAAAAAAAAAAAGAATTACATTTAGTTGTGAACAAAATAAATTGCTCTGACAATTACGTTATATGAAACTAATTCCAAATATTTAAAGGAACAATATATTTTCGGTGTTAGTTGCCTATATTTTGTTCAAACCATCCCAAATCGTTCAGACACACTGACCTGAAGGCAAAACAGTGAGTCTCATGTAAAAAATACATTAAGTATTAATGGTTTAGCGGGCTAAATATGTTTTCAATACAAATTGAGCACATTTTTAACATACAATATATTAGTGGAAGACCGTCAGATCATGCACTACAGCACTTTAACTTACTGTATTTCCTTTAAAAGCTATATTTACAGCCCAAGCTTGTTTTAATCACTGCATTAGAGCAGATGAGTCATCTCTTCCAATTAACTGAATCACAATAGGCATTGAAAGGACACAACCTCATTTGCTTGTATCCAAGACGTGTCTGAAAAAGAGGCAAATAACTTTATTTTTATTAATTATGTTCAAACTATTGTTCGAAGTGACCTTACAAGTCAGTTAGTTTTATCACTTTAGTTTGCCCTCAAGCTTGTGGTAAATTCAGACAAGAGAAGTTTTTTGAATGACAGGATCATTATGTTTCTATCCAAGCTGCAAATTTAATTCATATAAAAATTTGAACACACTTGGTGATAAAAGTGGCCAAATAAACGTGATGGCTCCATTATGCTATGATTAAATCTTTTCCATATCATTTTCTCAATGACGTACAACAGAGCTATCTTGCTACCTAAAGTATTTTCCCTATGCATTTTTCATACAGATAAAAATATATGAACCTGCAAGTCAGTTTTGTAGTAAATCACAGTCATCTCACAGTCACACACACATAATTTCACTAATGATTTGAAAAGATGACCATAAATAAAAAAGAGTTTACAAAAAGAAATATTCACAAACAGTTCAACCATTTGAAAACCATGACGTGTTCTTGACAGGTAGCTTTTTAATAAAAAATACACAAACATTCCAGGTATGAAATGGTGCTACAAATATATTTATTCCGGAAACTTTGTAATAAAAAAGCTTAATATTTATATATTTAAAAATCCAAGTTCTTCCTACGTTATGAGCTTGTGCAATAATTTTTTGTTGTTGAATTTAACATAGATTTTTATTCCAAATGCTGTGAAATGTAATATTATTTTTATATTTGTATATATAAAAAAAAATGTATATAGTAACACTACTGTTGGTCAACGAAATAAGCGGCAGATTTTGTAATGTGGTGTTCTTTAAAGCAGCCCTAACACACAGGGTTTCTGACAATCTCATATAAATCTTGCGTATCTATAGAGTAGCATTGCATACTTCGAAGAGTATTTAGTTTGATCACATTTATAAAAAGATAGACACAGCTTTACGATTGTTTATGAAAACATTCGCCGCCTGCAGGGGGGGAGGGGTAGGCTGAACCAAAGCACGTGCGCACCTATTGTCAACAAAACACAGACATCAGTTTCACTCACCGCATGCGGTTCATGTCCGGCATCTTTTAGCGCTGGGACGGCTCCATATATCAGTTTCAAACGATCTCCAAATCCAGCGTTATATCCAGAGTTTATAAAACATTCATCACCCAAATGTAGTGAGCAAACAAACACCTGAACTTCGCGAACGTTTGCTCTCTCTCTCCTGCGTACAAGTGAAAGTGACGTCTGTGCATGTTCCTTCTCCTGCTCTCCTTGCGGCCGTGTGCTTTTCCGGGAGAATTGTCCGATAAGGGACTAAGAAAAAATTGTTACGAAACAGTTTTATATGTTCGAAAAAAACTTTCATGTAAAACCTGTACCATCGCTTGGGTGAGGGTATTGAGCACAGAATTACTACGTAATACGCCCAACTCGTTTTTTGACAAGCTGACCATGTTAAGCATGAGAAGACAGCATGTTTAACATTGTGAAGAAGTCCGAATGCATGAAGACCGTTGCAGGGCCACTTTAAGGATCTGTCCAGGGTCATCTTTCCTTGCAGATGGAACATCTTGTATAAAGAGTATAATGGGAGCCGGGAAGCAGGGTATATTGAGTAAAAGGTGTAGTTTTGTTACATGGATTGTTCACATTTAAACAGTGCTTTCTCACTTCGGTATTGGTTGCGTCTGCAGCAGCATGCATTGCAAAGCCATTGTGGTATTCGAATAAACACGGCCAGACAGAAATACACAGAAGACACTGCATCACTCACACATGTCATTCTTTTCAGTGCACACATGTACTGTTTATGCATGTTCAGATTGTTATTTATTGCACCTAAGTCACAAAACTCATGTTCATTTTAGCATTTCCGAATACATTTTTTAAATAAAGTTTCAACTTTAGCTAACATTAACTTGAGCTGATGCACCATAAACTAACATGAACAACTGTAGTGACATTAACAACATTAACAAAGAAAATTTATGCTGAAAACCTACATTGCTCATTATTAGTTAATATTAGCAAACACATTTACTAATGTTAACAAAAACAACATTACTATTAAAGTGTTACCAAAAATGTTGGACGGGCTTAATTCTGTCCATCAAGAATCGATTGGATCGTTGGAAGTCTTGTCATTGGACAGTCAATATAGGCCCACCATGCAAGACATATGTCATGCAGAAAAAGTTATATTTAGTGAGCACATGCATGATAAAAATGATCTTCACTGAAGCGTTATTTCATAAAAAATAAGTCCCTTTTGATTTCATGTTGGCTTTATAAGAAGCAAACCACCTTTGGTGACACTTTGATAATATATATGAGTGTGGAAAGTTTGATGCAAATAGAATACAAAAACAAACAAACGAATAAGGGAATCTAAAAATTTAAATTAGTAAAGACTAAAAAAATAAAAAATGAAAGAAAATACACTCTCGGTTTGCTAATTTCTTGGTCCAGTTTATTCTCAAGCACACAGAACATACAGAACTTAAGGGGACGTCGTGCAGCGAGTGTTTTACATTCATCATTGTCTCCTCAGGGAATGTAATATAAATACAGCACCATTGGGTTTGATCATTACGATGAGAAATTCCATAGGTCCATCATTAGCTTCCAGTCTATTTAAAAAAAAACATCATCACTAAAAGCAGGGAAAACTTGATCCCTCGACGAGGCGTCTCTGGAGACAGAAGAGCATCTCGCTCGGACCCGACAGCTGGGGGGGTTTGTGTTATATCCTATTTCCTGACGTTTAGATAGCATCCCCGCTTCTGCGGATCTCCCAAACAACCATTGAAACGTGATCATTTTAATAGGAGTTTCGAGTCTATTCATTTAAGTCCATTCATCATTGTAATTACGCATCAATCTAGCTAATTTTTAAGTATCATTAACCTTGGCAATCTCCTTCTCAGTGCAACGCCATCTGTTAATTCCTTCAAAGTTGCGGTGGCGCTTAACGCACGATCGGTCTTTTCTCTAGTGCTTCGGAGAAATGATGCCTCTCCCAGGGAGGCTTTTGGAGGGGATAAAAGCACCGAGCATCCACACATCCTTGGACCGGTTAATGAACGATCACAACCAAGAACATGGAAATGGATTAGCTGCTAACGCTAGCCCCCCCCATGCACACGCCCCCCGAGAAGCGAGCATTACTCAGTCACTGATGCATTAGGAATGTGTCGGTACCCTTTCATCATCAGACGAGTAAGCCGTCAAAAGGTAGCACTTCGCACGTCCCCTCCAGTTAAATCGAAATCTCAAGACAACTTGTTCAATTCTGTAGAGCTTGAATGACTTTAATGTTTTTGTTTTAATTTAATTTCATTCTTAATTTTAATATTCCTTTGTTTTGTCACAACTAAAAGAATTTTTCACATTATTATATATAGATGTGCGCACGAACAATTCACCACAACATGGCAAACATTTGAGATGTGAATATTTCATTGGTGCTAGGGTTGGATTTCATTTATGAATGGAGGGGGTGTGATATCTACCCTTGTGGAGTCGTGCACTGCCAACAGAATATGTTAAGACTTCACAATTTTCAGATTCCGAAGAACTGATAGGGCCTTCAAAAGATAACATTCTTCATATGCCGCGGACGTGGTCTGCAAACATAACTTTGGAGGCTGTTTACTCGATACATTTTTATCACAGAAGGAGCACAAATAGTTTTCCCCTGGAAGTAAAAAAACAAAGATATTATTTCACATCCGAACCGTTTGGTAATGAATCTAGCTGGTAGGCTCAGGACGCGCATGCTTATCTGAATAAAGGCAATCAAAGTAATTCTCTATCTTGAATGATTATGCAAGTACTTGAAGGCTTAAAAATAAAGTCTAGGACTAAAACCTTTAATTCGGACTGCTGAGATGTTGCCTATATAGGGCGAGTGTTTAAAAATGCTGGATATCGCAATTTCCGTGAACAGAGTGCAGAATAGATCTTGAGAGGTCATTGTGAGGTGAATTTTTGTTCTTTTTATATCGTCAGTGAAAGGACCTTCCTGAAGTATTGATCGTCAACTTGAGGAGGTCAAACTAAATATTTTATGAGCTGTTTTATTGTCTTTAAGTTTATATAAGGTTTTTCATTTTGTGGACGATTTCTTTTGTTAACGTTTAGGGCTATGTTTAGCAGTTTGTGTAATAGGACTGCACTTAAGGGGGCTGTACTTAAAACCTAAATGAGTTTTTGTGGTTATAGGGTAACATTTTACAATAAGGTTGTATTTTTGTTAAGATTTAATAATTCATTTTAGAGAAAAGTTGCAACTATACATATTTAAAGGGATAGTTTATATTATAATAGAAACATTCTGTTATCATTTACTCACCCACGTTATTCCAAACCCGTCCGAGTTTTCGTCTTCATTAAAAAAAACATTCTCAGAATTGTATTGTTTTATGGTTTTCTCAGAATTGTATTGTTCTGCAACCCAGCTGCCAGAAAATTTCATTTTTACAGGACTTTTTACAGTATTCTGTAGAACACAAAGGAAAATACATTTTGAAGAATGATGGCAACCAAACAACATTGGCTCCGATTGACCTCCATTTTCCACAAAACCACTGAGACATTTCTCAAAATATCTTCTTTTGAGTTTCACAGGCGACAGAGTCAAAGACATGAGGATGAATTAATGATTCTTAAATGCAGAATGCACTAACATGAACAACTATATCAACATTAACACAGATGTTAACAAATGGAGTCTTATGAAAAACTGTTACCTTTTTTGTTCAATTTACCTGTATATAACAAATCATATCTCACAAGAAACTCCATGTGTTTCTTCAAAGGCGACACCAAAGTGTACCCCATTTATGCGAGGTGTCCACCTTTACGGATATTTTTAAACACCGAACCCATTTTGCATATTCTTATTACATCAAGTAAGCAAGACAAATAGCATCGCTCCGTTTCATTATTCCTCTTTCTGCATTTAGATCTAGACAGGTGAACTGTATTTATGCAAAGCACCGCATTGTTTACTCGAACATTTACATGCGTTTCGCCATGGGAGCTGCTCTCCTCAGTCCTGTGCGTCAGGACTCTTGGATCTGATAAATGAACGGGAAAACCTCACCATTACTCAACTGATTCTGTCTCACCGCTCTGGTTCCATTAATCCAGGGTCTACCGTCATGGTATGTCTAGGCCTCATATGTGCTTATGCAAAACAACACGCCCTGTAGCACTGGCAAAGCCATGCTGAAGATTTTTTTAGCCTTTAAAAAAAAGTTTGATTTAAGTCTGAAAGCACCGCAGTGTAGAAAATAGGGACAGCGGCGTCTGTTCACGAATGTTTGAACTTGTTATTTCCCATTATTGCGAAAGGTGTATAAAAGATGGAGATTTGTGAAGCATAAAGTCACGCTCTGTTGTTTTGCGCTTAGATGCTTGAACGGACTGACAGCTTGATGATACGAATGTGCAATTGAAGTAATAAAGTCTCCATTCAGGGCCATTATATTATTCCATTGTATTCACACAATGATGCCGGAGTTCAATAACTGTTATTTAGCAGACATTTATTATGAACATAAGAGTTTCATTGAACTAGCGGAAAACATTCCAGATTGTGCGAACGGCTCGTGTCAGGAAAGGCAGGGAATCTAATCGGCACTATTTATGCTCTCTTCTGAAATATTATAGAATATAATTATAAAAAATAAAAAAATGCTGCTATTCAAACATGAAAAAAATCGTATATCTCTCCCATTAGTTGGGTTTCATTCGAAATGTCGCTTGTTTATTTTGGGCATGTGTTTGTCCTCAAAGTGTGAGCATTCAATTTCTTTAAATTCAAAAACTGCACAAAATATGCGCTCAACTTTCTAACAATTACACTTTTCTGTTCTTTAGATACTGAGAAAGTTCTCAGCCCAACTCCCCACTAAGAGACTGTGAGGTTCCTAGCCCAAGCTGTGCATCAATGACTGGGCGAGGAGTGCAGAATAAATCATTTAAGGCCATTATTATGAATCCACCATGCATAAAGTTTGGAGATCAATGCTGGAGTCGGTCGGTGGGCATCAGTTCACGTCGCTTTCAGAAGCACAAAAGTGGAAGTTCCAGAATCAATAGAGTCTAGTGTTTGATGTTAACGGTTGTTTGACGCCTTACAAGCAATACCGGACACTGGCTTTGTCTTTTTGAACTCAGCATTGTGACAGAACAGCTGACTCAGGAAACCGATTGTAAATGGAATCCGATGGTATATTCTGAAACGTCTCTTGCGAATGTCTGTCCATCAGGTTTAATCCATTTCACCTCCGAGAAAACAATGAGGGGAAGCAAATTTGAATTGAGTTTTTGTGAAAGGATTTGTGTAGGGTTTGATTAAAACTTAATTTGTACATGGATTTAGTATTGTATAGAATCGGGATGATCTCAGCAGGTACCCAGTACATTGTACACATACATTATGCGTGTGTGTGTGGATAGACACAAGCCCCTTTCACACACGCGACAAGATAAATTGCAGTCAAATTGCCAGAATGCCCTTTAGGGTAAATGTACCTAAAAGCTTTGCGTTTTTTTTTATTTGCTACCATTTGCAGATCCTATGTAAAGTCATTTGCACCAAATGGGCATGTACTGTATGCGAATACACAAGGGCCATAATGATTTGGTATTTTTGCTTTTTGGCACACACACATTTTCCTCAGCTTTCGGTATTTGGTGTGTTCTTCACATTTTCATAGAAGAACCATTTTTGGCTGAATGGTTCCATGAAGAACCTTTAACATCTGATCGTTTAATTTGTTTCACAAAAGGTTCAATGTAATGGAAAAAGGTTGTTTACACTATAAGAAACGTAAGTAAGAAAAGGTTCTTATAAGAAAATATTTGAGTAAAAAGTGAGATTTTTTTTCCCTCAATGTGAAGAACCTTTTAAAAAAAGTGTGTATTTAAGAGTTTATTTGCAAAAACAGATTTATTAGTTTTAAATACTTGTTTTTGTTACGTTATCATGTTTTTATAGTGTTTTATTGTGTTAGTTAGCTGACTTTTTTATTATTATTATCTATCAAAACAACAGTTTAATACACATGACAAAAAACATGATTTTTGCAAATAAACTAATCATATAGTATTGTCATGATTCTGCCTCATCATGTCAGGTATCTCTAAGTCTTTTGGCAGAATCAGGGCAGGATCCTTGTTTTGTGTGGAGGGAGACATTTTGACCCTTCTGGTCTTCCATATGCTCTCTCCGGTCTCGTCTCTGTTGCCGCCCTCTCGTTCCTCGTTTAGCTCTCCATCAGTGTTTCGTCCCTGACACCTGTCCCTTGTTAAATATCATTTGTTAGTCTCCCTTTAAAATGCCCTTGTGTCTTCAGTCCTGTGCTGAATCGTTTTGTGCTACCAGTGTTCTGGATCGTGTCTGGTAATACATACTTTGTTGGATTACTCCCCCCTGTTCTATTCCTTGCTGTGTTTGGATGTTGTGTCATTAATTATTCTGCTGTTGTCTTTTATAGTAAGTCTAGTTTATCTGTTTTCTTGTTTTTTGCCCCATCGTGGGAAATCTTATGTTTCATGTTTATAGTTTAGTTAATTTTTGTTCACTCCCCTTCGTGTTTTTTTTTTGTTATATATAAGTTTCTTGTTCATTGCACTTCTGCCTGCACTTGGTTTCTTTCCTACCTCGACGATCGTGACATAGTATAGTACAGTATATAGTATACTTTTATTTTTCCACCTAATATTTCGTTATTATTTAATGCATTTAATGCATTTTAAACATTATTTTTTTTGTTTTATTGGTGTATTATGTCATGTAATCATCTGGTGGTATTTTTTAGGCTTTGGTGTGCTGACTTTATATATTTTTAGACCTTGTTAAATATTTGAATGAAACAAAGTATATATAAAAACGTATTTCAGTGTATATATGACAATTACCAGTAGATCTCCAAAAGCTGTATGTCTAAAAGTGCAACGAAACACACAATATCAATTTATTGTCAGTGTTTAGAATAAAGAGTATAGTGTAAGAGAATATAGAGTAAGACTGGTCATAAGAGAAATTGCCTGAACCTCCACGAGGGCACCGCTACAGGTGACCGAGTTTAATCCCATACTGGGAGTCTCATTTAATAGCTAATGATGGAGAAACTTTATCACAGTTCATCACACAAAGTAAAAGAAACTTCTTATGGCAACATTTCAAAGAGTGTTCAGGACTTTTTTTATTCTGTCAAGCAGAGCATACTGAAAGCATTATAATGTCAAATTAGTTCATGTCTTATATATGTTTTCAATGAGTGTGACAGTAATTTAATTTAATATCACTTACTGTAATTGGAAAAAAACAACAACAAATCCAATATATCAACATTTCTATGAACCTGCAGTGGAATGAAACATATTGTACGTTTTAATGCTTTCAAATGTTTATTTTAGATGTGATTGTTTTAACAGTTTGTAATGTAACACACACATTTCCTCTGTTTTAGAGCAGAGGTTTTCACATTTTAGATGCACAAGCCAACTTACCTAAACCAAGTGCTTTAACTTATTTTATTTGCTCACGCGCAAAGCATTTTTGCTTTTACCATATAGTTTAGAGAATTATCCCTCTGGGTTTTAAAATAAGCAATAAATGGCTCACTTTATAGCCATATAATGACTTTGAACTGCAGTGGTAATACCGCATTGCAGAGAGGAATGGACACAGAGAAAGAGAGAGAGAGCAAGCCAGATCTACAGGGAACTCAAGCTGGAGTAATGTGGACATAATTATATTTGGCATGGCCTATGGTTCTTGCTATTAATGTTCTTTGCGTATGTGTGTGCGCGTGTGGGTCTGTATGTCTATATATGTGTGCGTTAGTGAGGTCTGATTGCTCATTACGATCACAGCACCCCTGACAGTTTCATTAAAGGTGTAGATTTCCCCTGTCAAGTGGAATAAAGTATTTATAAACAAACCTCTAAAGCTTTTCTCTTGTTGTCGGTGTGCATACAGAGTCTTCCATTAGTCGTCTCAAATCAATGGGCCCTGAGAGAACCTCTGTCCCACTTTATCTGATCCGCTGATTGGGGGGTCCCTTCTAATTTCAGGAACATATCTTTCTTTGTAATAGTTAAGCGTAATATCGATCCGCCTTCGCGCATTGTCCCTGACACCTGGCATGAGCTCAGTGAGGGGCTATCTCGGGAATTTCAGGGACTGGATTTTTCGTTTTCCAGAAAACGTGGACCGTTTTTAAGAGCTGCCTTTCACTCACTCCGACAGCCCATTTCAAGCCAATTCGAGACTTTTATAAGTGGATATCTTTATGCAAAATGGCACAAATCGTTGCGAAAGGTCTCAGAGAGTCCAGGAAGCCACTTTTCTAGACGAAAAATGGCCCGGAGAAATAAATTAATGTTGAGTTCTTTTAAAGATCATCATGCAATTATTGAGAACAAAGAACACATCAGGTAATGGTGGCTCATCCCTTTTTAAAGAAGCGCTAAAAAAAATCTCTAGAGAGCTTACTAAAGAGTAAGATACTCCCTTCATTGAGATTTTACCACAGGGGCTCAGGGTGAAAGCTTTAAACCCAATTATATGTTTCATGGGAAGATTTGAGTATAACCTGATCTGATAACAAGAATTTGTTACTATTTTACAAGGTGGCTAATTCGTATGAATTCATACAATGTGAATCATACATAAACGTACAATTATTAGAAAAAAACAATACCGAAACCTGCCCCAAACGTAACAGTAACTGATGCAATACAATTCATATAAATTATCCACTTCATAAAATAGTTACGATTTCCCGTCGAATTTCTCTCTCATTCTCTGAGATTCTGACAGAAATCGATGATGTCAAAGTTTTGTAATTGTCATAACAGTAATTTGCGGTTATTTTATGCAATTTTTCTCTAATTGTTGTTACATATTGTGTATTTTTACAAATGTTTTGCACAAAGATGACTATGGAGCCAACAGGCTTAAATCATGTTTTCTTTAGTCACAAAGCACTTATACCACTTTTATTTTGCTTTATGGCAACAACCAGCTAAGATGGTTATATTTACAACATAAACAAACCTTACTGCGCACGCGCACTTTTGTGACCCCACCATAACTTCCGCTAGACATTCACAAACAAAGAGTGCCTGTAGATTATTTCTGATAACAAACAAAAGATACCGAGAACAACCGTTTCTTAGCTAAACTTGCCTATCCAATATTTTGAGTTTAGACTGCCATACCAAGCTAGATGTCAATGTACTATAGGATTTCTTTAAATGCGACCAAAATACAGGACCCATTAAAAAAATTAATAAAATAAACAAACAAAATTCAACAAATAGTTTGTTTAATACAAATATTATACAGTAAAATAATAATATATATATATATTATTATTAATTAATTAATTTTATTTTTAGACACTGGCCAAACACAAATTGGCAGTTACTGGGGGTCACGCGCATCCGATGAAACGGTCTATAAAAAACATCAATCTGACCAACATGCAACTGTCCAACCACAATTTGTTTTGATCATACGTGCCATTTTTCAGATGGGTATGTTTTTAAAAAAGATAATTGAGACTATCTAATATGACCAGTTAACCTGGTTGTTGAGAGTAGTCATACATATGAATTTTCCACCATCCTGCCTCGGTTGAGCGGAGATATTTGACATATCAATAGTCCTCCTAAATCAATCTAATAAAGGTGGCGAGGGCTTTTTTATGACACACAAGGGCTGTGCAATAATAGTTTATTGACCACACATTCACTCATCCTCTAGTGACTTCATTCATCTTGTTTATTGGCTTGATTTAAAAGCAAACATCCCGACTGCAGTACATCATTGTCTGAAAACGACATCCCTACATATAAATGTAATCAATAGTATTGAGTTCACAGTTCTTCAACTTTAATTTATATTTATATTGTTATTATAACCATTATTTTGAATAGCAAAGCTACAGCGAACTCAATAAGGCTCTGCTAAGAAAATGGTAATAATAGAAATAATAGGATGATATCAGGCATCGAACAACAAATCAGACAGAAAAAAAAGTTATTATATTTAATATAACTTTTCCCCTTACAAATATACAGCAAAGCAGACACAAAAGTAAAATCAAGGGCCTTCTGGAGCTACCAAAATTATGAACTAAGTTATAAACATCGAAAAAACTGCATATTTACCTTCAGATCTACAAGAAATTACTACAAATCATCAACAAATCATTACAAAACCGCTTAAGCAAAGGAGTAGGAAACAAACATTTTCAGCATTCGTTTTCATTCTTAATTATTTGCTTTTACAATTATTGGCTACCAAAATATTTTGATAGTATTAAAAATGCCAGTCTTCATATTTTTGTGTACACAGACTATAGAGTATAGACCAATTCACCATATGTAAAAACTGGTCCAGAGGCACTTCTGGTTACAAGTCATACGTATATAATTAAATCTTAAAGATGCTTTGTTGGTTGCATTCGGTTTAAAAGTTGTGTAGTGTTAAAAAACTGAAACGGGAAGTTCTTCTGGACCAGTGTTGGATAAGCATTGCGTACATTTCAATGTTGTAAGTGGTCTATTCCTTCTCTGCACAGATTTAACAGAACTATTTTCTATGTAATTGTGGCTGTGTGATGGTCAAGTGTGATGGTCAAGCTGTCACACAATTGACTATCATACCATACTTTCTGCTGAGATACATTGATGGTTAAAACAACGGTTCAATTGTGTGTTTTTTTCTCTTTATATTTGAATGTGACAGACCCAGCTGTGGTTTGCAGGTGAACATCTTTTAGCATATGGTTTACTGCCTACTATTTACTGAAGTGCTATATACATTATGCCACACTATATAATATATCGCTGTTGCATATTTTATACAGAGAGTTCCAGTTATCAGTTATCATTTATCAGTTATCATATTTTAGCAAATGCATTTCAATGTATTAAAGTTGTATTAAAGTAAAATTTAATGGGCTATTATCACAAGCACATTTTTGTTCCCACTTGTACTGGGTTGCTCTGTGCCAAAAACAGCAATAGTTTAGTTTTTCATCCTCTTTCCATCCTCTCTTTAGCCCTTCGATTAAAAACGATTTTTTGCTGCTATGCTTTTTATGTAAGCCTCTCTTCACATGAGAACCAAATCAAAGCACTTTGCTTTTGAGTCCAGTGTTTTTAACTGCCCGTACTTCAATAACAGCCTGCATTACACTGTGACATTTTCAGATTGCACCAGCTGAGTGACTTCCATTGAAATGAATGGGGAGTCTAACAAATAGATTTCTCCAAGCTCTATATTTTTCCTTGTTTTTAGGCCATTAAATGTAATTTTACAACAATGCTACAATTTCAGTTGTTACCCTTGTAAGACTTAGTATCTATCTTACGCCCGAACAGGAACTTTTCACCTGTGACTAACCTGATTAGGTGTGCGATGGACATCTCGTTCGCAGCGGGCTCTGGCAGATGATTCATACCACATTTTCACCTGTACGTGTGAAGCCAGCCTGGTTCCCATCCACCTTTCTGTCTCGCTGCAATTGTCGGACTGTCTAAAGTATCAAAGCGAAGCGTGGATTGATGCTATTCCTGGGTAATTGGTGGCCCCTGGTCTGGACCCTTGCTTCTAATCTCCCTTCTCAAGATGAGAACAGGGATCACAAAGATACTTATCTGTAGCCCTCCTTGATGTTGAGAAATGAGACACTGTCTTTATGAATGCGTTCAAACCGTGCGTGCGAGAATGTGCGCATTAGAAAATAGATTTGTGGGGTTGTCAGCAGCATGAGACTTCTGCAAATTCCTCAATGCAGCAAATACTGGAAAAAATATATATATAATATACACAAGTATATATATTCTGCAGTCCTATTGTGTCTTTCTCTGCCTTATTACCATTTAAAGGTAAATATATCAGTGTGTCTCCGCTACCCATAGTGCCCCCTGATAGAGTCTATTTAGACCGAGAAAGAAAAAAATGGCTTACTGAGACCGTCGACACAGAAAGTGGCACAAAATGACTGCTCGGCATACAGAGCGAAAGTTGCTCCTAACTTCTCCGAGTGCTCGAAAAACAGCGTTCCTGATGGCAGTCCAGGAATGCCCTGAATAATCTCGCCTCACAGGGGAAAATTCCTGCCTTTTTTGTATTCAGCCAACCATCTGCACCATATGTTGATCTCTGGGTAGGATGAGGTTGTGTTTTTGCAGCCTTCTGGAGGGAATGAGGAAGAAAAAAGAAAAGAAAGCAGCGGAGACTGAAAATTTGACAAATGAATGAGACAGAAAGGCAGAGCGGGAACAGGGGAAGAAATAGCAAACAAACAAACAAAAGGGCGGGTTGGGGATAAGAACACTGAGACTCATGACTTCGATGACCAGTGTCGGGGAGAAAGTAAGATGCTTATTTAAGCAGGGCGAAAGCAGCTTAGCTGTTTTCAAAATAAAATAACTTTTGTAGCTGCTTTTCTTAGGCTGCATAGCTGTCTTTTGTTGCCTTGTATTGAGCATACAGCTTTAAAGTCCTTTGGGCTGAGAAAACAATTATTTTAGTTAATTGGTTAATTTAGAATTTATGTAGATTAGGTTTATAAAAACACGCTGATTCATTAACAGTCCTGTGTGTCTTTTTTTTTGTTGTAGTACAAAGCATATATTTACAATACACAATGGCATATATCAAACTTCTGGTGTAGCCTATATTTTTTTATGATATTGCTTCTTTAAAGAGCCAGTGTGCACAGTGACATAAATTGGTATTATACATTATAAAACGATTTTTGTAACATTCATGGTTTATTTTTCACATAATCTAAAATTATGTTTAATGTGCTGTATATCACCATTGTTATGTTTTGATGTAGTGTTAATTTCGTTAACAAAAATAATGACGAAAGATATTCAGTATTCATATACAGACGAGGCGAAAAGTAAGTCCATTAAAGTCCCCATGAACCTGAAGTTGCGATTGTTTCCTTTTTTTGACACATTTGGAAAAGGAATTTCAAAGGAGAACATTTGTGGGCGTGGCTTGCTTTATTCACTGAGAATTGATTGGATGTGTAAAAACAGCTGATGCATCGATTTGGAAATAAAACTGGCAGAAGACTGACAGTTGAAGGGGAGGAGTTAACGGATGCTCGGGCCAAGCCGTCTATTTACATCATTTGAGATTGATAGTCATTTCAGGGCGGAAGTGCATTTTCAGATTGTAATTGAAGATTATGAGGGTACATGAATTTAAAGATAATTACCCACATTGATAAGATGACGACAAACGCTGCAATATTTCATGAAAAAATAAGAATTGTCATTTTTTATTTCACAGGGACTTTAAACGACAACCAAGACTATATCAGCACACAATATCGCTGACGAAAAATGATGAGGCTAAAATGTATTTATAAAATAAAAACGTACCCAAAAAACTATTTTTAGTCTTTGTCGAAAAAAAAAAGAAGATAAGTATTACAGATTTTTGTTCGAGCCTCTGCTGTACGAGAATTCATGTTTGCTGTTGCCAGATGACAGGAGTTCAGATCCCCCAAACAGGGATGTAAGGTTAAAAAGGTTTTCAATTTCTTCCAGTGGGTGATTTATGTTCTATAATCTGGCAACCATATGCAAATGCAGCACTGTGGAAGCGCCGTTGAGGAACATTAGATCATGAACATTACACTTCATGCAGTGTGTTATGTTGCCGAGTTTGAAATGTAAGCTGTCTGCCAAGTTTTAAGTCCGAAGGTGAATGTGTCATGAACGTGGGTGGTGAGGGACAGAGGACCCAAGTGCAGACAGGGAGGTAAGGGGTTAACAAGACTTTAATAAATACAAAACAAACACCCACGAGGGGGTAACAGAACAAAACATAACAGCAGGGACATGGACTAACTAGACTAGACTAAGAACAAGACTTGACATTTAAACTACACTACACAAGACAAGACACAGCAACTCACCACGGATGACACAAACAATGAACCAGCACAAGACAAGAGACACAAGGTCAATATAAAGGGAACCAAATCAAGAGGGGACAGGTGCAGGGGATAAACCAATTAACACTAACTAGGAAACAGGAGGGCAGGAACAATGACAAGACCGGAGAGAGAGTATGGCAACCAATAAGTGCCAAAATAGTCTCTCTCCAACATAAAACAAGGGATCCTATCTGATTCCGCCTCAAGACCAAGAAATACCAGACAAAGTTAGGCGGATTCATGACAGAACCCCCGCCTTAAGGAGCAGCAACCTGATGCTCCTCAAGGCACAAACAAGACAAGACAGACTCTGACAAGGCAAAAAAAAAAAACAGGACCAAGATAAAACAATACCACAAAAACATTTGGGGGGTAGCAAGAGTCCGAGGGAGGGAAGCACAAGAGTCCAAGGGGAGGGAACACAAAAGTTCAATGGGGAGGGAGTCCAAGGGGAAAAACTGGGGATACCGGAGTGGAATGGCCGGCTGCACCGGACTGGAATGGCCGGCTGCACCGGACTGGAATGGCCGGCTGCACCGGACTGGAATGGCCGGCTGCACCGGACTGGAATGGCCGGCTGGAATGCTGCACCGGACTGGAATGGACTGGAATGGCCGGGCACCGGACTGGAATGGCCGGCTGCGGACTGGATGGCCGGCTGCACCGGACTGGAATGGCCGGCTGCCCGGACTGGTTGCCGGCTGGCACACGGACAGGATTGCCGGCTGGGGACAGGGCCGGCAGACAACCGGATAGGCCGGACTGGGTGTCGACAAGACAGGGTAGGTTGTCGGTGGCTGTGCAGCGCTCTCTGGCAGCTGGGCAGCTCTCTCCGACGGCTGGGCAGCGCTCTCTGGCAGCTGGGCGGCAAACAAGTACAGGAACAAACAAGTGACAGGGTGTCGACTGGTCCGGCCTGGGTACTGGTTGGGATGCCGGCAGGGATCTGTGGCGGGAACAGGACGCCGGCGGTCTCGACCCAGAAGGGGAACCCGAAGACCTCAACCCTGGAAGGGAGCCCGGCGGCCTCGACCTCGGACGGGAACACGGCAGTCTCGACCCTGGAAGGGAGTCCATCGGCCCCGACCCTAAAGGAAGCCCGGCAGCCTCGACCCTGGAAGGGAGCCCATCGGCTTCGACCCTGGAAGGGAGTCCGGCGGCGTTGACCCCTCCCGCAACGATCCCTCTGTCTGCTGGGTCCATTCTTGGCTGGTTCATTCTGTCATGAACGTGGGTGGTGAGGGACAGAGGACCCAAGTGCAGACAGGGAGGTAAGGGGGTTAACACGACTTTAATAAAATACAAAACAAACACCCACGAGGGGGTAACATAACAAAACATAACAACAGGAACATGGACTAACTAGACTAGACTAAACTAAAGTAAACTAATAACAACACTTGACATAAAACTACCATAAACTAGACTACACAAGACACAGCAACTCACCACGATGACACAAACAATGAACCAGCACAAGACAAGAGACACAAGGTCAATATAAAGGGAACCAAATCAAGAGGGGACAGGTGCAGGGGATAAACCAAATAACACTAACTAGGAAACAGGAGGGCAGGAACAATGACAAGACCGGAGAGAGAGTATGGCAACCAATAGGTGCCAAAATAGTCTCTCTCCAACATAAAACAAGGGATCCTATCTGATTCCGCCTCAAGACCAAGAAATACCAGACAAAGTTAGGCGGATTCATGACAGAATGAATAACAAAGTTATTGGTTTGTAAAAAAGGGAGTCGACTCTGAAACACGCAAACGAGACGTGACCCAGTCCGAGCCTCTATCCGCCGTGTATCTACGTCACTAGAAATAGTCCCCGCCTACGTTTTGCTGGGACTGCTGTGAAAACTTCACTTTCCTCCCCCAAACACTGTCGCTAGATTGTGATGCGTGTGCTGTCTAGAACCTGTGTTCTACGTTGTGAAACTAAGTCCGTCTCATTTAAACTACCAAAGGAAGTTCTGAGGAAATAATGGTTACAATTAATTTTTCAAACGACACCAAAGGAATATAACCCCAGGGATTTACTGTGCTCGCGTCATTTCACCGAAGGTTGCTTTAATAATCTTGGTGCGTTCAATGCAGGATATGTTTAACGACTATCCTTGAAAAAGGGGGAAATACCAATTTATTTGGACCTGTTAGCTCCACCGAATCACAACCTGTAAGTGTGATATATAATAATAATATCCAACCACCTAAATTGTAATCCAGTAATGATGATGGCATTCCATTTGTGACACATGGTGAACACGTTTGACCAATCATAACAGACTACACCAATTGACCAATCCCACGACACTAGGCTAGCGGATTGGAGGGGATTAGATGGATGAATTGCGGAACGAATCATTTGAGAGTCAGTCTAGAAGTAAGGCAAGAATAACTGCCTATTATTACGACATAATAGTGTTTTTACAAATTCTATGTACATAAACTTGTTGTTGGACACTCCATAAACCAAATTAGGACCTTCAAAATCGTATGTTACTTACTCTTTAAATTGATAAACAAGAGTTTAGCAAAGCGATCTCCAGCCGGTCTGTGTTCTCTCATGAGCTGCTCCAGCAGCTTAATGTTTTTGATTAAAGATTACAAGTGAAAATGAATTTAGAAAAAATAAAGGTGTGCACGGATGAATCATTTGTCATAATCACTGCAATTGCACTGTGTAAAACACTTAGAATTTTCCTGTTTCATTTCATGGTGACTTTAAGGAAGGTGGTTTTGGTATATAAATAGGCCTATGCACTTATCAAACCTCTGTGGAAATATTTCTAAGATGAAGCTAGATGAAGTTGAATAAACTATATGCACATGATTTGACACTCTATTGATTTGTGCTTATTTGTAAAAGAGATACAAAAAACGAATAAATTGTTTTAACCATAAATTGGTTAAAAACTAATTTATCAAACAACAACAATCAGTCTGATTATAATTGTTACCAAAATATGTTTTTTTATCTTTTTAACTTTATACAGCATGACGAAAATGTGAGTTTGTATTGACTAAAACGAGATGAAAATGCATAGACATTCTGGAGTGGTTTCCCAGACAAGGATTATTTTAAAACAGGACTAGGCCTTTGTTAAATTAGGATAATTAAGTGGTTTAAATAACATACTTAAAAAAAAATCTTGAGACAAAACAATCACATTGATATATTTTAAGATATGTCAGTGCAAGTTCAAAGTCAAAGTCAAAGTCTGCTTTATTGTCAATTCTGCCACATATACAATACATACATATAGAGGATTAAAATTGTGTTACTCTCAGACCCATGGTGCATACAAATAACACTACACAGAATAAAAAAAGTATATTTAAAAATACAGATAAATACAGATTATACATATATGTCAAATACAACTATTACAAGCAGGGAAATAAAAAAAAGAAGATATAAATTGCAGATAGAGTGCAAACCAGTGAAACATGCAACAGTGCACATGTAAAGTAGTGCAAAGAGATTAGGGCAATTCCAGCATTATGGACGTGACATTTTGCGTTATGGACGTGACATAAAAATGCTCAGAGAATGAGTTTGTTACGAATATTTATATTTATTTTACTAAACCCTTGTTGATAGAGTCTAAACATAAATAAAGTCAGTCTATGAACTAATTTTCTCATTTGAAAAAGGGAAATAAACATGCGTTATGGATGTGACAAAAAAAGGTTGTGTTTTTTGGGAAACGACAAACTTTGTATGATTTCTGTGAAATAAAATGCACAATCCTGAAGCAATAATACCAATGAATGGAGAAGTGATGCCTCTTTATAGAACATAAAAAAGTTACTTTATTTTAATTTCCATGTGTCCATTTAGTAGGAATATGTAGCGTTATGGATGTGACAATCGTAAAAATGGCACTTACCTGACTATAAAAAATCATGCACTAAAAATAAAACAAATGCTTTACAAATTTGAAGAGAGATCTCACATGGGTATTTGAACCACCAAATGTTTAAATCTGTTAAAACCATAGTAAAAACCGTTGGTAAAAACTTTTTCATGGCAAGGTTGACATTTTCATGGAATTGCCCATTAGTAGTCTGTTTAAAATGACAAAGAGAGCAGGCTTTGTTTAACCTGTCAGAATAGGTAGTTGAAGAGGGTTGATCGAAAGTTGTTTTCGATCAAGGCATCTCTCACATTTAAATTAGTCTGAGACTAGGCTTAAGCCCTGTCTGGGAAACCGCCCCTTAGTCGACGGAACTTGATTTAATGGGCCGCTATCCCAGAAAATGCACTTTTAAATGTTTATCTACCAGAAATTGAGTTGCCAGCGTGTGTGCAGAAACACCCTGTAATTATACAAATCCATCTGTTCTTCTTTTTGTAATCTCCTTTAAACCACAACAGTGACACAAAACAGGCTGTTGGGGAAACCCTAACAATCTGATGTCACAATGTTTACGCCTACCAATGACCGCTCACAGACTTCGCCTTATGAGCGCGTAGTCACCACCTTCCACCAGAGACAAGCTGTCAGCCATTTTCAGGCAAGAGCAGATGTAGCCACTAGCCAGCGACAAAAATGTCTAAGAAACAACAAATGTGTGCTGTTGTTGGATGTAAAATGGAACATAAAATTAGGCTGGGAGGAGACCTTTCCAATGAGCCCGCAATTTTTTCGGATCGACAAACCAACATTCACTGGTCCGTATCTCCGGTCCGGAAAGACTTATAGGAGCGAGCCAGGACTCGTTGGAAAGGTCTCTGCCGGGGCATTCGAACGACTCTGACCGCGAGTCGATGCGACCCCTAGGTCGGGAGCTAGAGCTCCCGGTTCCGGAAAGGTTGAAAAATCGAGGCTGAGTTCAGTGTTTTTTCGTATGTCCTAAGTGCGACAAAACTTAGAGCGGATAGAAACAGAGGGCGCATTTGTAAGACAATGAGGTTATGCAGAAATTGCTACTCACAACGTAATGACACCTGGTTGCTGATCTTTACATACCTGTCTGTCATATACAAGTACTCTAAATGCAAACGTGAAAGACACATTCTGGGGATACCACTGACTATTTTTACATTGCAGAAAACACCTGGGATTGCGACCCTTTAACAAAACCAGTAAAAGGATGACCAAATAAGATACAATCTAAAAAGTGTATTTGTCGTCGGACTAAAACTAAGACTTAAGACTTGTAATTACTGACAAAATTAACACTATTTTGATTTCTGTTTATGCCTTGTTGACAACTTTTATATTTACAGTTCACCTCAGATAACCAGCTTACCACACTGCAAACCCTCCTTTCCCTTAATTGTTTATGAAAGATTAAATCACTTCTGTATAACAAACAAAAGCTTTATTGTATAGCAATTTATTCGCGGAGTCAATCGTCAAGCTGAGCTTATTTTCTCCATGGGAGAACATTTAACTAAATCATGTTAAGGACTCAACTAAAGGGAACACAAATCACCATAAAATGGATTTAAAGCACAGTTACAGGACACTTCCCACAACACGTTGCAATATGTTTTTTTAGCATAACACACAATTCATCATATTTTCCACCCATATGTCATTCCAAGCTTGTGTGACTTTTCTTTCCTCTGCAGAACACTAAACCATTTTGAAGAACATACATAACTAACATGGGCCCTAAATTATATCGAAATTATGGTAAAACCATTTCTCAAAAAAATCTTCTTTAGTGTTTCACAGAAGATTTTCAATGATATGATGTTGAATAAATGATGAATTCATTGTGGGTGAACTATCCCTTTAAGTGTAAACGCTGCACTGCTAACAGGTTAACTACAGTAACTTGTTGAAAAGAAAGAATAGAGCATTTGAAGCTACGTCATGCCTTATTGAATATTGCGGCATCTTTGGAGGATCGCTTTTAGTGCGTTCAATGCAGTGTTTTGTTTTTCTTGTTTGATTAGGAAATAGACCTTTGCAATGTCGTTCTTGCTGTGTTTAAAACTGCAATAGCATTACGGAGAGTCGTTCAGGAAAAGCCCCTGGTTCTTTCGATTTCTCAATATATCAAACACAAAGTAACGGTACATATCAAAACAATTATAGCAGTTGAGTATGATCCTCCTAAGATGGCGGCACCACTGCAACATGCGACATAGGGCGTGACATCAGCTTTACGTTCTCTGTTGACAACAAAACCCAATGACACTTTCAAAACTAAAAGTAATAAACAACAATTTGCGGACTACCACCGATTATAAAAGATTTTCGGTACAAGTAATTCCTTCTATAGAGAACAACGTTAAACATATCCGTTAAGGACATTGTGAAAGATAACTCAAAAGAGTGAGTGGTGTATTTACTTTCATTTGTAGGTAACATTGAGCCACCGTTGTCTGTTGTAGAAGTTGAGATAATAAAAAAAAAATTAAGGCATGTGAAAAGACATCTAAACCCGTTGGCTGTGACCCACCATTAAAACAGAGAGAACCGTATGCTAAAATTGTTTGTCAAAACAGTTGAAACACGAATCTGGTTGTGAGGTTTTTTTTAGGTGGATGTTCTCAGAGTTGCATTTATTGGGGTGCTATTGTTTTCTTAAATGTATTATGTAACATTCTCTTTGTAATAAACGCATTTTGACTGTTTCTACTACCACTTTTTTTAGGAAGGCATTAAAAAGATGATTTATTTATCAGGCTTATGTACTCAAATTAAATTTGGACTTTATTTTACCCAACCATAGTTTGAAACAACCCAATATATTTTAGAGTTTACAGTATAGACCATATTGTAGATTTTCAAAGTGGCTTCTTGCAGCAATGCCCGAGACAGATAAAAACCGCAGAGCTCTTATCAGCAACAGACCTCTTGTTCTTTACACATTTTTTGTTTTAACAGCCAACCTATTAGCAGCAAACACCAGACCTCGATGCTCCCTGTGTTTGTGCAGTTCAGTGAGTTTACACAGCAAATGCTTGTCTCCCTGGCCTCTGCTCCCCGTGATGGGGTGAGGATTTGGTTTACTGTGCGACAGACCGAGCCAACAAGAAATACGAGTGGTTGAGCATACAGTAGCTGACCTTCATATACCAATAATGACACCGTTTAGCACCCTTTTTCACTCTACAGTGAAAAAACATTCAGTATTTTTGCAGTTGCTGACCCGTGTACATTTATGACATCATGCAATGCTTTGTTTTGTCAACGTTGGAGGCCTTCAAATGGAAGAGAATCATCTGTTTTTGTTTATTATCTGGAAATGAATTCAAATCATTGAGCAAAATATGTATGAGTGCCCCGAGATGAGATTTTATTATTACTAAATCCGACTGGCTTCAGGGTCTCTTCTCCTCTTTTGCCTAGGAAAACCATTCTTATCTCAATTGCGGCGGCAGGCGATGTCATGTCCGGAGGGGCTGAGAGTTTCTCGTGCACATCAATAGATATTCATTTATGTTTGGAAAGTTAGTTTCTCGCCCATCCTCAGGAACGAGTCCTTAACTCAGGCATGTGTACCCCCCAGAAATACCTGGGCACTACCATCTGTCTTGTTCACTTGTAATGTGACAGTGACTGAATACAGCAGCAGGCGGATCTGTGCCGAAGCCCCCTGGCCTGTGAGAATGGGTAATAAGGGACTGCATTTAAGTCCCACCGTGTTGATGCACTGGAGAATAGTCAACAACTGGTAAATAAACAGGTAAATAACATGATAGTGTCTACTGCATGTAATAAATACAGAACAAATCAAAAGAGACACACTTTTGTATCTTTGCCTTTTTGTCAAGACAACAGTGATGGTTCAGAGCTGAGACAGTTAACAAGCACTAAACAGAAAGTATGATAATCTGTAACAATCTACTATAAGTTTCCATTTTTTACCATTAGTATGCATTCACTATTAAACTAACAGTACTTGTAAAATCTTTGTAAATATTAGCATTCCTAATGTCTCGTTTTAAATGGTATTTGTACTACAGGAAGGACAACTGCTGTTAAATGAACAAATGTTGAATCGAACAAACTGTATTTAAGTAAATGCAGAATTTGATTTTGTTTTATTAGTTTACATTTAAGAGCAGTTAACTAATGGAAATAAATGGAAACTTATTGTGAATTGTTTCCACTAACTTAAATGAAAAAAGACAAACTGATGACAAAGAAAAATGAAGAGATTTAAACAAATAAAGAAAAAATACCATAAAGAACAGATGATGAGAAGCAGCAATTCTAAGAAGCAGGTGTCTTTGTACTTGCCTGAAGAATGACTTGAATTTAAGTATTTGAGTTACACAGAACGGCCTTGCACTTCATTGAGACTCTGTAGAAGAGTGCACTTAGCATGGTCCTCAAACTGAGACTAAAGTTGGAGCAAAACACCTGCTTTCCTCTCAAACAGGTCCTGCTTCAGAGTTCTGCTGCAGACACTGAATTAAGCTCCATGCGCTCTCTGATCCTTATGCAATTCCCTTGTCAGATAGACTTATGTGCTTACTCGCCGTGAGGTGTGGTAAGAGCCTAAGTGCTTCTTAAAACCTGGATATTCTCACTTAGCAAAAATAAAAAAATATTTCCAGTGTGTTATGAGGCCACAAGGTACAATTTCCACTCCAGCTGTGGGCTATGAGGTTGAGCTCTTAAGACTCCACTAAGGATCAACCTGCTTTCCTCCGTCTGGGAATTTCTCCACACTGTGGTGTGTGAATGATTTAACTTTTACATATTCCAAGTAAGTTTGTGGTGTGTGTTGCTTGCTCTAGTAAATATTGATATAGCCCATATGCAATATGCAAACAAAGGTTTCTCCAATAGTATATTTGCACTTTTGTAGAGATGTAAAACATTTCTCCACCGATACTGATAGCTAATTATTCAGAGTGATATCTGCCAATAATAATTCTGAAGATTAAATTAATATTTCTTTACTTTCTGAATGTTATTAATTCATATAATGACTATTAATATTGAATATCAAACTGGTGATATTTCTTAACATTTTATATATACAAATTCATAGCATTTTCTTGTCCTCTTTTGATTGACAGGATATATTGGCCCTGATCATCGGCTGTTTTTAAAGTATCGGCCGATAGCCCATAGTGTAAAAAATTGCTTTTTTCAACCGATAGTGGTTATTGTCCGATATATCGGTGCATCTCTACACTTTAGGGCATCACTTTTGGCAACTACTGTACACTTTATGTATTACACTTTGTGTTTGAGGCTATGCATATTCACCCTGTGCAGTCTTTGGAAGGTTTTCTGACCACTGGATTTTAAGATCTGATATGACTTCCACAAAAGTCTCAATCTTGTTGTCCTCAACAGTTGTGAAGAGGCTCTTTTGAAGAGGTTTGTTTGGCTTCTTCTCAGAATTACTCTGGAAAACAACAGTCATTCAAAAACACTTATATATGTTCTCATACAATCATTTTAACAACATTCATAAAGAATGCCAGACGAGTTCTTCATATATACCCAAGGTTAAAATAATGAAAAGACTTCCATAAGTCCGGCTTTACGTTCAGTTCTGCAAGTCTAATGTGACTCAATAGAGAAGTCAGGAAACTAAAGACATGAATGTTTTGAGAAGGTAAATTATATATTCTAAGCATTTGCATAAGGGCTACATCAATATTTAAAAGAGCAAGTATTCTAAGCATCTGGGTATTGAATCAGATGTAGCTATCACCTTTGATCTCCTTAAGGGTGAATGAATGAGCATATTGGGCTTCTTCATGTGCCTCTGAGCTAAAGAAAAGCATTTATATTCTGAGGTCTGTTTGGGGCATTTAGCAGAGGAAATCAATAAAGCAGAACAATCATCTTTGAATTATGGTTAAAGAAAGACTCCAAAGGGCTCAAAAATCAAGATTACGCGTTCAGAAAACCCCATTTCAACCATGAAGCGCACATTCAAAGGGAGTTTAAAGAGTAACTATTACAATGTCCTTAAAATTACATTCCATGCGGTGTGTAATTTTGCTGTGTGTGACTATAAGCAGTCTGCCAAGTTGTAATGCAGAAAGTGAACGAATAACAAAGACAGGCTTCGGAAAAAAGGAGTCGACTCTGAATCAGATGACTCGTTTGGTGTAAGATTTGCGTCACTCCGTGTAATGCTCGCCTACGTTCCATTTGCAAAATAGCACTCGGTAGAGCTATCACAGCAGACTAGACCATCTGACCAATCAGATCAGAGTAGGCTGACAGAAAGGAGTGGATTAGACGGATGAATCGCAGAACGAATCATTTGAGAGCAGGTCAAGAAGTAAGGTAACAATAACTGCCTATTATTAGAAAATGAAAGTGTTTTTACACCGTATATGTACGTAAACTTGTTGTTAGACACTTCATAAACCAAAGTAGGACCTAATAAATCACAAAATATTTACTCTTTTTTATACAGTAGAACTGCTCTGTAATTTTCAGCAAATTGTGGATTGAACCCTTGGCCGTGTTGCAACAGTTATAATACAGAGCACACCGTAACACAGCATGGTGTCCCATTATATATAATACAATAGTTTTAAAATAAATATGTGTTATAGGTAATCATAACCTATATGTTGCGTATAAATAATGCATTAGGAGCCAAAGTAACCT
The DNA here is from genome assembly GCA_006030095.1 of Triplophysa siluroides. NCBI lineage: Eukaryota > Metazoa > Chordata > Actinopteri > Cypriniformes > Nemacheilidae > Triplophysa > Triplophysa siluroides. Next base: position 388,653 of record VCII01000197.1, on the reverse strand, counting down.
CTAAAATATTGATGCATTTCGTTGTCTATAAAATGCCATTATTTTATACAATTTTACAGAATATTTTATTACCGCCATGAGGTATAAGTAACAAACTTGGAATTGCTAAACTATGACTAGAAACGTGTTACGATTATCATTTAGAAATGACATTTTCATTGGAAATTACAGAACGTGCCCTACAGCCAATTCTGCACATAATAGCTCTTTCAAAATTTTACTTCGAGCTGATTTTGTTCCACAAGTGAACCGTATTACTCCAATTATTTAGCAAGGCATAGCTGCTTAAATGCAAAAGGTGCTAGCACTAAAGAGGAAGACTACGGTTAGACAAACAAAATAAAAATGTTCACTTTCTGAACAACAGCTTGTACACACAGTGCTATCTGAAAGGGTATTTTCAAAGCCCATACAGTACAAGCTTTAATACAATACTTTACTGTGCTCATGCTTTTTGTTGTCCTTATGTTGCTCCAATTGCTTCCATTGTTTCCCCTTATTTGTAAGTCTCTTTGGAAAAAAGCGTCTGCTAAGTGAATAAATGTAAATGTAAGCTTAGAAATCGCTTCCGAAAAACAGCTATAATTTAGACAGTAACTGTATTATCAAGTTATCAAATTATACTTTCAGGCCATTTATATTCTGCCCTACAGCTAATGCAATAATAGCTTTCCATTCAATTATTATTTCCAAGTTTCAATTATTTTCACGTGGTGTCCATTTCTCCACTCTCTGATCTCAACACTTCCTTATAGATTTTTTATAAAGCTGTGTTTTCCTGCTCCCGCGCTTTCTCTTCAGAAACATCTTGTAGTCCCAGACCAATTATTTGCTATCGTTCGATGGCGAGTCACTCTCACCAAGACGAACTCATTGAAGCCAACATGATTTCATTACTGTTTATTTGCCCGCCCGAGAATTCTTCATATATATTTACGCGACTGCACAACCCGGCAAAACGGGACGAGATATCGCATACTTGTCAGCTTGTATTGATTATGTCGAGCCTGTATCCGAACGTGATTTTTAATACTCCAAGTTATTATGTTTGGCTGCGTTTTATGTGGGGTGAACCCTGGGCCAACCTACTCCGTGGGGGTGGAAAGTGCTGTTATTCCCGACATTAACATTATGATAAAAGACATTTCCATAATTGCAGACAGCAAGCAGAGCTTTGGACCGGAAAACGAGGCATTACTATCATCTTGAGTCCTCAGACGTCACTTAATGCTTCTAATCTAAAATTCTAATCTCAAGTAATGCAAATTGAAAGTTCACGAAGATTACTTTAGGTGCAAGATCAGTGGAGAGCAGTTAGTTGAAGGCTTTGAAGAGAACATCTCCGCCTTTCTTTCGCCCTCCACTGAACTTGAAAGCTGAATGAGGAGTTTTAATGAAAACTTATTAAACCATCTACAGACATCACATCGGCCCTTTATACTCTTAACGTGTGTAGCTGCTGATCAGACTAAATATACAGGTGTAAATGGAGTCCTGAGGCCACCTACTAATATATACCTTCAAGCTAAAACAAGGATTTTACACTTACATGCTGCTTTTAAAGAAACGCATATAAATGTGAAAAAAAAGCTTTTATTATGCATATTGTTGCTGTCCTTCCGAAACCTTGTCTGTCCAAATTCACAGTTTTACAGGAAATTCAAAAGGTACAGTACTTTTCAAATGATTAAATTCGGTGTCGTCAAAGTTGACAAGCACTTTACTAAGCTTATTATTGTTTAGATATTTGGAAAACCCAGTGACTAAAAATTACGAAATATGGAGTATCACGAGGTCTCAGATACGAGGTACAAGGTCTCAGAAGGACAGCAGCGATATAATTGAAACTAAAATGAATTTTGATGACACACATCCTATGTGAATTTTCAATTTTTCAATGCCACAATAAATGTCTTGTATGTTTATTCCTAAATGCAATCACAATATTTCTCTTTCTGCTATATTGTGTAGACAGGCATCCCATCATTGAGCGACTTTTCATTTCTTTATTTTGTCCCGACCGGGGTAAATTAAATGTCACTCCACCGACTTCTTGTCCCAACTTTAATTGGCATTTGATATTCTGCACACTCGTCACGTCTTGGAGAGAAGCAGCATGTCATTTTAGTGTGTGGGGGACGGCAGGTATGGGTGGTCTGTGTCACTCACCTTGATGACTTCATGATGGGTCTTTGAGACTAGCTGATACCTTTAGGTCTTTGTGTGACATTTCCCCAATCGCCTTTCTTTTTCTTTTTCATTTTCTTACCGGGACCACATGTGGAGGTGTTATCTGTTGTAAAGACAGTTTCATCAGGTTTCTGCATGGGTCCTTTGATGGCACGTGGGATTCAATCATGTAGGGTAGTGTGTCGTGTTTGACAGCATGCTGAAAATGAAGATTCATTTTATAGGAAGATGTTTGTGTGTTTTATACCGGTGTTGTCTAAGAAAATAATCTTGGTATTGAGGTGGGTGTCCAATCCAATTTGGCCAAGAATATGTGGACACCTGAATCCCACATACTGTATGTGCTTGTTGCAACATTCAACATTGGTCAAGTCACTAAAACTGTTGTGGCACTGAAAAAAAATCCTTACAATAACCCCTATATGTAAACTAGGCTCATTAAATACCATAGAAGGGAAAGGAAAAAAATCATTTTGGGATCTGTAAAACCAAATTTTTGTCTCTCACACTCTATAAAATGCTGGGTTATTTTTAACCTAGTCTCGCATTGCCAGCCATATATTCATACTGAAGGTTTGGAAGCTTTGGCCACTTTCTTTGGCCAAGGCCTGCCCAAGAGGCCATATGACTGACAGGTGAAGCAGCCAATCACGTTTCGTTTTGTACCGCGTCATGTTTAGAGGCGTGGAAATGTCCCCGCAGTAACAGACCGGTGTACATGCACGAACGTGTCATAACAGCGACAACGATTCTAAGTTTATGCCGTAATCCTTGCATACTTTTAAGAATTAAACGTTTAGTTGATCCTGATGAATTCTTATAGCAACTGTTGTAAACACAAAAGCTCACTTCTTAGATCAGACGGCTTAGTGTTGTTTCCAGGTGGACCGTTAAAGAATGCGTCACACATCCTGTAAAATTCAGCCAATAAGATGACGACTTTGAATGTGCTGAAGTGTTTCCAGAAAAGTGTACCTTATGCATCAGCAGTTTAGCCAAAGGTTCCTGGACGTCTGAAACTATTTTTAACCCAGCACTGGGTCAAAAAAGGGAAAACCTAAAATTTGGGTTAAGTTAACAAGTTAACCCAACAATGGGTTAAAAATGTACAGTCTAACTGCTGGGTTCATCCCCTTTTGACCCAATGCTGGGTTGAAAATAAACGCAACCCTGAAAACAGCATTAATCCTCTCTAGGATTTATTTTCATTCGAAAATATGAAAATCCTTCATTAAACACAATTTTGAACATATGACTTTCAAAAGAAAGAATGAGGGAAACCATTTGAATATGTACGGTATGCAAATGCATTACATCAATTATACACAAATTACAACAAATGAGGCTGTTATTTAATAAAAAAAATATATATAATTTCCATCCCAGCATGTTACTAAACACAACTGTACTGTGTATTTAAATAGAGTGGAAATGATGCAGTCTTGTGATGCATATGATGCTAATAGACATTGTAAATATGCAAACTAAATCAACTGGTGAGCATGTGAATGGATGTTTCAGAAAGTAAACCTTCTAAAAGTCCACAGTGTCCAATATTATTACGATTTGTGAATCTGTGGTGTTCCGCCTGTAATACACTTGTTCTTTCATTTGTAGAGAGATGGTTGCTTCTGAACCAAAGTCGAGGAAATACCTGTGGGCGATATGAAATTTGATTTTCCAAACAGATCAATGATAAGGGAAACTGGGGATGTTGAAATGCCACGGTAAAACAATCAGGTTTGACAGAAACAGTTGCTTCTTTCAAACCTCAATTATCTGAGTCTCTTTCAGAACGCCTGTATCAGATCCTGCAGCTGTAACGCCGCACTTCACTTCCATCGAGAACCATTGCCATGGCAACTCAGGTGCAGCATTGTAAAAAGGAAGTAGAATATCGATAGACCCAACAGCGCCCATTTATCACCTAATTATTAGCAGAGGTATTTGAATGAGAGCGTGAATACCGATTCCCTGATACGCTCAATCCATCAGCCAAACTTGCCGCTTTTTTAGGTCAACTGAGTCCATATAGTGGAACATCAGCCCAGAGTGTGAGGTCTTATGTATTAATTCATAGCTTTACTATTTTTATAGCGAATGCTGAAAGTGTATGAGGAAAATTAGATGAGCTTTCAGGCAGAAAGGCATTTCAGAGACAGTCAACTATGACTGGATCCGTTCTATCTGGGTGCCTTTATCTTCGCATGAAAGCGCATGATATAACGGGAACAGGGTGTGATTAAAGCATAAATCAGCAATTACGTGCTGAAGAGACATCATTGACATTTGCATTATCCGTCACAGCACATTAAACCCGTGATAAGAAACATGCACAAAATCAAACAGCTGTTGCAGCGCTTCAGAAAAATTTAAATGCAGTAATGCTAAAGACCGTGAAGCTCTATACATCCACGTGATGCCTTAGATAATGATGGAGTAAAACCTGCATCCTGATTACATTTCCTTTGATGGGAATGAGATTTGAGACTAAAAGTCTAAAAATGTACAGCATGTGCAGTTCTATTGAAGCTGGTCATAAATGGCCTTAAAAAAGAAAACAAAAGAAATAAAAGAAAGGGAAAATAATGAACAAAGTTTGCAAGGAAATGAATGCTTTTGGATCAAACATAACCTCAATGGGTTTTAATTATAGTGAAACCCTGTGGATAAAAGAAATAGCCTTGCGATCCTTTCCTTTGATTGCCTTGATGCATGCCTATAATTACTATGGGTTATATCTCCAGAACATGTATCTGTGGTAGACAGATGAAGTGGACGTTAAAAGAATTATAAAAGACATCAGTTACTACTAGTACATTTCGAATAACTCTAATGGAAACTTCACAATACTCCTTTCATCATTCATCATATGTAGCCATATGTTTACATAAAAATGCTTTTAACCTTCTTTAAAGTTGTTCAAATCCTATAGAATTGTCTTGCTAGTGGAAAATTGACTTTTGTGAACTCTGCTTTCGATCCTGCTAAAGTTTTACGATTTCGATTAAATGTTAATTTATACTTTTTTATTCACACCTTCGGCTTGTGACAAGTCTGCACATGATGACGTGCGTAGGTATTTCCTAAAAAGATTATGCCGCAAAAGAGAAAGTGTTATTTTATGCATTTGAAGAATTGTATGACAATTAACATAATAATTAACATATTCGTGACGTCACCCCGTAGTTTTAATAATGCGTTCAAGACACCTCGGAAGTGGGATATTTCACACCACAAACCCGAAAGTAACGTCTGGATTTACTATCATTTAAAGTATTTAGTAACATTCATGCTACAAGTATCTTTTTACATTAAAAGAGCGGTCGAATTTCCAAGAGCGCATGTAGGCACCAAAAGTTGCAACTTCAGACCCGTTTCGATTTTACTCTCTGAACATTACATACAGCTTATTGCCCAATAAAGCCGTTGTCATTTACATATTTTCTATTTCAGTTTTGTTTTATAACCAAGACACATCTGATAAAATCCCCACACATACCTTAAAGAGCAGACGCCAGAGCATTAGCATGAGCCGTTACGCTTTTTTGTATACTTTCCATTTAGCGTCTTTGGCATCTCCTTGCAGTCTGCCGCTCACTCATAGAGGAATTTTCTGCACCAGGAAAAGCGACACCTCATGCAAGTGGGGCAATACTGACGACATTTTCCCACTGAATGAACGGTTCGTCCAAAGAGACGCTAGGTTTGTCGTTATATGTGTCTTCTGAACAAAAGCCCATAAAGGGGTCAGGAAAGTCACAAAGTCTAGTAAAAGAGTTGCAAACTTGGCAACAATGGCCGGACAAATTATGAATGAATGGGAATTCACTATTTTTGTGTGCAATACCCATTAGATGGTCAGTAAATTGATAGTGGGAAGAATGTGGGTTGTCTGTAGGTCATCATTTCAGAGAAGTAAAAAAAGAGAGCTGGGAAGATGGGAATATATAAATATAGAGAGAAAGAATATATAGATAGATGGAAAGAAAGAAAGAAAGAAAGACATACGAAAGGAGGGGAAAAAAGGAAAGACATGGAAAGAAAGAAAGAAAGAAAGAAAGAAGGAAAAGAAATGAAGACAAGGAAAGGAATTGAAAAGAAGGAAAGAACAAATAATCAATCAAAAATATACTCTCCTTCAATATAGTTTTTTCAGAGGTAGTGTCTACCTTCTATCTCTTAAATATGTTACTTGTTCTTTTTCTCTAAGTATTTGGAGAGGCACGGCGCCAACTCATAACAATCCTTCCTAATCGTTTCAGCGGATTACTCCCATAGAGCAAACCGTGAGAATGTAATGTGTGGTGATAGGCACTTGATAAAACTCACCTACTGGCTGCCTGCTAAAAGTGTAAGTGTTTTGCTAAAGTCAGTGTTTTAGTGACCCTTCAGTTAATGTAAAGGTGGAAAGTAATGACTCGACCCTGCGTGACTCATCTACAGGCATCACGGCCAAGTTTTCATTACATCAGAAAACATTGAACTCTTGCCCTCCAGCCAGAAAGACAAACTATGCTGGTGGGCGCTTCATCATTTGGTTTGCTTTAGTCCTCAGGGGTGAGCGCTGCATGTTCACGAGAGGCATTAGATCTTGCTGGAATGATTATTAAACATGTCGGTCAGTGCTCATCTGCCTTGATCAGTGTGAAATGTACAGAATGATATATGTCTTAGGGTTATGTCGTTGTTATTTGACCAGGCAGGTCGGCATTCTTATTGATCGATTGACTGATTCATTCATTCATTACCAGACTTCCTATAGATTTTTGTATTGCAAATATGCAGGAAAATAAAAATAAAATGTTGAAGCTTTTTAACAGTCTATTAATAAAATGCTTTTAACCATCTTTTTACATGTCAAACAAATCATACACAACCCTTGCACTGTGTGGCCATTATGTCCATTAAGTACACATTGTTCATATGCTTTTACTGTAATTCAGAATGTCCAAAGAAAGCGGCATTTACCTCAAAATTATAGAGCAACCCGTCATATAAATGTAAGTGCAGTCATGTCAGCTCATATACGCACATGCTTACTGTACAAATGTCTTCATGTTTTTATGTTGGATGGATGAAGCATTTATTTGGCGCTTTATTGTGTAGTGCTCTACACCCAAAGCACTTTTCAATCATATGAGGGGGTCTCTCCTCAACCACCACCAGTGTGCAGCATCCACTTGGATGTGCGATCACCCCACACCAGCTATAGGTGGAGAGGAGAGAGATAGAGAGCCAACTCAGAAGTTGGGGATTATTAGGAGGCCATGATTGGTAATCTGGCCAGTACACCGGGGTTACACCCCTACTCTTTACGCACAGGGAGTCAGGATCTCAGTTTAACGTCTCATCCGTTGCTTTTTACAGTATAGTGTCCCCATCACTATACTGGGGTATTAGGACCCGTACAGACCACATAGGTAGCACCGCTTCTAACAGCAACCTAGCTTTCCAAGGCTCAACCCTGATAAGCTTGAGTGAGCAAACGGTATTGGGCTATAGGGTGCTTGTTCTCATGTACGTCACAGCTTCAGAACAAAAGAATCACATAAGGTTTTCTGCTGAGCTCTTTCAAGAAATAACAGTAGGTAACCCAGGTTTTACAGTATCTTTCAAAGCTAGCCCTCCTTTAACAATAACTATGTCAAATTTTCCACAAAGACTTATGAGGTAGCTTTCATCGTGTCCTTTACAATGTTGAATTATAGTCAATTCTTTCTAAAGCACCATAGAGAATGTGGCTTTTACATCAGTGTAAGATTTTACAGTTCACTCACCATCTCATAAGTAAATTTGATTCTCTATTGTGCAGATGGAGAAATGTAGATTGGGCTGTATCAGAACTAGAAAACGGTCTATCGTTGCAGGTTTTACTTTACTTTTTTACTTACTTAACAAACATACAGAGTCAGACGAAGTACAGATACTACTGGTCAAATAATAAGTAAACGTTGTAAAGACAGATTCTTACTTGAGTAAAAGTACAGAAGTACGTGCTTTTAAAAGTACTCAAGCATTAGCATTTCTTATGCCTTATGCCTCTGGAGGAACCAACTGAATACACCGAGTAGCCTACAGTATCAGTGGTATTAAGAGCGTCATATTTAGCATATACCTATATGTTTAGTTTAGATATAATCTTGAATGATCATTTAGCCTAACCTCATTAGCCCCCTAGGCTTATATTTATTTATGAGCAGTGTTTTGTTTTTTTGTATATTCCCTCAACCAGTTTTAGCAGCAATTTTCCAGTAAGAAGCTTCTTGTTTGTAGTAAGGTGTAGAAGTGTTTGCTGGATTTATTACCATTTGTATTACCAGTTTAACTACAAACATTAACTTTAGGTACCCTAATGAAGCTATGGTAAATTTTTACCATGAAAAATAGTTACTGTGGTTTTACTTGAACTAGCTTGGAGTATGGTTACTATATAGAGAAAATTGTAAATTTGTGGATACTGTGGTTTAACTGCAAAAACAATGAATTTGTGAATTCAAATTAGATTTTTCTATTAAAATCCTCTTTGTAGTGTGTTTTGGGTTTTATTCCATTAGGATTTACCATCCCACCAATAGAATCCACCACATACAAATAGACAACAAGTATACATAAATACAATTCCCATTATAACCATTAAATCCATTATATTTTCTGTTGAATTTTGGGCAGGGTTCTATTGTTTTTATTTCTACAGGAATACTTCACCTATAGTTACTACAGTAAAAACATCAGTCATTTTCCAAACGGCTTTAAATGATATAGCAGCAGATCAGAACACACTTCCTTAACTCTTGCTATGCGATCTCATGAAATTTCAAATGAAAACTTCACATTTTGATGTTTATTTACCGTTTCATGTTTCATGACGATGACTTCTATGATCATTGACTGATCGTAGCGCTCGTTCTAAGCAATGCATCACGCATAGCTGAACCCACAGATGATGACACCACACCTAAACATGTGCCTTTTTCGTATTTTATTGTTCTATTTGCCTTTTTAGAGCGCTTTCAGCTGTATAGACGTTGACATTAGTTTAGCGGGGAAGATCCAGGGTTGCCAGATTTGCGTTAAAAAAATTAGTTAAATGGCCATCCATAGAAAAATGGAAAAACTTAAATACTTTGCAACAGTGAAAGGTCCTGATAAATCGCAAGCCATAGAAATTTAAACAGTAAAACCCGCTACATAGAAACGACTTTCTACTTTTGGACCTTACTAAGTGTAGTGGAGTAAATAGTATGATATTTGTCTTTCAAATGTTGTGAAGTTAAAGTCACAAGTACTCAGAAAAATAACACTCAAGTACAGATACGCAAAATGTGCACTTAAGTACAGTAGCCAACTCATGGAAATTTACTTTGTTACTGTTCACCTCTGCAAACATAGGCTATACAAGAATACATGTGGATATTTTGTTGAAATCATAAATATTCAGAATGTATGTAGTTATCTGTTCCTGACTATGTAATGTTACCTCTACTCGTACTTAAATTGTATGAATGTTTACAATAGTAAGGATGATGCGTACATGTACACAATATATGATAATACATACACAAACACAATGATAAAATCAGGTAAGGCATAGCTTACTTTGAATAGACATTGAAAGAGAAAGTTGCTTTTTGCAAACAGATGTACTCACAGGTTCTACTAGCGGGGACCTTTTGTAGTTTCACACAGCCAGACCTTTGCCTGTGGCAAATTCTGTTGCTCAATTGGTAACACATTGTGTTAGCACTTCAGAGGTCATGTGTTCAATTCCCAGAAAACAATGCTAAAACTGATAAAATGTAGGTTATATCTAGGATGCTTACTATGAGTCACTTTGAATAAAATGTGTGTTAAAGGCAAGCCCAAAGGGTTACTCTTATTGTATACTTTTATTGTTTTTAAGTTATATAGAAAGGGTGTGGGCGACTTGAGGCTATGGGGCCATTGCTGACCAGCAACAACCAGTCAAATCCAGTCAAATCCATCCTTGCTTACTCGAGTCGAGAGATATGGTTCTGTGTGCAAGTGGATAATGACATCAGTTTCTGACCGGACCAGACCAGTGGTCTCAGGACGTGGTTAAAGGCAAAGCTAGCAAGTCACCAATTAGTTATAAATTATGAAATCAGCTGTCTCTTAGAATGGGCAAAAGTTTTTGCATGAAAAGACCACCCTTTTACGGCAAATTTTAATTTTGTTTTAGTCGTATATTAAATATCAGAAAATACCAATATTTTCGTTTCATTTTTATCAGTTTACGGAAATGTCAGTATGTTTTTATAAGAGTACTTAAAAAGTTTATTATCATGCATTCGTTTTCATTTAGTTATTGTCTCGTTTTCTTCAGTTAAAACTGGATGCACCGATACTAAGCTTGTGTACGTTCTCGTAAAAATGCTCTAATATTAAAGACCAAATGTTACAAACTGACAGAACTGACTGAAATTAGAAATTTGCTTGGAAAATTGTGAAATCACATAAAATTTTTTTTTTTCATAATTTATTTAAGTTGTTTGTAATGATGAAGCTATTCTATTTTTTATTAGTCTCACTATGTTGTGAAAAGGTACAGGCATCGGTATCAGCTAGTACCAGGAAGAAATATCAGTCGACGTAGTCGTTCTTTAAAAAAGGGTATCGGTGCATCCCTAGTGAAAACATATCCTTGACAAATCATTTTTGTCATAGTTTTCGTCAACATAATTAATACTGGCACCTACCAGTAAAAGCTGCCAGTTATCAATATAAACTGAAAAAAAAGTTATTTAACTTAATTAAATTAGGGAAAACGTTTCAACGAAATTGATTTACATTTCTTCAACAAAATCTAATTTTGAAACGATTCTTTAATTTTGTTGAAATTAAAGAATCTTGATTAAATTAATTTTTGTCTTATACATGCACATTTTACATCAAACCAATATAAAAAAACCCAATTTTATAATTAGATAACTTAAGGAAATCTCAAGAATATTTTTTATATTATACATTTTTAACATCAATTAGACATTCTTCATTTACCTTCAATAAGAAGATATTGAGGTAATAGAACTCAACAGAACCTAACCAAAGGAAACGCTTTTCTGAACAATGGTAACAACAAAACTCAAAAATATAACAAACTCTTCAAAACCTTAAAGATAAATGAACATTAAACACTAAAAAGTGTTTCTTTTACTGAAAAATGCATAAAATAACTCTCAGAATGCAGTTATATGCAAAGCATGCTGGGAAATATAAGTCCTCTGCCCAAATGTAACTGTTTTATGTTAGCACAACACAACTCCTTTATGTTGTCCCAACATGAATGGATTCAGTTATATGACTAAACATACAAAAATCATGTTTTGATCAAATTTTCCAAAAGTTGTGTTGATTTAACTCAAGCAAAGTAAGTAAATTGAACAAGCAGCAAAAATCTTTTTTTGGGTGTTCTTGCCAACCATTGCACATATGCGGACCAGCAACCAAGAAATGTGTTTTTTAACAATTTGAGCGTACACTAAAAAAAATGTATGGTACAGTTGATTTTAGGTTAGTGACCTTAGCAAGCGATTTTTTAAGAGATCGGTCTTCCCCTTTACTCATTGAAGTTGAGAAAACATCATTTTTGTGAGACGGGTCCCAAAGACCTGAACACCACACAAGGGTTGAAACACAAGGATGCCTACCCGATGAACCATTGAAACCTTAGACCTTCATTCCTCTAGTATATTCATATTCTTGCCAGCTTCCCCCTGCATAAGGCTTGGGAAATGTCCTATTGGGCAATTCAATCGTGCTGAAATTGTGGGATTATAACAACTAGTCCTATTAAGCGACTACTTGCCTGAAGGTGTTGCAAAATGCCAGGTTTGATGTTTTTTTTTTTTAAGGGAATATAGTCTCCACACCAATTTGCATGGTAAGTGCTGTGACACACAATCCGATTCTTCATCCTCCAATCAGAGCTTTTTACATTGCTTAAAAACCAACGATAAGTCACTAATGAAGTTAAACACTTTGTCACTTTGTGCTCATCTGTCATTTGCTTTTGCAGCATTGCCCTAAAATGCACGATTAAAAGCTCATTTTAACATATAACCTATGGGAAATAATAAATAAATAAAAAACCCTTAGAGACAAGCCATTACTTCACTAATACATGCCTTTGAATCGTAGCCTCTTCAGTTGTCTTCTGTGGCGAAGGAGCGGAATGTTTAAACTAATGGGTTGCACCGCACAATTATCACATGCAGAAGATTATTTACGGTCGCTCACTTCACCCTTATTTTCTGCTAAGCTATTTGAAGCACGCATGGCAGGGTAAATGAAAATGAAAGTGTCGGGGTAAGAGACGGCCGAACTCTAAATGCCAGGAATGTGAATAGGAGAGAGTCGCAGCGGTCCCGCGAAGTAGCGAGAAACACAGATAGCTATTTAACATCCTCTCACACTTGGTAGCGCTGATTCGGGTTGAGCGCTGTAATGACACGGATGCGCAAGCTGAGAAAATGCTCGAGACAAAGCCACGAGTTCAGTCAGGCGTTAACGCTCACGCTGTCTGCACAGTGGGAGAACAATGAGTGATTATGTATTGTGAAAATAACCATGGGAAACAATTTTTCTCTATTCAGGTAATGAGCGAATATTTTAAACAAGGAATGATGATTTAGAAGTTATTTTACCCGTAATAAAGGTTGCTCAGGCAGACGTTGTGTAATCATGCTTTCGTATGTGTGTGTGCATTTCTTGTTGCTTTTATATAGGCCTATTGGGAGATTCCATGCAAATGTCAACCTTACCATAAAAAAAGGTTTTAACCAAAGGTCTTCTTCATAACGATAGGCAACATGTCAATATTTGGTGGTTTGAATATAAAAACACATTTAAAGCATGATTTTCTATAGTTAGTAAGCGCTGCTTATTTATTGTAATTTCCATAAATAAGCACATGAAAATAAAACTATTTTATAATATATGTTCTATGAAGGGTCATCCCTTTTCCATTTGTTTGGTATTATTGCTGCTGGTTTGAGCATTCTAATTCACTGAACTCCCAGACAAAGTATGCTGCCTCTCAAAAAAGTGTCATTTTTGTCACATCTATTACGTGGGTATGAAATATATCAAATTACTTGGGTGTTAAAATGTGTATTAAAAAGAAAACGTGTATGGATAGACTGATATTTTTCTGATGTCTGGACTCAACGGGGCTTTGTAAGAATAATAATAGATGTTTCAATATATTGGTAAAACATTTTATGAGGGTTTATATTTCAGTTTTTGACAACAGATGTCTCATCCATAATGCGGAAAATGCCCTTTTACAGTGTAAAACTAATGTTTGTTGGCACTTTGAATAGTTATTCTAGTCAAATCTGGAGCCTCCAAGCCATTTAATAAAAAACTCAAAAGGTGTTGAAAAGTAATTAGTTTTAAGCACAAAATGTCAATATCTGTCCCCCTCCTTCTAGAGTGTTTCCAACAATTAGAATTAAACAACAATGCAAAAACTGTGACAAGCAGTTGAATTATTATTGTTGATAATATTAAAGTTAGTAAATGATTAATAAATCATTCATGACTATGACTCGTGTCTTTTTTTTGGAAGAAGGATATTTAGCCTATTCAAGTGATTGGCAGCATATGATATCAACTGCACAACCTCAAAATGTCCTCATTTATAGATCGCGTATCCCAGACAGCTTCTGGCAATCTCATATCAATCTTGAGTGCCTTTTGCTACGTCATATATTCGATTCATTATAAAAGAGAGACAGCTTTTTGATGCTGCAACCCGGTCTCATCAATTACGCCAAAGTTCCATTTTGCGTGCATATGATACGCCAATGTTTGTGTGCACCTGGGTGGAGAGCGGCCATTTTGAAACGTACATGAAGAGGAAACACAACTTTGGCATACGTATTACACGATATTGCACAGCGCGTGTTATTTATACGCAATTCATGAGAGTGGGCTGGATTATTTCCGGAAAACCAGAGCTGTTAGAGGTGGGACTAGTTGGGAGAGTGGGATGGAACCACAGCACGAGCAAGCAACGCATTATCACATTAATCGTACGCGCAGATTGCCAACAAAACACAGACTTATGACATACTTTGACTTACCATGTGCAGTTCATGTCCGGCATGTTTTAGCACTGGGACCGCGCCATCTATCAATTTCAAACGATCTCCAAATCCAGTTTATATCCGTAAATTAACTTCACTATCGGAAGAGGAACGAGCTGCAGCGCAGCCCATCTTGATGGTTGGCTCCTGGGCGGGATCTATCCTCCTCCTTGCCGTACTTTTCCGGGAGAATGGCCGATAAAAAGAATAGGATCCCTGTGGCGACACAGGGATTAAGAATTATAAAAAAACTTTCCGAATCAAGTTGGAGTAATGTGGGAGTATATCAAGTACAGTAATACTACGTCATACGTCCAACTAGTTTTTTTAACAAATTGACCATGTTAAGCATGAGAAGCCAGCACTTTTGACAGTATAAAGAAACCAGAATGCATGACATAGCATGATACCTGAACTTGAACTCCCTAAAGTTTAATGTTGAGTATGTGTAGAAGAACCTCACAGGCCATTTTTGGCCCCTCTGCTCTGTGTGATAGTTGGTTAGGACACTGTCCAAGGTCCTGAAATGTTTTCCTCTCCTTTTGAACTGTTTGGACAGCTGGTCTTTCAGACAGCTCTGTTAGAAAATACGCCCAAGTTGGCTTCTGGGTGCCCTGAACTGCAGACCTAGCCACAGATCTGTGTGGGTTGAAAAACTTCAGTACAGCCACAGGAAATGTAAGGCTTTGATCATTTTTGGCCATACCATTTTTGCTTTAGTTTGACAGTGTTTCTAAATCTGTTTTGTCAATATGTTTGTATTGTAACCCAGACAGTTTTAATTTAAAAAATCACAGTTTATTTTCAGCATTTCCAATTTGTACAGTTTCATCCATGTAATTCTCTTTTATCATGACAGTGTGTTAATCATTAACACAATTATGCAATACGACACAAGTAAACTGTAAAATGGTTATACTCTTCTATCTCTGCTAGTCAAAACTCCCTTTCTTTATTTTTTAATAAACTGGCATTCGGTTTTGTGTCCTTTGGGGATTATGCAACACAGAGAACAAAAATAATTATTTGAAACAACTTGCAGTTCTTTGAAAAGCCGACCCTCATCAGTTGTTTTAGAGTTTAAACATGTTTTTACCAGACAGTATATGTGTTTCACATTTATTAAAGCACAGACGGGTGATGGAAATAGTGGATGTAAGCCAAAGAGAGAGCAAACTTATGGAAAGTTTGAGTTGTGTATATTGATTCATATAAAAGCTATACCATCCGAAACTTTTTAATGCACTTTCTGGTTTGCATTATAGCTCACTTTATGACTTTTATATCTGAACTCACAGTTTTAAATGACAATTTTACTCTCAAATACATAATCTTATATGTTAGATAAACTTGCATAATTCAAACATTGAGAACTATATTTTTAATTTTTAAAAATTTTTTAAAGCACTTTACCACACTTAGGCACTTCTATAAATTCTATAATTCACAAATGTTAAAGCAAAAGGAAAAGGTAAAAAGGACAACGAGATAAATGTGTCTGTGTGGTTGAGCTGGCAGGAGAATGAGGAGCTATAAGGGCATCTCAGCCAATCTGACCCTTTCTACATCAGTCACTTGATTTATAATGAGAGAGAATTAGTGATTCTGGTCATTGCCACGGCAGCGTTAGTAGATTAAAAGAAATAATTTATACACGCACCATGAGTCAGGAGGATTATTGCCGTGCTGGGTGCCGCCTCACCGGCTATCCAGACCGAGCTCTATGGCCCACGGAAAGCATTACTGATACCGCAAAAGGACACAAAGACAATTGTATCAATGATCTCACTGCGCCACGGACAAACCACAGAGTACTAACTGCTATTTTCAATGTTCTACACGTTGCAACTTTTGAAGGATGAAGACGGGAGACACACAGGAGAGTAACTTTTCACACCCAACCAACTTGATGTCGGTAGACTGAGCAATGCAATAATGCCATAAGTTCTGACCTCTGTGCCGCTCAATAACCTTGCAACACAAAAGGATTCGTCACATAAAACCACTTGCATTCGAATCACACGCTTGCAGCGGCCATTTTCATCTCTGCCCGCAATATGAATTTCCAACGTTGTGCTTTCATAGACTGATATATCGTCTGTGGTACTGCATACGAACAGCATGGAGACTCCTACAGTATGTCTCGTTTATTGTGACAGCTGAGATAAGCTTCATTGAAGACTTCGGCTATTGACATGGGGTTGAGGCTTAGGATCAGGGACACTTGCTGTATGTTATTGGTAATGTTTGACAATGCTCAAGGAGACAATGGTGACGTCATTGGAGATCGTCAACATTGGATATTGTCCACATGTTGCGATTTTTTTGTTTAACAATCTCCAATATGAAGAATAGACCTGTCTCAGTGTACAGATGGGTATACAGAGAGGCCTCGGAGTACAAGGTCAACAGAGCACTCAAACCCTCTGCAGATGTAAACTCGTAAAAAGGGCCATTGTCAACATTGCAATGGCAATATGTGGAATGGAACATTGGGTACAGAGATCAAACTATTAAGCCTTTATATAACGTTTCAGCTTCAAAATGTAGCCATTCTATAGTTCCTTCTATGCAGGATTCAATGTTTAAGGAAGTGTCAAGTGTTCTTCCATGAACCCTTGACCGGACATATTAAATACTCAGTCTGTATATAAAAAACTAATCTTCAACTATCTCCTTCTTTCAACAGGTATGCAGTTATCTCTCTAGCAGTTACCTCTAGCGAACTACACTGTAAAAATAAAATAGAGAACGAAAGGACGGTAAAGAACGGTTTTGCCTTGACTGTATACGGTGCTCTTGCGACCCTTTGTTGAAGTCTAACCTATGATTTCTACGGAAACCAATGATAATCTGGACATGTCGCCATTTCAGACTGTCCTCCCCCAAAAACACAAGCACCTTATTACGACCAACAGTAACGTATTAAGGATGAGCGCCCTCTAGCACCAGCTGCTTATTATGATGTACAGTCATTCCATTGCTTTACCTTGTTCACTTTTTATGGATTTAATTTTTCCTATTTGTTAAAGTATAAATAATTTAATCAATATTTATAGTTTTAAAGATATTTGTGAACCCCTTACCTATCTATTTATTGCGTAAATTGACAAATAAATTGCATTGCAAACCTTCTGAATTGAAGCCAAAAATAAGTTTAGACGAAGATTATCCATGTACGCAACGTAGAGCTCGTTCAGACTGACGTCATGACTCAATCGAGAGCCAATAAGACTTCACATTCAGTGCAGAAGTAATAACGCAATCGGTCACAAGATACACGAGAACCAATGCTTTCTCACAGCTGACCTATCACTTCGTCTTGCGGTAATTTTAAATGTGTGTGTTTAAATGAATAAATACAATTCATCCTGACAGTTTTATTTCCAAAATGATTGTGCAATATACAGTATCATTTTTAATATACGGTAGACAAAAGCTTCTCCTGCTGCCGGTAGAAGCGCTGTTTTAGGAAATGCTCCACGGGGTCGTATTTGGAGAACGTTGTAAACGACCAATGTGCTCGTATGAGTTGGAGGACTTGTTGCGCCATTTCAGGTGAAGGAATAAAAAGGGACGTTACACTGGTTAAACCTGCAAATACAAACATTGTTGGACACAAACAGTATGTGATAACGTAAGTACACAAGTGAAAAATATATATCATTATGCTATTGGTGTCTGGATGGTTTAATGCACAAATCTTACATATTGTGCCTTTAAATGACATCATTCTCCAGAAAGTGACATGCAAACTTCTAGTATAACAAAAATATGCTCAATGATGCTGTGCACACCCATATATATACAGTAATAGTAATAATAATGGCAATATTACTCGATTCTAAAGTGACCCTGTGCCAAACATCACACCATTATAGTCAATTCAAAACCTATTATCCTCAAGCTACATCTAGCAGTGTCAACCACGCAAGCTCAACACAGAAGATCATTCAGCATAACATGTGCGTCAAGGGCAATTGCTTCAGTTCAAAAAGAACAAGCCGCTGTTTTACAATTGTCAGCCAGTAAATTATTATAACAGCGGAGCAAGTGCATCATCATCCACCTGACATCTGAGCGCAGGGAAGGTCTCGTATGCCTAAAGGTTGCAATCTAATGAGGGATCATTACAGCGGGAAACCTCAGCACCATGGTACGCCGCAGAGACACTGATCCTTCTAAGCCCTTATAGGTGTTTCATGTCGAAATAACAAGTCCGTACATGTGAGCTGAAAGCGATCTGCTGTTGTCGATCTTCGACGCGTTCTGCAGGGACGCTATGACATTGGCAGCTTAACACTTGGTTATAATTGGATGTGCTGAGTAAATTAGCCGTAGTGTTTCTCCTTGGCAACACAGAAAAAAGTTTGGCAAATTGAAAATGTTAAATGCATGGCTGGATGTGACTGGGTCAGTCATTTGCATCAGGTTTTTCTGGAAACATAGTTCAGCTATTGAATTGCGGTCAAAATTGATGAGTGGGAGATTAGAAGGATTTGACACCTTTGGCCTGAGGGTTAAGTTTTTTGGGGGGATTTAAGGTGTAAATAGATGTGCTCAGCCTATGCAATCTCATTAGCTCTCGCAGGTATTTGAAGTTTGCATGGATACTGAAATGAACAATAAGGATGTATTGACAATACAACATAAAATTATTGATAAAAGTAAAGCGTTTACTTGCATAATAAACAACCTCAGAGAAATAAAAATGTTTTGAATCCTTTGAGGTTCATGTAATATTAAATAAACAAAACTTGATCGTTTAGTACAGTTTACAGATGAAAGTAAGTGAGATTACCTTGGATAAGAACATTTTTTGAGACCATGTGGGCTGAGCTGAATGAACGCTGCATTTTAAGGAGAGATAACACAGAGACTGCTTTTATCATTTAATGTATTTAAGCTTTTCATTAATGATAAAATAAATACTTTCTAATGCGTTGTAAGTTTAATTCGTTTGGATGATTTATGCAATTACAAACACATTTCCATTTGCTCCTAAATTTTGCAAAAGCACTTTTGACTGATGCCGCCTCATGAAAATACACACATCCTTTGCCAGTGTGAACCAGTTTATTTGAAATATTAAACATATTTTCACAGAATCTCATTAACATGAATAATTTGCAAAGTACGAGCCCTTCTATAATAAATAATGTTAAATAATTGCTTTGTACAAATAACTTTGGGTTTCGCCACACGAGATAAAGTCCAGGATGATTGAATGAAAAGAAAACAGACGCGAATGAATTACGTGGGTCTTTCGCAGCTTTTAGTTAATTGCCAAAGCCCGTTACAATTCATTTTGAAGCAGGAAGTAGACTGGATCGATAAATTTGACCTTTGAGACAGTATTTTAGTCATTCAGAGAGTCAAGCGTACCACAGCTAATATATCCTTGCTGCTTACAGTCGGTCATCAGAGTAATTATCTTCACTGATAATGGCTAATAAACGTCCCTACGAGTGAACATATTTCTCAGACGTTTCCAGCACAAGCTTCACCATGGATACTGACTGAATGCCTATGAGCAGAGAGCGTTCCAGAGATGTCTTTGTTAACTTCTGGGGAGAGAAGAGAACACTGTGGATGTTGATCTTTAGATGTCAGAAATAGACCATGACTGTCAGTTAGACCGGGTGGATAGATTAGACTGTGTGTGTGTACATCATATAAATAAATCAGCTTTCCATTGATGTCTGGTTTATCAGGATAGGACAATATTTGGCCGAGATACCACTTTTTACATCTCTGCAATCTGGGGGTGCAAAAAAAACTAAATATTGAGAAAACCGCTTTTGAAGATTTGTATCAGAGGTGCTGTAGCAGGCCGTTGCTAAGAAAGAAACAGGTTTTTTTAATGCTCTCTATTGGCTTACCACTGAAATGGCATTGTGGAGAGTATATGATGCCGAAAGAAGACATTCTAATCTTTACATAGATACCAAACTTGAATGGGTTAATACCAAAGAGCGGGCATAGCGAGTGAAGTTTGTAGGCGTGTTTCTGGCCATTTTTCTCAGAGATTTTGCTGCATCCACTCACAAAAATAAAGTTTTTATATATTTACGGTAGGACATTTACAAAATATCTTCATGGAACATGATCTTTACATAATAACCATAATGATTTTTGGCATAAAAGAAAAATCAACTATTTTGACCCATACAATGTTTTGTTGGCTATCGCTATTCCCATGCTACTTAAGACCGGTTTTGTTGTCTAGGGTGTCAAATTAAAAATATAGTATTGATTTAATATAATATACAAACAAAGTGTTTTACAGAAGACTCATCATCATCGTGTATTTTGATACTTGAATATCATGTATGATTAAAAGTTGTCTATTTATATTGACATGTCTTGACATCTGAAACGTATAAATGCCAACATGTGACACATCTCCTGTTTTGACAGTCACATTTTCCTTACAAGTAAATGCGCACAGTCACTTAGATTACTATGCACAACTGTGAACTGTATCTCTCCTTATAATTCGCAATACATGCTACACATTTTGCTACACATAAATACAACTGAAAAATTAGGACAGGGTGTAATTTTGTCTAAAAAAACATCTGGTCATTCCAGCCATTAAAAGGCTGGGGGAGATATGTATCAAACCCTGCATAGCCTATAACACAAGAAAGTCTGAGAATGTATAAATTACACTTCAATTTGTGAACCAAAATGCAGATGATACCTGAGGAAAGACACATATGCAGATTTTGTTTTTCTCTTTCATAATCCCTCTGTTAAAGCCTCCCACCTGTCCTAACAAATTTTAATTTTAGCTTGCTGGTGAAGACCTGTCATTCATCATTAAAAGTCTGCACCCTTCACATGTGAAATTAGCAGGGCATTGTGCTATACACTGTCACTAGAACAGCGAACAAATAACATAAACGAAGAATAGAACTGATTTTAAGGCATTAGTTCTGACTTCTGTATATGGTCTAAATTTTGTCCTTGACTTTGTATTGCATTCGAAAAAGCAGCAGTTTTGTCATTCAAAGTCTGATAGCAATTTGCCCCACCAGGACGCTTGAGTCAGATCAATAGCAACTAGATTTTAAAAAGCCGATAGCGTCAGTGCCCATAATTCAACAGTCAGGGGTTCTTTTGCTACATTCAATTTTTCTGCTGGACAGAAATGGCATGGTAACAGATGGAAAAGAGGGAAAAGATCAACCTCTTTTCTGTTCAACTTGTAAAGATTCTATGTCATGCAAAATTTTATTTCCTTTTGTTCACTATGACGTCCTTCTTTATTTAAGTTGAATAGCTTCAGCCTTTTTACAATCTAATGTACTTATTTGCTTTTATTTTAACCTTTGGAAGTTGTGAGAAGTTTGTTCTGATTCTTACATTGTTACTATAGCGACCAATGTGGTTGCACCAGATATGGACTACACTGACTGAGCAAATGAATCAGGTGTCATCACTTCCAAAACTGTGCACAGTCAGTAGATCAAATCAGAAAACCAAACTGCTCTATGTGGGTTGCAAAGGGATCCTTTGATGTGCCAGTCAATTTTTTAAGCTTCTGGAAGTATTTATAAGATTTTATGTTTTTTATAGTTTATATTTAAACTCAAATAAACATCAATAAAATAAAATATAGCAAAGATACTGTAAAATATAAAATTCTGTCATCATTTACTCACCTCTTTCATTACAAACCTGTATGAATTTCTTCCGCAGAACACAAAATAAGATATTTTAAAGAAAGTGGACCTCATTCACTTAATACCAGTTAACAACATTCTTCAAAACATCTTATTTTGTGTTCTTTGGAAGAAAGAAAGTCATACAGGTTTGAAATGACAAGAGGTGAGTTAATAAAGACAGAACTTTCATTTTTGGGTGAACTTTAATGTCTTTATTGAATAATTAAATTACATAAGCAAAGAGTATTGTGAATTACATAATTTATTTAAAAACATATTAACTTAAAACCAATATTTTTCTATTAAAAAAACAACGTTTTCTATTTAATTATTATTTTTTTCATATTATTTAAACGGACAGTACACCAAAAAAAAATCTAGGAAAAATGACAATGGTAGTAAAAAGTGCCCCAGAACTGTTTGGTTTCCTCAATTCTTCAAAATATCTTCTTTCGTGTTCAACAGATTTTATAAATTTAGAAAGCAATTTTCCTATGGTAGTCAATGGTGGCCAATAACTGTCTGGTTACAAGCATTCTTCCAAATATCTTTCTCTACGTTCATCAAAACAAATAATTTTATACAGATTTGTAACAACTTGCGGGTGAATAAATGATGACAAAATTTTCATTTTTGGGTGAAGTATCCCTTTAATGTTCTGAAACAGAAACTACTTGAGAGAATTAGGTGTACAATGTTTCTCTATTACACCTTGTTTGTCAAAGCATGAGAGCAAGCATGGTAAATTTATATATGACCGTAATAAGACAAGTGCTTAAAATTAGTATGCACTCACAAGTCTGCAACATCTCATTGTTTACTCAGACAGTATGCTTAGATTAAACATAATGATGTGCCAATGGAACAGCAAACACTTCAGTAATCGTCGGGCTCACGGTGAGGAGATAGCGAAGGTCATAATAGATTGTGACAGTTCATTACTTATTTTTTCCACCAGGATTAATACACAGAGTGCTGGCCCGCAGCAGGGACCGGTTTGCCCCGAGCCTCCATGATCCATTATTTGCTTGATATTTGTTGGAAAATAGGTCACAAAAAGATGAGGCCTACAGTTTCTTCAGAGGGACGATTACAGTGCGGCATAATAAAGGCAAATTTCTGTTGTAACATTTTCCCACGCAACTTTGAGATAGCCGAGGAAGTTGCTGTGTCTCAGAATTTTCAGGTTTTAATTGAGATTCAGTGCAGCAGAAAATTGACAGTTGTTATCAGAAAGTGAGGGACTGATGACTGTAGTTCGCCTCTTGAGGTGGATAAATTATTCATACTGAGAGTGGAAGACAAACAAACAGAATGGGGAAAAAAAAGAGATTTTGCTTGGGCTTTGTTTCCATCAAAGTTTGTAAGAAAGAATATTGCTGGTGTTGCTTGTTTGCGGCAGTTTAGCTTTTATCCAAACTTTCAAAGCTCTTGCTAGATGTTACGCAGATGCTCTGTTGGGGTATTTTTGTCTTACGGTCTCTATCTGGTAAAAACACAAAACATGCTCCACGCAATACAAAATGCTTCATTTAATGTGTACAGTAGTTGCGAGTATGCATTTGTGGATGACTGGGAACACACTTCCTTTAGTCAGTTTATTTCAGTTCAAATGCTATAAATTATTGCTGTGTACAACCATTCCACTACAATATAATAAAATGTGTAATATACTGAATATTACATACATATATGCATTTTTACACAACTGGTCAAAAGATTTAGAATACTTACTTATTCATTTTTTACCACATTTTAATATAATAGTTAGCTCATTAACACTGAAATAAAACAAATGTAACTTGTGACGGCAAAGAAATCTAAAATAAATCCAAGCTTATTTAATTCGATCATAGTTTATATATGATATTACTGTTGTATTGTTAAAAGTCGAAGAAAATGTGCTTGTTTTCCTTTGCAGTATTTGAGGTCTGATTTTTTTTATTTTGACCTGTTTCTCATTTTAACATTTTAACAATTCAACATTTTAAGATTTAAGGCAGTGGGCAGATAAGTAAAGCATTTCATGTTGGCTGCTCTCAATAAAAAAATGAAAATAAAATAAAAAATATATAAAATAAAATATAAAAAATATTAAAAATATAACATGTTCTCTGTGAGGTGGTGATACTTATTGCAGGGTATACATATCAATAAATGCATACAGTGGGTTTTAAACATATTTTTGGTGCTATTTTCGTACCATATTAACGCATGACATTTAAAGCAAAGTCCAGCTCTGGCCAGTTTTAAATATGCTCTTCATCATCACATAGAACATTTGGTGCTAAATTAACTGCAACTTCATTATCACTTCATGTGATCTGCCTCTGGTTACTTATTAATGCCGAGGCTGGTGTGGACATTGTAACTCACAAGTCAGGTCAAAGTTTAAATGAATAATAATGACAAGGATTTGTTCTGTTATCAACTAAATGGTGCTTCTGCAAGCATGAAATGAAGCTAGATTTGTTTCGTTGGATACAAAACCACAGCAAAACACTAACGGATCCAAATCGCTCATGTTAAAGCTTTATCCTGCTATCTTGTAGCATTTAAGTTGAAAACTGCAGTCCTCCTGTCAAACCTATTTAGTCAGGCTATATTATCACCATGGTAACTGCATGGTAATCTTGTTTACCTCTGTGGTATCTCTGCAGTACCTGTGAGTTCACTCTGTTGTGATGCTATAATAACAGCATGATGTTCCAGCGCTCTGAAATAGCTGAAACTTTATATCAAAATCATGTGCAATTTGTGAAATTCAGTCCTTTTAACCTTAACTCTTACCAGTTTTCCTAGTGGTAAAGGATGCGTGTTATCATCACGCATGTATTAGTGAGAAATGGCCGTTTAGTATTCCAGTATCGGTTGACTATCATGAAATTCCCATGTCGTTCCACATTATGCTAATATATGTTATGATTGTAATTAATCACGTACGATCAACACAGGTACAGGGACGGAGAATCGGTAATGAGCCACTTTCCTTAGGGCCTCCTTTGCTCGATAACAGATGACACATGGCAACAACAGCAAATCATGGAAGGGATTCATTATACTGTTAACAGCTTTTATTCGTCTCACATTCAGATGGCAAGGGACCTTTGTGCTATTATACACAGAGATATGAGAATAATGTGAAGGCTCCTCCCCAGGTAATTAGAGGAAATTATGCTTGAAAGTGACCTATGGCTGGACAAATAAACCACCGTAATCTACATATCTGTGGCGTGTGGTACCATGTTTCAGTGCATGTTTATGTAAGGGACCATTCACATTTCCTGTCTTTTGCGCTCAAATAAAGAAAAACACGATGCTCATGCAACTCAATGCGACACAATCTTTTTTCCTGGTGCATCGGCGAGTCGAAAATCTTGCAACTTCTCAGAATGCCACAAGCGCACCGCTTGAAAAAAAAATCAGCTTTACCATTTCTGAAGCAACATTGAAAAGCTCAGCAAAAATGAAGGAAAAGAAGATCACATGCATTAATAAATGGTGGCATAGTACAACGGATTTAAGGTGAAAATGTATCCTTATATAGCTGAAACCTCCTCGTCGTCACGGAGAGCACGGTTCACAGGTTAGGATGGACAGAAATCACAAGGAAACGGCGCAGCCTTTATTTTTTCAAGCACCTTTGAATGTGAAGATGTTTAGAGTTTAAGTTTGATCCTATGTCACTTATTCTGCAAATTGGCTCTGCAAAAAAACATTAGTTAGTCTACTACATTTATACATATTATGAAGAAAAATGTGATAAAAAACAAAAATACGGGTTTTTTGTTAAGGTGGTACATATTTCCAAATATACATATCGATTCATTTTTAGTAATATACTTTTTTATGCTATTAGACTATAGGCCTATGCTCGCAGGGTAATGACATACATCCGCTAAAATCTAAAATAAATGTTATGTAAATTAAATATTATAAAAAATAAAGAGCAAACAAAAGGCAACTGTGGCATTAAAATATATTATTTTTGACCTTTTGCTGAGAGAGGATAGTAAAGAGATGACTGGAAAGTGTTGGGAAGAGACAGGGAGCAGGTTCGGCAAAGGACTCTCGAGAGGGAAATCAAACTGGTGCTATGTTTTGGCGCGCTAACCACAGAGATATTGGCATCGACATTAACTATTTATTTAACTAGTTTTGTAAGTAGCGATTGTTAACTCTCATTAAACTTTTCACCCTGTATTTGCCCGTCTGGCTTTGACGTGCTTTAGGATCTCAGTAAACACTCAATGAACGTAAGGGAGAGAAAGTGACCCCTCCTTTGTCCACCAATGTCGCTGTTGAACTGTTGGTCATTTTGTACTTTAAATATTTTCTCATCCGAAAAATTGCTTTTATACCCTGAAGAAACATTGTATTGAAGGTATTGTAAAAGGGTCTGGATGTTGTGACTTCAGCCTTTTGGCAGTGAGGTAATATATATTTACCTGAAAATGCTGTCTGCCAATTTCTGCCATCTATCAGGTTCCTTTCAAAATGTGGGTGTTAGAAATATATGTGTCAGGAAAGAATTCATCATAAAGAGCAGCTTTTAGCTTATTTACTTTGGCTATTCTAAAGTTTTCTGGGTTGGCGGATTGAAAAATGGCAATGCCACTCTCTCCCTTTCCTATTCAGATGTCCCTTTCCTCCCTCATCATATTTCAGGGCCTATTTTTGCACTTAATATACTTTTTAGGGAGGGGTTCATGATACTTTGATTATAAAATCAATTGCGACCGCAATTTTGATTTTAAATCTGCTGTATGCAATATGTTTTAGTGTTAATTTTTCTATGCAAATGAAAGTTATTATCCATTAAATGCGTGTAGCCTTTCCATATCTTCAATTGAAAAATTGGACGAGAACAATTCTTCAAAAATGTTTTATTTTGTGTTCTACAGAGGAAGAACAAGAGCAACAAGAGGTCAAGTAACAACAGCATATGAAAGTTACTTTTGGGTGAACTATTCTTTAGCAACACAACAGGATTAATGTTAAAAAAGCAAAACAAATCATTGAATAATATCGTTTTTGTTTTTACTGTAAGTGTGGCAATGAAACTACTAGACATATCGGATGTCTTGTTAGATTTTTCCATTTAGATAAATATTAAATCAAATTTTGCCAAAATAGAGTGCCATGTCAAAGTCAATGTTCATGAAAGCAAAGTGCAAGCTAGATAGTATGTTGCTATACTGCTAAAGTACATAGTTTCATAATTTCTTAGGTTTTTTTCCTACATTTTTATTAAATGGTTTTTAAATATTCAAAACATACCTTTTATGTTTGTATTCATTATGTGAAAAGTGTACAAACAACAGTATTACCCAAAATATATTTTTAATAATATATATATTTTTAACATTATTATTAATAATATTATCAAAATAATTATTTGATTACTCATTACATTGTAGTTTTAAGTTTCAACTAATCCTATGAAAGCCGCTGTTGGTGATGTTCCTGTTAATATGAATTGCACATCTATTCCGACAAGGATCGGCTCTTTCTTAACCTTAATCATTTTCATTTGCTAAACATTATGATTTTCAATAAACTGCACATTTTCAAGTTCAGTTAATGTCAGAGTAGGGAAATGCCTTCATTTAAAAATAAGAACAATGACTGTTAGCTGGAATTGGTCCTGATGTGTTTGATCATTTTAGTGCATTAACCAAACTAGCTATCCCGCTGGTTATTTCAAAAGGCTGGTTACTGGAACTTGTTCTTGAGTAAAGGCGAGTGGCCCACTTATTGAACCCTGACAAGCAGGTGGCTGATTAATATGCAATATAACAAAATTATCTGTAATGAGATATTACTTTCTTTGCAAAGTGAAATGTTAAGTAAGCATCTATATAACCACTCAAGGAGGTACACCATCATGCTTCTCTGGGTTTTCAAAAGCCTGGTAGTCTGAGTAGCTATAAGAAAATATGTTTAGTTTGTCTTGGATGCAGATTAATCACAAATATATATTTTTTACTTTCTATCATATTTGCAAGGTTTTCTGAGGGCAAGAAGAAGATCATTATAAACATTACATAATGACTTGACTTTGCCTCAAGGCATGAACTATGGTGAACAGTGGAGAGTTCGATGCAAACCAACCATATGACATCTTTAGATGTTTACAAGACATTTTACTGCTACTTTATGCTGAAGGCGTTGTTTAGCTGCTGTATTTTCTTCTGGATGTAAAATGAATATCCGGCATCCAGATATTTTTATTTTTACTTTGTTCTGAGCTTGTTTTTCTCAGGATAATGACTATTATTTTGTATTTGAATATATATTAAAAATAACATCCCTGAAACATATCGCCAAATCAACACAGACTTCCCAAAGTGTGATTGATTCACACTCCGCGACATTTTTTTTAGGGATTCATTAGCATTCCACAAGCTAGACTCCCAAAGCTTCCTTTTAAAAGATCAGAGATTATATTTGGCTCTTTGCGAAGAAAATCTAATTAACTGGAATGAACCTACGTGTAAACTCACAAGCTTGTTTTAGTACTCGTCCCAGTTGCTCTCCCTGTAGACGTGTGATGTCTGTGCTCTGGACAGTTCAGAGGTCAAATACACAAACACAGCTTCTCTGCTCCCTCAAACAGTTTTAATTAAACAGATACAAAAGAAGGAACTGAGACTTTCAACATGAATACTCCTACTGTATTCTTGTGTTCATAATATTCATTACCAGGATTTATAATCGTAAATAATTATGAAGTGAATTGGCCCATGTTGCCCATGTGCATCTGCAGAAGTAGACCGAAGAACCCTTAAGAATGAATAGGACACATGTTGGACTGCAATCTGTTTCCCTCGAGTCATGCAAATAAGTCGCAGCTTCTGCTTGTAGACTGCATTGCTTGCTGTATATTTCCTTTTCTCTTTAATTATGGTGAATGTTTTGCTGACGGGGATTTGCTGTGCATATATTTGCTTGGTTCAAGTTATTTGTATAGAGCGCCAACACCACACATTTCCAGAAGAAGCTTCCAAATCAGCGTACGTTGATCTCAAAGCAAATCATGTTTGCGGAAGGATGTCAGAACGTATTTAGTGTTTGTATGCAGAAAGCGCAGGAGTCATTCTCCATTACCGGGCAGATGGGATGAAGGTTTACTGATGTACCGGTATCAAGAGGGCCTATCGTGAAAGACGCGCTAAAATGAGGATTTCTGGAGTGCGCAAGGAGCATCGCCAAAGCACAGCAGGGTGATTAGCATTCGTTAAATACGTAGAGATTTCTGGCAGCTCATTATGTTCGTATTTTCAGTCCCGGTGAGACGCCGGTCTCTATTGGTGGAGATTTTACGGTGCGGAAACATCTGCTATCTTCTGGGTGCTACCTCAATGACTTAATCTGATATGCTGACATATCATTTCGCGCTCTCTCTCTCTCTTGGTTTCTCTCTTTCTGTCTTTTCACCGTATTGACTTACCCTGTCATTGACAAATCAACTTTAAGGAGAGAGTTTGCTTCCCAGAATTCAGGGCTGGATTGGATTTAGCCAGCAGAATGCTGGTGATTGACACAATGTGTCATTACAGCGGAACGACACTGGTCGGCACAAATCAATCGTGCTGGCGGGATGGGGTGCGCGTGTGCTACCAGTCAGATGGGTATATTCTGAACAACAGCTGCCACTGTTGCTAGTTTAATTGCTTTGGTTGTCAGTTCTGCCTTGCGTATGCTAAATGAACGCTATGTAATGAATATTTTACGGAAAATGTGAAGCGTTTCAAATTTTATCTGTTGTGATTGCATATATTATGTGGTTAGCTGTTTCAAAATGGTGTGTTTGATGTCTTCTAACGGAGAATTAGTAAGATTACAACTGACAAAAGGTGCAGTAAGACTGTTTAGTTTGAATTATAAACTAAACATTCGTTCAGATATTCAGGAGTTTTTTATGAACCAACCATCCTTCATTTTGACCAAGGGGGTTAAAGGGATAGTTCACCCAAAAATAAACAATCTGTCATCATTTATTCACACTCATGTCTCTCAAAATATGTATGTGACTCTTTATCTCAAAAATATCTCAGTGGTTTTGTGTCCTACAATGGAAGTCAATGGGAGCCAATGTTGTTTGGTTACTTATGTTTTTAAAAATATCTTCTTTCGTGTTCTATAGAAGAAAGTCATACAGGTTTGGTTTGGAATGACACGAGAGGGAGTAAATGATGAAATAATCGTAATTTGTGGGTCAACTATATTACTTAAAGGTCATTATAATGGTGCTGTACAGTGAGTTCTTAAACTCCCACTGCATTCAATAATTTATCACTTAAAACTCATCTTTAAGCATTAAAATAGCATACGTAAAAGTTTTTGTAATAATAATTTCTTCATGCCTTAAAATTATTTGAATGTAACCCTAAACTTGAATTCTTAAATATGCAAATTAGTCCCCGCCTCCATTCAATCGTGTGAGCTCAGCCCATGAAATGGCATTGTCTTTGGTAACTTTAGTTTTATTGAGAAAATACTCTGCAGTGGTTTATATGATTTACACATTGGTTGTCTTAAAGCATGTTAAAAACACCACATAGACACAAACACCATTAAAAACTTGACTTTCACCACATGGGCACTTTAAATAGTCATGGTCACTCTTTTCAGAGAAAATATGCATAATCTCTACACAAGACTCCAGACTTGTCTTTTCACAAAATTTGGTGCTGCTATTTTTCAATTCCAAGTAAAAGTATTTTCTTCCAAATTGAGAATTTGAAATGCCAAAAACGATTCGTAAAATGATACACAGATGCAGAGGAGCAGACGTATTGGGACTTTGAATGTAATTCGCACGTAATGTTGTAAAAGAAAACAACCGGTTAGTCGTTGTACTGGTAAATGCGTGAAAGCATTGCAAGCTAGAATACAAAGCAAAGGTGTCCTTGGCCTGTCAGAGTAAAAGCAAATATGTAAACAACACCATTCATCATGCAGGTCAGTGTCATAATGATATCTCCGGTTTGCTGGTGGCAGTACTGAGA
This sequence comes from Triplophysa siluroides, assembly GCA_006030095.1. Taxonomy (NCBI): domain Eukaryota; kingdom Metazoa; phylum Chordata; class Actinopteri; order Cypriniformes; family Nemacheilidae; genus Triplophysa; species Triplophysa siluroides. The sequence goes on along the minus strand of VCII01000197.1, from coordinate 357,663 downwards.
TTTGCCCTTGTCTTGCCGGGAAAAGATCACAATAAAAGCCTGTAGACAAAACCGGTGCGAGAGAAACAAAACAAGTCACAAAAAGCCCACATTACTGACCTGCTGGACCTTCCCTTCACACACAATATGTATGAGCCCCGTCCGAGAATCTCAACCATTTGCTGGGAACTGCAATGCTAAGGAGTCAAATGAATGACAAACATTGAAAATATGGACCTCCTCCACAATAACTAGAGGTCACGGCCGCACATCACAAATTATCTTTGTAAACGAAACAGATTGTAAAATAACTAAACATTGAATTTCAATACAGCAAACACTGGTCAATAGTTGAATGAGAATGAACAACCTCCCACATGTTAGTTTCAACAAGTTTGAGATCCCCAGAGTATCATGCCTCGCGTTGTCACATCTCAATCATGTTTAGCTGTATGGGTCGAATCAGCTCACATATTATTCTCATCAACAAGCAGTGGCGCTGTATAATCAACCTGACATACCATCTGTCTGCACGTCACAGCCATCTGCACCGCAATCAGTCCTTACCCCTCAACCCTCAATCCCTAACATTGTGTCACTAATAGCAAGTGTGCTGCTAATTAATGGAATGGTATGAAGGGAATAATCAACAGATGGCACCATAGGATAAAGGTGAGCTCTCTAAACGGGATTAATCTCCCGTGCAGACTAATTCTGTTGCTCTTTGAGAGACACATTTCTTGATGCCCAAAGCAGGCTATCGGTTACGTGGAATATTGTCAACACAGGCAGCCGAGGAATCCAAGCGAGGGTCTCTGGGGTTTGGGTCGGGTATGCTGAAGATGCTTTCGTGTTGGATTGGTTAGGCGTTTTTCATGCCAGTGTAACACTGTCTATTTTAACACATAAACAAATGTTGGCTTTTGGACATTTTTTGAACTGAATGAACCGTGTCTCGTAATGACCTGGATTTTTCATCTTCTGGTGCAAAACTCATTGCCGGGATGTTAGGCTGGTGCTGAATGGCTGTTGCTAGGTGGTTAATGGACCCCATCCCAGTGCATTGATATTTTACCTTTTTTAATGTGAGATTTTTTTCATCCATTTTTCATGCGTATGGGGTAAATTTATTACAAATATTATTTGGACAATGTTTTATGGTTTGGACCATCAATTAACCACCCCCGAGTATGAACAATACAATACAGCATGGTAATATAAGAGACCACGCATTTCTAGATGTATTGTGATTTTCAGTGTCTGCTGGATTTCAACATATCAAACCTCAGGAGTGAGGTTAAGCCATCCAACAGCAATGTGAAAGACTGACACCATGATAAGACACATGAAATCTGTGATACTATTCGAAGTTATCACATATATTTTTTAACCTTCCGTTGAATTCATTGAACTTTCTTTGCAGTGGTTGAGGTCTGAAAATATTGAGAATATTTTCTGTTATTTTGACCTGTTTCTCCAGTTAAATGCAAACGGAAACTATTTTTTATCTTAAATTTGGGAGAAATGTTTTTTGTAGTTCACAGAATGAAACGAAAGTAATCATTTTGCCTAAACACATACCTATAAATAGTAAATTCAGAAAGACTAAACATAATTTTAAAATGCTCTCTTTATTTTTTTCAACGGATGTATATTATTCAGGTTCAAAACTTGAACAGTGACACATTGAAAGTATTTTTAGCCCACATTTATTAATGCAGGCCTCTTCTTGAATAATGGAATCTAAAGGAGTCTGCTTTTTAAGCTTTTGTAAGTGACTAAACGCAATGTTAATTCCCCTGTATTGCCTTTATACGGCTAATGACCTGCATTTGCATGCTAAAGCACACTCAAGTCTACAATAGCACAATAAGGTAACCTGTGTAAGATACCATTATTCTCTGTTAAAGTACCTCAGAGCGAAGGAAGAGGCATCTAGCACTGTACACTATATGAGGACATTCACAAGTGTTTATGCTTTTCTGATAGATTGGTGTAATGAATCAAGGATGAAATAAATGGCAACTGTGCCACCCTTCAGTTGGCACCTTATTATGTGTAAACAGCATTCAGATGACTTGTCAATTAGGCATGTGTTTGCCATATTTTGAGTTTTCTGTGTTGTGAGGGAACCGCACTCAGACTCATCTTTTCACTTAAAGGTTCAACGTGTAATTTTTTGGAGGATCTATAGACAGAAATGCAATATAAATAACTAGTGTTCAGAAATGTATGAAGATTTTACATAACGAAGTGTTATGTTTTTATCACCTTAGAATGAGAAATTTCAATCTACATACACCGCGGGGTCCCCTTATATGGAAGTCACCATGTTGTTTCTACAGTAGCCCTAAACGGACAAACTTCTCTATAGAACGCATTTCGTAAATACGTTATCTCATTCGGCAAAGAAGCGAAAACTTGACACCATCTTAATCCTGTCTCAGCCACTGTAGCTCTTGAAAAGGGAGGGGTGGAGTGAGCTCTTGGTTGCAAATCAAAACCTCACCTCACAATATATTATTATTTAATTTATTTAAAAAAAAAATTATTTTAATTTGTTCTGTGTATTTAAATTTATGCATTTGGCAGACGCTTTCATCCAAAGCGACTTACATTGCATTATCCTATACATTTATACCCTATACCCTGGGATCGAACCCACAACCTTGCATTGTTAACGCAATACTCTTACCACTGAGCTACAGGATTTATAGCCCACATGGTTTCCCTGTTCTTTCGGCAAACTTTTTTCAAATGTTAATTTGGTTTGTTTCAAAAACTTGGCAATTGTAACATAAAGGCTAAAAATACACCAGCGCTAGTGACAAAACAAACACAAGTGGACACAATAAAAATAGGAGCAGATAGTAAGACAAAACTAGAAAAAGAAACCAGACCTTCAAAATAAAAGGCATATATAAACAAGCTCTTGAAAATCAATTCTGTCCACAGTTTAAGCAAAGATCTTTGCTGAAACAATCATAGCATGTTATTTTCACTTGGAGAACAAATATGCTTGACGCGTGACAACATCGCCTGTGGTGCTGTTTGACACACAGATGACTCACAATTACGTCCTTCTGTAACTGGTCGTAAACTTTGGCAGAGATACAATAGGAAAGTAAGTTTGTAAGGTGTTTTATGGCATTTAAAGTTCAAAGTCCTCATCATACAACTTGGCTCTTCGGTTTTTCACGCTCAAATGACATTTAAGAATTAATTGAAGCAGGAAGAATTGTTTTGGCACACTTGGAGCTTCAAATGACCTTATCCATTGGTAAAGGCTTGGTCATAAAAATGTTAATAGAATATCAAAACTAGAAGCCACTTGGGGCCAAGGGAATATTGATTGACAACTTATATTACAAGACGATGCACATGATGACAATGTTAAGAAGAGGCACATTTTGGTTCATTGAAAAGAGTGACAAATAAAATGCTTGTGGTCATCCCAAATAAGTGTCTCTTCTCTCTCCATAGGCTTGTAATGACAATGTGACATGAGGTCAGAACTGTTTCTACACTTAGAGGCGGTCACCAGTCAACCCCGCACCCCTTCAAGCTCACCCATTCACCCACACTCACCAGGATAGCTTCACATTCAAATTAAATTTATATTTTATTTTTAGAGTTATTTATTATGTGTTATTCTCAATATTCATTCAGATAACATTTAATATTGCATGTGTTTGTCTGGTCAGCAGATGCTATTAGAAAGAAAAACACAATTTTTCAAGTCCCTCCAGAGTTCCACTTCAAGGACTCTGCCTTTCAGACTGAGAAGGGCATAGAGATGCTCACTTCAAAATAAAATAATAACATAATGATAAAAACATTTTGAAAAAATAATTGTGACCGACTACTTACAGTACAAAGGCATATGTGTGATTATTTATGACATTATTTCATTTTAGGGAGAAATGAAAGGGAGTGTCATATCTGACCTGATATTTAAAGGGCTGGTCTTAGCAGTTTATGTGATCTGGTCATTGATTTTTTTTTTTTTTTTTTTTTTTTTTTTTCAGGATCCATACTGCAAGGTGCAATGTTGAAGATGGACACATTAATAAGAGTTTTTGAGGTTATTCAAGTAGACCAAAAAATAGCTGTGTTCAAATAGTCTTAAAGGTCTGTTAAAAAAAGAAAAAGTATAATCATATAAAATTGAACTTAATTAAAACCAGTTTAAAACATTCTGGCAATGTTTTTAAAACTAATGATTCACAGATTTTCTTATTTGAACCATATTCAATTTCAGTTTATAATGGATTCTATGTACTTTATTATTTTATTTAATCTAGTTAATACTTTAAAAGTTAAAATAGACATATAGCAAAGCTTCAGCATACAGTACCAAAGAAAATTTGTGATGAAATGCTGGAGGCTGTGCTCTAGTAGAAGAGACTCAGAAAAACACAACAACATCTCTGTTACGAGTCTCCTGATGAGGCCTGCAGTGATACACTAAAACAAATGGAGCTTTATTTCTACAATAAAACTGACGATGTTTGAATTAAATCAATGCCATGAGCGCTTTGAGACCCTCAGATGATGTTGAAAGCGAGTTCGGAGTTTTCATCAGCTTCCATAGTCTTTCAATCCAGGAGAGTTTCGACGATGGGCAACATTGAACAACTGATGCATATAGGCCAGCCAGATCTGTCCACAAGAACATCAGGAAATTTCTGGAATATTTGTAATATTTGTAATTTATATAAAAAAAATTGCTATGTAGGTCAAGTGCGATATTATTGATCTTTTGTCTATTCTTAAATTTTGGGGGAAATAAAAAAGTAAATCATTTACCTATTTACCTGTCACTTCCTCTATATATATATATATATATATATATTTTTTTTTTAATTAAATATTGATAAAATGTGTATTTATGGTTCAGTTGAATAGGGATGTCTTCTAGACTGGCAAAATGTTCAAAAACCGAACCAAAATGCCTTGGTTAAAATCTGGCACCTTGAACACAAAAAATAACAGAATTGTCTGTGTGAATCTGACATTTTCTCTCTCCTCCTGTTCATTAGCTCTGCCTACAGGTGTTTCTCTGCTTCCGTTAAAGGTTCAGGATTTTCATTGTCATGGCCGAGAAAATAGAGGGCGAGATGTTCATTTTGCATGCCCTACCCAAATCCATCACCTTCGGGGGTGTGGAAGCTTAGTTTCAGGCAGATCAGAGGAGAGGGGAATGAACTGCAGCAGCCTGTGAATTTAGCATGAATTAAAACCAGGTGCATGGAGACTGATTAGGTAGGGAAATGAGCCAGATGTATTATGAATTTGGTGTTCTTGTTTGCTTAAGCATAATAGGGTCACTAACTCAGAGTAACAAGGGCTTGGAACTCAAAAAGATACCAAAAAGGTTTATTGCAGTTTTATTTAATATGAAGAACATTAATGAAACTTAAAGGGACAGTTCACACAAAAATAAGAAATAAATGTTGTCATCTACTCACCCTCTTGTCATATTAAACCTGTTTGACTTTCTTTCATCTGCAGAACTCAATAGAAGCTCATTTGAAGACTGTTGGTGACTAGGCTCCATTCACTTGCATTGGTTTTGTGTCCATACAACACAAGTGAACGAGGTTTCCAACATTCTGGTGTTTTGCGCAAGAAAGTTCTGAAGGTTTGAAATTACAAGAGGGTGAGCAAATGATGACAGAATTATTTTTTGGGTAAATTATCACTTTAACTTAAGCGAATCAAACCTTGACCTTGGCATTGATTTTTTGGTAACATTTCAGTATAGAGGGTGATTCTCACTATTAACTAGTTGTTGGCATATTGGCTGTTTATTAGTACTTATAAAGCACTTATTCTGCATGACCATACTCTACATCCCTGATCCTAACCAATCCCTAAACCTAATAACTACCTTACTTACTATTAATAAACCACAAATTAAGAGTTAATTTGGAAAAAAGTAATTGTTAATGGTTTGTTAATAGCGAGAATTGCCCCCTATACTGAAGTGTGAACGATTTTTTTTATGTACTTGCATTCAGTTTATCTCGATTGCTAATACACAATTCATGAAACAATTCACCATTTTCTGACTATAATCACATTCTCAGAACAATACACCAACTTGTACAAACCCTCATGTACAAAACAGCCTCATTTGCAAAGGTTTAACATGTTCTCATTCAGAAAACACATAATATAATGAACTGAAGTGTCAAGATGTAAACCAAATACAACACATTTATCCATCAGTAAACATTCAGTGGCAAAACTTATGACACACCAATCAGAATCTCAGGATATTATCAATAGGAGCACAGGTACATGTGCATATCATCTACTGGGCTTTATTATACTTCAATATACAGTATAATTACAGTACACACTTTATATGAGAGAAATGTTTTGCATCCGTACAGTAGCACATGTACAACTCAAATTTGTGATTGTCAAGTTTTCAAATTTGTATTTGTAGCTTTTTTTAGCTGTTCCGTATTTTTGCAGAAATCAGAGACGACTTATAACATAAAGAAAATCTGCTCATATACTTTCAGGAAATTGGGCTAAAGGTGCAGAGGATGGCATATATTTTACATTGCCTCCTATTGACAAATCGCTTTACGGTTTTGTTTCCTTTATCTTCTCTGTAAGTCGCTTTGGATAAAAGAATCTGGCAAACGCCTGAATGTAAATGTTATTTGTGCAGTTGTAAACTGTATTGTGATGCATGGCCAGTTCATACTGTTTTTCTGGTTTTTGAACTTTTCTTGTCTTGAAAGATCATCTACTTCATCGACTTTACAGTAGTGTTATGTTTTAATAACTTTTTTCCTAAAGCTCATTGTTGCATTTTGCTCTATCTGTACTCTCTCATGTTAATTAGAAAAACTATAAGGTCACTCACGCAATCCCAGTTCCCTGAGATAACTGGAACGAGCATTGAATTTAGCAAAACGCTATGGGAAAACTCCTGTTTTATCCAATACTGAAGCCTATTGGTTAATGTCCGCCCATATATAAGTCCGGGCCGTAGCCATTCAGCACCATATTCGATTGAAGTGTGATGTAAAGACTCTGTACTGTATTCGGCACTGTAGCACGTCCTGCTACGCATTGCTCATTCCGGTTATCTCAGGGAACCGGGTTATGTGAGTTACCTTATCGTTCCCTCATCGTTCCCTTTTGATATGGTTTACTTCGCATTGCGTTAAGCAAAACGCTATGGGAATCATATCCCATCACGCCGTGCTACAACAGACTTCTATAAACACCATTCACTGTGCTGTGTTTTACCTTTTTTGTGTTGATCAATTTTTCTTATTTTCTTCTGTAAAGCTGCTTTGGAACAATGCACATTGTGAAAAGCGCTATGTAAAAAGAATTGAATTTAACTTGAAGAATGCGTGCGACCCGGAGATTGGGCACTCGTGAGAGCCCTAAAAACCCGGCAGCGGGAGCTCAGGCTCACCATATATGCACTAACACAGCAGTATAACCGAATAATATGAGCGCATACAGGGGCTCATAACATTCAGTGATTCAGTGTCTAAGCCCACATCAGGCAGATTAGATCTGCACAGGGCAGGCACGTCCAGACTGTAAAATCTGGTGAAGGTGGACGGCTCGTCTGACTGCTTGGGTGGTGATTTTCGTGGCATAGAGAGCCAGAGCGGTGAGAAATTTAGAGAAATTTGCTCTTCGGAAAGCAGCAGGGGTAGCGCTCGGGAGCGTGGTGTCGATGATCGCGCTGAAGGAAAAATGGTACCGAATGGCGTTCAGCCCGGACTTATTTAGGCAACGGTGCGCAAAAAATGGAGGGCCCAATGGTCATTGTGGAATTTTGACACACTTAAGACTAAAATTTTACTCTGAGTGGCTTTGTACTGTACATACGGGCCATGGGCAAGTATGTAAAATGCCACTCAGATTAAAATTTTACTTTTAAGTGTGTCAAAATTCTAAGAATGACGTAATTTAACTCTTATTCTTACACTTAAGAATAAGATTGATTCATAAAGGTTCATAAGTGTTAAGACTAGGTCTTAGCTCCAAAATTATTTAAGAGAGCTGAAGAGGTCTCCTTACCTAGTTAAGAATAAAAAGATGCCAGTACAGAGGCAGATACCATTGACTTTACAATAAAGAAACAATGTGTTGGAATGATATGATGTAAAGGGGTTAATGAAATAATATAATAATATTCAAAAAAAAGGTTAAATCCATTTTTTAAGGATTTGCAGCTTTGGTCTTTTCTTTATATAGCCTACAGCTGTGAGTGTTTTGGGATGCGTTTCAGCAGCTTAATTATTTAAATTAACTGTTCATTTTAAGTGTATGAATCCAAGCCAAAAATGGATACATATTTGTAATATTTTTGCGCATAATGCAATTGCAATTTTTCACTTTTGCATCTCTGTCGCAATCCCAATCTTCATATTTGTTGAAGTCAACCGATGTTAAATTTCCCACAAAATGGTACAGCTCAACATATCAATCACTTTTATAAGCTAACCGTTGTAAATCAGGGGAATGTTTTCATGTGCTTGCCCTGAACTAAATTTTGTTTATTTTACCCAAATAAGTTACGGATTGCAGCTGTTTATGTAAATTAAAAATAAAAAAATAAATGTGACATAAAAAAATATTAATGTTTTGTCTGAATTAAGTAACGTCTCAATTCATTCATGAATAAATGGTGCCATGCTGCTATGACTTTACCCTTGCAGGGTCCCTATTGGCTGATTCAGAAATCAAGGGTGGGCATTTTGTGTTTAAATCATTGTGGTCCTTACCTTACAGCACTTAAACTTTACTAAAAGTAGCTTTTAGCTTCATTATAAAAGTCTCCAGCTCTCCAGCTCCCAAAGTCCTACTTCTAACAATTTTTTAAAACTTAAGTCAAAGTTTAAGACTACTATTAAGAGCATTTTTGAGAAGTTTTAAACATACGGGCTCCTAAATGCGTGTTAGTCCTAATTTTTGGACTCCTACATTTTTGTGCTAAGAGTATTTCACAAAGCGTTTTAGCTCTAAACTAGCTCCTAAACAATAGGAGTATTCAAGAGGACTCCTAAGTCACTAAGACCAACTCACAACAATCTTAAAAGGGTTGTAACACCGGCAGTCTGCCTTGAAACATTAACATTTTAGAAATATTTCATGTCAATGAGCTTAACCATAAAGACTACTAATATCTGCTGTTTATGAGAACATATACTTTATATGAACATAGTTTATTTGTAAAAGTTAACACCTATTTCAAAAGTATTGAAAATAATTTTGTTTATTGTGTTATCATGTGTTTATTGTGTTTTATTGTATTAGTTTTAAGTTATTTTTACTTAATAAAAACATGAAAAACAAACGGTTTGAGTAATATTAATTGGAATACAGAATACAAACTTGAAGTAATCTGTTTTGGAAATGAACTCTTCACTTGTTGAATTGTAATTTAGTGTATATTTTATAGTCTTCATTAATTCTGCCATAATTATATATTAAAATATTTTATTTGAATATGACTGCATTTTTATTTTAATATCTTAATTTAAACATGTCATCATGAGACCTCATTCTATAATATTATATATGATATTTCTATGATTAAATGACTGACAGAGACCCATCCTCTATCAGCCAATAACTGTGGACATAGTCAGTAAGCTTGCTGACATCATCCATAGCAAGGAGGTCAACCCTGCCCTTTTTCTTATCTTAAAGTCACCATGAAACTGAATTTTGTGATCTGTTACTTTTCCGTATTGTGACGTCTATCCGAATGAAACGTCTTCAGAAATTTGAAAAAAAATGTAGGGCTGGGCTTTATTTTGCCCTTCCCTTTTTGATTGGTTTGTTGTAAGTTGGGCCTGGAGGGCAGAGCGAAAACTGCCTTGCCATTGGACAGTCAGTACAGTCCTACCTCTTTTTTGTTGCCGACGGCATGTGGTGAAAAAAATCAATGGTGTGCACGGATAAATCATTTATAATAATCACTGCAACACTGTGTAAAACACTTTTCCTGTTTGCTTGCATGCTGACTTGAATATTTATATCTGTGCCTTAGTAAAAGTTACTCCCAGTAGCATTGTGAATATGTTTTAAGTGAATTCTTAACTAAAACTTTTACTGCTGCTTTGGAGAGCTCTCAGTGTTAAGATCAAATGTTTTGTGAATAGGGGCCCTGATGCATAGTTGATAACTGATAATGAATACTTTTGCCTTTAAATTACAATGTTGTATAATTTATTAGATTGTTCTGCTCAGTAATGTGTTGCAGATACAACTTCTAAGCCAACAACGTTTTTTTTCAAATCACTTGAGGTGCTGGGAGATTTATTTGTATTGGGACTGAGACGAGGCTAAGTGTTATGCTGTTCTGTGTTGTCACAGCATCAGAAACCCAATGAAATACAACCGAGTGTGTGTGCCTGTGTGGGTGTTGTTCTTTTCTTCAATTTCCTGCTAAAGATACAGATGTAGATATAGAGACCTGAATGAAGTTAATCTCTGCAGTCTCTCAGCGATATGTGTGTGCAAAACTGTAACGCGGTTTGATCAGACAAAAAATCTAGTTTGTCAGTAGAAATACCTTTGTCGGGTCCAATCATCTATTCATTTCCAGCGGGGCTACAGCTTAAACAGCTGATAATGTGCACTGTTTACTCATATTGCATATTTAAGCATAACATGTTTTAACTCAACGTATAGCCTACACTACAGTCACCAGGTACATGGAATCTCCGACATCCATATTTGAATAAATGATGAAAAATAAATCGCTGACTGGCCATGCGGGATTTCGTTATGAAGATAAAGGTTAGGGTCAAGGTCAAGCTCGCCATGAGCGTATATTAGCATTTTTGTTGTTTGCCTACAGCATCTTATTGAACGTTTGGACCTGGAGACAGAATATGACCTTCCATATTTGGTGGTGCGGGACGTCAGGCTTAACAAGCGGAAAGAATGGCGCATGCTCATAAATATTTTAGTAAAGTTCACTGGTAAATGCTGGTAGACAGAACAGAGATGATCATTTACATCGCAATGGGACTTTTGCATCACACATCAGAGACCTTTTCTGCTGCCGGGACACACAATTATGTTTAACCATAAAGACACAATGTAGTGTTGTGTGTAAACTTATGTAATTCACACTGACAAGAACATGACTTATAAACAGTAAACTGTAGTAATACAAACTAAAATAATGCAGCCACATTAAAGATAATGTACGTAATAAAAACAAATAAAAAACAATAAAAAATACACGCTCGAACCCTAATAAAGTGTAATGCATCACATCGATGGTCGGTATGTCGACCGGGGGGGAATGCATGGTTAAGTCTGTCAACGGAGGTGGCATGCATGCATGTTTTTTGCTTTCACGTTGCATGCATTGATTTTTATAATCCATCCGTCAGAGCGGCCAAAGCGTCCGTTCCGGCCCCAAACGATAGAGGTCCACCGGGAAACGCCCAGAGTGCCAGATGGCCGGTCCGCACCTGGTTGTAATGCAACAAAAAGGATCATTTTTTCATCCGAGGACTCATCAGTCTTCTGAAGCACCAGTGGCCACCTTTGATGGCCAAGCAGACGTTGAGCCAAATTGATCCATGCTGTCTTTGAACAATGAGGAGCTCTTCGACTAAAGATGGCAGAAAGCTAACTGTGCCCGGTAAAAAAAACCTAATATGTGATTAACAGCCTCATCCTCTGAAATAAATTGTCTTAAACTTGACGTATGCAAAGCGTATTGTGTAAAACACACCAAATCAAATCCAAATCAATTCTTTAAAACTTGCAGTTGGTACGGCAATTCATTTGAGATGATTGTTCTCGGAGAACAAAAGGAAAAGCAATTTATTTTTGATTTACAAGTCATATTGATTTCATGCCTGCATGAGTAACCTGCCTCAATATAAAGTCAGAACTCTTCAAAATTAATTATCCTCTTTGGGATTTGACAGTGTTCCTTTCATGTTGAATGCAATGAACATCTTGAAAGCAATCGCATAAAATGTATTGAGTGATGTGAAGATGAGAAGTCCCAGTCCACACCTGTGTTCAGGTGATGGGTGTGGAAGAGGGCAGCGTGAAGAACCCAATAAATGGAACAAGGTAGATATTAGCATAGACTTTAATTGCTATCTAACTATCATTTTTAGAGAAATGTCTTTCCACCACATGTCAAATTACATATTGTTTATTTTCTGGTGCAGGTGACATTTCAAACATGTTTGGGAAATTGTGATTTGTGTGATGCTAATTTTAGTTCATTATTTTCAGCACATATCTAATGTGTCAGATTTCATCTCTAACTTTTGAAGAGATGTTGTTGGAGTAACATATTTTTGTGGCAGAAATGAGGCCAGCATCAGTTTTTGTTATATGTTCTGTACATTAATGTGCATTAGTCACATTAGATGCTTCACTAAAACAAACATATCTTTTTTTAATGTTTTGCTTTGGTCGATTTCCAAACATTCCAAAAATCGATTTTCAAACATTCTTTACATTAATTAATAATCAAGTGAGATTTTGTTATGAAAAATAATTATGCAAAAGATGTTATGGCCCACATAGAGATATTGTCTTTTCATATTTTTTTCTAATCGTTTTGGAGATACAGTATGTGCGGATTTACATCTCGGTCTCTTCATGTAATCCCAGTTCTGTTGGGACCACTGTCGTCAATTATTTAAGGATAGCATATATTTAGTTTGGTGGAATGAACTGTTCTGGGCAAACTCTCTGCCCGTCCATGCAGCCTTGCATGGACATAGCAGGAGTGCAGCAATACACCCCCCCCCTGGGAACCAGAACAGTTCCTGACGTGTAACAGGATTAAATTAAAAGATCCGAAGATACAAGCAGATAAAGAGGAGCCTTTATGACCCTTGTTAAAAAAAGTAAGTTAATTATTACTGTAAAAATGTTTTGAAATCTACTTTAATATTTATACACTAAAGCAAAAAGGTTTTGAATTGTTTGTGCTAAAGACTTTTGCACAGTCCTTAATATAAATATTTACAAACAGCAATCATTTATGTACAGTATAATTTCACTTTTTGTTTAGAAATGTTTAAATAATATTAATGTCTTTAAAAACATTTTTTTCATATTTAAGGACTCAAAGTCTGAGACAAGTAATTCCTAATGTTTGTCATTATTTCAACTAAAGATGATTTGAAGGGTTTATTTGCATATAATGATAAAAGATGGAGATTACAAAAATCATGTTTTTATTGTGTTTTATTTTGTAAGTTAGTTGTATTTTTATTAATTAAAAAGTTATTAATCCTTAATCAAAACAACCCAATTGCTGTTTGATTTATTTTAATCGGAATGCAACATAAAAAAACGTTACAAACTGATTTATTTGATTTTGAAAAATAACTCTTTGTTGGTGCTCGGGGTGGTTGCTTACTGGACACCATTGACGTCAAAAGAAGTCCATCCATATGTCAATTCTCAATGTCATCCTGATTTTTAGAAAAGCCTTTCAATAAGAACAGTGTTTTCTCACCTTTATGTGTTTACCAGACAAAACCCTTAAATCTCATAACTTCAAGCATTTGTCTTTTCAACTATCCACATGATTCATACACTTGTGCAGCAGGAGTTAAGCACAGCTATTAAAAACAACCACGTTTAGTTAAGTGGTTACAGATAACAAGTCTGAACTGCGGCTCATTCAGATTAATAGACTGAATTTATGCAAATGTCTGCGTTTTAGGTCAAAAGTCTTCATGAAGCGTAGACCTTGAATAGCAGTGGCCATATCACAAATAGCACAGACCCAGAGACTTACGGCTGTTTTATATCAGAAGAGTCCTGTCCAATTGACACCTTTCAGAAGCACTGAAGTGTTTCCTTCTGATCTCTGATATAACACAGGTCAAGTGATCATGTCTTTGTTGGTCCCAGGTGGGCTCGTAACATCACGTTTTGTTGGTTTTTATAACCTGGCTGCGGACATACCGCTCTCGGGTCCTCGCAAAAACTACTTGTCTTCATTAAATGGCTTGCGTTATCCTTTAGACAAATTATGATATTGCAATTTGAAAGCCTGAGGGCATTTATCCTACACTGGGCGAGTGGGGGAGGGTGGGGTTGCTGTCAAGTCCTGTTTCGACCCCTTGTTCATTAAGCACCTGGTGGTTTATGACAGCAATTGGTTTAATCTGCGTTGGACGAGTCCCTGCTGTGTCTGTAGACCCACAGAACCTGTTAAAAAGAGCTGGGATGATGTCTTTAAAAACCCACAATACTTACAATAACTATGTGTAATCGGCTACTCGGCTATTGAAGACCATTAACCAATAATCTTTACAGATGAAAGTGAAGTTGTTTAGAGGCAGCATTACACCATTTTACAACAACAACAAAAAAACAATTTTACAAACAGAGTTAGATGATTCAAATATAAAAGAACAAGCTGATCCACTGGAGCCATCTTTGCAAGCACGACTTGACATTTTCAACTGTATATATGTTTCATTTTTGTCACGGCCAAGACTGCTGTCTGGCTCTCAGTGCGGGCGGCACCCCCGTGGCCACCCAAACTGCCTGCACCACCATGGCTCACAGGGCGTGTCGTCGCTCCCAGGTCTCCCGAACAGCTGGCACCTCCGTGCCTCCTGTTGCGTGCCACACCTCCCAGGCTCCCCGGTGCCGGGAGTCCTGTCCTGGAGGCATCCTGTCCCGTGTGTCCGTCACAAGCCTCCAGGACACCCACCCCCTCTCACCGGTTGTTACTCAGTAGGCGCAGATTTGTATGTATTTAATATAATAAAATACTTAATTTGTATATACATTTGTATTTGTAAAAAAATCTGAAAAACGTTTAGGTAAATTCAGCACATAATCACATTATTCACTAACGTTGTTAGACAGTAGAGTACTGTGAGGGTCTTTAACATCATTTTAAAAGCATAGCAAACAAAAAGTCTTCATTAAAGGGATACTTCACCCAAAAAATGTGTGTTCATTTACTCACCTTCGAGTTGTTCCAAATCTGTATACATTTCTTCGTTCTAATGAACACAGAGAAAGATATTTAAAAGAATGCTTATAACCAGACCGATTTTGCCAGTGGCAGACTGGCCGTCTGGAGCACCGGGAGTTTTCCTGGTGGGCCGCTGCTCAATGTGGGCCGGCCCGCTGTAAGGATTTAAAGAAATAACAACACTATTTTTCTTTGTTCACTTATTATGGTTGTGATTTCTGTGCCCTAGCCACAGCGTTAACAGCGCTTGTCAATGTCAAAAGGTTGGCCAATCGAACAGGGTTTAGAGAATTCTAGCCAATCAAATTACAGAGGTCAAGCAAAACTTAAACCAATCAAACTGAAGAAGACAGACGTTTCAGCCAAGTAAATTGAAGAAGACTGGAATACAGAATTTCGGTAGGCAGGCGCTGACCGAAACCAATTGGGAATTCAGTTTAATGACTGTGAAGTAGTGAGATATGGGAGTGAGTCAAACATAACAAAACCAACTGTTTAACAATGAAAATGGTGAATAGTAAGATTTTTTTTAATGAAAAAAAATATATATTTATAAACCTATTTAACGTGCATTCGACTTAACATGCATAAAAACATAACCGACAACACACCGTTTATAGCAGCGATACTTAATCCTGGTCCTCGTGACCCCCCCGCTCTGCATATTTTGTATGTTTCTCTTATCCCTTCAGAGGTTGGTACAATGCGACCGTATACAAAAATCACTGGATATTCTGCCATGAAGCTCCAAATGACCGTATGTATGATTCAAAAGGTATTAAAGTGCACAAGACATTTGTGAATCTCATGATTACGGCTGAATAACACTTGATATTTCAGTAGTAAATGTTGTCTGTGTGTAAAGGTGCTGCAGGCAGTCGTGTAGTGCAAATCCATGTTCTCAAACTTCAGCTGATTTCCTGTGCGTGTGGAGTAGAGAGCAGTGAACACTGTCTAGGGACCATGTCAATCGTTACACACTTCGTTCATGGATCGCTCTTCTTATAAGTTTTTGGTTTAAATCAGGTGTGTTAAACAGAGAGAGATGCAAAATTTGCAGAGCTGGGGGTCACGAGGACCAGGACTAAGAATCGCTGGTTTATACCATTCGAGCTATAAAATAAGACTGTGTAAGTTATATGGTGGACTTAATTAACATTGAAGAAGTCAAGACGACTGCATAACTATTATCACAGGTAATAAAATAAAAGAAATTGGTCAAATTACTATTTAATGTACAGTTTTAAAATGCTTATGAAAGCTTTGAAGTTATAAATCCCAAAGCATGAATGTTTCTATCCTCTCTTCTCGGATTATAATTCTAAATGCTCACTTTTGTTTAGACTTGTGTGTTGATTTTGGACTTTATATTTGATGTAATAAAACAAGAGTTTTAAGCAAAGTCTAGTCACACCTTTTTGGCACCATTTAAGTAAATGATCGTGTCTAGGAAATGATTCATGAGTAGGAAGTCATCACCCTTAGACTTAAAACAGGGTAAAACTTGAATATTTGACTCTATTTTGATATACTATTTGATATTGAGGTGTGTTACATGTCATGGCCAGTAAAGTGTCATTTACAAACAGTTCAAATACATTACCCTACATAACACTGACATGTTTAGGCAGGCTTTTATGGAATTCTGATGTCTGTTTTTTGTTTAGACTCCACTGACCTTTACTGTTGAATGTTTGTTGTTTTATTGGCTTAGCGATGTGTCTTGAAAAGGTCCTTAGAAACATTTGTCTCTAAATCGTGGTGTTATAGACTGATTTATGCATCAATAAACTTGTGTATAATGTTGACAGCATGGTGTTGTGGGTTGCTCCAGGTGAGGAAGTCTAGGGCCACGTTTTTGTCCACATCCGCCCCTGGATTTTGCCCCCCGTTGATTCCCATAGTAGGAAAAAATATCCTATTGATATTTTTGTTCAGTTGAACACAAAAGAAGACCTTTTGAAGAATGTAGGTCAACAAACAGTTCTGGGGCACTTTTGACCACCATTGTATTTTTTCCTGCTATGGTAGTCAATGAGGGGCAAACTCTTTAAATGTAGCTACAACAACATACTTTAAAATAACTTCTGCTGTTACTTACCTAAGATGATTGAGAGGTTACTGATGTAAATATGAAAGACATGAGAGCTAATGTCAGGATGTGTTCAGTCAAAGGGCACTCATGTGTTATCAAGATACCTCAGTGTCCCTGAAACTGTCTGTGGAATATCTTAAAAGATCTTATTCCTCCGGTTCCAAGGTCAGTTTTGTTTAATAGGGGAACGGTGTAAACACCTTTTACATCTGGCCTTGTAAACTGAACCTCGAAGTGCTATTCAAGTGTCATTCACAATAAGAGCACAGACCAAACTAGATCTCATTCTGTCAAGACACCGACTCCTCAGGAAATCTTCCCTGTTTTAAGATAAAATCAGATGCAGTCGCTCTTTATCTTTGCTGAAAAAATCGTACTGTATGTGTACTTTTCTCTGTAAAAGTAGGTCTGGCTTATGTATGCATGGGGTCTTTTTTTTGGGTAAGGATTGGTGGGGGGCGTTGATGAAAGACCCACTTTGCAGCTCATCCACAGCATGAAAAACAGGGCTACTTATCTTTTCAGTTAGATTTCAATTTATGAAAGACTTAACCTCACTGGCACATACGCCATGCCTTTCATCAAGACTGCTTCTATTTGCTTGGGTTTATCTGTCGCCAGACATCCGCAGTGTGACAGAAATACATTTTACAACCGTAATTCCAGCAGCGCTAAATCCACCCCAAGCAACGCCAAGCTCCAAATGACATGCGGATAGCGAAAGTTTCGCATTAGTCAAAGTGTGTTTGTGTTTCATAAATGTCTTTCAAGTGCTATGTGGAAATGCACGCCGTCCTC
The DNA here is from genome assembly GCA_006030095.1 of Triplophysa siluroides. Taxonomy (NCBI): domain Eukaryota; kingdom Metazoa; phylum Chordata; class Actinopteri; order Cypriniformes; family Nemacheilidae; genus Triplophysa; species Triplophysa siluroides. The sequence continues at coordinate 339,802 of VCII01000197.1, read as the reverse complement.
AAAAGATGTCCAAGCTTCCCCCCTCAGCAAATTTCAGAACATTTTTCTACATAATCTCTAACGGTTGGACATCATACATCTGGTTAACCCTTTTGTTGTTTGATACAAAAATTTGCAGAAGTCTTCTAGCGTAGAACGGATTTGCATCGAGTCCCGGAAGCACACAGCGGATCTGTCACATGGCAGATGACAGAAAAGTGCACAGTATAACTGCTTATTTTCACATCTCCTCAACCGTGAAATCATTGCTTTATAAATTAAGGGTGACAAAGGCACACAACTCAGTTTGTTAAATTCAAGTCGGTCGTTTAAGGGAATAAACATAGTTAAACTGAAATGAACATTTAATATTTTGTTTCGATATAAGAGCTATGGTTCCAATTCATTGTAATGGCAAGAGCATGACATTTTTCATTCCTGATATGAAATGTGTGTTGGAATATTAATGACTAAAATACTTTTTTTTTTAGTTTTGTCTTTATTGTTGTAGGACAGTGGTGTTCAGAGAGGACAATAGGAGACATGGTATCAGGACGTGACCCAAGTCAGACTCAAACCCAGGTCCCTGTGCGCCAACAGCTCAAATGTTTGTGTATGGGTAGTTGACAAACAGGGGCCGCATGGGAAGCAAAACCCTGGATTATTCGGCCCACATCGGCCCTCCACCATTTCTGTCGATGGTCGGGGGCGTTGTATGTAACGTGTCATTGCGTTACATGCATATGTGTCCGACTCGCTAAAGCCTTCACATTGCGGGCAGTCATGTTTATGATACATCCGTCTATCCGGCCCAAGTGTCCATTCCGGCCCCATACGTTAGCGGCCCACCGGAAAAGTTCTCGAACTCCGGATGGCCAGACCGCCCCTGGTGACGGCCGTAGTCCGTCCGTGGGACTGCCGTTCTGGACTTTGACAGAATGTCCTACCGGTCAGTCCATCCATGTTGATAAATAAACCACACATGTGTCCTATGGTCTGAAATAGCAAACATTTTGAAAAAAAACAATTAAAATAAATCTCTGCTATTTTATATTATAAGGAACATTTTTAACATAAAATCTTATATCATAATCAGTTTGTTTTCCAAAATGTTGCTGTCACCCCATAGACTTCATGGTATGGTTTATTTGTCAACTACCCGTATACGGAGCATGTACAGCTTCGACTGTAAACTCCTTGAACATAAAAATTTGAGTGTCACGGTTGACAGAATGTAATGTAATGACCTGTTCTGTGCAGTAACTCGAGGAGAATATTTCAAATGCGACTGAGAGCAAAAGCCCTTTGCTTTCGAAAACACAGAACAATAAAAATATTCCAGACGGTCTAAGACTCTAAAGGCAGCTTTCAGACGATGAGATGTGAAGAGACCTGCAGGAAACGGAAAGATGAGGGTGCTCATATAACGCTACAACTCTCTCACACACGCTCTTATAAAAACAATTTCCGTGCTCCTTTTCTTTACACAAAGAACAGTCTCATTGAGATCCCTTTCATTTAATTTGGCTCTCGTGGCACTATCTGCTCTGGGCATCATGGAAAGCTACACTTCATGGTATAGAGCGGTCATCGGGAACCGGTTCGCCCACTCTCATCTGGGTTCAGCCGTGTCTGCTCTGTGCCTGACCTTTTCAAATATTACATATATAAAATGAGATTCCGCTCCACCTGGAATAAAACATTTGGGGAGATTCCATAACTCGGCAGATACATTAGGAAGTGTGTAGAATTCCAAGTGTCTGCTTATTCTCAGTGGAATTCTTTAGGCCGCTCTATGGTGTTTGTAAAGGGATTTCACACTATTTTGACCTTTTTGATTGCAGTGACCTTCATTTATATTTCATAATATAATTTATAGTTTTGTTGTGGTAACCCTTGGCTATATGACGAATGTTGATATGTTTAGCACTGAGGTATACATAACTATACAGATTTTATGATGATTTTTGGACAATTGTGCAAATAGGATTAAAGGAGCTGAGAGTACTACAAAAATGTTATCTAAAGCACAGTCATCCAAAATATACAATATATAAAGCGCACATGTGCAGAGCTTAACAAATAATAGACCTTTGGATTCTGTGTGAATCTGATTTCACACTGGATTCTTTATGTAAAAAAACATGCACTATGAGGCACGAAGAGTATGTCTGTTACCTCATGCAAAAAAGGCGAAAAATACCTGGATGGTTTATTGCTGTGTGTGAGTGTATATTCGATGGACACTACCCTATCCCGTGATGCCACGGGAGCTGAGCTACGGTCAAATTAGAAAAGAAATCAAATGCAAATAGAGGATATTCGTTTTCAAACGTAAGTACCGATAGATGAGTTTCTCGTGACTAAATTATGTTTTTATCAATGCCTATGTCAAAGAGACATATTGGATGCAGTATATGTCCGAAATGTATTCATACTACTCCCATTCATGGGAACTGTTTTAACAGTTAACAGTTATAACATGAATTATATAACTGATCCATAACTAAATTAACAAAAGTATACAGTAGGGCTGCACGATAATTTATCGCAATATCCCCAAATCCTATAGAAATCGAGCTGGCTGCGATATGCAATGTGTCGATATATTTTTTTAACATATACCGGCTCTGGAATCAGTTGGAAATGCTGCTCGATCTAAAAGCAGTGCGAGTTTGAGTCGCTTATAATGTGAGTTTGAAAAAGCAACACCCGTCAAACATGATCCGTATAAATATACTTTATTTTTATAAAATTACCTGATGAGGCTTGAGTAACAGTGATAAAAAGATGTCCATAGGCCTCTCCTAGATTCTAGAAGGAGTTTCCAAAAGAGAGCGCCCCCTGGCTTTCGGATGAAGCAGCATTTTCCAGTACTTCGCTCAAAAGCTGTGCATAAATCACGTGACATTTATCGTCGGTTTATCGTGACAGCCCTAGTATACAGTAAACATGACAGACGAAATAATGAATGAATATATACCTTAATGGAAAGAAGAGCTGTGTTTCGATGTGTGCGACAGTCAATGGCCACAATGTTGTCTAGGCAACAACGGCCACTTCCTGTTAGTATGTCCAAGTGAGTGGATATTATTCTGCTCTAAACAAAAAGGTATATACTTTTCCATTCCAAAAACAGTACATATAGTGCATAGTATAAGTAGGTGAATTGGGACGCAGCATATAAGTATTTAGTATCATTTCAAAAATTGATGTTACTAAACTACATTATGTGCCAGATTTAAGACATGAGTTTTTTGGAGGGTAAATAAAGCCGCAAATGTCAGAACAATGAAAAGTGCAAACTTTAGTAAATCGCATTGCATGATTCATTTAAATACTCGCATAAAGTTTGCATTTGAAGAGGAAACTCTACAAATGCATATGTAATAAGATTAGTCGCAAAAACAGCTCTGTCCATGCATTTTCAGCGCTTTTCACTGCATGTCGTTGTCTTTAGTTCCAGAAATTATTTTCGGTTTGAGATAAGAAATCCTAAATCCGATGTTTATGAAATGCAGCAACAGCCTTGCCCAAACTTGTGCAGTTGTTCGAACCAATATTGCTATAAGTGTTTTTAATTAAATGAAGGACAAACTCAGATTTCTTTGTGGTAGTCTGTAGCATTCCACACATTTTGTCAGTAGAGTTTAAGTTGTGTTTAAGCCAAAATCTTCCGTTAACGCTGATAAAGATGAGGTTTTTAAATTTGGGGGTCACATTTTCTGCCTGACTGAAATACATGTTAGTGTTTCTCGTAAAACGATCAATATTCTCTCACGTGGGCTTTAGAGACTCATCCAGGGTTTATTTGTTTCCAACACCTTTTACATTTGTAGCTCTCTCCGCAACACTTGTGTTGTTTGGCAGGATCACTGTTTGGATATGACCAATGGTATTTACACAGTTCAAATTCACACAGGATCATAAATAAATGTGTTAATTTCGCAGCCCTGCTGTTTGCTTTGATAGATTACCTGCCGACTAAATGTTGTCAACAGATGGCAAAAATCACTCAAGCACATTACACTGTTCTATGGGGATATGTAATGTAATGTTTTTCCCTCATTACAATGCTAACTAATGTGCCAGTTTTTTTACAGGTTGTTTTACAGAGCAAATTCCGTTTCATTTCGGTGGCTTTGTAAAGACAGAACGTGTGCTGTAATCATGGGAGCGCTTCAGTATAGACACATTAATGTCATGTTTTATTTTATGGTCGCTGTCTGACTCAAGCTCGTTTTTTTCAAAATTTCTTTTTTTCATAAATCACGCTTCGTGAGTCACTTTCATAAGTCAGCCTTCATGTTTCTCTGTGGATTTTGTAAATAACCAATAAAAAGTATTGAAAAGAGCTTGTCAAAATAGTGTTTAGTTATTGTAAGCATGCAGGTTTTTTTTCAATTTCTATAAAGTGGCAGTTTTGGAAATATGAGCTTTCAGTCCAACAGTGATGAATAAAAATGAAATGAAATAAAATAAAAGCAAAGCAAAGCATTACATACAACATAACATAATAAAAAATAAAAAAACATTAAAATAGATGTGTGTTCCGAAACGAAATTTTGATGTTTATTGTTGCATATTTACTGATATTTAATTATAATATAATATAAACAATATAATTCTTGTTTCATGAAATAATACAGTATGTCTAGCCCACATTACCTGCCTCCTTTCTCACCAAAAGTGTGAATGCGATGAATTGCAATAACCAGACAAGCTGTCATTGCATCAAGACTTTGCTATTGCTTTATGTTTTTTTGTGCTCAGAAATCGTCAGTTCACAGCATGTGGGTCAAAAAAGTACAACAGAAAAACATCCGTACCCACTGTCCACCTGTGTCATTCCATCTCTTTTTCTTCCACCTGTGGTCTCGTCCTCATGACATTTTCACTCTCTCATTCTTACAGTCACTGTAGAAGTCATTGTGAGCACTTTCTGCTTCAAATGTAATTTGCACATCCTTTCTCACAATTCAGTCTTTATATTAGACAAATAATGACGCTGTTACTCAATAGCCTTCAAAAGGTGCCTGGAGACGGTGGTGCAATGATTCAAAATTACCCCAAAGAAATGATCAAGAATAATATGGCTGCTGCCTAAATGCCTCTCTTGACTCTGGTGGCCCCAATTGTGTCAGCTGAGCAACAATTACTTTTCGACCTTCTCATGTCTATATGTATTTCATGCCAGGACAGTCTTTCATTATTCTTATGCTGAGAGAGTCCACAACAATCCCTGCTGAACCCAACCACATGGGTATGAATGTGTAACCGGCCTACTCGAACCAGCATGAGAGTGAGATGCTCCAACAAGGAGGCTAAAGGTCACACACAAGCTGACCTTCGTTATGGAAAGATGGATGAATAAATACCATAATAATATTTATACAGTTTCACAAAATAATACAATGTTTAGTTACAGTAGTGGGAAACAGCAGCGTATTGAAAGTTTTGGATTTCTTCCTGGTTAAATACATTATGGTGATTTAGATATGTTGGTGGTATTTAGTGTCAATAACACAGATTATTACAACGTGCTCTCGAATACTTGATTCCGATTGGCTAGTCACAAGGTCAGTTATTTCTCCATAATACCCGATTCCAATCTTATAATGCCCGGTCATACTGCGAGTCATTTTGACAGATGCAGTTTAATATAACAAAAATTAAATATAAATATGCCTTTTGAGATTAAATTTATAAATGACGTCTCATTTGAACTTCGTTTAAAACTATTATTTTGTAAATAAAAAATATGATTCTGATGCAATACAATAAATGCATAATTCATATAATCTGATGGTTATGATCATACAATGTATTTTGTAATGGAGCACACTACTGTTTTGTTGTTGAACTACATTGAGTTATGAATAACTCAATAAATAAACGGATGGATGGATTGATGAATGACCCTACTGTACCTCTCCCTTCTCCTCAGATATTTCTTTTAAATCTAGAACACAAAACAAATCGTTCAATGATTAAAGTCCACAGGGCCAACATTCATAATATTCTGGAGTATATATGAAGTATACAGTTTGTGTTATCTCTGATAGATGGCCACTGGGTGCCCTGTTATAATCTTCTATGTAATGAGCGTTGTAAATCTGGTCAGAGCACAACAGTGCCAGGACCCGGATCAATGGAGCTGATGGTTATCTCCTCGCTCTGTTTTCAATCCTCAGTGTGCTCCACTACAACACGCTCTCAGCCTTTCAGCCTTAAAACTATAGAAACTATTACGATTAAACATTACGATTCATTAAACAAGGTTTGTTATGCTGTGCTGTATTGTGAATACAGCTGCCCTTCCGCTGTGGTTTTTATCACGTATAAATGACCTTATCAACACATCAACAATTACTGTCCCTTCAGCAGTGCTGAACAGTGTGGTGACAACAGGTCAATAGCAGTAACTGCTGGGTTCGATTCCATCATCCTAATTTATTGGCATTAAAACTCATTATTCTCACGTTTGTACATATACTTCTATCAGTAATACTAAAGGTGTATAGAAATACAAATATTTCACCAACAGAAGTGGAAAACACCATTTCCAGATAATATCCATTTAAGAAAATTGTATCTAAAGCAAGTCGCATCATTAAACACTAATGGGGGTGTTTCTAACTTTTGATGTGAGACAAACAAGTCATTTTCATTCTCAAGATGCATAAAAGTTATAATGATTTTTTCTATCCCACGTATTTTCATACCTTCTGAGAGAATCACGAGATTTTGTGGATAACAATAAAATTCGAAACCGATGGCCATTAATATCATGTTTTTTCAGCCTGTGTCATTTAATGATGAAATTGTTAAAGTGACTTGAACGATCAAGACTTAAAAAGCATTTGATATGAAAACGACTAACCTGTCTATAAAGGACAAATGCAGTAGACATATTGGTTAGCTGACTACGGGTTGAACCAGTGAACAGAAAGTCATTCTTAAGGAACTGTCCCTTGTTAATTTAATACATGTTTCAATGCAACTGAATGACCAAATGGGCCTACCGCATATTATAGCCTGACCTTATTGCAAATGTGGCTATTATCACATTTTTATCTTAAATCACTCACAATGCCGCTGCCTCTGCTTTATAGCCATCTGGAAATTGTTCGATTGCACAAGCAAATGACAGTCATACCCTTTATTTGAGTTTTTAGCCATTGGGGTCTTAATTATAAGCCACATTATCCCTATAGGGCTGTTGATAAGTTCTTAAATACATTTTAAATGGCTTTATGGTCTATTCATGCTCTTTAGTGGCAGTTCATGTAAAATGCACAAATCAATGTCTATTTTAAAAAGCACACACATTTAACTATGCATGGAAAGTTGCTAGTGCTTACCCCACACACCCTAAAATGGTTATTTTGGCCCGCCCCATTTCTCAGCGAATCCAACAAATAAAATTTAAATGCAAAAATTCCCTGAAACGCTAAGAACTAAGATCAAATCACGACAAAAATTGTATCATCTCTGCCTGGTTCATGATTTCCATAAACGGTACTGTATTCATCGAACTCGAAATTCAGCCCTGTTACCCAGGTTGTTGTAGCAAACAAATCGGTTGAACGCATTTGCAAAACATGTTAAATTCCTTAAAACGGTGACACCAAAAAACTAAGATCATTTGGAGCGTTAAATCACATCAAGAAGTTAATAATCTCACTTTAATTAATTTTTGTTCCAAATATGGTACTGTATTCATCAACTCAAAATTCAACCTTATTGCACGGGTTGTTGTAGCGGAAAATCGGTTGAACACATTTTCTGTTACGGGAAAATGTTTTGAATAAATAACTGCAATTTTACATGCGATCCCACCAGCTATAACCCCTGCTGAGTGATGGCTTAATTTAAGCGAAATTTGCAACCATGTTATTTGCAACCCTGTTACCTGCAACCCTGTTATCTAGTCTGGCACATTACGAATTCTTTGTTGCACACTCTCTCTCTCTCTCTCCCCCGCTCACGCACACAAACGCACTGCTGCCTGCACCCACACACACACATGCACTCAGGGAACGACAGATCAATGCGAGGAGAGAGAGCTTTGAGACAGTCCTTTTAAAAACAGTGAGGTTAATCTGCTTGTCCCAGACGTTCCGTCTGATGCATCACCTCGCTTTAATGATCTTAAGAGTTCTGGAAGGCTGTTCGCCATATGTATTGTCGAGAAGCAATTTTCGTACCTCTCTAAAGAAGATCATCTCCTCTGTAAACCAACGTTCAATTGTATTACCTCTAGTGGATAAAGGGCACAAACAACAAAAGCTCAAAAAAGTGATTTTTGTTCTAGTTCGAAACCCTGTGAACCGTGGAGCACTCGGTATAGTGATGCCTCAAGACAAAATCTATAACCAACGCTGCAAATCCCTGTGTTTCCTGATCATAAACTTGATGTGACACAGAACAATACTTTAGCTAAGTAGTCCGAGTTATGACATTGCATTTTATGAGGTCAGATGATATTGGCTCATTAATTGCAAACAATGTAGCTGGTGTGTCACTTGGAAAGCTTCATTGAGTCTGGTGATTTTGAAAGAGATGAAACGTCTTTGCTTAACTTTTGTAATTGTAATAAAACACCACACTCTTTACCTTTCAAAATCTGCATGATGCTGATCCATTCCAGGCTCGCCAGTGCACGACTGAGCACTGTGCAAAGTACGTCAGGCTTGCTCATACTCTTCTAATGTACCTATTCATAAAGTACATCGCTTTTAGCTGGCCTATATATAGATTAAAATCGTGTTCCAGTACATCATGTGTATTACATCCCTAGATTACGGATGTCATACTTTGGCCGCTCTTCTCCCTTACGAGTCAACTTCCTTTGTAACAGGCAGTGATTCCATTAAAGAACAATCGTTACAAAAAGGTCTACAAAGAGAGGCCTTGTTCTTCCGTGCTTAAAGGGTTTATCTCTCTGGGGAGAACTACATTTAAAAATAAACTATTTCAGCTACAGAGAATTGTCTCTAATGACAACATGAATGGAGCCCCAGTCCTGTGTATTACAGTTTAAAGAGTATCCCTGAAGCAATACGGCCATCCCTAACCGCATGGAGAGGCTTTTGTGGTTCCTTAAAGAACTATTGGTACACCACAAATATGTCCTTTAATGTGAAACGTAAAAACAATGGATTTACACAATCCAGTTAAACCACACTGTTTCTGCTATAAAATAGAGCTGAATAGATATAAGTTATAGTATTATTTATTATTATATAAATCATTATAATTAAAACTTAATAAAATTGTTATAATAACAACAACTATAATTGTTATTAATATTATTAATGATTATATTATTTACAATAACATTATTATTATCAGTGCTATTCATTCTAGGCGAATTCCCCCCAACATGTTTATTCATCAAACCTTTTGTCTTCTTGTTAGAAATCGCAGCTTCATTGCCTCACTGTTGAAGTGTAAGTCTCTGTATGAGGAAAATCTGTGCTGTTTCATTGGCTGCTTGAGTGGCCATTCCATCACACACAGTCTCTTATGGCCACAGTGATCCTGAGGGAGAAAACAACTCGACCGAAAGAAGTGGAGCGTTAAACCTAAATAAATACACGAATATTGCTAATCTGAGACAAATGGCTTATGTTTTCTGGCTCTCCTCACTTTACCATTCATTATAACTATGTTTTGTTACATAAAAAAATCTGACATTGTTTTCAGATACTGAAAGGAGTGTCAGTTTTCTTTAATGGTTTAAGTTGTTTTTTATTTAAAGAATATGTGATACACAGAAAAATATGACATCAACTTCTATTTGGATCAGCCGAGATAGGAAGATGTTAAACTGCACTGTGGTTATTTTAATAAAGATGACGTTTTGTTGCTGGAATGCTAATTCATTTAAGTTCTATGTGGTCTTTTGGACATTGGGGTATCATAAAAATACACATTATAAAGTAGGAAACAGCCGAAAACGTGGAACTGCCCAATGCTGTGTTAAATACTTTTGTTTCTTATTACTGTCAAATAATAGAACTGTTACACTATTAGACTGCTCTACTTATACGAACTACTACCGAAAATGTCCCAATCCAAGCAGACTAGGAATGGGATTGATCAGTTGAAGGCGTGATGTTAAAATTAAATTTAGAATTTGACGTTCTACCTTTGCTTAATGATCAGACGCTATGGAGCTCAGGCAATGTACTTCACATCCTCAATCAATACTATAGACCTCCAGTGGGCAGTGAATATTTCCTTTATAGATTTCCCTGCCATGTCCTCAAAACAAATAATTGCGCAAACAACATCCATTTACAGCAAGGTCTTCTTAGAAGGCTTGTGGGGAATTTGCCATGTTTAGGTAACCAGAGAAGAATGATTTTCATTTTCCCTGATAACAACAACATATATAAAGTGTCCCAGAGGGTGGACTAGTTCAGCGAGATTACAGTATATTAGTGTTAGTACATAAAGTACTGGTGTAGTGTTTGGATAGACGCTGATACAGCGCATACACTATCAATGTAGTGATAAGAAACTTCGAGGCAGTTTTTAATCAAGGACCACAAGAGAATACTTTTTGTAACTTTGTTGTGCCAACTTTGACAAAAAGTCTTTATTATGTATAATAAACAAAAATCAAAGGGTACTAATTTTTTAAAATGGTATAATGGAATATAATTGTGATTTCAGTTTTCCAGTCATTGCAAAATAGAAAATTTGGAGAATGGCAGGAATGTAGGGAAATATATGGAATAAAATAAATGGTTTCATTATAGATGTTGCAAATACATGTATAGTGTGGATCTATACAGTACATAGTATTGCTAACCTTGTATCTCCAAAATTTTCTTCAGTTACTTTTTTAGAATAGAAAAAAACTGTAATTTGTAAACAATTAAACACTGTCTTATCAAAGTTAAAAAGCTAATACTTTTAATTGGTTTTAACATTTGCAAAACCAAAGACAAACACGAAGGGTAACAAATAATGGAAATGACTTATAATGATGTATTATGAAAAATGGAGTTAAGAGATTCCCTGACAGAAGCGATATGTAAATCTTACCAACAAAATCCTGCAAAAATGATTGATATCACTGCAGACTATTTGTAGGATCAGTATGTTACTTCAGACGGTTGGAAAATGTCATCAGCCAACCACTGTGCACACAAATGTGCTGTGCAGCAGTAAATGAAGAGAATCATTAAGTCATCAAATTGCTCATTTGGTGAGGAGATAAATAAATACAAAGAGTTTCTAGATGTTTTGAAAAGTGGGAGAACCTATTATAGGACAAACTGAAAGTGACATTATTTTACCGAATGTATTTGCAAAATAGAGGTTTCTCAAACCCTTTGTGGTGCTACATACAGGTGGTCCCGCCCAAACTCATGTCATTGGTTAAGCCAAAGCTCGGTATGTTTGTCATTATTGAATTGTTCATATAATAGTCTACTGTACACTGTAAAAAAATATCCTGTAAAAAATGGAAATTTGATGGCAGAAAATATTCCGTAACATAGCGTTTTTCCTGTAAAATTACAATTTTCCTATGTTTTCATGTAAATTTGCTGTATTTTTCTGTAATTTGACATTTTGACCATATTTAAAAAAAATAAGAAATTAACATTTCCGACAGCTGTGGTGGCAGAAAGATACTGTAAAAATAACTGTATTGTCCCGTAAAATTGCATGTTTTTCCTTTTTCCTTGAAACATTTTTTACATTATACAGGAGAAAACCTTTAAAAAAAGTCAAAGTAATTATTGGATTTAGGATGGGTTTTTACATCGAAAAGCTTTGACATATTGTTATAATATTCCTGACAGGTTCATCACTACCCTTTAGATGGAACAAAGAGAACAGCTACAAAATGAGTTTTGAAATGAGATGTTTTGGCATTTTTTTAAAGTAAATTCCTCATTGCCACATCAATTGGTGATTTCATATATATCTCAGTTCCTATTTCCTTTTCTTTGTCCATACACTTGTTCTGTTTTCTCTTTCTCTCTTGCACTTGTTATGACAGTTGAAAAGGGTGAACACATCTTTAATTAGACAGTCCGAGTCGAGGCTCACAGAATGGCCCTCAGTTAACAATATTTTGTGTTAATTAAAATGTTAATTAGACAGAATCCCTGAAGCCAGAGTCTGACTCAGAGACTTTATTATAGGTCATGTGAGCTCTTCTCTTTTGGACACTGTCAATATTCCAACACCACAGGAATCGAAACTTTTAAGTCTCTGCATATTAATATCTTGTGGCCTTAAATTCTTGCTTTACTTGCTTCATGTGTCCTCGCCTACTTTGAACAATCTGGAACTGTTAGGATGATCTCATTATATTCAAAAATATTTTTTCAAGATGAGTGCTGATATTCAAGGGTGTTGCTTTTTCTCTGCAATGATTGAGAAAATGTGTTGGAGTTAGATGTATTAATAGGAATGTAAACTCTTATGTGCGCTCTAAAACTGTGATTTGTCAGTTTTTTTGGTGAAATAATTAAGACAAAAATGTGTACATTTTAAATCTGTGAAATCATGCAAGTAAAAAATCTAAGGGATAGTTCACCCAAAAATTGAAATTCTTTCAAAATGTACCCACCCTCATGTAATTTAATACCTTTATAAATCAGTTTCAGTTCGGGACATCATCGACTAACAATAGAGGAAATTACATTTATACATGCTTGAAACAACCCAAGGGGGAGTAAATGATGAAAGAATGTTTTTTTGGGTGAGATGTCCCTCTTCAAGTAAATCTAAGAAACACAAATATTTCAATTGGAATTAATCGAAATATTAAGAGTATATTAAACCTTTAATTTGTTTTATTAAATACTGTTACGGCCACAGCCATAACATTAAGAGGGAGACAACACAAAGCTCGGTCTAGGGTTTTATTTAAATAACATAGGGTAGGAACAAACATTGAATGGGAAGAAATTAATCAGGTAATTAAAAATATACAAAGGATCACAGCTTTGCCCGGACGATCGCTCCAGTCTCGCCCTGAGTGTAACGGAGCGGCTTCCTTTAAGCACACTGTAAAGGGTCCACAGCTGAAAGGAATTAGTTTAATCAAACAAACAGGTAAACGCCATGCCGGCCCCTAAGGGCAGACAGAGCGTTACAACCAAAATAAACATTAAATGTAACACATGTAACAAATACATATTTCTTTACATGAAATAAACCTAAATAATATATATATATATATGCTTTTTTTAGAGAAATTTAATGTTGGAATTTCAATCCACTGAAAAAATCACTTTTTTTCACAAATTTTTTTAAGTTAACATAGCTGTTTACTTCTGCGCTATAACCTAGCCACTGGATTATTTATTAGAGTGTATATCAATTTAAGGACTTGTTTACAAATAATATGATAATATAAAAGACAGAAATAAAATTATCTTGAAAAAACTACGTCTGCCAGTTGAGTTTTTTTTGAAGGGGTATGAGGGTTTTAAAGGAAGAGATTGAAAAATAAGACAGAGGTCCAAAAAGGAAAGTCATTTCAGCCACTGAGGGAGTATTTTGATGAAAAGATTAGAAAGACAAACATTAAATCATTGAAGATTGTGCTTTAAGAAAGTAAATAGGAAGTCTATTATGATTTTATATTGACTTTATATTAATACATTTTGAAACAAAGTTAAGGTGAACTAAAAACACTTTCTCTGACACTTTGATTAGAAAGTGTACATGAAGCAAATAAACGTTGGAAACAAATCTGTTGGAACACAAAAACAAGTACATCTGCTGCACATACATGCGGTTTACACAGCATTTCTGTTCAAATTCAAGCCTGTAAAACCAAATGAATGTAAAACTTTCAGAATCTGATTAATGTTCTAACCTCAGATCATTTTAGTTAACGTGAATTAAAAATTCATCTTTTACTAAAACATCACTTTTTTACATCTTAAAGATAAAATAACATTACACACTATCACATCTATCTCCTTACTGAAAAACACATCAAATAACAATTTAAAAAATGATTTCCAAAGCAGTTTCTCGCAAAGCATGCTGGGAACTTGAAATCCTCTGCCCAGTTTCAACAATTCAATTTTAACACAACATACGTAAATCATTCACATAGTCACAACTTTAATATATTAAATTTCATGATTAAACAAGAAAAATCATGCTTTGTCAATTTTAAAGTTATTTCAATTTTTATTTTATTTTAAGTACATTGGACAATTTGATTGACTCCTGAGATTGTGACAAGTTCAATGGATGGATTGGACAATGAGCAAATGTTAATAAAAATAATCAATTATTAAAATAATTTGTTTGGAATAGTTTTTTAAACTAGCTAAAACGTTGTTAGCAGTATTCTTTTTTTAAGTCATATTTTGGGCTTTTTGTCTTTATTATGGTAGGACAGGAGATCTGATAGGAAAGTAGGATCAGCAAAGGACCGCACAGGACGGAAATTGAACTCAGGTTGCCACGAGCATAGTGATATATGTCGGTACACTAACCACCAGGCTATTGGCACCAACGTTGTTGCCACATTCTAACAGCTTTAAACTTTATTTCAGTGTCATTTATTTTCTTTTTTTTACAAAGCGCTGGAAAGAGTTGTGATGTGTATTTTAACCTCTCGTCGAATTCCTGTGATGTTTTCTAACCGTCTTTCCATTCACCCCAGAAGCACAAAATATATCTGTATTGTATCACTGTATATCTCCCCTTTTCCCAACCCCTTACAACCACTCCAGCTTCAGTTTGCCAGTACTTGGAGAAAAACATGCCTATGTGTCAACAAGCCATGTGAAACCTCCGGCAAGGCCGTTTCTGTATCATGCTAAGTGTTGTAAAATTCAGTGTTCTTTTGTTTAGCAGTGGGTGCTGTGTTCTGAAATGCACCACGGGGGAAAATTTGTTTTTGGTTGATCTACATTGACGTTACACTGCTTCCCTTCTCTGCATTGTTTTCCCCCCTTTTGTATAGAGGAGAATGATCTCATTGTAGACGGAAAGCCACAGTTCATTAACATGAAAGATTTCTAAGGGTGTCATTAAGGGTTCTATATCAACGTCAGCTCAAGTTGATTGTTTTTAATGAGAACAAATAAAAACGCGAGTGTTTCATTTGTATGTTTGTTTGAGTGCATGTGTGCATGAGAGGAAAAGGAAATATTTTTACAAAAATACATTTATGTTTTTTGTCTTAAATATTCAGATCACAAAGGACACGTTCAGACGACTCAGGGCCTATGCTCTTAAAGGGATAAATTAACCAAAAAATTAAAATTATTTTATCATTCTAAACCTTTTTGACTTTCTTTTTTATTCTATTGACTTATAGAAATTTCTCAAAATATCTTCTTATGAGTTCTACAGAAGAAAGAATCATATACAGGTGATCAATGACAATGTTGACAGATATGTTGACAAGTTGAGCTTTATTTAAGTTTGTAGTTTCATTGTAAGCAATGTATTAAACGTATATGTGCATTACATTTATCATATAACACAATGTGATTAACTGTTGTGCTAAATATTAGGGACACGTTGCTATTTGTGTTTGTGATTGTTTTGTAGTTTAAAGGGTAATTTAATTCACACATGAAGTTTTTGCAAGAATTTGCAAGAAACCCACTAGATTTAACATAGAAAAAATATAGATTATTTTTATATTGAAGCATTCATTTCTGAAAACTGTCACCCCACAACTTCACATTGTTTTTTAGCAAGTGATCATTAACTTTGTATATTTTTTTGTAGATCTTGGAACCTAAAATGGATCTAACGAAACATTGAAATTGATTTTATGATGCCATCAAAACGAAGGCAAAAACCCAGTTTCTAAACTGATTTCACACAGTTTTAGGATAACGTATAGGAGTTGTGTTCTTCCCAATCTGTTTTGTACTTGCAACTTGGATGTGTAAAGAACAAAACTCAAAAAGATGCTTCCAAGTCATTTAAGTATATTTTCATTTTGTTAATATGTCTGAACAGCAGTGTGTCATGTTTGTCCTTTCATATTGTCCAGTTCTCTACTAAGCTACCTGCTATAGCTCAATAAACTCCCCACTGGAAGGGCTACAGGACAAGCACGGCGGATACAACTCGAGTCACTTTATGAGCTTTTATTGTGCACACACATACACGATAAACATCCACAAGCTAGGTAGCGTGAATGCTACTGCTACGCTAGCCTATCAGCTAGATATAGTGACGTTAATGCACGTTAGTTAGGTTGTAAACCTGCAACGAAAACACAAGCACGAACACCATAATTAACTAATGAAATTACACAATCAAGTGATATTAACTTTTGATCTAAATTACTGGTAATGCCAGTTTATAGACACTCACCGGCAAGGCGTACCAGTCCTGACCATCAATTAAATGAAAATGAAACCTAAAGGCGAGACGCCGGCGCACTGTGACTATTTAAAGATACAGACACACAGTAATAAAACAAACCGGTAACCTAATAATTATATGAAATATAACATAAATATGGATATGGACTGTATATGGAATAAGGGAGTAAATATACACACTTATTTCCTCAAATACCCCAGAACATAATATATATATATACAAAACAACAGATACACCTGGTGGAAAGTTCTACACATATAATCTATCAACTGCCATTTGATCAAATTCATTTTTGGCAAGATGTGCTTCACACATCAAATACTTCAAAGAGAATCTGCAGATGACACACTCGAAAGTCAATAATGAAAACAAAACAGTTCCGGAAAGTATATACAGCATGCAAGTCATAATAAGCATCTCAAAATGTAGACGGCCTGCGAAGTTTATTAAAATCCACAAATCTTTTTGTCTAATGTGAGAAACTTCAGCCTGGCTTTTCAGTTTAGGGTTAAGTGAAATCACATCTTTGTATTTTCAACAGTGCAATAAACTCTTAACAATGATTTGAACAAGGTGGAAAGAGTTGCTGAATGTATACACTGTTAAATTATTGTATTCACAATGGCGGCACATCTGAAGATCTTAACCTGGATAAATGAACCGAAGAGAGAGCACGTCACTGCTGTCTTTATTAAGTTGCATTGGCTCCCTATAGTCGCACGCATCAAATTCAAGACTCTGCTCCTGGCCTACAAGACCACCACTGGTTTGGCACCCCCTTATCTTCATTCACTAATGCATGATTCACTTTCTGTACCCGCCAGATCCTTACGCTCTGCAAACAAATGACGTCTTGCCGATCCAAAAAGGTTAAAAATCGCTCTCACACACCTTCTCGGGATCGGTTCCACATTTGTGGAATGATCTGCCTGCTGCTACAAGATCAGCAGTTTCTGTGGCCATCTTGAAGAATCGGCTAAAAACTCATCTCTTCCGTCAGCACCTGACCGATCATTTCGGATTTCTATATCTTTTCCACTCTATCTCTGCACACTGTAGTAGGCTTTGCGAGACATGTTTTATTGCACTTATGCTTTTTGTTGTCCTAATGTTGACCCAAATGCTTCCATTGTTTACCCAACTTGTAAGTCGCTTTGGATGAAATCGTCTGCTAAATGACTAAAGGTAAATGTAATGGATAAACACTTGAAATGGAAATCCTGAGATCAGATTTTAAAACGACTCCAATGGCAACACAGAAAGACACGTACATCATTTTTGTACTTTCATTTAATTGTAACTGTAATTCCATACACATATACATTTTCCTTTCTGAGTAAAAAAGGAAAGAATTAGAAATGGAAATAAATCATGCTGCTTGTTCAGTTTACAGTGACTTTACACAGAGGATGTACAAGGCATCAAATATTTTGACTCCAACTACCTTAAACTTCATAAACCTATTCATGAAATGAGTTTGTCTCTGTAATTTCCGGTGTTACAATAAGTCAACTTTCATCATTTCAAATGACATGGTTATTTATAATATCCGATGGGTAACTACAGGTGTCCAGCGTAAAAATGCAGCTGATGGATCGCGATAAAGTGTTCGGACTATTTTCAGCGCACACAGATTTGGATCACTTGTGTGCCCTATTTTAAAGTGCTGTTTTAAAGTTAAATGTAGATCAACCTGCTTAAATCTGGAAGCCTACACTGTAGTTAACTGTTGAGGGGAGCTGCTTTGAAGTCATGTATGCCAATGAATCTATAGACAAGAGGTTCCAGCTATGGTGTGTCCTGTTTAACTACGCAAAGAAACATTATGGCATATATTTAGTTAGCCTTTATATTTCTTCATGTAGGAACCAGGCTGGGGTCACAGCCATAACATTGCATTACAATTCATGTAATGTATTTACAAGCTTCTCCTTAAGTAAATTACATATGAAGTGCTTGTGATTCGTTGTCACTCCATATTCAATCATATACACATGTACACCGTAATGCCAACTTTATGTTGGTGCTTAGTGATGATGTGTGTTGATCTTGATGCATATGCCTTGAAAGCCAAAACTGAACAAACATTAACAACGCCAGCATGTGTGAGAAAGCATGGATTTGGCATAATACATGGGAGTCTTATGAATTTTGTAAACAGTACCGCAATGTGCCCATCTCAGCTGTCTTTGGTTGAATGATCTAAAAACACAACAAGATCAACACATCGATACAAGAAAAGAATGTCAGATGGGACACGGGTTCCATCAACTGCATATTCATAGGCTTTTCAAAACATCAAATTCTTTCAGGATGGCTTGTTCTTGGATAACAGTGTTTTGTACTATTAACCATAAGCTTCTAAATTTGGGGAGAACTGCATGATGGGATATCTTTAGAAATGCATAACTTTAATGCTTTGGTAACCTACACTGTGAAACTGAACTAAATTAAACAAATCAAGTAATGTAAAGAATTCTTAATGTCTGTTGTGACACCAATGAGCAATAACTGTGCTAATGCCGTCTTGCTTA
Organism: Triplophysa siluroides; assembly: GCA_006030095.1. Lineage (NCBI taxonomy): Eukaryota > Metazoa > Chordata > Actinopteri > Cypriniformes > Nemacheilidae > Triplophysa > Triplophysa siluroides. The sequence goes on along the minus strand of VCII01000197.1, from coordinate 320,939 downwards.
TTCTGAGTTTGATTTGATTTATGTGTAATAAGAAAACAATATTACGAAAGAAACAAATAATAAGTTAACATAAAAGTACCTCTTTGTGCACTCATTTTTTAAGTTATGTTTTTAAGTTCTGATTTGATACAACTCGAGGGTGAGTCAATGAAGAATTTTTGGATCAAGTTACCAGATTTTTTGAGTTGTGCCAACTTCTCCAGATGTACAGTGTACTTAATGCAAATGAATAACAAATACTTTTTTCTTATTTTTCTTTTGCTTTACATTAATATCATTAGCTTCAGCTTTGTTGAGGAAAAGTTGCGACCCAGCCCTGCTTTTTTATTCTTTTGGGAATAATTTGGACGGCTAAACAGAAGATCTTTCAAGACAACTTGAGTTTAGTTTGTAATTATGTTGTAATGATGTTCGTGGCTGTGAAAACCACAGGTGATGTTAAATGATTTTAAATTGGATAGAGGGGCTTTGGTACATTAGAACAAGACCTGTTACTAAAAAAAAAAGCAGTATTTGCAAAGACTTACAGTTGTGATCATCAGCAAATTGACGAGAGTAAAGATCAATTCAGGAACGGCCACATCTTTATCTTAAAAAAACACACAGAGAAAACCAATGATCAGCCATGCCCAACTAGTGATTTTGTCAGCTATAGTGTAAATCCAAGGGTCTGATCCAGACGTGATTCTGAGGACAGTAAACACAAAGCGGAAATGACTGTTTGGAGTGCTGGAAGGCAATCATCTTCAACACTTAAATGCAGGTGAGTCAGAGATGTTTATAAGGGCACAATCACAACATTCAATAGCGCTGAAGGTCATGCAACAGCTGTAGCGATTTGAAGGTCGAAGGCTCGGGACATTTATTTCAAACAATTTCTCTGACCCTCTGCTCTTTAAAGACAACAACACAAAAAAACAAACTGAAATTGCATGATGTCTTTATCATTATTGTTTGCAATTCAGTTGCGCGGTAGAAGGCTCACGTGAATGAGTTGTGTACGCGCTAACTCAACATGACACGTGGCATGCGAGTGCACAATCACTATTCTTTCTTGTACAATATTAGTAATATGGCAAAGGGAAAATGAATATACAGTACTCACATTTATTATGCCAAAAAACCAACAAAGAAAAAAGAAACATACATTTAGGCAAAAACATCTGCATTAATGCACTGCAGCTGAATGCAGAATACACACTGTGTAACATAGTTAAAGTTTAATAAGCGACCCAGACACAATATGTAGCGGTGGTGCTGTCATTATCTCTTTTTTACAAGGCCGTCTCTGCATATGGATACACTTATGAATGGCAGCTGTACATAGTGGAGGGGATTTTAAATCAAACACTTTTTATATACCGTATATCTGTTCATATATTCATATGTTACACAAATATAGACTTTTCCCAACATCGGAGCAATGTATTAAATTCACAGCCGGAGATCAACATAAAACAAAAAATATATATATTTGGGTGCAATATCCCATAAGAGTCTGTATCCGTTTTTGTCTTCTGTTTGATTCGGAGCGATAAGCACTTGTCCGGTATGGCAGTTTTGTAGGCTTTCCAAACAAAGGTGCTTCTGGTGACGATCATTAGACTACAGTGGGTGCCGTGTAGTGGATTGAAGTAAGGGACAACTGTGCCATCGGCTCCATCCGAAAAGCAGGCAATTTTCTCTTGGCTTTGAAATAAGAGTGATTCAGGGAAAAGAGTCACTGTCTTGGAACTATAGCAACGCTCCTCTCACGAGAGCAGACGTCAGCAGGAGAACAGCAAGTCCATTACTCGTGGCTATCCTCGTACCTGTGGGAAACATTATAGGACATTGATCGTCTCTTTGAAGTTACAATGGCAAAACATTAGTCACTTAATCACAGATATGAATACCACAGCCCGGTCCAGACCTTCCATTATAAATTATACATTACTGAGTTAATAACCTAAGACGCAAACTGGCGTTTTTTTATTTTATTTATGAGCCTTTAATACTTCCTAACCGTGTAATTGGATGCGCGTACCTGAACCCCATTAACTTCTGGTTTGTGTTTGGCTAGTGTCTAATAATGTAACTATTTAAATTTTAATATAATTTATGTTAATATTAATTTGTATAATTATTTTACTGTATAATCTTTTATAATAATTGTATAACATATTGTATAATAATTGAATTAAACATACTATTTGTTGAATTTTGTGGTATATTCATTTTATTAAATAAACAATTTGTTGAATGGGTCCTGTAGTTTGGTCGCATTTAAACAAACCGTACGGTACATTGGAATCTAACTGAGATTGGTTTCGGAGTCTAAATTCAAAATATTGGAGAGACAATATCAGCCAACGGTCTCTGTTTCTGTTTCTTTAGATTTTTATCAGAAATAATTGACAGACACTCTTTGTTTGTGAATTCGTACAGGAAGTTAAGGTGGGGTCTCAAAAGTGCGCATGCGCAGTAACGTTTGTTTATGTTGATAAGATGAAACTCTTCATATAGTAATTTTACACCATTGCCTGAACACCACTGCTGATATCTAGACTTTTACACGGTACTGTATGAACCAACACGATCTCACAGAAAAAACATTCGGCTCATTCCTACATCTCATTCTAACATTTCAGTACGTGTTCATTCGCACCAGTGACATTAGGTTTAGTGGCAGGGCTAGGGGTGGGGCTTCAATTTAGCTTTTTTCTAGTAATCGTACGTTTTTGTTCCATCACAACGTACGAATTCATACAAATGAGCTCGTAAAATTGCTATAGTAGGCAGGGCTCCAGACTGCGAATAAATGGTCGAACTTTATTGCGACCAGTTTTCGAGACAGCGCGAGCATGTTTTACAAGTACGCGGATGTGCGACCTGCAAATTTTTTATTTCTTCTAGTTGTTATTTCATGTGGAAAGACGAGTAGAACGCCAGCCCGCGACCAGTGCAGGCCGCCAGTGTCTGGGTCACTCACATGTCACTGATGTTTCCCGCGGACGCGCACAATCCAGGTCGTCATTGACAAGTTTACACACACACAACATGAGAACATTACTATGAGTCGCGGTTTGCTGTTACTGGTTTCTTGAGCCCGAGGATGAACGATTTAAAATATGAGACGTTTAAGACGAATCTGACCGTGGAGGAGTTCAGGAAACGTCCTTTATCCGTTTGACTACTTGAGACAGTGCTGGGTCATTTCAAATCCGTTCACAGCAAGAACAAACGACTTGTTGAATGTTCTTGTTAACTTTTATTTGACGTTATATGTACGTGTTGTGAACATGAGTAAAGGTGTCCTTAATACACAATAAAATCATCGTAAGAACATAACACGAGCCCCTCCATTTTACTCTAATGTGTAGCGCTGTGAACAATGAAATGATATACTTTTAGAGAAGCACAATTTCTGTCGGTTCAAATGAATTCAGATTACAGTCTCTATTGGTAGTGGTACCAATCAATAACAAAGCTTCTCTGTAGACATTGCCTCTTTCAAGTACTATTTGTCAGTGTCAGTATTACAGTTATTTTGAGGAAAATATGAATGTTTGCATTGCAGGCTGATTCAAGGTATGCCCCTAAATCTGGAGCCCTGGTGTGTATTAGTAATTCCAATTTACAGACATGTACGTATACTTACTAAATTGCCCTTTACTTGTCCAGTAAAAAAAAAGTAATATATCATCTAACCAAAACTTTGAAGCCACCTGACACCACAAAATGGAAGTTTTATTGGTATGCAAACCTATTCACAGAAACCTCCCCTAATAAATCAAACTGAAAACTGTCATTACGCCATGAAGATTCATTTACACTGCCTCCCTACACGGCTTCTAAAGGCGTATATTCAAGATATATTCAAATCAAGCCTCATGTTGACAGCTTTGCCATAGCACTGAATGCATATATATTTAGGTGGAGGCGAGTTTAGTGACGAAAGGTCTTAAATGTATTAAATGATCATCTTTTAGTGGTGAGCCTAGGTAAGTAAGAAAACCTCTCAACTTTTTAAACAAATAAAATCGTTTTTTTGAATGTTATCATCATGTTCCCAGGCATGGCCATGATGGACTGCATATTTCATTTCATTTTCATAAGGTCCTATAAATAAACCGCAACGTTTGCACTGGATTTCCTGCTGTTTTGGATTGTTTTTTCTCATATTTTTCTCGAGCTCCTTTGATCCATCAAATTATGATACAAGGTCTAAAAACTTCAAAGGAAATCTGATCCGATTCTTATTGCATACCTGCAATAAGGTCTACGCTACAGAAAGGGCGGAAGCTCACGGATATATGCTGCCCACAAAACCCTAAAAACAAGGCAACAAAGAGGAAATGGAAAATGAAATATTCACTAAATCACGCTGACATTTACGGGATTTTCCGACAGACCGAGCACGGAGGAGCGGGTGGGTGGGGGGAGCCTATCTTTTGGCCCGGCTCTACATCTGGGAAGAGAACTGGAGGAGGAGGAGAAAAGCTCGTAACCCTCTGCTCCTCTCTGCCAGATCTCATTTGGCCCGAGGTGATCGAGCCGAACGAGAGCGCCCCCGAAACAAGCAATCGCGTCGGGCCGCTGCTCGCGGGGAATAATTAATCATTCCTGCCGGCTCTTTTTTCCACTCCGAGCCAAAATGCACTGTCGATTATGCATTGCATCTATACATTCATTACCAGTCCCATCTGATTAGCTGTAAGGAAGGTTATGAGTCATGTCACAATGCCATCATCTATAATTACAGCTCACTGATGTTGCCGACCGCAGGTTTTCTAAGGTTGAGAAAACCCAGAAGTACTCGTGTGTTGAAGTAATGCGGGTTGGAGGTAATTATTGAAAAACTATACACACAAACGTACAACATGACATATTTAAACTGACCTTGACTAATTTTACCTCATATTCAAATTACACCTTACAAGAGTTTCCTTGGTATCCAATTTAAATCTGCCTCGGTGATTCATCAAATTTTAATCAAGATTCCATTTATCACATTCTTTCACTTTCTTTACAACCAACCTCATGATAGAGCCTGATCTCACAAAAATGTTTAACTATTTTACAAGGTGACTACACAATGTGAATCATACAAAAACGTAAGATTAGTAGAAACTGCAATACTGAAGCCTCACCCCTAAATAAAAAAGCGAATTGTCAGTGTCCTTCCGAAACCTTGGATGGCCGAATTTGCCGTTTATTAAAGAAATGGATTTAAAATTGTTCCTTTAAATGATTAAATGCTTTGTTGATGTCACGGTTCCCTTCTGTTTCTCCCCGTGTTTTCCCCAAGGACTTCACTCCCCACGATCCTTCACGCTCCCGCACCTGTGTCGTCTGCAATCCCAGCACCTGTCAGCGATCCACTCATCACCAGTGAACTATATACTCATTCTGTTTGCCCCATTGTTGTCCGGTAATGTTTGAATGTCATATGTTTTTGTGTAACCCTCCGTGATCCTGTGTGGACTACGGTCCCTGACAACGTCTAAAGGTCTTTGCACATACAGTCCGAGTTTGCGTTTTTTCGCATTTGGCGCTCGTTTGTACGGTGTCTCTGAATTTTCAAAACGCCTCTCAAAATGCTTATTACGGATGCAAAACCCCCCCTGAAAATTGAACCGTCCTAAATGTTTTAAATGTGATTGACACAACGTGAGGTCGTATTTATTTTTTAACGTGCGGAAACTTCAGACCCAATGTTCAAGGGCCTTTACCCTTTATTTTATAATATTTAATACAGCAGGAATTGTACAAGTTTATTTTTTCTTAAAGAGAATAAAATAGGTCAAGAAAAATAAGGAGAACTGGATTCAAATACGTTTCTCTTCTTACTTCTTACTGTTCATATGGAATAATAAAAAAATACTTTAATATGCCAAGCCATTAGAACCGAACTGAAAACCGTGGGTTAAAAACCTAGGTATGTAGTGAACCTTGGGTTAACTGTATTGTTGCATCCCTAATGGAGATACAAGGTTTCAGAAGGACAGCAGCAAAAAACTTTTTAGATTTTTCTACGAATAAAAAAAACAGCAATTTTAAAACAAATTCCAAATCAGTCAATCAAATTAATAATACAAAAGTCTCTTTAATATAAACAAACTAAGACTTTGTCTGTGCTTTTCTTGGATTTTTTACATTAAACATTACGTTTTCCAAGTTTTTAGTAAACACTGCGGCCCCTGCTTTTCAAAAAAAAATATTGTGATTCAAAAAACATCCCAACCGGCTTGAATCACCACATATTATAATCAATTATCAACTGGCTGTTAATCGTTACATCCCTAGTGGAATGTTATTCGTATAAAAATGTTTGATAAAAAAGCAATAATGAAGCTATAACCTCGCCTGTACACTTAACTTCACTGGCGTAAAAGCAGACCATATTAAAACGTATGAATGAGATCGTACAAATGAGCTCTCTCATTAAATGGTTATGAATTGCCATTAGGTTTGATTAAGATAAAAATGCATAATTTGGATGCATGAATTCATGTTAACAAATTCAACCTTATTATAAAGTGTTCCCAAAAAAACATTTGAGATGCAAACAAATATTCAACAGGCCTCATATGATCCTGAAATCGTCATTTTTTCACAGCTGCAGATGTGCCTGTGATTTCAAGCCTGTCGCAAACGTTTAAACAAGCTGCATATCAAATTATAATCACAAGTAAATCAGATTTTCCATGTTAATCCCTTGGTACTAATTAACATGATCTCATATTAAATATTGAGGCAATCCAAAGTTTATTTTCCAAAAAGGAACTCGTTTGCTGTTTTGTTGTCCATTATAATAAGGATGCAATGTCTAGTTCATTGAAATAATGAGTGAAATTATTGTTTTTATTGCCTTTTGGGATGCTTTATAAACTCTATTAGCGCCGCCGCTCTAAATTTCATTTTCCAGTCCTGCTACAGTTAAAATGAAACTCGCCGGGGACTCTATTACGTAAACAAATGCTCTTTTTAACATTCTAATTCTCACTTTTATCATGTCATTTGTTTTAGATGTAATGTAATATGTATACAAGATTTAAGGTTAAAAAACAGTGTATTTTCCACATACCGTGCATGAGTGTATCCGTGTATCTCCTCTTTGCCCCGCCTCTCTGAAAACGTCCAGATTTTTTACAAAGTTCATCGCTTTGAAAAGCGAGGTATGCTGTAATTGGCCAGTTAACCAGTGCGTAGTGATTGGTCAAATACTGCAAGCGTGTAACGGAAATGTATCGCCTCTTACCATATTTGGCACATCAGGTTGAAAAGCAATTGTACTGACAGGTACCTTATTTGAGTGTACGTTTGGGTGGTCTTAGTGAACTCATACCACGAACTGACGTAGATTTGTGGGGGTGTGGTTACACGAGGCGTTTCAGGCAGGTCTGGGTGAGCATTTGCTTTTAGATAGATCTTTTGTTCCGACACTTTCATTTTTGCAATTTTACGAGTCTAATACATGCATGGGCAACTTATGACACAACAAAGACACAGAAAAACACGTATTCACGCCATATGACCCCTTTAAATAGTTTAAGTAGTTGCAGTTAGAAAGAAATGCAAAATTAAAGAAATAAAAAGTTTTGCTTTGAGTGTGGAATGTCTTTTTAATGCCCTTTAAACACATATGTATTAAAATCATAAGAAACATATTCGATATTTGACCAATTGAGTTAGTAGTTGAGCTTCAGCTCGAATGCACTAAAATTCTATTTTAGCAAAGCACGGCCATTTTCAAACATTTTAATGAGGTTTTAATGTGAGACCCATGAAAAGACAGAAATAGTCCCGTAGGGTTGGGGACTATAGAATAAGTGTGTCTTACCTGACCCTGTGCTGTGTTTAATTGTTTTGGAGTGTGACGACTGAGAGGTAGAAGTGGACTGGGACCTCTGGTCTGAGCTCATGCCGTTGGTGTCCTGGCCCAAAGCCGAGCTGCTCTTGCGGGGTTTCTTATCAGTCAAGTGCAGCGGCGAGCTCTTCTTAATGGCCCGATTGCGGGGTCGGACTGTGGCGTTGACTGTCAGGTGAGCTTGAGCCTTGTATTCCTTGAGCTCTCCATAGTTAGCATCCGTGACGCGACATTCGTACAGGCCCTCGTCGTTCTTGCTGACTCCTGAGATCTGCAATTTGTGGGAGATATCGTTGCCTTGGACCTTAACTGTCTGTGAAGAGATGGGAAGACAAATCCAGATGAATTCACACTGCTGTGAATGTGTTTTTGCTCAGTGGTTGACCTGTCATAGCTTAGGAGAATTCATTGAGTTCTCAGTTGTGTTTCATTTCAATATCAGTTTAGTCCATGTTTTCCCTAAAATTGCTTTAGACAATTGATCAGCTGCATAAAAAGTATGGGGCTGTACAATGAATATAGATTTTGGATGTAAAATAATCTAGATTTGGGTAAATTTGATGGGAAACGTTTGAGTTCCTATTGAGATCTTCAATAATATTGATTTTATTCATTGCAGGAGAAATTCCTGACGTTTGAGACTTAAGCAAAAGTTTCCATTTGCTCCCTGTTTAATCTTATGAGAAATAAGATATTCATATTCTCAATTCTCAATATCAATTGAGATCCTTTTGGGAACAAACACAATATATTTCAAAATCATGCCATTATGCAAAATATATATATGCATAAATGTAATATCAGTGTTATCATAAAATTAGGAGATTACTTACAAGGAATAAAGTCGTAAAACTAGAAGATTAAACGTGTAATAGTGTGTGAATAGAGTAGAATACAAATCTATAAATCATACAAAATTATCTTTAGTATGGACACACTGCAGCAGTTTAATATATAAATATATTATAATAGCATTATAATATATTATTCTTAGAATATTGGGCCTTTTATCTCATGATCATAATTCCACTCAAGTTAAGCATTTTAAAGGTATAGTTCACCCTTAAAATAAAAGTGCTGTCATCATTTATTCACCCTCAGATTGTTCCAAACCCGTATACATGTTTTTGTTCTACTAAATACAAAGAGAGATATTTGGAAAAATGTCAGTAACCAATCAGATCTCATCCCTCCATTGACTCCTATTATCCCATAGCATTTATTTTCCCTAGAAGTAAATGGGGGATGAGATCTGTTTGGTTACTGATATTCTTCCAAATATCTTTCTCTTTGTTCATCAGAACAAATAAATGTATACAGGTTTGAAACTATCTGAGAGTGAGTAAATGATGACAGAAGTTACATTTTTGGACAAATTGTTCCTTAATATGTTATATTAAATATTAGCACATTGGAACGTCACATTGGAGAACTTAAAAATTTCAAAATCCCTATTATTATAATTTTTACCATAATTTTTCAGTAAGTGTCAGTTGTATTTTGGACATTTGATCTTTTTTATATGTTGATCTAAATTTGACAGTTTTAAGGTTTGGAAAGCCAATGCTCTTGTATTTTGAAATATAATATATCCCATTTATTTCATACACCTTTTTTATTTTTTTACTTGTATTTCCCTGTATTTACTGTAAAGCTGCTTTGACCTAATGGAATATTGTGACAAGCGCTATAGAAGTCCATTTAAATTGAAATAACTCAATTTTGTATAATATCTATTAGAGATACAACAAGGCTATAGATTGTACACTCACACTTATTTTGGTCCCTTCTTCATCGGGGTCTGGTACTGGGATCATCTCCATCTGGAGGTCAAGAAGAACAAGAATATAAGTAGTTATACGGCTTTCCCTATGTAAAATCACACATAGGCCTACAAAAGCCAAATAGTACAAAGGAGAAACATCCAAGCGATTCCTTCACCACGACCTTGGATCCTTGCTTGGGTACCCATGACACTATTAAAAACTCTGAATGTTTCAAAAGCTCGGTTAATTGTTTGTTCAGTGGAAAGGAACAGGATCGCATGCAGATTACAAGACGTGTTTTCGTATGGAAAACTAAACAGAACAATGATTCATTAGAACAGGCACAGGAGCAGATGGCATTTCAGGCGCCATTTTCAGCTCTTTAAGAAGTTTGAAATATTCAGAATGCGCCACATCAAAAAACAATCAGCTCGAAATCCATCAGGCTAAAGAGGAATAACGCTTCCGCCTGAACTTCATCTTGTCGAGGTCTGAGGCAATTGGTTTTAAATTAAGCAATAAGGAAAAGATTAGATCCATGGTAAACGTGTTCATCATTAACACCAATAATGTCATGTTTGCCTGAAGCTCTCGTAAAGCATTATGCGCTCGGGCTTCATCTCAGGTAACCTTTTGAAAGAAGACCTCGAAGAAAATCAGCCGGTCCGACACCGTTCGGACGCAGATTTAAATGCGCCTGTGCTTTATGCATCGATTTAAGCAGCCCTCATTTCTTTATATTAAAAAAGGTGCCGAATGACATTTTGCAGAGGAGATCCGTTCTGATTGGGTTCAAACCAACCACAAAGGATTCTTGCGCTCCCACATGGATTTAGATGAAACGCTGTGAGTTTGAAACAAGGGCGTGCGAGGATAGAGAATGAATGACAGAAGGAACAGCACAATTCACTTACAGAGCACTGCTGTTGAAATGAAATTATAATGAATGTCAATGTGAACAGATTTGAGTGTTTTTGGAAACCAAAGACTCTTTTTAAAATTACTTTTATCAAAATTAATTTACAAGTATTGTGTCTGACAAAGCAGACACCCGGAAGGTCAGAAAATTAAAGTGCTTTATTTGTCATACATAGCCGTAGAATTTGGAAACAATGAGGACGGAATGATCTCACATGTACGCTTTGTCAGAAATGGCTTTATGAGTCTACCGTGCTTGCTTGACTGAATATAACATCGTTTCAGACTACGATCAATGCATTTCAAATAGTTTCATCCTTAACCAAAGAAAAAAGCGAGATGTGAGGAAAATCAATGTACACTCATAGAAAATTCATGGTCAAAAGAGGAAGACCTTTTCTCACTTGGGTGTTTTCCACAGGCTAAAGATACAGAGAAAATACACAATTTCTTTCTCAAACATATTAAAAAAACATTTGATTTATTTTGAACACATTGATGTGTTCTTGTTCCTCTCATGCCTTGCTTTTATTTTGTATTATTTGATGGTGTCACTTCCTGTTGAAATCATGTCCATTATGATATATCTGCGTTCTCCTTCTTGTTTTTCTCTTGTTGATTATTGATCATGTCATGGTGATCTGTTAACGTTTGTTCAATACGTTTGGATTACCTGTTATGTTTGGCTTTTTTAAACACCATTTATCCGCATTTGGATCTGTGACAACACTGAAAGCCTGATGTCTGCGTTCAGAAAAAAAACAGGAAGTTCTCACCCTGACAGCTCACTCAGAGCTGACATTTTGTTAATATGGGCCGTTGATCTCCATTATGTGGAGATCTCTTATCTCGGCTATAACGCGTCGGCCATTTAGTCAGACCTCCAGTAGCCTCCCATTAAAATCAAATACAATTAAACTAAATGTGGTCTAATGAATTTCGAATTTCAATAGCGGTTCTGGGCGTCCAGCATTGACTTTCTGAAGACTCTCAGCAGTATCTGGGTTGCTCTGCAAATGGTGCCACTTTATTTCATTAAAACACTGATTGCTGCTCAACAGCAACATCTGCTCGATGATCTTTAAAGGGACGGTTCACACACACAAATGAAATGAAACACAATTTCCTGGCACACATGTTTTTGCAAACAAGAGTTTATGACTTCCTTAAAATAAAGAGCATATGGTGAATTTCAAGGTCCAAAAAGCTGTAAAAACAACACAGGAGAGTTCAAATAAAAGCAGTCTAAACAATTGTGTGACATATGCCTGCCATTCTTAGGAAACCACTGAAAAATCATGGAAGTAAATATTATTAAACATAATTTAGTGACAAAAAATGTATAATGTAGAAAGTTGTCTTCTCTACACAATGAATCATTTTGTATTGTATTCCTTTTCTGCTGACATTCTCACTAAAGTAATGCGTCCCGGTTTGTCCGAGTGCAATATATGTTGTAATTTATGGAAAACAAAAAATTGGATGTTCTTCAAGATGTTCTCAAATGACAAAAAAGTCATTGACAAAATATTCATAATACAAGTGAAATGGAAGGAAGAATAGTGGAAAAAGTGGAAAACATTTCAAAAGATTCTTCAAACACACACAACTATATTTAAATTAAGTTTGATTTAATGTGAAGAATCACATGGTTAACAGGTTAACAGATTACTTAATATTTTTATAGTTAAAACCTTAATATTCTATTGTCACGCTGTGCACATGACTTTTTCATTCTCATTACCAACATAGGTAGTTTCCAGCATTCATTTTTTAATCTTTTACACATATCATTTTCTACCTGTCAATCCCATATGATTGATAAAAACTTGCTTAGGCATCATGGCTTCTCTTTTTTCTTAAGCAAAACATGCTATGGAATTGATCGTTTTAAATGGTTGCGGTAATGAGGATTTTAAAGGCCCATTTCTGTAAATAATATTTAAATTGTGTTAAACTGTCAGTAAAAGTTTTGAAATGAATGCTTTGATACATATCATATACATACCTTGTTTTTAATGAATAAAAAGGAAACTTCTTGATGGGATTGTTTCACGTCTAGTCTTGTCACATACAGTATCTAGTCTTTAGATAGGCTACTCATGTGTGCGAGTAATGTACAGAATCTGGACTGAATATTGCTAAAAATGTACCATTGTCCACTTAATATTAATCTTCATTGTGTCTTTAACTCTGCATTACGGAAAGAAAATTAAAGTATTGCTTGAATGCCAGTGGCCGTGTTCATTGTTTTGAAAAATCCAAAATTATTTTTCAGTTCTCCTTATGCTAAGCGACTAAGCACGTTCAGTAAGAACAAAAAAGTTTCATAACGTTCCAAACAAAGGCGGCATGTTTTATTTATTATTTTTCATTTGTGGAAACGCACTGTTGCCTGCTGGGCTAATACCTTTAGTAATTTTGACTAGTCAGTTGCGATCTCGCTCTCTTCATTAAGAGAAACCTGTCGTTCTTCACGCCTGCCGAAATTGACTTCTTGTAAAATGTGCCCCTGCAATTATTTTGCATAATGCACGAGGCTCCGAGGTCCCAGACACTAAATTAATGTCAGGGAAGAAGGATAGCATCATCTATATTAAGAAACAAACATATCTCACTTGAATGGCCACACCCGTCAAGCATATTTCACTTCAGAGACGGAGATTAAGCCCTCGGATATCTGCAGCCGAACCACAGGGATATCATTATTATGAATCTTCATCTCCCTCTTTATGAGGATATTGAACAGTGTTTTTTTTGCTCTCGGGGCAAACAATATGATTACATACCCACTTCTGAAACTTTCTCGCACACATTTCCATATCCGTCCGGTGCAGTTTCATCTTATAGCTGGCTGAAGTTCAACACGTGATTATATTGCTCTTGTATGCTCGGTGAATGTAGTGCAGAACAGTGATGGATTATGATGGCCTTGCTTTATGGCCGAGCGACTTCTTTGCTAGATGAAATACAGCTGAGGTAGCACATGGTAACACACTCGGATGCGCGAAACGTGTTCCTCTCCCCTTTAATGACATCTGATGTTTGCAATAAAAGAAACGTGTGTGCATCTGCACATTTTAAAACACAAAGGCGGCTAATGCGTGGGGAAGACATGGGGTCTCTCTATGTCAGACGGTATTACTAATGATTAATCAAGTTATTTCACACACCCGGGCAGTTTTACCGATAAATGTGTCAAGATCTATGTTTAATGGCAGTCATCAGAGGGCCGTGCATCGCATTCATCACTGTCGCTGAAATTCCGACAGCGCTCAATTAATGTTGCCAATATTTTTCATTAGGTTTTCACGAGTCCATGGAAAAGGGCTCTAATTTAAAAAAGACAGAGCGAGAGAGAGAGGGAGATTAGCAGGAACACTGCTGACATTCCACTTTAACATCTCTGTTTCGACCCCGAGTAGGTCTTCGTCAGGTCACACAAACACCCACTCAGTCCTGAGCCGTGTATTCCTTTACTAAACCTGAGGTGAAGTACTGGCGGGTGGAGTATAAGGTATAATGCCGGTATAAATCAGATATATTTCAATGCATGACCAGAAATAATCTACACAGATAAATAAATATATAGTTTTGTTAACTTTTGCATTATATCTTCATATATTAAACAACACCAAGTAAATAATTATATGATATAGCTACTGTGTCCACCTTATTCCAACGCCCCATGACGCTTTGCATGAAAGATGGGAGAAACTTCCGGTTCAATGCTAACAAACGTATTTCTGCCATATTTCAAGTCATTCGTTTATAGCAGAATGTGAACTTACACACTGACAGCACTTATAAACTACATCGGCATACTGTCTAATACTTTATATTGGAATAGATGATGATTTTAATATTTGACGACGGATATTAAGCAACTTTATTGATTCTGATGTTGTGACCGTAAACCAATGTGCATTTGAAAATCATTGTGGGTTTTCAATATTGTTACATGATTTCGATTGTGTGCTATTTAAAGATGTGCTAAATCATATTTTTTTGTATTTAAAAAAGAACTGCAAATTGTTGCACGGGCCACATAAACATACAAGGCTGGCCATTAATCTGATAAACCTTATACTAAAGATCACGTGCTAAAGCTGCCTTTTTAAACATGCTCTCTACGTTTTGTTTAAAGGACGATACGTGGAAAAATACCTACTGTACACCATGCAGATCAGATGAGATGTAGACCACATGATGTGATACATTTCAACAGATTTTGACAACACGTCGGTAAAATACAGTAAAGAATCGTTGTAAATCCAGTTTACTGTCTCGTGTTTTTATTGAAGACCATACAGTGTGTTGATGATCACATGAATCTTTTTGAACTCCCTTTTAAAACATTTTAAACTATGAGCACATCGATGTTCAATTTTCGTTTTGCTTGAGATAAGCATTCCACATTTTGAAGATTGTCTTTTAAAAACTCAGTTCCTCACAGGAGCAGTCCGTCTTAACTTTAGATCTGTGCGTGAAGCGCTCTTTCTTAATGGTCCAGTTTGTATCTATTTGGGGGATCCATTGACAGAAATTAAATTTTATATACATAATAGAGATGCACGATAAATCATGGGAAATATCGGTATCGGCTGATAAATGGCCATTTTTTATGTAATCGGTATCGGTCGATAATAAAATGTAGGCCGGTATATTATAGCCGATAAATTATGAATCATTTCCTCTGGTTGAACCACTTCATCTGCACGCTGCTCCCAGTTAAAATCCACAACAGTACCGTCTTTGTCATAATCATTCACTTACTGATAATAGCAAAACATTGTTGATGTAGTATGTAGATATTTATAAATGTATATTATAGGAACAAAAGCATATTGTTTGAAGCCGACTGCTGTCTGAAAGCTTTCTGTCTTGAGACCTGTTAGACTATTGAGAGAATACCTTTCTGGGTTGCTCTGGAAGAACATATTTAATTTGTTTATTAAATAAACATTATATCCCGAAAAGTTAAAAAGGTCAAAGATCTTTAAATAGTGTAAAGTAGGCTTGGTAAGTGATTTTCAGGGGGGGAAACATTTTCAGTCTCAGAAAACATTATATTATTTAGATGCTGTATATCGGCCAATATATCGGTTATCGGCATCCAATGTTCAAGAATTATTGATTATCGTTATTGGCCAAAATTTACATATCAGTGCATCCCTAATACATACAGTAACTATGTCTTCAGCCTTGTATAAAGACCTTACATAATGAAGCGTTACATTTTTATAACCTTAGAATGAGCGCATGGGATTCGGCATGTTGTGTCAGCCATCGTAGTGCTTTGAAAGGGAGGGGTGGATATTTTTTTAATAGATTACCACATGAAAGCAACAGCATTACAATACAAAATATGAATCACAGTCTCATATTCTGTAATCAGAATAAGTTTTTCAAACTGCAATGCACTACTTCCACTATCTCCGGAAGTTGTACGTCCCCGAGAATAAGGTGGATAGAAATATGCTTTACTCCACTGTACAAATAAAATATAAATTAAAATAATGGTTAAACTGTGTGCAGATAGATTGTGTTTACAATAAAGACATTCACTTTTCAATAACTGTGCCATTTACTACTTAAAATCACAAGGGCTTTATGTCATGATATCGCATTTTCAAAGAAGGTTTTTTTGTCACTTCCTCCTTCCCTTTCTACCCCCGACCTCTTTTTCTCTACGATCCCACTTTGAAGCACCTGCATTCATTCATTGTAGATACGCGTCTGTTATTTTTAGTTCAAAGGCCTTTACCTTGACGTAATATAAACCATTTTAACAATGCAGGGATTAGTTCCCAGAACAGTGATATTATCATTTTCTCACCCTTATGCTGCTCGGTTGCCGTAATGTTTTTGTTCGTCTGGGTTTCGAAACACAACAGGAGATCTCAGCAGATAGGTGGACGTCTCAGCTTTTTCCATGCATCAAAAGTAAATGGTGTTTTTATACTGCAAAGCTTTAAAGAGATAAAAGTACCACGACTGTATCATGATAGAAGCCCATATGACTCATAGTCATAGTACAGCTCAATGTGACCTGGTCTCCACACACATATATCGGATGACCAATGTTTATGGTGCTTTTGTGGAGCTTGCCAGTATAAATCAGCTATTTCAGCTCATCTCAATGCATGACCAGAAATAAACTACACAGGTAAATTATTCTTTTTTTTGGTTAACTCTTGCATTAAAAATGTAAAAGTGTCAAATGAAGCATGATTTTTTTTTTTTTTCGTGATATATATTCATTTTGAATGATTTATTTTGCATTTGGCAGACACCCTTGTCCAAAGCAAATTATTTGGGCAATTCCAGCATTGTGGATGAGACATTTCCGTCAAAACTTAAAATACAAATTCTCACATAATGTATTTTCTACCAGTATATTAAACCATCTGTTACTAAACTGTTGTTCATAGAGTCTAGACATCAGACCAATATTAGTCTATTCAAGAGTTTTTTATTTTAAAAGAGAAGAAATCATGCTCTATGGATGTGACAAAAGAGGACGTTTTTGACAGACAACATTTGTAGGATTTCTGCAAATTAAAATGTGCAAAGCAGAAGCAATAATACCCAACAAATGCAGAAGGCATGCCTCTTTATAGAACACAAAATAGTTACTATATTAAAATTTTCATGTGCCCATTTATGAGGAATATGGACTGTTACGGATGTGACAATTCCGTTATGGATGTAATGAATCACTTGCCTATGAAAACACACACAAAATAGTGCTTTAAAAACCTCACACCATTGGAAAACCATTGGTAAAAAAATCCATTTCTTAGTCCATCCATTCTCTAAGAATCACCATGCTCTACCTGTTGAGCTACAGAAAGCTGTACTTCCAAAACCTCGGATGTCCAGATTTACAGTTTTTCAGGAAATGGGAAAATCACTGTACTTGTTAACAAGTTGGCAAGCACTTTGTAAGACTTTACATTGGTTAGATATTTGCAAAAGACCCAGTGACAAACATGAAAGGTGACTACAAATAACAAATTATGACAAAAAATTCACGAAAATGAAGATGGAAGGTTTCAGAAACACAGCAGTGATCTGTTCCATTCAAAAACAGAATAAACCTCTCCTGGAGCAGCCAGGTTTAGTGCACAAAAAACACAGCGACGCTATCTGCCTATAGTTAGCTTATTTATTCAAGGAAAGAGTTTGAAATAGCCAACAACATCTATAACATATATGCAGGAGACATCACCATCTTCCAAAGAGCAGCTTCTAAACCTATTGAACTCGTCCTGAACTGCTTTCTCGCACACAAATGCTGTTACGTGTGAGGCATGTCATGTGATTACTCTGCGCCATTTCACTGTTTAAACTGCCTCTCTGCATTGACAGATTGTTGAAACATGTCAAATGTTCTATACCAACAGACTTGTTATGCTGAGAAAGCTTGTTAATGCCCAGAGGGATGGTATCATTTACTGCTGGGCACACAGACACACTGTTGTGTGAGTCATGAATAATTCAGGTCTGTGGAGAGCCAGGAGGGGTGTTAAGCATCGTGTGAATATATGTATATGAAAGAAATTATTGTATTTGACAACCGCTCTCGGACTGACGTGAATCGGATGTTGCTGGTCATTGATTTTGGCTCCGGTGAAGCGTTGACGAATGTTTAGAAAACAAAGCACCTAACTATCTTTACAGCACTTTGCACTCTCAGATAAAGGCTCTTTAAATGCTAACAGACTTGATTGAGGTTCAATGCATAATGCATATTTGCCTTGTAAAATGAGCTTAATGATGAGCAAGTTGTGAAACTCTCAGATGAAATGAAAATCTATTCTGTAAATGATATCAAATTTTTAGGATCATAAGCACTATAATAAGCAACATCAACAGATTCATATATTCGATCCACCAGTGAATACGATCGCATTAAGGCTTCATAATATTTTTAAAACACCGAGACTGTCCACCAGGTCTAAAAGCATATCTTTTCCCTATCCATTTCTTGCTTCAATATTCCAAGGATGAGTATATGCTGCATTATTAAAAGACAGGCTTTCTTCCATTACTAGACTCTACATTTGGTGCATCCACTCACTGGAGGACTGTATTATTTGCAAAGGCAAAAAAACATGGTGTCCTAATGGAGGGGCAAACACCCTTGCGTGGCTGAACGAGAGAATAAGTACATACGGTATAATGTGGTTTCTAAGCTCTGACAAGGTCATGGAATGAAACCAACAGCAAGGAAATATTATGCTATGCTTGTATACATCGTGTTGTACCGTTTTCTTAACATTTGTTGCCACTATGATGCTTTAACTAGCATCTGGGCAGTATTATTTCAGTTGTTGTCACTGCAGCTTTTACAGTATCAATCTACTTTTGCCAACAGGTTTTGATTCAGTGTAAGGTATTGTAGGTCTATTTACAGTTTCATAATCCATTAAAGGGATAGCTCACCCAAAAATAGAAATTCTGTGTTCATTTACTCACATTCGAGTTGTTCAAAATCTGTATTATTTTCTTTGTTCTGATGAACACAGAGAAAGATATTTGGAAGAACGCTTACAACCAAACAGTTATTGGACCCCATTGACTTCCAAAGTAGGAAAGATTGCATTGTTCTGTTGAACACAAAATATGGGTATTTTGAAGTTATTTTGAAGAATGTAGGAAAGCAAACAGTTCTGGGGCACTTTTGACTGCCTTTGTAATTTTCCCTACCATGGCAGTCAATGGTGGCCAATAACCTTTTGGTTACAAGCATTCTTCCAAATATCTTTCTCTGTGTTCAACCAAAAAAACTTATACATTTTTGGAACAACTAGAGAGTGAGAAATTCATGAAAGAAATTCCATCCTTTTAATGTGTTTAATATGCTGAAATTAAGATGAATACTATTTTCTTTTTTACTTGTAGTTTTATCCATTTAAGTTTAACACAGTCATCCCTTAAAAATTCAGTTATTGTTTATTCATTTTGTGCCAGAAAGATTTGTTTTTTATAAAAAGATTATCCACCCCAAAAAAAACATACAAATTAAAGGGATAGTTCACCCAAAAACTTAAACAAAATCTGTCCTCATTTACTTACCCGCAGATTGTTCCAAACTTGTATAAAGTATTTTTCTGTTGAAAACAAAATAAGTTATTTTGAAAAGTGTGGGAAACAACAGTTCTGGGGTCAAAGGTTTTGCACTTGAAGGAGAGTAAATGATGACACAATATTATTATTTTTAAACTATGTTGCGTAACAAACTATTTTTTAAATAGTAATAGACTACAGTATCATATTACACTTAGTCTCCCCACACTTTTAATTCCGCACACTTCCTCTTTAAAACCACTTATCACCTTGTCGAGAACTCTTTGGTGTTACCACAGAAGGGGTGTTGTGTACCCTGCCTGAGGTCATTTAGTACCCACAGACGTGTCACAGTGACTGGTCGTGGTTACCAGCGGTGACAGTCATGTTATTGATGGGTTCAGCTTTTAACCAGACGTGCTGTCTCCCCTGAGTGACAGACTGAAACCAATTCTATCACTCACATGGAATGGAGCTGGATTTCCTGCATCCCTAAGCACCGCCAGCTTTCTTGATCTGGTTCTGTTTCTTTAGCTTCAACACCCTCGCTGTCTCCTTTACGGAGATGTGAGAAACCCAGTCAACGTGATACAAATCAGACTTACTTCTGAGGGGACTGTGATGTCATGGTTTAAAGGGTTTACCTGGCAATGTGAGGTTTGGAAATAAGAGAGATATGCTGCCAAAAGCATAAAAACAGCTTGTCATGTAGATTGTTTTAATAAAGTGCTAATTGAATAGCTTTTATGCAAATTC
This sequence comes from Triplophysa siluroides, assembly GCA_006030095.1. Taxonomy (NCBI): domain Eukaryota; kingdom Metazoa; phylum Chordata; class Actinopteri; order Cypriniformes; family Nemacheilidae; genus Triplophysa; species Triplophysa siluroides. The sequence continues at coordinate 300,572 of VCII01000197.1, read as the reverse complement.
AATACGGAAGGGAAAACAATCGGAATGAAAATATGAAAGCACAGAGCCAAGCTAGTTTTACATTTCTCAAAATCACATCAATATATTTTGCCATCAAGTCATACCCAATGAATTAATCTCTAACCTTTAGGTGGACGTGCTTTGGATCTCATTATTTTAAGGCACTGTTTACTAGTTTAACAACAATATAACATAGAAAAAGACTTTTAATTTCTAGCCTACACAGATTATAGATTTATATGCAGAGTAAACCAGGTCCATAATATTCAGATTCTATTATCGCTTGCCAGATTTATGTAACCATTAGCTGCAATAATAGATGCCTTGGTCCAACCGTACATAAACTACCAGCTGAGCACGTGTAAACTACCAGATGTGCTGTGATTTTATACTGCAGTCCATTATGGAGATTGTCTCGGCATGAACTAATCGGTTTTATGTGTTTTAGACTAAGAAGATAACAAATATTTTTTCAAATCAAATAATTATATTTTGTCCAAGGTCCTACTGTGCAGATTAAACTTTCTGTTAAATGTACGGTGGAGATCTTTAATCATTTTGATACAGTGTTTCTGTTTTCATTATGACATAACAAAGGATTGGAAGACCCTTTAGAACTTTTTTTTTTTATATGAACCTCTTGTTATTGAAATGTTAAAAGTTCTGTTTTCACTTGCAATATAGTTCACCCCAATAAATTAAAAATATTTTATCATTTATTCACTCTGGTGTCTTTCGTTCCAGGTGTACATCACTCTCTTTCTTCAGCTGAAAACTAACTTTTTTGTCACAGTATGGTCTCCAATTTTATGAAGCTCCAAAAAGCACAACTATCCATCACAAAAGCAATACATGCAACGCCAGTGGGTAAATAAATGTCTTCTTGGAAAGAGGGTGTTTGTGAAAACTTCACATTTTGAGTAACTGTTGTTCAGTACATTCGTTCATGCTGCTTCACGCCACACTATCAGGAATTGACCACAGAATTGATGAACGCCGAAGTGCAAAGGAGACCAAACAAAATGCCCGTCACAAACTAGAAATATACATAAAGAACAATTTTCAAATAGCATGTCTCCATATTGTAATACCGAGATTTTCAGTTGAGCCTTATGAAATGTTTACATTGAAAGGCAGAGTGAACTTGACTCTCATGAATATGAAAATTAAGGTTAGCCTGGAAACATATGTTTATAGTTTAGTTGGAAATATGAATAATTTTTTTAAGGCTGTCAAAAGATTAATCGCGATTAATCGCATCCAGAATAAAAGTTTGTTTTTACATAATATATGACTATGTACTGTGCATATTAATTATGTTTTAATAAATAAATTATAATGCACGCACACATATATATATATTATATGTAAACACAAACTTTTAATCTGGATGCGATTAATCACGATTAATCTTTTGACAGCCCTACTTTTTTTCACAAAAAGACACAAATTTACCCACTTCGGTATGATTGATTTATCTTATTAGTTTTATGATAGAATCATGTGGTATTTAAAGCTTAAAAAATGCATTACAAATATAAAATAGTATTAAAAACAAGGAGTGCAGGCATATTTATTTCAAAATAACTGTATGCCGTGATGGACATATTAGAATTTTCATGAATAATTTCTTGAACAAACTAAACTGCTGCAAATACTATATTTTTAAATATTGATTATATTATTGTATGCATTATTATTAAAACAATTTATATTATTTACATTATTCTAAATCTACTATACCATCACATGTAAACTAGATGCACTCATAAACAATACATTACATCAACAATATACATATATGAAGAGTTTATTTCCAAAAAGAGATAATTCTGTTTTAAAAAAATATTATGTTATCATGTTTTTATTGTGTTAGTTAGCTGTATTTTTGAGTTATTATGGCTTAAATCAAAACAACAAAACTGCAGTGTGGTTGATATAAAACATGATTTTATCTCTGCTGGGAAATAAACTGTTCATATATATATAAAACCCCACAATGGCTCAGTGTGGCTTACTTGTCATGCCTGCCTACTTTCAACATTTCAACAGAGCCGATACCTCCAACCTTGAACCTTTAATCTCAATTCATCGATCTGAACAACTAACTTCAGTTAGCCTTTAGAAATGTCATTAGCCCTGTGTTCACGTACATTTTCCAGGCAGGCGTGTGAATGTTTTGATGAGTATTGACAACAATGTAATTATTTGTGGGCTTATTAATTTAAGATTGATTGTTTTTGACTGTTGCATCACGCTAGAGTTGAAGATCAGGCCACAAGGAACAAATTTCTTGCAGAAAATTCAGAAATACTGCTACCTTTAGCATTTGGCAGACACTTTTACTCAAGGGCTATACACAAATATAGGGTCACTTATTACTTATTATTTATAATTTCATTCTTTTTTACATTTTAGAATAATAGTAAACTCATCAAAACCATGGAATGACACTGACACACATAACATACACTGACTGGTCCATATTGATGATTGTACTGTGTGCAACAGAAACCTATTTGCATCTTGTATAAATTCATTTTATATAGATTTTTTTCATCACGTTTTAGTACATTTCCCAAAGTGATCACATGGCAATTTACTGCTCGGATGATTGGCTGAGAAAGTTCTGTCTAAAAGGATGGTTTAGGCAGGTCACGTACATCCTCGTGTGCTAGCTGGGGAACTGCGATGAGATCAATGAGAATGATAACAGGTATAATAGATCTCCATGGAACACAGCCTCAAGCAACGCACCATCAGTTCCTTGCAGTGTCAACAGTTTGATTTGAATCTGAAATCTGATCTAAAGTCTAACTAGATTAACACTTTCCTCAACTGAAACTTCTACTTTTCTCATTTGGAGGAAAGTATGAAAGGTGTGTTTCTTAAAGCAGAAGCAGGTAATACCACACATCGTTGTTTGCATTTTGTCAGCTTTTAGGCAAGGAAATTCTTTAGTTTTTTGGGGGTCCATTTATGTTCACAGGCATCATCTCCATAGCGTCACGATGGGCTTCTTTCTGAGCTTCCCGCCTCTCAGTGGCACTTGAAGAGAAACACACTCCGAGGAGTGGAGATGGAAATTGCTGCAGAGAAGATCATTATCTTGAACAGGTTGGGGATTTGTAGGATTTGCAGAGCGGTAGGTAGTGATATTACAGGTAAGTAAATCCCACATGTTGAATAAATCATTCACTGATGTTTAATTAAAGCCTTGGGAAATCAATTAGACTGACGCAGTTTAATAAAGTTTGATGAATACTTGTGTTGGGGAGAAAAATCAAACCTCATGAGGTGCTTCATTTGGATGTAAAGCAATACGAATCTGTGAAAATTGTCTCTGCCTTCTCAGGATGTAAACAAGGAGGGTATAAATATAATAGAGAAATAACCAATGTAGAGAATAAGAGCCCAGCATAGATAGGAACTAATTCAACACTTTATAAACAGAATCCTGGAGGGAAACTTGAAGCTGGCTAAAAAAAAAATCACACCAAAATGATATTCTAGGCACATATATATGATGGCTACTTTGAAGATGTTAAACTAGAACCTAGTTTTGATTTCTTTTGGATGTTTTTATCACAACATAATTCTCATTTAGTATCACAATATACAGGTATCACCGTAATATTAAAAACCATGATTTTCCATATTTTGTCACTTCTACACTAATAATGTAAACAATTCAGCACCCGTTTAAAACATAAATATATATATATATATTGAAGAATGTAGGAAGGTAAACAGTTCCTGGGCACTTTTGACTACCATTGTCACTTTTCCTACTATGGTGGTCAATGGTGGCCAAGAACTGGTTGGGTACAAGCATTCCTCCAAATATCTTTCTCTGCTTCCATCAGAATAAACAAATATATACAGATTTGGAACAACTCGAGGGTGGGTAAATGATGACAGAAGCTTTAATTTTGGGTGAACTGTCCCTTTAAGAGCCACAATGTTACAGATGGTCTCTCTAATGCTTACACTTAGTGTTAGTCAAAATAGGCGAAAACATAAAATAAGCAAAAGATTAACATGACTAACAGCATTATTTATTAATAAAAAATCAATCGATATTGTGATAATATTGCTACCGTGAATTATTTTTGAAAACCATGAAGTAAAAAATCGAATATTGTGACAGCCCCATAGTTACATTTGTAATCCATAGTTTTGATGCGTTTTTCTTCTTCTGACTGACCCTAAAATTCCTTAGATATTAAATTTAATAAACCAGAGCAAGGTCATAGGTATTAATGAATGTTTCAATGTCTCTTTTCCCCAACAAAATTCTCAACATTTTCTGCAATCTTTCTTTTCTTTAACACGGTGCATGTTTAGGTTTATTTCATTTGACTTTATATGAAAACGTGTTGTCCCTTTCACATGCCAACCCACTGAGTGTTGAGAAACAAGCATTTGACCGAACAAAGGGCCTTTTCAAGTCTGACACTTACATGAAAATCTAATAAATAAAAAAACCTTATTGACAAATTAATATTTGTAATTTTTTCAGGCTTCTATTCATACTGCCTGTGCTGCGCTGACAGCCTTAATTCACAAATGATGATTTTTAAAGGGTACATTTTTGGTGCAGGGTTTTTGGAATACAGTGCTGTCTTTCAAGCACAGTAAATTAAAATTTTCTCCACTTTCCTCCAGAAGTTCACATAGCATTCAATACTTCCAATATGCTGCCTTCATGTAATCCTTCGGTGGAATCAAACGTTAGCTGTCCTGGGATTCCAATCAGTCAAAATCCATTAGTAATTTCCTGCTGAGGTGAGATTCGCGTAATCTGACAAGAGAGATAAGAGCGGCTGAAAAAAGCACATGAACCAAACAAAACGTTCAGCTCAAAATATCGAAGACCTCCCCGAACAAGAACTCCAGAGACGCTTTTCTGATCTTTCCCTCTCGTTTCTTCAAAACAATGTTGTTCAAAGCCAAAACTCATTGAGTTCCTATCATACAGCAGAGATGGATGGGAACACACATGCACCTGCAGAAAAGTTGTTTCGGTTCCAGGTGGGGGACAGCGAGAGATCAAATGCAAGTCATTCACTAATTGGGGCGCACGGTTCCCAATGTCTTCAAAGGCAACCGCTTTTGTTTTGATCCTCTAAATTGAATTGGACTGTGCTGCTGGTATTTCCTCTCTACATTACATGGTTGCAGATTCCTCCTCCTCTGACACGATCCTCTGTCCACTAACTCCACGTTCTCTTGCCTATATCTCTCTCTCTCTCTCCGGGAAACTGGTTGCAGCCGTTCTCTTTTTCATCAGGCTATGGCAGTTGTGGAAAGAATCCATTATGCTGGGATCTCCAAATCCCCAACAGCCCAGAGTTGAGATTAAGAGAGCGGCCGCCTACGCACGTCTCTACCGAAGCTTCACTTCACATCAGCAATCAAGCCACTGAGAGTTTTCTTTCTCTTGTTTTTTTTGTGGGATTATGAATGTTTTTTGCCAACCAGGTTTTGGCGCCCGCTAAATGCGTTTAGCGGAACAGTCGATGCCAACTTCGTGACAGTTAATTCCTTAGAGGGGCTTCCTTTGTTCAGTTATCACAGCAGTCAATGACAATGAAGTTTATGTGTCATTGTGCATTAAGATGTTTGAACAAGTACCGTGCCATCCATGTGGCAGGCAGATCATTTATAATATGTTGCCTAGTAAGTCGCCTGTGATGGATGAGTTCAGAAGTCACGGCGTTTTAAAGCCTGGTTGAAATGGTTCATCATAAACCTCTAGAGATTAGTCAGTCGTGCGTTAAAGCAACACAGCAGTTCTTATGGATCCGTTATAGGTTAGCATACAAAATACTCAAGACTGGTTCAGCATCACTGGGAGACATCGCCTAAATAATGACAACAACGTGACCTTATGAGTTATGAGTCATACTAATCATGTGACGGAACACAGCAGGAAGATGATGTCATGCAAAAGAGCCCACAAACCATTTAATACACCACAGTTCTGCATTATTAATACTTATATAACAATCTTAAATGCTATTATTAATAGTTTTTGAACTAATAAGCAGTAAAATCACTATGTTTGAATGGGCATCCATGATTAAACATGATATTTGTACTATATGGCATCTACCAGTAGGGTTTAAATCTGTCCGTGTTAACCAGTTAAACATTAACCGAAACCCTGGTGAGTATCAAGTAATATGCATTTCCAGTCACAACCACAAGTTTCAATGCATTTTTGTTCAGATGAATCCATTTATTACAAAAAGATCAACTGTGAGGACACATGTCTCATTTTCTAATCATGATTGTGAGATGTTCTAGGCTACATATGTTGTGATCAAAGTTTACATTTGCTTGATGTATGCTTTACAAACCGTAAGGACTGAATTTACGCAGTTAGTCATAACTCAATGGCCAATTCAATATCAGTGGTAGTTTTATATAGAGCAACATGTCTCGGACATTAGAACCTTCTCTCTAATCGCCCGGAACTTATTATCAACCATTTTCAAAGACCTGGACATCCATTTCAATGCTAAAGCCCAATGGGACTAAGAACGTCTAACCAAGTATAGCTAATGAAAAATTGTGGCTGAAGCTGACAGACATGTTTCCCATTATAAAATCCCTTGTGGTGCGCACATTCGGTTAGAATGCAGATTTTTTATAACCACTAAAAGAATTTGACTGCGCGCACACATCAACGAACCCTCAGCCTTTCCATTTTAAGTGTGACTTACACATTTACGGCTTCTGAGATTTTAACGCAATTTCGTACGTATTAATTTGTGTCATGCCGTTGTAAGTGTCAAATAAGCTTTTCATTAAAGCCCACTGTGAGTTACCGGTCCCAGTTTATGCCACTGCTAGAAATGAACTCGCTCTAATAGCTGCCACACAAGGTTTTCAATTAAGTCATACCATAATGCAATATCACTGTCATTATTGACATTCAGAAATGAAGCTCGGAGTGTAAATGTAGCACGAGGTCTGACCTCGCTGAAGTTCTACTTGTCTATCTTTCTGTGAGCCTTTTTTGAACCCCCTGTCCTGATGTAACTTGGCTTGGGGCTACACCAGGAGTACAACATCAAATATCATAGCAAAAATTGACCCGGCCTGTCCCAACCCCTGTCCGATTCCCAGATGGAAAGCCTAATCAGAACAGCATTACATCGATTATAAATGTGTCCTGGCCTAACAATAGCCCAGCCTGATGAATGCGGCTATTGGAGCCACATGCTTTCATTGACCTTCAGAGCTCATTCTCTTTAAAAGTCTGACGGGGAACTTAGACAGAGGACTGGCTGGTAATTGGGCTGAAGAGCGAAGCAGACTGGATGGTATGGATTTTGCATTAGTTGTACTTGTTGGGAGTAGATCAGGCCATCATTTTGATTGGGAGGACGAGACGCTCGTGCGAAACCTTAAGTGACAAAACGTCTGGTCCTTGTACAGCACCCGTATCAGCAGGAGTGGCTGTAAATTAAGGTAAAATGACCAAAACAACCTTAATTTAGGTCAAAATTGAAGGACGAATAAAAAGTGTGTTGGTCAGAATCGAAGGTTCAACAAAGTTCTTCTTAACTAGGATCGATATGGACTGTGTTGTACTGTAGGGTTGATTAGGGCTGTAGACACTGATTTTAGTGGACTAAAGATGTACAGATGTACATTAAGACGCCCAGAGAAATATAAAGTACTATTAGAATTTCAAGAAAACGCGCTGGTGCAGTAAAAACCCTAATACGTTGACTGTTACTGACTGAATGCACTAGTTGCTTTTATTTAATTGGGTAATGGAGTCTCCCAAAACTTGTATAAAAACCGTTGATGTCCAAATGCGTTGTTTTTAGGAAACACTTATACAAAAACTACTATTTTAAATGGTTATATTCTGTGTTGTCAAAGTTGACAAGCACTTTTTAATGCATTGTTTTGGTACAATTTTTGCTAAACCCAGTGACAAACAAATGGTTTATGACGAAAAAATTAAGTTGTAAATTGCTGATTTGACTGAACTTTTTGCTTATGTAATGTATATTGTAAGGATATTATAACAGAAATACACACCCTATACATACCTGACACATATCTTCATTTTCTACAAAGAAATATTGCCTATATGTCTAAAACAATGTCCATGTTTATCAAATCAAACGCAAATTATCTAAACAGTGAGTTCACAGATAACATTCGTTTACAAAAACAAACCACATCAAGGATACTAGTAAGAGCTTTAACCTCTAAAAATCCTTTACTTTAAATGACAATTCAGTTCTTAATAAATAATACAAATATTCATGCAACAAGGCTTATGGATATGCCTCATTAAAGTACATTGCACTTGAAATGTGTATGTGTATTAAATTTATAAGCTAATTCATTTTATAGGCTAAAACGTTAAGATTTAAATGTGTGGGTTTGAAACTTAAACAATCAAGTAATTATAACTAAACATTACTTAAAATTATAAGTACAAACAACATTATTACAGAGTAACGTAAAAAATGCTATATGTTTATAGTAAGGAGATCATCAACATTATATCACAAAAAAATGTGTGCATTCATATAATATAAGTCTTAAAAATGATTTAAACTATGATGTTAAACTGCACGTGACTCATGACTGGATGAAATTATAATGCACAGGAAGCATGCTCCATTAAAGTACTGCATACTCGCTGTGGTTCACTGGGCATGCTCCTGTCTCACAGCTAACACTGTACGTGCATATTATGATTACATACCGACAGATCTTTCCTCCTAAAGCAGTAAGAACTGTTATTTTCTTGTCTGAACTGTCAATGGTAATTTTATCCCTTAAAAATAAGTCAAAGATGAGGATCAGGAAAGGTGGAGTAACGTGTCATTACACAGTGCATTTGTCTTAACAGAACACAATCACATTTAACGTTTTGTTGAGTTCATTATGGCAAAGACGGCTTTCTTTTTATGAGCAATGTTTGTGTGTTCTGCAAATATCTTGCATAGATCTTTTGGTGATGACTTTCACAGTTTTAATGATTGTTATTACAACGCATTTCTGTGGTGACTGTAAAAAAGTGTCTGCGACTATAAATGTAAAGGTTAATAACTGAAGCCAAGATAACAACATTGTGCAGCCGGTCAAGAAATGTAAATTGTTCCAGACTTGAAATGCCATTTCTATGGCCCTGGCGAATGTGTGATGTACAGTCATAATTACATGATATGAGGTTTTCCGAAGACTAGACATCTTAGTACAAAAGCATAGTTATGATTAAAATATGTTTGGGAAATTAGGATGTCACATTTTACAGTCTCTTTTTTCTCTTATTACTCAGCTCATTGGGATGCTTGATTCTGATTGGCCAGTCGCAACATTTGAAGGTTCGTTATTCCCAGATAACAACCTCTCAAAAATCATTTTGACAGATTTTTTTGTACAAATTAAATATAAACGTATCTTTTAATAACATACATGACATTATATTTACAATTGATTCAACCAAAGGGCCTGTACATTATCCCTTATTTAATTCTCTCTTTTGTTTTTCTCACAGTCATGCAAAAACATCTTTCTGAGTCTCTGGATGAATAAACTTTACTGACAAACTAAGACGGCGCATTACTTTACTTAAAATAAATGAATGACTAAATGAACTTTGAGCCCATGCTCCAGTAGCCTCATTGCAAGTGTGTAAAAAAGCAATTGTGCACGTTGGAAATCACATTATCATTTGCATTTACTTGCGACATAGCTCCTATGATAAATGGCTTCTTGTTATGCTTTGGGACATTAGACATACCCATCCCTTGTTTATCCAATATGGAAATATCGGAATAGACTTTTCAAACTGGCTTCCAAGAATTGGTATTGGTGTGGATTGAAATATTCAAAACGGCTTGGCCTTATAGCCAGGGGTGAACCCTTATGTGCCATTAGAGAGGAAAGTGTGCACTATGCCTCATTCATCCCTATTCATAGAAATGTGAACTCGGACTTCAATTTCAGCCACAGTGTCAGCAACAGCCATGGCTATAATATATTGACGCCTGCAGATTCGGGGTATGGATCATATCCATTATACATTATAACTGTGACAGAGACGGCACCACTGCAGACTAGCGAGTCTGCCTCCACCGTGCCGTGCCATGCAGAAACCTACATATCATTCCTAATAGCCACTCTACGGAGGTGAACACTTTGATATTATATATCAGAACCCATTTGCGGATGTCACCCAACTTATTATTCTGACTTGTCGTGGATGTCTTTTTATACGATGTGTCTTCAATCTTCATTTTTGTCACACTTGGCTTCGCCAGGGTCTCAGCTGCATGTCATTTGACGCACAATGGTCTAAAAAGAATGAGTTTTGGTGAACGATGCCACATTCTGCACTACAACTCCTGCCATCCACGCTCCAAATTGATAGATCCCATGGATCAAAGCCTTGGCAATATGTGCATGATGAGGGACAACAATGGTTCGGTGATAGTATTATATCTGAGCAGATTTCTCCAGGGAAAAAATGGCCTGTGCTGTCGGAACGAACAAAAGGCATTTAGCAAATGCAAAAAGAAAAAATTGTTTGATGTCAGTCATGACACAGTGTCAAATACCTTTGCAGTACAAACACGGAGCAAGTGAATGCTAACTAGACTCCAATGGTGATGACACTAATACAACTGACTATACCTTCATCAAAAGGCTTTCACTTCCTAGAGGCATCTCACAAACCTGCCAAAAACTCAAAACACCGGCGTTTGTGAAGCATTTTGACAAGGTAATACCACCACAGTGACACGAACATAAAACACAAGCCATGACTCACATTTGATAATTGTTGACATTACACATCTAACACCGTCGTTCTGAAATCGTTTTCGTCATTAAACATGTCACGCCACATCACACAGTGTACACGTCCGCGGCATGTTGTCTCAAAACAAAGACGCAGGCAGCCACACACAGACTTCTTGACATTCAGCCATGGTTGCTCACATAGACATGCATGGAAGCTCGATGTTCCGAGACAGGCCTCGGTTCTACGTCTTGCCCTTCACAATAAAACCAGTGATCTCCAAATGAGTGTGTCACAGCAATTTTACTGTGGAACTCAAAGCCTTAGGGGTCTTACATTCAGTATGTATCACGTAGAGTAAATCAGGCTTCTGCATGCAAGAGAAAATCCTTGAGCAACTGATTAGATTGATGTGTGTTGTGTTGTTTGTCTACTGTGTATGTGCATAAACAGGAAAGCTGCGCACTGCCTTTCAAAGGGACACTTGGCACACAAGTAAAACTCATCATTAAGCAGCAGTAGAGACTTAGTTGCAAAACATTTCATAACACATGAGCAGACTTTCTGCAGCATATTACGACACTGCATAAAAGAAAAACCTATGTCCAATAATTTCACGCCGTTAGTGCAACTTTTGCATTTGCGTCAAAAGAGCAGAAGGGATAAAATGGTGCGTAACGTAGGCGTGGGGGAAAATGGGGCACCAGATACAAAGATATGTGTAAAATGTAACGCCAAGTACGCGACTTAACTTAAAACCACCTGTTTTCCTTTTTTTATACATATTAGAAATATATTAGAAAATGATCCTGCACACTGGGAAGTTATGGAACCCAGTTACGAACAACGAACCCTTCCTCAATCTAAGCGCATGAAATGTTATTACCTCTGTGTCGTCCTCGTCGTCCTCGCTTGTAATCGGTTCCTCTGGAGCACGAATAAACCACCACTGGATCTCCAAGTAAACCGAAGACAACAAGCTTTGAAACGCACATGCCATTTCAATGTTCTGTCCTTCTCTTACCGTGATGTTAGACGGTAAATCGGTAAACTTTCCTGCAAGAGAAACGTAACAAGTTAACCTTATCCTAACAATGGGTGGGAGTCCTACACCCTGTCAATCTTGCCAAACCGCCAGGTCGTCTAAAGTACCCGCCTAGACTCTTAAAATAATAATCATGATATATTTGATTAATCATTTTCTCCGTACTTGGTCGAAAATTATGAAAATGATGAATATTATGTTTAAAACAATTTATTCGATGAGAAATCGAATAACGGTCTTATGAAAAGAGGGACTTTTCAAAACAAGAGAAATTCATTTTGCAACGATTTAACTCTTCTGATTTGATTTCATTTAATGAGACTCTCAGACAAGTATCGATCTGTTCATGCAGCGGTGCCTCTGGTTGTTAAAAATCGAGGACTTCCCCTCCGTGTCCTGGTTTTATAACGGCGCGATTAATGAGAGCTGTCCGTGGTGCTGAAAAACAACCGCAGTCCGTTTAACGAAGCCCAATTCTGAGCATCCGCCACTTGAGATGCAAGTCGCGCATGCCGTCCCTTCAAAATTAGCCCTTTACTACCTATTGTTGTTTGAAAACACAGTATTAGTTCATATGAGGGAAAGAACATAAAAGAGACAATATTAACCAGCGTTTGAGTTGATCCGCAATCAACAGTTGATTGTCTACCTCGCATCACGAACAACACGCTCGCGTACGTGAAACTTTTATCACTCATTTATAATCTACAGTGATTATAACGATAACAACGAAAACACAAATACAGCAACTGTTTTTAAACGTAAAATAGCCGAGAATATGAACATATTTAGAGTTTCCTTGAACGATCATAGGGTCTAATCCAATGCATTTAAAAGTCTGGATAGCATTAGGAAACCCCTCGGATGCCAGTTGAATATATTATTCTTACCGTCCAGAGAAAATCCAACTTGAATTGACAAACAGGAAAAGAGCACAAATCCAACACCGTCATGTAAGGTCCACATCATTCCAATGAAAACTGTGATCTCACATTAGCCGAAAATAATTGATGTCCTCCAGAAATGTTCAACGCATTAAGCAAAAGCCATGTGGGTTTGACTGGACTCGATCGCCGAGTGGGAAACATGCTGCAACTCTGGCGGAAAAGTCGCTCCTGAACTTACACACAGGTGCTCAAGGATCTCGACTGTCTCTGTAAGGTGTTGATGAAGTAATGATGCTTTCGGTTCCTCTCTCTCTCTCTCTCTCTCTCTCTCTATGAGCCTGTGAAACGTCAGTGTGCGGCTCTCACAAGCGCCCTATTGCGCGCGCCGTGCTCAGGCGAAAAGAGCCGAGAGAGACTCACGAGCGCTACTCGGAAATCTGCATCACTCCGAGTTTTCTTTAGAGAGAGAGAGAGAGAGAGAGAGAGAGAGCGAGAGAGACAAAATGTAAAAATGTTCTAAAATCACCAAAAATAAAAATTTGAAAGCATTGTTGTTGAGTTTTATGTCGTATTATTCGTTTTTTTTTATCCAGCACATGTACTCGAGCAGTATAAATAGCCCACCATCAAATGACACACTGTCACGCGTGGTTGTTTGTCTGCATGCATAGAGATATATAGATATTTTTTTTCTTATAGCCAATTCATTTATTTGTCATGCAATAATCTTTGGAGCAAAGATTTTCATATGCTTTATCGTAAGACTTTTTCTAAATGCAGTTTTCGTTACTTGTGGGACATTTGGTATTATCAGAGTTTGAAAACGTTTCAATCCTCTAATCGGATTTTACCATTTTGCCATGTGCTATCTATATTTCAACATTTCAAAACAAAAAGTTGCACACTCTAATGTAAGATAAATCTCAACTTCACATTTTCATATATACACTGTTAAGATTCCATTCTGTTAGGCACCAATCATTTAGGTATCTGGATTATTCTGTACTCTGTTATCAAGTTATAATAGAAAGTTTGCCTGCGATTGACCTTTTCCATATGCAAAAATAATAATGTTCTTGTGTCACATTCAAAACTAGTTCAGCAGGTCCAGCATAACAGGAATGTTCCAGCTGTTGTGTGACCTAAATAAATACAGGTGACGGTTTGATGTGGACTATGACTCATGATGAAAATATTGCCTGCCTCGAAAGCGAAACAGCTGACTCGCAGTCTATATGGACAGCTGTCTCCGTAAATTGCTCCTAACCCCAGCCATTCAGAGGCCTATGATGCAAAGCATGCCTGAGTCCTATACTGGAATAAAACCAGAAATCAGCATTTTAGCATAAGCCAGTAAAGAAAGCAGCTCAGGTATTTCGATACTCACTCACCCCTCAAATCTCTTTGAGCCGAGCAAAGCGCATGGAAAAATAATTACGCTTTTTTTCCTAGACTGATGATGATGGCAGAAATGTAAATTGTATTCAGCATCTGTGATATTTATTACAGTGCACTCAGTATTAATATTTTATACCCAGTCCGATAACTCGCTCTCTGATGCACATCATGCTGATAGGATGAGGCTAACATAGACTACTGATGCCCACTGTGAGGATGACTTCCATTTACAAGCCAAATATTAGAAAAATACGCAACTATATTCCAGTCAGTTTAAAAAAAGTATTGAGGAAGAAACACTATATTACAGTGCCCACATTAAACATACAATGTGACGTTTATGTACAGTAGCTAATAAAAAAAGCAAAAATGATAACAATGCTATTTTTCAGGGGTAATCAATGGATATATCTGGACAATGTCACCTTTTCAGTGAAATAGAAAACGTAAAGGTACATCATCTCTAATAATACAATATAGATTCACCCACACATCACCCTCACCTTGCGGAAAGGTAAGTTCGTCTAGTGTCTAAGACTCACATCTGCAGTGATGTACAATGCGAGCGGCTTTGCAATACATTCCATAGACACATCCAAGGACACATTTGATGTAGAGCATCCATGAATCTATGTAGAGAAATGAACAATGTCATAACCAGGTGAAGTGGCCCACTGGGGACAAAAACAGAAGAGAAATCAATATCCGGTGCTTTCGACTAGTCATTCATATTGAGAGTTGAGAGAATTCTGTCGATCATGGTGGGAGGTATTAGCATCAGTATGCATAATTCTAACTGACTGAGTGTGTTGTATCTCAGTCTGTTGCCCTTCTGTAAATCACGCCACACTGACCTGTTTTACAGGCATGTCAAGCAAAAACGTTCTCATTGGATTGTAAATAAAGATTTGCCTAATACTTAGTCATTGCTAATAGCGCATGCATTAGACAAATGAGAGGTGCGAGCCTAAGGGGGTTCATTGAATACACCGTACCATGGAAAATTAATTATAGCCCATGGTGTTGTATTAAATGTCAGCCGGGTGCTGCTCAAGAGGAACAGGAAGAATCGACGGTCAACTCATTTCCCCAGTGAAAAATCCAAGAGCTGTGATTGGTGGAAAAACAAACGTAATGATTTGAAGATGCATCCCATACCGTATATGTACAATTTACTTTATTTTAGGCATTTCCATTTTTTCTGTCCATTCCCCCTCCTAAATCTTTACATGGTGGTAAATGTGATGTCGATTCACAGTCTGGAGGGTCTGGAGTGTGGCTGCACAGCATGAGATATCATTACACTTTGTGAGCCAGTCATGAAGCTCCATCATTTGTCACACAGTCCAAAATGGCAAACTTTGCTTGGCGTGCGAATGTTGGCCCGACTCGAAGCAAAAGATTTGGCAAGGGAACGCTACACACACTACACTACACACAAAACAGCAGTGAATGGTAGCATGGTAATTGTAAAGAAGATCTGGTTGGTACTTTAGAACGGAGGAAGGATCAAACCAGCCCGTGTTAGGTCCAAATGGCCCCATCACCAGAATTAAAAGGAGAAAAAAAATTGCTCTTGACTTTGGTCGGCAATAAAGTGATGTCAAAAAGGCAGTGTTTGTTAAAAATGACAGTTTTGCCAGTAACCACACACCCTTCTATCACTTCTACTGTATACCGTAAAACTCTGCTGTAGTGTTGCAGCAGGTTTGCTAGGAACTTACTGTAGAATTAATTACAACTTAATACTACTTTCCTATTAGTACTGTTTTTTAATTCATTTAATCAAAATGAAAACACTTTGACTTTTTTATTCACAATGAGCAAGATGTGCGAGAAATGCTCATTGCTGGTATTACATTGCAAAAAATGACATTCTTCCTAATGACGTTCAGGTTTTCTAGAAAAACTATATAAAACTTCAAAAATTTTGATACTTTAACATTTACATCAATTAATTTGACAGACGCTTTTATCCAAAGAGACTTACAAGTAGGAGAGCATATAAACATTTTGTCAACACGCTTTTAACAGTACCGTTGGTTTACAAGGCTCTGCTACTAGGAGAATTAAAGCTGGATTAAGAAAAGGATAACAAGAACAGTGTTAACATAAGAATTTTAGTCTTGTTTTATGAAAGAAAATATAAGATAGGTAAGTTTATGTTTGAAACAAAATTGTAAATGAAATCTACAGCAAGTTACTGGCAAACCTGCTGCAAAATTACAGCAAAGTTTTACAGTGTATTTTTTCAATGGAGGAAAACAAGGGGATTTTTGAATTCTCATTCACACAGCTCTTTGTCTTCAAAAAGGGAAAAATACCTCGGCGTAATTTTAGCATGCAGGTAAAAAGTTGTAATTATTAGCATATTTGCATTAGTATGCTACGTTCAGTTATTTTTTTGTATAAAAAAGCATTTAAAATGTTAGACAAATAGTAAGTGTGATTTTACAAAGACAACATATTGTTTGTAGAAATTAAGCTGTAGTAATCTTCAGTGTAATTCTACAACATTCGCTGTATTTTGTATCTCAAAACTTTTCTGGGGACCCCTTAGAACATTCTGGAGGCCCCCTGTGGGACCCCAGTTTGAAAACCATTGCTCTTGAACCAAGCCACTGGCCGATAATATAAAGTAAATATTTTTGCTGTTTATTTTTTTAGGTAGACTAAGGTGTTCACTGTAAGCTGTATGCAAAGAAGACTTAATTTTGTGTTCGACAAAAAAAAAAGTAAATAAAAATAAAACTGTGCTGTTAAATTTCACAATAGTGCAGTGTGACTGTTGTATCACCATAGAGGCATGGGCCCAATACCATTCCCAAGGTATGAGCTCTTTTTATCTCATCAAAGACAGAAAGTGTAGGACCCATCAGGTTCAGTGCAATTTTTTGTTTATGCTTAATTTGTTGTTTGGTCATCTGAATATAATTTATTTATATATGTCTATATATTATTATATATTATCTATAAACATATAAGTTTAATTACTAGAAATGCATGTAAAAAATGACTAGAAAGGGGTGCCATGCTTCCAAAACGTTCAGGAACCACTGATTTAACCTGACATACCTCTTTACTACTGTTCCAGATATGTTGTGTTGCTTAAAAAATAAATATATTGTGTTCAATGTTTCTTACCCAGACATTTAAAACCTTCAATAACGTGATTTTTGTTGTCTTAAAGTTATCATACCGCCAAAGTCTCATACCGGCCCATGCCTACCATTATATGTAGATTCTACCTCATGTTCAGAAAATTGAAGCTGATTTTTTGTGATGGGCACAGACCTTAAAAAGACAGAATACTAGAAAGGAGGTCCCAAGAGGTTTTTGAATTCAAAGAGCCTTTACATCTTATTTGATATTAACCTGTGGTCGCCGTGCTTCCATCTGCCCGAGTCATTCCATTTTGTCATGCATTATGCACGGCTTTATTTTATATTTTTATTTATTATTTGTGTTTCAGAAACAAAATGAATGCCAAACAAGCCTGGGTCATAAATATTGCAACATGGACAACTGATATGCAAAGAGAAAGCACACAGACATTGCACTGAAGTAAGAAAAAAGACTTCTTCAATATACCAAGTAGATGTTAGATTAGGAGATCGCTCTGTATAGCAACCATCAACAGCACCCTAGAAACTACTTAGCAACACCTTAAAACACTAGTAACACCATTGTTATCAGTTAGAAATCCTCAGCAACCACCCAGCGTCTGTTTGTCTGTCTGACTGCCATTGTACTGTTCTGAAATACAAAAACATTACTAATGAGTCTGCTTGCAAGACTATCACATTAACATTGATACAGTATAGTGACTTTGGCTCTCCTTGCCACCGGTGTTTGTTAAGCTGTAAATATTTGGAGGTTTAATGAGAGCCTTGGCATACACATGACTGACAGTTAGGTCACAGTTTTCAGTTCGCAATCAGTTTTTGAGTTTAGTCCATTTCCTTCTTTTTCGGAAGGTTGGGAGACGAACCAGTGAACTTTTCAAAAACGGGGAGGCATGTCATTCGATGCCATGGAGAGCTGAGAGAGAGTGAGAATGACCGAGAGAGAGAGAGAGAGAGAGAGAGGTGATAAAGAAGGGGTAAAGAGAAATGACTACAACAAACAATTGAGTCAGCAGCGTTCGAGCTGCTCCAACATTTCTTTCGAAAACATTTTAGAGAAGCATTTTTTACAGCTGAATCAATGAAAGAATTCATGACGGGGTTTACAGCGGGATTAAAGTTAAGCAGCTTTATGTCCTTTTGAACAATGTTCAATGCAAACTTTGCTATCATTTGTTACTAAGGCCAAAAGTATACTTATTATTATATATAAATATATGTCCTTAGTATGAATTCTCATCTCCTATAGAGTGCTTTTATGTTACAGAAGACATACGATCAGTTACATTTTCACATCATTTGGGAAATGCAAAATACAGAATGAATATTTAAGTCAGAAAGGTGTTTACAAGATAAAAGTATGACCATATAAAACAAGCCATGTACACCTACTGTGACACAAAAGCATAAAAAAATATATATATAACGTCTTGTTATTTTTTATCACGCCCACAAACATTTTACAAGAACGTTTCTTGTCTGTGGTTCCATATTTATATTTCTCCGTCTGACTGCCTTTCTTTGAGTCTGTCTCTCTTCTATCTTTCATTTCTCTACCCCACAGTTCCTCTTCTCTCACTATAAACTGATATCAGTGGTAGAACGAAAGTAATGAAGTATAACCGAGTGTGAACGATAGGCCAGAAATGCAATGTTTTTCAGAGTTGCTGAAAACAAACATCATGTTGATTTGAGCAAAAGAATCATCAAGCTGCAGAATATCTCGTGGCCACCGATACCAATCATGCATGTGAAATTTGACTGCATAAGTAGCAATATCCTGGGACTGTATTGTATGTCTTTCAAACCAAATAAATAAGATATGAAGGTTCCGAGAAGCCAAGTTAAAACTTATTTCATATTACCATATGCTAATACGCAGCCCCTGATGGCAATTGCCACTTATATTGCGAGACATGATCCAATGTTCTGTTTTGGCTTTCACGCCACTGTATTTTCCACTCCACAACATTAGCATGAATATTTACACTCAACGGCAAAAACAGCAAAACCACAGTAAATAGAACAAAGATGGCAGACTTACCACTTCATATTGGATTTAGAGTTTTCATTTACACTGGAATTACATGTACTTTGAAGTCACGGTTGTTGAGTATACTAATCCCAGCCTGTCTGTGGAGAATCTGATTATTATCAGACCCGGAGCGCAGCTGTCTGTGACATGAGCAGCTTTACGGCACATTGGGCTACCAGCTCTGAAAGGAGAAATAAAATCTGCCGTTATTCATTAGTTGACTATAATAATTAGTATTTAATAAGCATGTTTACATAGAAGGTCCAGCATGTTCAGTCATTTGAAATGTGGCAATTAAAAGCTCATCTTGAAATTGGTTTCAGGCGGCCTTGTTATGTCCCATAGGCCTACTGTCTCCAGAATCAGATAGCCTGCAACATTTCCACTTTGAAATGAATCTGAAATTATCACCAGAATGCTCTTATTACACAAATGTAAGGTTTCATGATGTTCTGTGTATCTCAATTATGACATTACATTATCACTCACAAACCTTGAAAACACATATACTTAGACTCTAACAAAACCCTGAGTTTAATAACTTTTTTAAAATAAGCTTGGTTTGCAAAATGCAATCTATTAAAACATTTCGTGACATAATGTTCATATGTTCGATAAAAAAACACCCAGCTGGTACACACTGTAAAGTTTTGGAACACTCACCCTCTCGCGTAAAAACACAGACAACGCGCTCAGAGACACGCAGAGTCGGTTACTGTTGATATAAAACAAAGTTCAGCTTTCATATTCTGGAAGAAATAAAACATTTCCAACAAAAATGGCGTTTTAGTGCTCCTTAATGTGTTGAATGACTGGAAGAGAATTTAGAAGTGGGGATCGTTGCCAAATCTGTGGTTTTCCGGTTTTTGAATGCAGGCCATTGTATTGTATGGTCCATGGCTTCTTGAACGCAGCATTAAAGCAACAGATAGACTAAACTTTCTAGTTTAATGCAATCGGCCTCTTGGTTCATTTACAAGTGTTTGTATTTGTAATTGTTTCTAGATGGCACTGCATTATTCGTTGGGTTTGTTTACTGTTGTATATTGACAAGTGTTGAATGATCGGAAGATAATAATGTGGAGTTATTTATCAAGCATATTAGATCAGGTAGAGATTGTGTGTGCTGGAGTATAATCATTGTAAATGCAAGACTTGAGCCTTGCAATTATTTATTACTTTTTGACTGGTTTTGTTTATACATTTCAGCTTTCCTGTAGCTCAGTGGTCAGAGCATGGTGCTTACAATGCCAAAGTAATGGGTTTGATCCCTCTTTGGATAAAAGCGACTGCCAAATGCATGAATGTAAATGTTAGTGTAAATTGCACTTTTTTCAGCATCTTTTTTATATCATTTGATTTATCATTACGTTTATGTGAATATTTAAGAACATGACATAATTCATAGCCTTGTTTTGAACAGCAACACAATGACAAATCTTGAATTCTATCAATATTGATTTGCATATAAGAATCCCTGGTACACTTTGACTATGCCCTGACTTAAGGAAGAGGTTATCTGAGTTGTTTTGAATATAGATGTTCTTTGATAAGATGTCAGAGTTTATGTTTTCCCATCTCCTGTGAATGCTGTCAGATAATGGATCCTGAACATCCTCTTTCATGAGTTCAACACTGTCACACAAGCAAACTTAAAGAAGCAAGTTTTTCAAAAACATTGTCCAAAATTATCCTGCTCAATACATTCCTTCATGTTGCTGAAACATCAAGCATGGCAATAGCAATGCCAAGATCATTGGTCCGATTTTGAGGGAATGCATCGATTGATAAAGTTTTTTTGTTTGTTTTTAAAGTGTCTTTGGATAACGGCATCAGCCAAAGGCAACATACATATTTTTTATTTATTTATTTATGTATTAATTGTGTGACTCATATAGGCTTTTTGTCACATGTCAATAATTTGTGCCGTTAAAATGAAACCATTAGCCTTCTAACACATCAGTCAACTAATGTTTTTTGATCCTAGAATGCAAAAGCAACTTCAGTTGCGGACCGTAGCAAATTTGATCGTGTCATTGGCAATTCAAATGAATTATAATTTTTTACTCTGAGGGTCACGTCAATGCCGAATTCCATTCCGTCGTCACGCTTGCTTATGAGTAATAGTGTCACATTATTATCAGAGCCGAAACTCCAGCCTCCTGCAGCTGTCAACTCACAACAACATGCACATACTGTGAGCTTTCACATATTGAAGCCTCTGTTTCTCCTATTTTGCTCAATGCTTTGTAGGGCTCTTGTTAAGTAAATACCATACCTGTCAATGTCCACTTCTATTTGCAAACCCTCCTTTTTTGACCTTTCTTTTATTACATTTTTGTCGCACGCGGGAATTGTTCTCTCTACGATCGCGCTTCATTTTAAGTAAAGCGGATAAATCTATTCCACTTTAGGGAAGTCAGAGAAATAGACTGAAAGGAACATTGCATTGTCCATCTGTGTAAAGCAGACAATTCATTTCGAGCTTTTCATAATCTGACAATTCCCTTCAGAAAGGTCACACCTGGAGCATACAGCAGACCGCCGAGTGAAATTGTTGATCTTTGTCCCCTGTCACTTACAATTACGGTGAAGTTGGTTTCTTGGTCTGTGTGGTTTTATAGAGGCTGTCAAACCAATTTTTCCATTGCATAGATGTAACGTAAATAACATCTCACAGCGGTTGGAGTTTGAGTCCTTAAGAGTGGCTATGTGGCTTGCATGGAACTGTTTTGTCACTGTTTAGTAAAAAGAAGCACAGAAAGATGTGATTTTCTTTAGATGAGGGATGCTTGCTTTGGATGTTTGGATATAGGGCGCAAGATGTATCTCTTCTCACCTATTGAGCATGTTTTTGCTCTTTAATGTCAAGTTGAAAAGCAATTGCAAGCAACACATTTTACTTTTGTATTCTGAGGTGAAACCGAATATTCCAATAAACTAAAAAGTTAGATGTATAGTTTCATCAACAGTCAGTTGGATTCGTTGTTGTATGTGACTAAAGATTGTAGAAAGGTCAAAAAGGTTTTGATGAAAGATTTATATGTAACATTTTCGTTTTTTAGTTTTATTTAAGTGTGTTTGTGTGAAAATCTCCCACTAGTTCAAATGTCAGATCACTTTTAAACTTAAAAGACAAACGAAAGTTTTTTTTTCTCCCAAGGTCATATTTTCTTTAAGGTTTGCATGTACGAAGAGAAACAAGTCAGAGTGCAAAATAAAAAAGGCCTGTTAAGTCATAACCCATACTGTGATCAATGTACTGTACCATCAACATTTTGCTAGATGACCAAAATAGACACTACATTATGCATTTGAAGATTTATTCATTTTCCGTTTTTTTTATGGGTTGCACTTTATTTGACATCGAAATACACACAGTAACTTCCTTAGAGAACTTTCCTTATAGAAGATCATTTTCCTTATCTAGTAATGCGTTAAAAGTTGGACTGCAGATACGTATTGTCTATTGGGCAAATGGGCTTTCATGCGGGAAGACAAACAGTCTGTACAGTAGAGCACAGTGTGAGCGTACCGGTGTATGAATCACTTTCTCTGTGTGAGATCTTACTTCCGTAATACATATTCTAGCAACCAGAGCAGCTGGGGGGAGAGGAGGAAAAAAGACAGAATTGGGACACACAAATCGTATGCCCCTGGCATCGTGCGCACACACACGCACACACACACCTCCTTTGTCTTGCGTTCTGCAAAGGAGAATAAAGAATGACTGTAGCGCTTTAGGCAGAGCTGCCATGTGGAATCACAGTAAGTGTGTGGCATATTGCGGGCAGAAAAGTTTGGCTCTGGTTTGTTTAGCCCTGGTTGATGAGGCAATGGTCCATGGGCTGAAGGGCCAGAGACTTGCATTCTTTAGCAGAGTGATATGGACCTCTGCCTTTTCCTAAACTGGTTTAAATGGGCCATTTCTATTGGGCGTTTTGTTCTAAGTGTTATTGTATATTAAACAAAGCATTTACTCCTACAACAGATGGCCCTAATCGCCAGCGCTAAATTATGTGTGTGGGTGACCCCGGTCGTGTTCTCACGCAGAGGGAAAGAGGAGATGTAAAGTTGCATAAACAAGAGTTTTCCAGTCAAGAATTTTACATGAAAAGCCTTTCAGGTTGTATTTCTGAATAGGGAACAAGAGCCGACATTGATGCCGAGTTTCAGAGATGGGCAGGTCATGAACTTTGAGTATGGCAGTGGCGAGACGAGTGCTTCAGCATGTTGAACAGCTATGATCATTTACTCACACTCAAGTTGTTCTGATGAACAAAGAAAAATTTTGGATTAAGGCTTGTAACCATACAGTTCTTTGCCAAAATTGACTACAATAGAAGAAAATTGCTTATATCTTTGTTCTGTTGAACACAAAAGAAGATATTTTACAGTTTTGTTATTGTATTGTTATTATTGTAGTCAACGATGGCCGTGATCTGTTTGGATACAAGCATGCGTTAATCAAAATAAAGACATTTATACTGATTCGGGACAACTCAAGTAAATGATGACAGCATTTTCATTTTCGGGTGGGGTGTTGTGATGAAATACAGTAAATGGTCAACTAAATGATCAAAGTCAAAGATGCATATTGCACAATTAAATCAGTAATGGAGAGGAAGACGTATCTAAGAGATCTGCTAAGAACACATTCATTTTCAATGTGAATTGCAATACATCAGGCATCAGTACATTGTGGTGAATGAGCGATAGGGACGGGGTGTGTGCGTCTGAGGGCTGTGTGGAGAGAAGTTCACTGTCCCAGACAGTTGAGTGTCACCTCTGCCCGGATCCGCCAATGTTATGAGAACGTAAGATATTACACTGCACACCAACTGTATATCAAGTCACTTGACAAGTTGCACTGGCTAAATATAAAGTTGCTGCTGGTGCCCAGGGCCTTGCTGGTCCAATCAATCCTTGGCCTGTCACAAACATTACAGTTCTGTGACTATAAGGTTTCAAGTCAATATTGGGATTGAATAAGGTGTATTTTTGCTTCAGTGGTTTTATACACGCAAAAAATAGTTGTTAAAAAACACTCATTTTGTGTTCACTTAAGCACAACACATTAAAAAAAATTGGGTAAATTTGCGCAAAAAACTGTGTCAATATTTTTAAGTAAAAGTTACTTTAAAACTGTGTGCAAAACTTTTTAACTTTTTTTTATTTACATCCAATCGTTGTTTTTTACAGTGAACATCTGTCTGGTATTTCTTGGCATTGCACGTTTTGTGTTACTTTTAACACATAATGGCCCGGTTTCACAGACAAGGCTTGAGGCTAGTCCCAGACTAAAAGGAGTCTTAAGTGAAAATATCTTGCCCTGACATATCTTAAAATATGTCAGTGCCATTGTTTTGTCTCAGGATGCACATCGGTAATATTGTGTTTAAGGCATTTTAATAAAATCAACTTCAAAAGCCTACATTAACTAGGCATAGTCCTGACTTAGGCTAAGCCTTTTCTATGAAACCGGGCCTATGTGTTATATTGGATAACACAAACAATGTGTTAAAATTAACACATCCATTTTAATAGCATGTTGTTGGTTTTGAACATACAGACATTTTGAAGTTTCGTGTTGTTTAAGGCTTTATAATAAATGAATGAGTTTCATGAATCATAATTTCAGAATAATATTTTTGTATGGCGTAACCGAGGGACTATAATAAAACCATTGAATATGTTAAGGCCATGGACTTCAAAATAAGTAATTTGTTCTCAGGACAATAATGTTTTACAGTAAGTGTCGTTGGCTGGTTGTAACAGTTACAGTATGTCAGAGGAAGTGTCTTAAATGCTGTCATTTTGCACAATGCTTGTATCGATTTGTGCTTCAGAATTGTTCAGCGGTTATAATTTAGCTTAAAACGTCATTAAATAGCTCAATAGCAAGTTATGTCAAAGTGGGGCATTGTTTTCACAAAAGGTCTATATTAAATGAGCTGTGCATTTTTCATCAGAAATAATGTAAAATGAATTTCTTCTGTGGTGATACATTTCCCTTGACTTGAAAGTATGACAGCTAGCCCTGGTCTGGTATATGGCTGAAGATAGGCACAATGAGAACAGAGGTGACTCGCTTCAGAAAGGTTATTATTTAAAATACAAATTTAAATTAGAAAGGATTTTAAAGTGTCCACAGGGAAATATAAAAACAGAACGCAGTGTCCTTGTGCTGGTGGAATTGAAGGTTGAGCAGAAGGGCACAGATCCAGGGGCACTGGGCCAGGAAGCCACTGCCTTGGTGGTGGCCTAACCTGGTAAAACATAACCACATAACTAATTTAACATTCCACGTAACTGCATTTTGAATTCAATTTGCATTGTCTGCCTATCATTTATTAGACTTTCTATTAAATGAGAATAAATGGCGAATGTAATTAATTGCTGCTTTTTAGAATGAAAGACTAATGTCCTTGAGGAAACATTCCTCAACATTCCCACACAATTGAAGACTTCCTGTTATGACCATTTCTTTTTGTTCAGCTTTTTCACTTGGATGTTCACCTACAAGTGAATATTAAACTCCCTTTATAAAGTTTCGTAATGAAATCGTTTTCTGTACAAGGTTTTATCAGCATCACTATTTGAATGAAGTCTAATTAGAAAATGTAATAAATGTACAGTTTAATTGAAAAAAATGTACACGAATTTCAACATTTCTTTCTTCCACTTTTGCTGGATGGCAACACAAAGTCGGACTTGTACTGCACTCTTGATCGAAGCCTGATGGTCCATTGCTTTCATTTGATTTTGAACCACACGGTACTCGCTGAAACAATAGAACCTTAAAGGAGCTGTATGTAATAATTTGACTGTATTACATCAAAACAATACCTTCATATGTTTGTAGACATTTTGGAAACATGCTAAGTTCATATATTAATTTGTCCATTCCACTCTGAAATATGTTTTTGTTTTGGTCAGTGTGACCCCGCCCACTGACGATTTACCCGCTAGCTTATTTCGACAGCTCGGTTGCCCGTTGGTGACAATCGCAGCATATTGCAGCAAACAAACAATCTGGGTCAGAGCAGATTCCACCATTTCCGCTACTATTACGTTGCAAGCTTAGAAAGAAATACTTTATTATTTTACATCTTACGAGGAGTAATATACAATTTTATTACGGTTATTTAAACGAGAAAGCAATATGGCCTGTAAATGCGACCGGAGGACGGAACCTCTGAAACGTGCTGCTGATTGAGTTATATTCGCATACAACAAAATCAATGCAAACGTATAAATTATTGTAAGAGTTTACGCTTTCCATTACTCTCTTGTAAGTGTCTGGTAACTCCTGTGAGAGTGGTCTAAGGAGGAGGAGGGGCGGGAAAACCATCGCCAATATTTTGAATTTGACTGCGATACCAAGCTCAACCGCTAGGTGTCAATGTTATATACAGCTCCTTTAACACGATCAGAAACTTGTTTATTCAATGATCTTGGGTCTCATTTACTATTTGACCTCATGCCATTTCATTTTTCTTTTAAAATTCTTTGTTGCTTGGTATCAATCTGATTTTGAATCCCAGAATTGCAATGTGCACATTTAAAACTACATATTTCACAAAAACAAACAACCGGATCTCACGGGAATTCGTAAATATTTGTCAAGGTGGCTAATTCATATGAATTTGTAAAACGAACAAAAACATACGATTTTAAGAAAAAACAATACTGAACACCCTCCCCTAACTCCAACCCTAAACCTAACATCACTGGCACAAAGGCAAATCGTACTAAAACGCACAAATAAGATTGCAAAAATTTGTAAGAATTAGCTACCTTCTGAAAATGAACATCCATAAGATTGTGTTGGAACCAAACCAGGTTTTTTTGGTTGTTTTTTGGTTTAGATGATACAATTATAAATCCAAGCAGCCTTGGAGTGCTTTGCCATCCAACAGCACTGTAATCATACACACAAACACACACATGTACTCGGATGGACAACAGCCAAATAATCAGTACTATTTGTTTCACTGGGATTTCACAAAAGCATCAGTTCTCTGCAGACTGAGCGAGACGCTGGTTGTAAACAGATTGACATGCTGGTAAACACAGGGTGTGAAATGAACACTGCAGGACTATTTAGTGCTGACGCAAAGAGTGAAGTTTTCTGCGTCTTTGCTCCAGTCCTCCTCTTTTGGGAAGGGTGCTGTTTTTGCTTTCCCCCTTCCTTGCTCTGTTTCTCTTTCTTCGTCTCTCATTGTGTATGGGGCTTTAAATGTAGGAGGTCTAATGAGCCTCTGACAGTTCACAGTGACAGCAGATGATGGCCTTGGGTGTTTAGGAGAAGAGCAGGGGAGGATCAGTCTGCAACTTCGTCCACAAAGAAGATCTCGCAATCGATGGGCGAGGGCTTGTTATGTCACAGATGGGCTAATTTTACACCCTTTACTCATTTCGTGACGACGTCAATTTGCAATGCTTTAAAAGGGGCCGTTGTTTTGCTGTTTTTGAGGCTTTGATTATGTTTTTTGGGTGTTTTTTGGGGTGTTTAACAGTGGATGTTCACGTTTCTAGTTTAAAAAAACGCTTTATATTTCACATATTTCAAGTCTATTGATCACCGCTGTCCCTCTTCTCACAAAACGACTGGATTCTTCCGGTTTTATATAAAGTCTCTCCTTCCGAAACGCTCTGATTGGTAAAGCTGACCAGGTCTGTCGTGATTGGTTCCCCGCTTAGCGCTTAGATATCCCACCCATACCATATCAGCGAGCTTCCGCTTCTCAGGCTACTGTGATTGGTCGGTGCCCCTCTGTGTGCACATGAATTCATAAGCTTTGGCTTTGAGCAATAAACAGTAACAATGGCGTCAACTTCACTTCATCAGTTAAAAACATGCGGATCGATCGAAGTGTAACGGAGGACTGCTAGTGCATGTGCAAACGTCAAACTTTCTAAGAAATCAAGTTTTTTCTACTATGGCGAGGGAAATGACACCAGACCGATTGGGTCAGACCAGTGATATTAACTAACACAAATAACAGAAGTGTTAGTTTTGCCTTTTTATATTGGACCCGAGTTGGATAATAAAACAAGCAGATTGACCAGGAGACATTTGAATGCAAGACTTCAAAGGACGTTTTAGAGGTATGCGCAAACACACACAATATCAATGTGTTACACAGAACAGCTTTTACAGCCGATGTTAAAGTCATGGAAGCTGTTATTTGACTGTTGGTTATCTTAGAATGTGTGAAGCTGAATTCTTATTACCAGCTGTAGGACTGTGATGAAAGTGAAAGTAATAAAGCGCGTAGCTCAGTCAAATGTTTTCAATCTTTGAGTGATAACCAAACACTACTCCAGCGGCTCTTCTTCTTCTCTAAGGAAGACCTCGCCCCTTTTTCGGCATATTCCTTTGGGCGGAGGTTATTCAAAAACTCGGAATAGTGACATCATGAACCCGGGAAGTAAAGGGCTGTTGTCCGATTCCAGTCATTCTCTGTAGTCCTTGAAAAGCGAATTTTGTTAAACACAATATCTCGCTTGGCATTGAACTTTGAGCTTTATCATTTTGCAGATATTGGTTATGCTCTAACAGCAACATTACACACTAACTAAAGTTTGAAAACTGGCATTACGGGGAATGGCCCCTTTACAATTTGGCTACAGTTGATGACAAATGCCACACATTGCGCTAAAAATGAATAAAATTATTGAGAATTAAATAAAAAAAATCAGTATGATATGTTAATGTTTTGCAAAACAGTATTTTTTAATGTACAAAGGGAATAAGGGGATGTTAGGGTAATGAGATGCAAAATATCTTAAAATAGGTTAAAAAATAGTTATCTTTTTTCCCAATTGTTTTTAAGGGTGCAGTGTTACCATGTCTATGTGTTCATCCAGTTTGACATTTTTATGTCGATGTCCCCTATCAAAGGTATCTGGTCATCCAATTATCACTTAAATTGTCCACTCATCACATCTAGAAGGGAGGCAGCTCAAGAACGGACAACTAGATCTCTAGGATGACCAACATGGCATATTATAAGCTGAGCTATCATCCAAAGAGCTTCCCAGCAGATCTTAGAATGAAGCTGAGGTTTTATATTTTTTTCTTCACAATATCGCTCCATCGTATAAGCTCTCACCATGTTGCCGTCATCAAATTTTCGGGCATGTGCCACATTGTCACATTTACTTACAGGTGACATGTTGTGTAAATGTTGTGTAGTTTCTCTCTGGTCTCCTCCCCTCATTTGCATATTGGTCTTCTAGACCTCAACAGTCTCTCTCAAAAGCTATAATCTTAATGCTTTCCCCCGAGCCTCGTTTCTCTGAATGGCCCTCCTGCCTCACTGTTCTCTCTGTCAGAGTGACCCACTTGCACCCTGCTTCTAGATTGCATTGCTGTTTTTAATTATTTGATGTTTGTACAAACCGCTAATTAAAGGAATGCATATATTTAAATGGCAAAATTAAAAGGTTACTTAATGCAGAAATTAACATTTCTAGTCATATAGTGACCCAAATGTGTTTCCAAAGTTGAATGACTTTTCCTACGGAATACAAGATGTTTCCCAAAAAGTTACTGTTTTAGATACAAAGTAAATTGTCTTTTTCGTACTGTAGATCTGCAAAACAACACAGTGAAAAGTCGACAGGACTCATGTACTATACCAAAGTCAGTTTACGGAAGTCGTGCCACTCGGCGGCCATGTTTGCAACACTTCCAGGCGGCTATTTCAGACATAGTAAGACCCCAGTCCTATCTCCTTAAATGGGGGAGGACATGCTATTTCAAAAACCACTTGCAAAAGAACACAGTTAACATAGTTCCGATCAATGAATAGACTTGACAAATTGTACCATAACTTTTGTTTCCTTTAAATTGCACTAAAAATGTGCTATTCTGCATACACAAAGGCTGGTAAGCGCCTCATAAGAGCTCCACCCCAGAGAATCATTGGTCTTTGTCGATTGGCTCGATTTACTGGCAAGGCGGGGCTTCCTTCACTAGAGCAGGCATTTTTTAAGACTTGCATTCCCTTCTTATTCTGAGTAATAGCAGTGAGAATTAAAAGTATCAAAACTGTTTCCTAACAACCTGTCTACACCGCATGTAAGCGGCGCATTGCGACGCCTCAAAAGACAATCGATCTCCATATGGTTTGAACGTTTGTCCACACTGTAGGCGGCTTGATGTGACAAATACCTTGTTTTTAATAGGTTTCTCGCGTCACGACACTTGCGTCTGGGCTAGACAGGGTGTAAGGTAGGTGCGATTTTGCAAGAAATGTCATGATTTGACTTCAACTAATGTGAAGATAAGTACACAAAGTAACCTGCGACATCATGTTTCAAACAAAGATGGCGCTGTAGATGCAAAAACACTGCAGGTTTGGGTCATGTTTTACTGATAAACTTTTCCTCCGCCATAGCTCACAAATATCCCTTTTAAATGTGCTTTTGCTCAGTTTAAACGCCGCGCCATTGGTTCCTTTGTGCACTGTTACCAAACATATCGTGCTAGTTTGTTGCAGCCCAAATGTCTTTCTTTATATTCAAAATGAAAGACTTTTAGAGAATCAAAGGTTAGTCTTTAGGATGCACGCTTTACACTTGTTATTGTTGATGAACAGACTGTACGGATATGATCCCAGCTCTAAGCCGTGTCACGCTGTGGGATCTCAGTTGTCAGTAATGTCAGGCTCATTAAAAACAGATACATGTAAAAAGACAGGAGAAGCCCCACTGCATGACTGTGACACACACCGCAGGACCTCAAAACTTCTGACACTGAATCCTAATGGTCATTTATCAGCTGGTGGCCAACATGTCATGAACAAAGACTACATATCATAGCCTATTATCTTTTAACATTGTTAAAATAAGTCTCAGATGGCCAAATTGGGGCCAAAAGCATACAGTGTCCACTTAGTTTTACTTGCACAAATAATGATTCTCTATAAGACCATTGGAATCTAGTGCACAAGTCACATGGATAGCTTTTAATATAGTACTCTTTAATACTGCTTGTTTAGAAAATTCTCAATTTGTATCATAAAAAGTTAAACATGGAAATATACAGGAAGCCTGCGTCACTGCCAGGAAATTGAGACAATGAAGGTGACAATGTTTAATGATTAAAGAAACACCCACAAAAGCAATGAAAATAGACCAAATTACATTTACATTAAATTACATTTAGTCATTTAGCAGACGCTTTTATCCAAAGCGACTTACAGAGAGATCAGGAAGCAATAAGCGATATGTCATACAGGAGCCATAATACAATAGGTGCTAATACAAAGTTACTTGTTCCAACAAAATCTTGAGTTTCCTGCAAGGTCTCCGAGAGAAATCATTAAACAAACCGTTATAGCCAAATGATTTAGTAAGTAACGTATGTGAACAACACAAACGCCTGAGCAGATGATGAAATCTCAGAGAAAGACGCGTACGCCACCTACACAACACTACGTATTCTGCTTTAAAAAAAATTGGCAACATTTTCAGCGTCCAGTTGCTTAGTAAACAGTGCAAATGAACGAGGAAAAACCTGCATCTTTGAACTAGAAAATGAAAAATAAATTAAGCTAGTTTGTTCCAACTGATGTATGTTTGATGTCGGTCAGGTCAGAATATATTTCGCTCCATTCTGTGGTCATCGATCGCGCTGTGCAAATAAATAATAGATGTCAGGTTGATTATAGAACTTCAATCAGGGGGAGACCCAAGACATCAGGAAGTTTCTGGCTGTGTTGGGGCATTAATATAAAATGAGACCTTGAGCTGCTCCATTAGTTATGTACAAAGCTATGGTTGTATTTTAGACACGTGGCTATTCGTATAATCGGTTTGTCACAAGTGCTATGTTGTGTTTTTGTGCTGTAAACTCTAACACAAGCTGTGCACTGTGACCTTACTCTACACGACATGCCAAATAACAAGAGCTATTCATAACATATGATATATGTTTTTCTTTGCTCAATATGAATGATGTAACAAGCTGCAGAGAGCGGGACTTCCATTAAGTGATGGTTGCCTTCAAAATTTCTCCATTCGGAATCCCAATTCTAAACATTTAAAGCTTTATTTTTAGTTACACCAAGGCTAGTGACATCCAACGTTTTGTTGCTATAGAAACCAATAAGATTTTTCCTTTATTGGGTATGTTGCTCTTTACTGAGTTATTTTAAGTTAAGAGGTACTGCAGCGATGCAGAACAAAGCTTTAGCAAACTACCGACTTGCGAAAATGACCTGTCTCTCCTCATCTCCTCGTCCCGGCTGTTTCCTCGCCGACACCACGTCCAGCTTTATGACAAGAGAGTGTCAGAAGGGAGGGCTCCACAACACAACCTTGCACACATGATGCCTCAAACGGGCATCGTCACAGCCCGCCGCAGGTCTTTTCTCCATGTAAAGTTGTGCTCCGGATGCAGGTTGGTGTGCAGAGGATGATCACCTGGCTTTGCTCTTCTTGACCTTTTTGTCCTTCGCACGGTCAGCCCTTGAATTCCCCGGTGGAGGGATGAGGATGTGCATACCTTTTAGCGCTTTTTATAAGGATTTTACATGAACAAGAAACCTTGAGGCATGACCCCATCGATCCATTTGTGCCTGTTCTGGCTCTCCAGCCGCAACAGACGACATTCCTTGTTGCTCATAAACTGCATTTGAGGTGATTGCATCACAGGGTTCGTTCACCTAAACCTGAAAATTCTCTCTTTGTTTGCTTCCTCGTGTCGGTCGGAAACCCATGTGGCTGCAGAACAAAAAGAGGATCATTTAATGTTTGTTTGTTTGGTTGTCTGATTTTAATCCAGTGGCAGTAGATTATGACTCACATTGGGTGCTTTATTAAGCATACAGTAGGAGAGTCTCAGCGAGAAAGTGTGTTTTGGCAATTTCACACATACTCAAATGTGGTTGAAAGAAACGTAAAAGAAATATTGATGAATGTCAACACTTCTTTCCTATAATAAAATACTAGCTGCAATGACAAAACTCAATACAAGGAGCATTTCTGGGACATTCTACCAGAAACGTACATTTTCCGTGACAGGACCTGACACTTCAGCTCGTCTTACTAAAAAAAACCATACAAAAACAAGCTTAAAATCAAACAATTCAACAACAGAACTCACACTTGATGAGTGTCAGCTTCACTTCAGTCAAATAATGTCATTTCCAAACCAAAGGTGTATTACACACACAAACGTGACAGGACTGACCCAAAACATGGGGACAGTTGTAAAGTAGCATTCCTTTGTACAATTTATATATCATTTCATGTTTTAAATCAGTTGATGTGAATGATAACAACTTAAACTTGCTATGGAGGGAGAACTCACAGAAATCGAACATCAGTTTTTGGATGAAATACTTTTGTGATGAAATATTCACTCTAACAGTCCAAGAACAGATAATGTAAGTTTCTGGTAGAATGTCCCGTATGTAGTTCATTTGACTATATTCAAAGACTTCTACAGTTATACAATCAAATTCAAGATATTTGAATTGAAATTGATAGGGTACCGAAGAAGGTCTTTAGCAAGTAGGTTCACATAGTTCACATCATAGTTCAAAATTCCGTCATCATATACTGTATTCTATTGTATGGACACAAAACCACAAAAGTCAATGGGTGCCAGTTAACAACATTCTTCAAAATATCTCCTTTTGTGTTTTGCTGAAGAAAGAATGTCAAGCAGGTTTGAAATGACAGGAGGGTGAGTAAATGATGAATTTTCATTTTTGGATAAACTATTACTAAAAATCTCATCATTTTCTATTTAAAAATCAGTTTCGCATCAGAAACTGTTGTTCTTTTTAGTTGTTGTTCTTTTTTTGATCTTGATCACCTCAACGCCCTCTCTGGACATCCTGCAGTACATCATCTTCTCACAAAACAATGTAAGTACAGGTTTGGAATGACAGGAGGAAAGAAAATGATGACACTACGTATTTGGAAAGGTTTTGTTTTCGGGAGGGGGCCACTGTTGGTTTTTTGAAACATAAATCAGAGTCAGTCAAGCCAAACAGTTTTGACTTTTGTAACTAGTTGACACTGAAAAACATTTTCCTCTAACAAGTGAAATGAACATACACAAATCCTTCGTTTCGCTGACAACCTGAACTTTACACCGGTCCTCCGGGACATCTCGCTGCACACCACACCTTCTCATAGCATTCAGCCCTTGACAGATGCCTCTATACCTGGCAGGGCTTTTCGGGACGACGGAGCCCTACAGCGGACAGGTGATGGATCTGTAGTAATGTGCTGGGCCTGTTCCTCTGGGAGAACCTGTCAGGCTGGATCAAACCCTGGTTATTTTACACCAAGAACCTTAACTGGAGTGGAGTAGTCCACTCTTCACAGTCAGTCACAGTCACAGGGTGAAACCTCTTGGGGCTGAATGAGGCTTAACTGAAGAGGTGTCTGTAAAACCGGACATGATATGAGTTTTGTATAAGCAGGCCACACAAAGCAAAATGAGCTGAAAAACCGAAACTGTGACTTGTCAAACTACAGGATTTAAAGCAGATAAACTGCATGTGGGTAGTTTACAATAAAGCAGTTTTGGGGGGGTACAACATCATTTTTGAATGAAATAATTGATGTAGTTTGAAGTCTGATTTTCAAGAAAATATAAAGGGTAAATTATTTCACTGTTTTTAAGCATTTTGTTTCTGAATTGGACAGCATTAAATGGAATAAAATCTAAATAATATATGAATAGCATTCATTGTTAAACACTTTTTTTCACATAGTGTTGTTTATTAAATATGAAGTCATGGATAACATTATTTTCCCCTATGGACATACAGTTTTTAATTCTTTGGTGTTGCACCAAACAACAAAACACTTTTATAGAGGTCCAAAAAAGTTAAATATTTGAACAATTCTGAGACAAAAACTTATCAGGTGAACATGTCGTGGGCTTTCCTTTACATGACCTTAAAAGAGATCCATACACTAACTAAAGTTGTCTGTGGAGTTTCACAATTTAAAGTCGAGATATGGTGTGACACCGGAGGACTTGGTTTTCACAAAATGTATAAAATTCCTAAACAAAAATAATCATTTGCTAAAATAAACGGTACATATTATATTTATTAAAGATGCACCGATGCTACATTTCTCCACCGATGCCAATAGCGGATTATTCGATTATTGTTGTAAAGAGTGATATCTGCTAATACCGATTCTTAAGATTAAAGTAATATTTAACTTTCTGACTGTTAATAATCATATTTCCTCGGCTTGTTGGAATGCTTGATTCTGATTAGCCAGTCGTCACATTTGCAAATTTTTTATTCCCGGATAACAACCTCTCAAAACTAATAACTCACGGTAATCCAGATGCAGCAAATACTTTTGACAGTTTTTTTTTGACAAATTAAATATAAATGTCTTTTAATAAAATATATGACTTTTATCTGTGTGATATATTGAGCAAAAGTTATTTGTGCATTTGCTGAGGCCAAACGAGCTAGTTTTGGCACCAAGCAGGTGACGCCCTAACGCACAAGTGGAAAAGTCTGCGAGAATCATCCCGAGCTGCTTTTTTCTGAAATCACTAATCGTAAAATAGTACATTGGTTTAGTTTAAATAAGTGTGCTGGTCATACATTGACAATCCCGTACGAAAATTAAACATGGTTTTACTACAGTAATAAAAAAACATAGTTAGTGTAGTAAAACCTGTCATGATCCTGACAGGGTCATGACAGTACCATGTCTTTTGTGCTTGTTGTGTTTTGTGTGTTTTTTGTGTAAGCACATGGCTTTTGTTGTCACTTTGCGCCATGTGCTTTCCTGTCACGTGTCTTTGTCCCGCCCCCTTGTTTCCTGTAATATTCCCATTAGCGTTTTATTCCCCTCATGTGCCCAGTGTCATTATCCCTTGTTAGTTTCCCCTATTTATGGCACTCTTGTCTTCAGTCCTGTGCTGGTTCGTTTTGACTCTTTCCTGTATCCTAGTCCGCCTTGTCCCGCCTTGTCCCCAAATATTATTTTCTGTTTATTTTCTGTTTAGTTCTTGTTTTTCCCCCTTGTGGAAGTGTTTTATTTAAGTGTTCATTATCTACGCTTGGTTCTTGTTTATTTTCTGTTTGCCCCTCGTGGGCTATTTATTTATATAAAGTATTTTGCAACAGCTGTCTGTATATGGCTTCTCACTCGAAATTCCTGACAAAAACCATTACTGCATCAAAAAAACTAAACTCAGCAAAAAAATAAACGTCCTATGACTTTCAACTGTTTTTACTTTCAGTAAACTTAATATGTGTAAATATTTGTATGAACACTAAAAGAGTCAACACCATAAGACATAAACTAAAAATGTTTCACAGACATGTGACTAACAGAAATAGAATAATGTGTCCCTGAATGAAGGTAGGCTCAAAATCAAAAGTACCAGTCAGTATCTGCTGTGGCCACCAGCTGCTTGAAGTACTGCAGTGCATCTCCTCCTCATGGACTGGACCAGATTTGTCAGTTCTTGCTGTGAGATGTTACCCCACTCTTCCACCAAGGCACTTGCAAGTTCCTGGACATTTCTGGGGGGAATGGCCCTAGCCCTCACCCTGCGATCCAACAGGTCCCAGACGTGCTCAATGGGATTGAGATCCGGGCTCTTCGCTGGCCATGGCAGAACACTGACATTGCTGTCATGCAGAAACTCACGCACAGAACGAGCAGTATGGCTGGTGGCATTGTCCTGCTGGAGGATCATGTCCGGATGAGCATGCATAAAGGGTACCACATGAGGGAGGAGGATATCTTCCCTGTACCGCAAGGCATTGAGATTGCCTGCAATGACAAGCTCAGTCCGATGGTGATGTGATATACCGCCCCAGACCATGACGGACCCCCCACGTCCAAATCGATCCCGCTCCAGGGTACAGGCCTCGGTGTAACGCTCATTCCTTCGACGATAAACACGAATCCGTCCATCACCCCTGGTGAGACAAAACCGTGGCTCATCAGTGAAGAGCACTTTTTGCCACTCCTGTCTGGTCCAGCGAAGGTGGGTTTGTGCCCATAGGCGCCGTTCTTGCTGGTGATGTCTGGTAAGGACCTGCCTTACAACAGGCCTACAAGCCCTCAGTCCAGCCTCTCTCAGCCTATTGCGGACAGTCTGAGCACTGATGGAGGGATTGTGTGTTCCTGGTGTGACTCGGGCAGTTGTTGTGGCCATCCTGTACCTGTCACGAAGGTGTGATATTCGGATGTACCGATCCTGTGCAGGTGTTGTTACACGTGGTCTTCCACTGCGAGGATGATCAGCTGTCCTTCCTGTCTCCCTGTAGCGCTGTCTTAGGCGTCTCACAGTGCGGACATGGCAATTTATTGCCCTAGCCACATCAGCAGTCCTCATGCCTCCCTGCAGCATGCCTAATGCACGTTCACGCAGATGAGCAGGGACCCTGGGCATCTTTCTTTGGGTGTTTTTCACAGTCGGTAGACAAGTCTCTTTAGTGTCCTGCGTTTTTAGAACTGTGACCTTAAGGGTGCCACAGGTGCATGTTAATTAATTGATTATGGTTAATTGAACATGCATGGAAAACATTGTTTAAACCCTTTACATTGAAGATCTGTAAAGTTATTTGGATTTTTACAACATTATTGTTGAAATACACAGTCCTGAAAAAGGGACGTTTCTTTTTTTGCTGAGTTTATAACTAATTTTAATATTGATTGATGTTATTTATATTTAATAATTTAAATCTTCATTAAATTTTTGACTTACTAGATGACCAAGGTGACATCCATCATACCACGCCATATAGGTTAATTGATGCAAGGCGTAGGATAATTTATGCACACTGAGAATAATGCCCTGTCTAGACTCTGCCCCATTTTAAATTCGTCTGGTTGTTTGACCAGAAAGAGATGAAATCTGGATTAAACGTTAAGAATCGGAATGCACGAAACTGAGGAATAAAATTCATACATTTTCTAATTTGTTTACTTTCATTAGTAAATAGAAAAACGACCGAACAAATGATACACAGACCAATCCTCTTGAAACGAGTACCGTTTTGCTGTCAGGTAACAGTGCTCATTGCTGACCGAAATAAATCAAAACAAACTAAAAGAAAACAAATGTGGTATGGTTTTACACACCTGCTAAGACACACCCTGATCTGTCATTTTTCTAGAAAGTTAGGCAGAAGAGAATACAAGAAATAGTTTAATATGACGGTGTCATTTAATATGAGACGATTGAATAGAATATAAGAATATAACTTTCTTATGCTAAACTCTAACAAGACAGAGGTATTATTTATTACTCCAAATGCCAGTACACATAAAAAAATAGAGTGCAACATTTCCTTCGTTGGTTGTTCAGTTGTGTCTTCACAGTTAAGAACCTGAATGTGTTGCTAGATAGCAGTCTTTCGTTTGAGAGTCATATCTCAAATGTCTGTCGTACAGCATTCTTCCATCTTAGAAACATCTCTAAACTGCGACCAATGCTCACTGCTTTAGATGCGGAGAAACTTATTCATGCATTTATGACCTCACAAATACATTATTGTAATTCATTGTTGGGTGGATCTCCTGGAACGCTTCCGAATAAACTCCAACTGGTTCAAAATGCAGCAGCCAGAGTGTTCACTAGATCAAAGAAATTTGACCATATAAGCCCAATTCTGTAATCATTGCACTGGCTGCCTATTAAGTTCCGAATAGACTTCAAAATCCAGCTAGTAATTTATAAAGCATTGAATGGTCTGGCGCCTCAGTATCTCTGTGAACTATTGTCAGATTCCGATCCATCGCGCACGCTGTGAACGCAAAACTCTGGTCTGTTAATAGTTCCCAGAATATCAAAATCTTCTAAAGGTGGTCAATCCTTTTCAGTTGGCTCCTAAACTTTGGAATAGCCTCCCCAGCCATGTTCGGGATTCAGACACACTCAATAGTTAAAACTAGACTTTATGGGGCGGTTTTTCTGACAAGGATTAGCTTTAGCCAGGAATAGGCCTTAGTCAAATTAGGATAATAAAGTTGTTTTAAAAAACATACTTTACAAAAAAAAACATTAGTGTGTGCATCTTGAGACAAAACTATCGCAGTGATATATTTTATCAGATGAATCTCACAGTTTACAGTAATTATTCTCTCTGTAGTTGCAGCAGTGCTATTTTAATATGCCAGAGGAGAACTGGCTCAACCGGTTGAGACTGGCCTCTCCCAAGGTTCTTTTTCTCCCCTTTATACACATATACATCTATAGTGGAGATTTGGTTCCTTGCCACCGTTACTCACTGGGAGACTGCTGATTTAGTTTGATCCATAAATATAAACAACTTGCGTTCAACAACACACATGCACGTTAACATATTTTGACGAATATTTTCTCTCCGCACGTTTTGGTATTATTGCAAATTGTTCTTGTATATTGTCATTTTAGGCACCAAGTCACTAAAATATTATTATACCTAAATGAAATATACTTCGATTGAATATATTACAGTTTCTGACAATCAACTGACATGAGTGTACAACATTGCATAGAGAAAAAACTTACAATAATATCATGTATTCTGTCATCTTAACATTGTATATTCTCTTTCATTTTTCCACTAGTATTATTTAAAAAATATATTATTATGTATGTAAAGCTGCTTTGCAACAATGAAAATTGTGAAAATCACTATATAAATAAAAATGAATTGAATTGAAAAAAGCCAACTTAACAGAGCAGGCGCTAGCTACCTTTTGTGAAATAAGAATTTAAATGAGAATGCTATAGCGAATATATACAGAGAATCTATAATATATATAATAGAGAAACACTGATACATTACGATTTTTTTTGGTGAAAGAGTAAAACCATGTTTTTATTACTATTGGAAAAACCATGTTATTTATTTATTATGTTCAAAATCTGTTATTTTGTGTTTTTTTCTACAGTAACTATGTTTTTTGTTTTAACAGTAAGGAAAAACGGGTTTTCTGTTTGTTAACTGTAGAAAACCGTAGTTCATTGTCAACGTAGCTAACCAGCATACTCATATAAACTCAACTCTATTACGATTAGCGATTTCAGAAAAAAAGCAGCTCGCGAACTTCTCCACTTGCGCGTTAGGGCGCCACCTGCTGGGCGCCAAAACAAGCTCGTTTGGCCTCTGCAAATGCACAAATCACTTTTGCTCCATATATATCACAGTTATGTGGTGCAAAATGAGAGTGCGCGAACTTGTCTCAGAGGCTCGCAGTAGCCGATTTAAGCCGTTGTGATATGTTCTGGTGTTTGTGCTAGAAAAATGTCCAAGAATATAACCTTTAATTTCTGAGAACATATTTTACATGCATTCAACTCTCATTGCGTGAAATCACATACTGATTTGCGGATGTGCAAAACTCGCCTGTGAAGGCATGTCTTTTGGTGCAGGTGTGTGAATGTGTTTTGCACCAAACAGTATTTACTGCAGCAATTGTAGCAAAAATGTGAGTGCACGAGTATCTTAGTTTGTGATTTGTAGAATTGGATTTGTGCACTTGCAATGAAGGATTCAAGGTGTAGCTGTTGTTTTGTGTTTGCGGGAGAGAAAAACAATCTAGAACTTCGAATTTTGACAAATTTACTGAAACACAAGTGTGGCCAACCTCTACAACTACACATTCTCATCACCAGGACTCTATATATATAATCATCTCCGTTCCCTAGTCCTTTGTCTAGTCTTATGTTATGATAAATGTGAATGTACTTGTGAAGATATTTTCTCCCGGTCTTGGTCTTCTTTATTAAAGTGTTTTTGTTGCACACGTACTTTCGTCAGTGTTTCCTGGGACAGTCCATGACAAAAAGGAAACACGCTTTCATTTAGTCCCTTACCAATAACATTATCCGTGGACTTTATTATTGGCAATAAGGTGAAAGAACAGGCCATGGTTCCTTGTCTAAGTGGTAATTACACTTACTCATGAACAGAATATATTCCCTTAAACATCGCTTGTCAGGTCCTTGAAATGCAATGCATATTGCTTATTTTTAAACGGATATCTCAAAGCAAGAAGAGCAATGCATATAGATGTGAATCTCCGATGAGGTTAATTGAGGTCACGTGCTTAACCAGGCATGTAAGCGACTGCATAAATACACAAATATGCACATACAGTACTTTGCTCAGATAATTTGCCACATACCATTGCCACATATATC
The DNA here is from genome assembly GCA_006030095.1 of Triplophysa siluroides. Lineage (NCBI taxonomy): Eukaryota > Metazoa > Chordata > Actinopteri > Cypriniformes > Nemacheilidae > Triplophysa > Triplophysa siluroides. Next base: position 259,140 of record VCII01000197.1, on the reverse strand, counting down.
AACTCTGAAAAGCATTATTCAGAATTTGAAATAGGAGTTCGTCTGATTTAATCAACGACTACCACAGCGAGAATTTAAGGTAAAAATATTCAATTCACGTCAGGACGGCGGCAATACTTAATGCCGACTCCGCAGGCATGGTGCCTAAGACCTCTTGTAATCCCTGAGAAAGTTGAGGTAGCACATTAAACAAGAACGAAGGCAGGTTTGCGCTTTTGCTAATCAGAAACGCAAAAGAGCACCGATTCGGTGTAAGAGCTTCATTGCGTAATATTGTGTTGGACGTCAGGGCACATTTCATTTAGGGTAGCAGTCAGCCATTCGGTTCAGCGGTGGGACCTCAACTGCGTTCCGTCTTGTCAAAAGAGCATGCCAGCCATCTCTCTGATAACACACATGCTGATTGTCAGTCTTGCGCAGTTGTCACGGGTTCAATTTTAGTGCAATGGGCCTTCAAAGCAAAAACAGCCACGCCAGCGTTTCATTTCGGAAAAGCTCCACTTGACAGTCGCAGTCTTACCTCGGTGAAACGGCAGCGCGCAGCTGTGGCAGGGAACCGCGGTGCTTGAAGTCGGCCCACTCTAATCTCTATTCATAGCTGGAATGATATAGTACAACAGAAGCTGTGCAACCCATTACCAAGCCATCATAGAGATGGAGAGTCTATTATTTACACAGACAGAAGCATACACATAGGCAAGGATATGTAGCTGCACGAGGAAGAACGTCAAACGCGGATGTCTGTGCTTTTGATTACTGTCAGGTTGATAGTCATTTTCCAACAAATCTGGAATTATGTAATTTTTTTGTGTGTATAAAAAATATATTAAGCACATTTTTAGAGGTGTTACGATTCGTCAATTTGATAGCCATGTTTTGATTATAATCTAATTGATCAAGGTTTGATCAAGGTGTCAGAGAGTTATTTCATTCAACGACTTGAATGTTTAGATTTTTGTCATAAACCTGCCCTGATGGTTTTATTATTAGGCCTTGATAAGTAGCATTAAAGGTACGAGTGAGCTTTTGAACATTATGGACCCAGCATCCAGGGGCGTCGCAAGTGGGTGCAATAGGGTGACTGAGTACACATAGGGCCCTGGCATCTAAGGGGCCTTGAAGTTCTTGAAATTAGATTTATTATTATTTAACAATTGTGCTCCTATACTGCGAGTATGTGCAACTTCTCTTCTCTGATCATATAGAGAAGCTTTGGCAGACGTCTGTCATGCCTCACACGAGCACAGCATGCATGCAATGGCAAACTGCACGATAGGCTGTATGAGTGAAGTGGAAGGGACTCACATCCCTGCTAAAGGCAATCTGTTATCACTCCACTAGAGTTCTGTGTATTCCGCTCCGGGTTTTCCATTTGCCGCTCTCAGTCTGTGTTCACTGACTCAGCTCACAGCAGATGATGGATATCTCATCGACAGGTAGGCTAGATGAAGTACAAAACACTTTACAGCTAGTGCATGATCAAAGTAATATTTGGGTAGTCTGTTTTTAGTATTTGTGTCGGAAATGAATTGTTTTCTTTCTGATAGTGGAATTGAATATACAGGGCAGGCTGCTAATTTAAAAACAATCATTTGAACACAATGTACATTGGACTACGGAGCGCATAAAGGGACAAATATCTTGGGATTTTTGTTTTTATCTGAGTATTGAGGTAAACTTTGGATATGTGCGACGTTGAGACATATTCATTTTATCCCTAATAATATATAAACATTCAAAAATAATAATAACATGCTAAAGTTAAAAAGGTCACTAAATAGCATATTGTTAGGTTAGGTAGGTTTCGAAGCATGGAAGCTGGTCTTGTGCTGGTTTAAGCTGGTCCCTAGGTGGTCCTAAACCAGCTCAGGACCAGCTTAAATCAGCACATGACCAGTTTAGGACAAGATCATGACCATCTTAAACCAGCAAATGACCAGCACAAACCAGCTACCATGCTTCAAAACTTACCTAACCAGCATATGCTGATGTTTTCAACAGGGTTTTCAAAAAGATGTGCTAGTGTTCATACAAAAATAGATTCAGTGCTGTATTATAAATAAATATTACAATTTACTATATATATAGCGTGGAGAAAACACACACATTGCCTTTGCACAGGGCCCGAGATTCTGTGCTACGCCCTTGCCAGCATCCCCATCCATCGTGCAAGACAAATCATACCACGGCACATACTTCGCATTGTCCTACTTTCTACACAATAAGTGTATGAGACTACAGTAATGTACTAATCATATGAAGTACGCAGCCGCATTTGCCATTTACTACAACTGCAGCTATCACATGAATTATCAATGTAGTTTGAGTGATGTGGAAAAACTCTAGATGCTTTGGGTGGCAGGGCCGGGATTATTATAAACCAGGGAGCATTAAATGAAATATGACTTTATCGCAATGTCTGACGGAAGCTTTAATGAAAAATGTTGTGTTCAAATATTAATGTAACAATGCCAGAGTTGTTGTTTAGTGAACGTAGATGAATAGAGCAGCAGGGATTCTGTTCACATGATTTCAGTATGTGATGGGTTTATTCTCTCATGTTTCTCATTGTGATGCTTGCTGCTCTATTTGAAACATAATAACGTGACTTTACCAACTTATATGTACTCATAACTGTTGACACAACAGTTTACAAAGAAAAGCAATTGTATATTATGAAAAGTATTAAATTGATACCTTATTGGTAATGTTGGCCTAGGCCAAATAACAGTAGTCCACTATTACAATTTATTACGTTGTTTCAAAATCACTTAAATCTTGTTCACAGATTGTTTAAAGTCAACATGAAATCCAACAGGAAGTTCTAAGTGTTTTATTCAATTATTTTTATAAATGATTTATCCGTGCATACCATAATTTTGTATTAATTTTAACTTGTAATCTTTAATCAAAAACTTTAAGCTCCTCTGCCCCTCTCAACAACATCTCTTCACCATATGTAAGCAAAAAAAAAGGTAGGATTTTGTTTTGAAGCAATTTCACTCGGATACACGTCACGATAAGGAAAAGAAGTCAATCGCATCCCAGAACAGTTTGCTGTCCTACACTCTTCAAAATATCTTCTTTTGTGTTCAACAGCACAAAGACGTTATATTACTTCAAGGGTGAGTAAATGAAGACAGAATTGTCATTGTTTTGGTCAACTGTTCCTTTAAATGAACTCAACAGAAGTTTCTAAAGTTTCCCAATATCACCTTTCTCAAAATTGCACATGTAAGCTTTGCTTGAACTTCAGCAAATGGCAGAATAAACAAGACGCATTTGCATAAATTGCTTATCTTTTAATTACAGACTTGAGGGTTTTGAATCAAGCCCTGAAATTATGCTTTTGTACGAGAAGCCTCTTCTTTGATTGGAAATGAGGTAACGGTTTTACAACAATAGAAATGCTTATATTTGTAGCATTTATGCATCAAGATATCACTGCAGTTTTCACCTTAAAGGGGCCTTTCTGTTTGATGAGCTGACTTCATTTTCTGTTTAGCCTAAATCCAGCCAATGAGTCACATTCCTTTTTGGATATTTTCAGTAACTGTAAAGTGTGCTTAATGAGATTTGGTGCATGTCAAATCAACTTCATTAACACTTACTTAACTTTGATGGTACATCAGCTGTGTTAAATGATGAGTCATTCATTTGTCATTTATTACAATGAATGCGAGTAAAGGTCATTTGTGACTTTATTATTTCACAGTTATCTTTGAATATTCTGTCATCATTTACTCACTAACATCCAAATCTGTATAAACGTATTAGTTCGGATAAAAACAGAGGGATATATTTGGAAGAATGTAGGACAGCCAACACTTCTGGGTCACTTTTGACTACCCTTGTCATTTTTCCTACTATGGTAGTCAATGGGGTCAAAGAACTGTTTGCTTACAAGCATTCTTCCAAATATCCTCCGTAGTGTTTACATTTATACAAAGTTGGAACAACTAGAGAGTAAGTAATTCATGACAAAGTTTTCGTTTTTGGGAGAACTATCCCTTTAATATATTTCTCGTTTGCAATTGGTCGATGTCCTTCATGACTGGCCATTTTAAAAGAACAGATAAATCATCTTTTTCAACCTTTTCTCCTAAACCTTAAAATAAAATAAAATTGAAACAAGTGAAGACATTTGGCTTAAGTCTCGTGCACTTTTAGAAGAGATCGTAACAATGTTTTAGCGTGTGCCCAAATGACCAAATATGCAATCCAAGCCACAGAATTCTGTTGACTCAGTTGTACTGTATTTGCCTTGTTTCTCCCTAACAATTTTACAATACTGAGTTTGATTCTTGAACACAATGTTGATACTTCAAATAAATGTAGCTCCATCAAATCTCCCGAACAATATAATTTTCCTCTTGGTTTGCTCCAATGTAAACAAACAAAGACTTTCATCTCCAATCACGAAACGTCTTAATCAAAAAGCACGTTTTAAACCAAGCGTAAAAGCCAAAAGCAGTTCAGCTGAACGAAACGTCTTCAGTGAAATTACTGAGGGAAATGCCACTGCTGGGATGCGCTGTGGATGCGCACTATGCACAGAGTGCCATTTAAAGATATTATAACAATTGAAAGAGCATTCACGATGAGTAATGTCTTGAGAATAGTGCCAAGTGAATGCATATTGCTGTCCTTACTACATATAATTGCTTCCTTTGTCATCTTGAATTCATCACTAACAAACAGCTCCAATGCAAAGTACTGTATTTAGGAAAAACAAAGGGCTGGATTAGAAATATATTTAACCATATGAGCTCCGTCTCGCCTGCTTAGTCAAATTTACATTCCTTTTCTGTGTCAATGTGAAAGATGGGGTCCGCTCACTATCTTTTTCATTTTAATCACGACTGTGAGAGCTGGAAGATGTGTCCCATTTAATGCAAATCTTCATTCTTCAGGTAGCGCTGTGCCTCTCAGTTCCCTCTCCTCCTTTTAGTTGTGGAGACATAGAGATGGTTTATGGGATAGCGAGAGAGCTGTTATGCTGCACTTAGTATGTAAGATTAATTTATCACACAAAAAATGACATGCACAAATTGACGCACACATTTAAGCATCAACTACACCTATTTGGTAACAGCTTGGCCTGTCCGGTAATGGTATTCGACGGCACGCCCCTGGATTGCCCACATTCAATGACAGCTGATCCGCAAGGCACAAAAAAATGTTGTAAGAAATAACATTTCTTTCATTGTTTATTCTCCATCAATCTGTATGACCTGCATGTCTTTCGTGGAACACAATTACAATAACTTTCAGTTTGTACAATGAAACATTGTAAAAAGTGCTACATAAATAAAACTGATAAATTAAGCTTTATAAAAAAATAAAAAAATAAATTATTATAAAAAATAAATTAAGCTTTAAAAAGATGAGAAAACTTTATAAAAGAATCCGTAATTGTTTGTATGAGTCTTTTGAATTGATATAATCTTTTCACAAAAAATTATTGATTACTTTAGAAGACTCGAAATATATAATATGTCTTATTGGAATACCACATTAGACCTGACAGCGAACTTAAAGCCAAGTTTGTCTAGTAATGAAGACCGCTTACATATTTTTGAAGACTAAAAAAGCCACAGTTGATTGGAAGAAAGGAGTTGTCACCCTAACAGAGTTTCTTCGTTAGGTCTTCAAAAGGACTTACCCTCGATCACTTCTGACATGAGATCAACATGTTGTGAAATCAATATATGACCTGCGCTATTAAACACTTCTAATGAATTTCAAGCAGCAATTACAAATGAATATAAATCGACCCGTGGATTGAAGAGAAAAAGCCTCAGCGCATTTGTTTTCCCAGTCAATAAGCAAACTATAAAGCTCAACGGAGATCTAATTGAATCTAGGCACTTTACCAAAATTCCTTATTTCTCGCATCACGGGTGGCTTATTTTTGGCACAGCGCGGGCCTAAAGACCACCGTGGATGGGCCATGCTAATGAGGGAATCTTTTTTGAAACACACTTTTGTGTGAACAGTAAACATCACATTAAGCAAAGTAGATATTTTGAAGAATGTTGATAACCGAACAAGGGTGGTAACCATTCACTTTTATTGTATGGACACAAAACCAATGCAAGTCAATGGGTACAGCTGTGGTTCTGTAACCAACACTGTTCAAAATATTATCTTTTGTGTCATGCAGAAGAAAGTCATGCAGGTTTAAAATGACAAGAGTGGGAGTCTGTCATCATTTACTCGCCTTCAAGTTGTTCCAAATCTGTATAATTGTCTTGGTTAGACAGACAGATTTTGCCCCCCTATTGACTACCATAGTAGGAAAAAATGCAATGATAGTCAAAAGTGCCCCAGAACTGTTTACTGTCCTACATTCTGTCCAGTTTCGATAATGTTTACCGTGTCCTTTGGCCATCAAAACACAGGGCTTGTAAACCCTCATTAGGTTTGCCGTTGCCTTGATTGTAGCCTATCTGCTCTCCACGTCCCCTTCGCTACAATCTACTGCCCACCCTGGCCTTCAAGTGCTGGGACGAGAGGCTCTTGAACGTGCATGGCCAGTGGCGTGGCCAGTCATTTCATTCTTGTTTAGCATGATGTTGTTGCACAACACACCTCTTGGTTGCTGATGACAAGAGGCTACTACAAAACACTAAGAGCTATCTAAGTGTCTCCTTCAGAGAAAATTGTCAGCAAGGACAACTTCTATGATGACCAAGATCTGTTTTGTAACTGCATGATAAAACAAGATAGTTATTTTTTTCGAGGTCTAAAAATTGCACTTATTTCTGCAACATTTACGTAGTGCAGAGGGTCTCTTCTGGTTTTGCTTCAGGATCCTCAGGAGCTTTTAGACTTGATACTAAGCGGAGTATCAACATTTTTTGTCATACAGAAATAGTAATAGACCGTTATATTTCTGTGGCCAATATATTGGGCCGATATTGGAATGTTTTAGTTAATGCATCTGCAAATTTTTGTTCAGCCACTATACAGCATGTTCAAATTTTTGCTCACAAAAAAGTATTTAATTTACTAAGCCTTTTATCGCCATTCAGCTGTAGTGCTTTCTTAATTATGATATCTGCATCGGCCATTAAAATATCCTGTATCGGACGACCATTATTCAAAAAGTAAACAAAAACGTTTGTAAATGTTATTGACGTAAATTTGTTCACGACTTTTAGTCCTTGTCAGTAGCTTGGCGGCAGCATGTACTGTATTGAAAACAAGAAATGTTTTTTGCATACTTGCATACTTTTACAAGAAATCTACTATTATCTATGTCTATGGTTACCATCTGCTAATGACTACACTTCAAAAAAATGTAATTATACAAAATTTTACTTTTTTTCATGTATTATTTAAAAAATGGTAAAAAATGTCAAATAACAAATAAAGACCACAAATTTACGAGAAAAATTCGGGACACATGAAATTGTAAATGAAAAAAAACTGTTGGCGCCCCCCAGCTTGTTTTTTATGGGATTTTTTTGGTCATTATTCATGGCTGTAATTCAAACTATAAGATATTGGCTATTGAAGAAAATTCAGCCTTACCAAGTGACACAAGAATTTGTCCCAAAGTTGAATTGGATGTACAGCCTGTCAACAAGAAAATGTACGAAAAAAAACTGTCCTCTTTCTTTTAATTAAGCCTATTTATTTGCAGTTCTATCTATTCAATTCTAATTTCTACCTCCAGCCCACCCATTAAGAAGCCCCGATTTGGTCAACTTTTAGCACATTCTGTGTTTACTTTTACAACCAACCAGAGGCAGATTTATTTTTCAATTGCTGCTGGTACTAGTTAGATAATGCTGCAGGTTTATTGATGATAAACAGAGATACAGAGTAAGTAAGCAACCCAACACAACACAAATGTTTTATATACTTATAAACATTGTTTATTTTGGTCCAAACATTTTGACAAAATACTATAGGGTTGTAAGGGACAAACTATTATCCGTCCGTGAACTATTTTACTTCCCTGAACTATGCAACTGTTAACTTTGTGAATCCTTTATTTAATCTATCTGCTAAACAAATAAGGTAAACTAGCTAATACATTTCAAGTGTATTATTGAAGCTGCATGGCTCAATTGTTCGACTGGCCGAGGCAGTGATTCACATTTTTACTTGCTCTGCCAAAATTTTCACTGGCCCTGCCACAAAAAAATAAATGTGTTGTTGTTATCGTTGTTTTTGACCCTTCATGTAATCTTGTAATCTAATTAGCAAACATATATGACACCAAAATTATATACCATCTAATACCACCTAACAAATATAAAGTTCAAACGTTATTAAAGATAAGTTAACAGGCAGTAAATAACCATCTCTCTCTTTCGGGTTTTGAAATAAGCGCATGCACTTTACATATGAACGCGACCAAAGATGACAGAAAAACAAACTGAAAGCAGCGAGGCTGCGCCGACACTGTAAGTGGGTGTTAGAAATCTGGAATGGTGAGAAAACATTGTGCTTTGAAAATGTTTTGTCTTTAAACCAACCTTTTAGAGGTCTTCAGCCGGGAAAGTTTAAATCCTGTCTGGCTAGCGCGTGGAGAGTAGCCGGTCTTTTGTGGCAGCTCAAACACCTTCAACCACATGTAATAAAACTACACCACAAACACAATCCGGTCATGCGTTTTCGACTCCTTCTGGAAGTGGTAAAAGTCGACAAGCTCAAAACGTTTCACACCCCAGTTTACACCTGTATTTAGCATCGTCCACTTGTTATGCAACTGACCAAAACGCATATCAGGTGTAGGCTACAGAGAGGACAGGGCACTTCAGGGGCCAATAAGATTTCAACTGGGGCCAGTGCCCCTCCGGCTCCACCCTAGATCCGCCGGTAGAAAACCAACAGACACCCCGCTTATCTAAGACTGTAGGTTTGACCCAAGCCAACTAGAGACACATGAAGCTGGTGTTAAGCTGTGTTTGATATTCTCAGCCCCCATTCAGAAATCCTCTTGTCTTTGATTCTTCAGCATTGGGAACCAGAGCCCTCTTTAAAGTTTAATGGACGTGCGAAGCAAAACGCGGATCACCTTGAGCAGTGCCGCTCTCATTCAGGCGTCAAACGATGGTTGAGCCGGCAAGGAAAGACTTAGCAAAGAGCCCTGAGGTCCTCAAACCCTCAGCTGTAGCAGATAAAGTCTATATCAGCAGACAGAAAGAACTTATTTCTCGAAATTCAAATGGCATCATTTTTTTACTTGAGAAGTCATGAACTCTGAACAAGACTTTAATGATTTGACTGCTGATAGAAATAGAGTGATTCGACAAGTATTGTGTAAATTAATTTGGCTATGCGAAAACAGTCCTGGGATAGTTGTCACAATCTTTTTGACAGCCCCATGTTGTGTTTTCCCTATGCGCCCAAATATTCAACGTGTGATTCTATAACAAAATGGATGACATATTGTCGGACATATTGCTCGTTGGCCTAAGATTTCCTCCAACATTTACATTCCTTCGAACAAGTCTGTAGTTCATTTGGAAGTGGCTCAACCCACCCCGATGTGATTTTGTGAAGCCGGAGTATGTGTGTGTTTTTAAGGCCATTGATTTAAGCACGTCTGATTAAGCCTCATCAAGCATATCAACAAAATGAGCAACACAACAGCATTATATAATCAAGTGCTGCACGATTCGACTTATGCACTAATCAAGACATCTTTGCCAGGCACAAATGAGATTCAAGATTTTTCTCCTCAATCAAATCTGTTTATGTGCATCTTTTGTTGTCATTCTTACATGTTATTCCTTAATGGGGGTCAAGATAACAGTGTTATTTCATTTAAACGAAAGACTGTGCCCACCCAGACTCTCAGCCTATCCAACAAAAGCAGTTTTCTTCTACAGAAACCAAGTGGTTTTTACAACATTTTACAGTTGTACTGAAGGTTTTTTAACGCATACTCTATTTAAATGGTTAAATGACATGAACATTTAGAGTTAAATAGGGAAGACTGGTTGTAGGTTTCACACTTTTTTCTACGTTTTTTTTAATAGATTTTAGGTTTGGGCTCTAGTTGTCTTATCAGAATTCTCTTTACATTTACGCATTTGGCAGACGCTTTTATCCAAAGCGACTTACATTGCATTTTCCTATACATTTATAAATAGCTATTTGCAATCCCTGGGATCGAACCCACAAAACGTAATGCTCTTACCACTGAGCTACAGGAAAGCTGTAACTAAAATAGTTTTGTTTGTTTTTTTAATGGCAAAGTAGTTATATACTGTATATTTTCCTTTCCTTAAGTAAATATAGAAAAACATTTGGAGCAGTTTTTTGGCTTGGTAAATTAATAACTTCAATTTAGTATCAAATCAACACTTGGCTTGCCTGCAATAAAATCCAAATATTTTTTTTAGATGGTGGAAAAAACTCAACAATTTAAGCATATCACAATGTTAGTTTAAACCTTTATTATCACCACAACAGTAAAAGGGCACTTTTTTTATAAACTGAGCACCAGTTCTGCTTGCAACGGTGAACAACAAACTGAAAACAAAAATCGAAATATTTAAAATAATAATAATAACAACGTAAAGATTGTCTTTGTAAATGAGATGATCCAGTCTTCTTACTATCATAACTTAGCACAGCTTTGCAAGTTGTGCATTGTGCATAACCCGTTGGCTCGTCATTTAAGGTTGTCACTACTTGAAAAACAGCCCAGAAGTTTGCCTTTCCTCTTGTGTTTTTCTGTGTTTTAAGTTTGCCATTTGCGATTTTTCTCTTTATGTTCTCCATTGCACGTGAAGTGAATAGTGGACGAGGGAATCCTGTGCCAACGCGTGTGTGTCAGCATGATATGTAAACTTCTTATCGCTTCATTATTGTATGAATTTCATATGTATTTTTGAAATATTAATCAATGTCTAATATATAAAAAGGAGGACAAGCCTAAAACAAGCCCGAAGCCCGGCCCGCTTGTGAGCTATGATGTAAAAATTGGCCCGAAGCCCGGCCCGAGGGGCGTAAATAAGTCTGTGCCCGTCAGGCTGAAATGCAGGGCTCTAGATGCTGCACATTGGTGGTGGTTGAGTAGATTCCCCCCTTCCATGTAAAGCGCTTTGAGAACCAAGAAAAGCGCTATATAAATATTATAAATATAATAAAAACTGCTGAACTAAATATTCATTGTTTTTGCTTGGAACTGAATACAAAATGCTCCCTCTCACCTGTTTTAATACAAAATACAAACATATCAAACCATTTTTTATTCATTAATGAGATGATAACAAATTGTGTTAATGTAACATTTGAAACACATGTGACAACTTCCCCCAATGACAACACAAATGGGCCTACTTGTCTGAGAATAGTTTAATTAAAATCGGCTAATTTAATTAATGTAATTAATCAAAATGATAACATTGTGTTTTTGGTCACATTTTATCTTAAGGTCCAATTCTCGCTATTAACAAACCATTAACTGTGACTCAATAAACTCCTAATTTGGTGCTTATTAATAGTTAGTTTGGTTTATGTATTGGGTAGGATTAGGGATGTAGAATACGGTCATGCAGAATAAGTGCTTTTTAAGTTCTAATAAACAGCCAACTGTCAAGATCCTGCCTTCCATTTCAGGTTTTCTATTCTTGTGTCAGGTCTTCTGCAGTACTCATGGCATTGTTTGTTTTTGGCGTGCCATGTGCTCTCTCAGCTCTCGTCTTTGTCCCCGCCCTCTCGTTTCCTCATTGTTAATGATGTAATGTTTTCATGATCCTCACTGTTCCCTCTTGATTTTATCCCCTATTTAATGCCCTTGTGTTTTCTGTCTTGTGATGATTCCATTGCTTTGCACTGTACTCTGTGGATGACGTTGCGTCATTTTCATGCACTGATAAATTGTATTCTTCTTGTCAAGTCCAGTAAGTGTAGTTTATGTCAAGAGTAGCTTAAGTCTAGTCCAGTCAGTTTATTATTTCCTGTCAAGTCTGTTTATTGTCATACCTGTTCCTGGTTGTTTTTCCCCCTTGTGGGTTTTTGCTTTGTGTTTTTCTAATTAAAGTCTTTGTCCATCTTCCTGTCTGCGCCTGGGTTCTCTGTCTCCCGTTCATCACACCAATATTCTAATAATATGCATGCTAATAAGCAACTTGTTAATAGTGAAAATTGGTCCCTATACTTGAGTGTTACCGTGTTTTTTGTAGTATTCTTGAACATTATAGTTACATTAATATTCTGTAGTAATCCTGAAATAATTTAACAATAGTGAAAACCGGTCTTCCCTGTATCTTCTCAGTGGGATGCCAATTATATACTTTCATAACCCCAAGACCGAAAACTCTGGGTTTAAAATATTCTTTAGATATTTAGACTTTAAGATGAGTATTTACCACCAAACTGGCCGATCCATATTTCCATTAATGCTAAATAAATAACATTTAGCCTAAATTACACTCGCAGACATATATTGGAAAGTCTAAATGGGTAAAAATCATTTTTTGTGTTAATGTTTCATCAGCTTCTTTGGAGAATTACCGGCAGTTAATTGGGATTCCACCGAGGAAAGATGATATTTAATATAATGTGTTACAAAGCATATAATCGTATCTTAGGGGCAAATTACATTTGTGGCCCATTAGGTAAAATTCAGTCATATGACCTGAAAAGAAGTTATTGACCTAAAGCATTATTTAAATCTAGATCCCTCATCATTTTTGTTCAAATGAGGACTGCATTGTCTCTTATAATGCTTTTGTTAAAAGGGGTTCAAAAGCTATTTTAGCTAAAGGATGTTTGATCTACTTTAAGTGCATGGTATTTTAACAGGGGATTTTAGCATTGCCTCTAGAGTATTACATTGTGTAAATATTTGAGAAATTAGGAACAAATTTCAACTCACCAAACAATTAGACACGATGAGTATTGCAGAATATAAACTAATAGCGAATGCGTACAGCGTATCCATTAAATTTAGATCAAACACATTCACTGTCCATCAATTTTGGGGATTTGAAATATCACCTGCATATGGATGACAGCCGGATGGTCATGGAGGTGGAACTAGTACATCTGTACTTCGTCTCCATACACATGTGCACTAGCTGAAGATAGATAAAATGTAAATCATGTATGTCAAATGCAAATTTCCAATCCCATTTGACATATTAAACATGACATATAGAAACTGTATCATTTATTATGGACAGGACCTTGATGACTTCATGCATCTTGTCCAGGTAATCTTTCATTTGTACCTCCAGCATTCATCAGAACTTCCATTAGCACAATTTATAAAAATATCACAATTTTTAAAAGTCACTGTGGCTTTAGTGCACAGCTGCAGTGTTGTCAATCAACAGCTATTACTGTTATCTCAGAAAGCCCTCACTTTCCACTCATTGTTTTATCTTTGTCTTGGCTATAGACGGTGTTCCAGAGAAAGACAGCCTGGAAATTGATCCTGTGAAAGATTGATCTGCGAATTGCACTAGTGGAACTAGATAATTGTGGCGAATATCGAACTCTCTGGAGGACTTGAAAGGTGCTTGCAGCAGTCAGGCAAGGATTCCTCTGTGAAACTTATCAGTGTTTTCTAAGTTAGCTTTTTTTAACAGTGTCATGGAAACAGCCTTGATTTATAATGTTAATGTGGTTTGTGTGAACGCTTATTAAAAATGTTCCTGCCGGCAATATCATCTTCTCTCAAATTACTGCTCCAATTAAATACCTTTTAAAACATAACATTCTGTTTAGGTTCAAGAGAGTGGGAATATACAGTGGGGTCAAAAAGGTTTTGTTCAGAGTCTGATATTAAAAATAGAATTAAGTAAATTAACTTTAGTCACTGAGATTACAGATGAACCAGTCACAACTCTTTTCTCATTAATTAGTAGGTGCTTACCAGAATCCACTTGGACCATAACCTTCTAAAAAAAGATAATAATAATAATAACACCTTTTATTAAGTCCTAATGTAACATTTCTGGTTTATTTCCAGTTTCCATAAGGGGTAATGACAGAAAAGATCATAAACTTCATACATTTTTCAGAAGATACATTTTAAAATGATAAAGAAAAAACTTTTCAAATTCCATTTAAAGGGGTCATATGACACGGCTAAAACAAATATTATCATTTGTTTTAGATGTAATACAATGTGTATTACGTTTTGTATCTCCTCTTTGCCCCGCCTCTCTGAAAAAGTGTGCTATGATTGGCCATTTAACCAGTGCGTAGTGATTGGTCGAATACCGCAAGCGAGTGACGGAAATGTAACGCCTCTTACCATATTTCGAACATCAGGTTCCAAAGCAATTGTACTGACAGGTACGCTCACCCTACTTGCATATACATTTGGGCGGTCTTTGTCAAATCATAACACGAACTGACGTAGATCTGTGGGGGTGTGGCTACACGAGGCGTTTCAGGCAGGTCTGGTTGAGCGTTCACTTTTAGATAGAATGCATCTATTGTTCCGACACTTTCATTTTGCAATTTTACGTGTCTAATACATGCATGGGCAACTTACAACACACCAAAGACACAGAAAAACACGTATTCGCGCCATATGACCCCTTTAAAGCAAAGGCAAGACATACCAAACATACCAAAAATTCTGAAATAATGTTATTTTTCAAATCCAATAGCCTGGATAATAGTCATTTGTAACGTAGAAAATTGAAGCATTTCTATTTTAACTCCACTGTTTTCGCGAGTTTGTATGCATGACCAGTTAGCCTAATCACTATGCGTTCTGATTTAGTTGTGGCCAAATCCCAGAATTTCCTAAAGCTAAGAACATTTTGAGGCTCTGATGAGAAATGGCAGCACAGATCTTGAAGACACACCTGACTGCTTTAAAACCAGAACTTGATGGAATGCAGCTCAGTTGTGGTGACTTGTCCAATTCAGGTCGAGCCGTCCAATTAGAGAAGTCAGTTAAGACCCGCAGGCACTACAGTGTGTGTCCAGGTTAAGAATTTTAATCCTGTGCCTTTAGTCAGAAAAGTCCTTTTTCTGCAGTCCCAAGACAAAAAAAGTCTTCACACTGAAATACTAAAATATCCACCAGGCAATGCACCGCTCCATCTTTTCCCCTTGCTGTTAGCTTGGTGTCCAAATAAAGCATTTTCACAAGCCTGGCATTTAGGCTATGTGGAATTTGCCCGTGAACCTCACGACTTATTTCTTCTGAAAAATGCATTGAATTCGAAAAAAAGAAAATTCAATTGCTCGCTTTTGGATCCGTTCAAATTGAAGGCAATAAAGCTCTTTGATGAGCCACAGAGGAAACTCACTCAAGGACCTAAAAGTTATTCGATTTTCACGGCGTATAAAAAAGCTGAATTAAAAGTAGAATGATTTTTTTAATAATGACATACCCAAGGAAACTTAAGAGGTGGAGTGGAAACAAGGAGGTGAAATGATAATGAAAGCAACACGGCGTGAAGGTGGTCAAAAAAAGTCAAGGACAAGAGAGCGAAAAGAGAGCGGCTATTTGATTTAACAGATAATGATGAGGAATGTGATTTGCACCAAGTAAAATGTTCAAGGATTAACAGTCATCCAATCCAATGAGATTGAGGTCTGAGGTGAGGGTTTTATGAGATGCAAGGTTTCAGTAAAACTAACCTAAGTTATAGGTACAGTATGATATTTCAGGACATCTAGAGACACATTTGGCAACAGTGATTGAGACATCTGTACTATACATATTGTCTGTATTATTTATCCTATCATGGTTATACATGCTGGAATCTGGGCTGATAGGGAGAACATTGCAGGTTTGATAAAAAGGAGCGATGACACAAAATGCCCTTTAACAAGACTCTTAAAGGACTTGTTCACCTTCAAAATGAAAATTCTGCCATCATTTACCCGCCCTCTTGTCATTTCAAACCTGTAAGACTTCTTTCTTCAGCAGAACACAAAAGAAGATATTTTGAAAAATGTTGGTAACAGAATAGCACAGCCCCCGATTCACTTCTATTGTAACCAACGCAAGTGAATGGGGGCTGCTAACAACATTCTTCAAAATATCTTCTTTTGTGTTCTGCAGAAGAAAGAAAGTCATACGGGTTTGAAATGACAACAGGATGATGGCATTTTGAAGGTGAACTACTCCTTTAACCCTAGAATACTTTAGGAAAACTGTCCCCGCTGAACACAAAGTCACTTTGAATGAAAGGGATATGGTAAATTGTGCACTAATGAGGCTCAAGGGGTACGTCCGATCCTTTATAGCTTACAGATCATAATTCATTTGGCACTAACAAGGTGTGCATGAAACCGAGAAAGGCTGATCACTTTTTCAATGCAATGCATATGGTGGTAGCCTATTAACACTGTATTTCACTGATGTACAGTGGTATAAATATGACAGCATCAGCTTCATGTCCATAGTAATCGTGTTAAATCTGAGCATTAACTTGATGTCGGTCTAAACCATAATCTGAAGTTATATAAATTCATTTTGCATACTTTTTAAAACAACGGAGACATTTTTTCCCAAACACAATAAAATGATTCATCTCAGCGTTGGTAACACAATAAAGGCCATAATGCAAAGTTTTAAGAGAATTACAGACTAGGAAAAAATGGAAAAGGTGTCGATCAGGGTTGCCAGGTCTGTGTACAAAAACTCTCCCAATTGCCTTCGTTCATCATAATCACATATATTTAAGAAAAATGTACAAATGATTAAACATTTATATATAATTTCAGTTGTTGGTAAATATTAATAAATATGTATACATGTGTATGTGTTTGTATTTATAAAAACATAATTAATATGCACAGTGTATAGACATATATTATGGAAACACAAACTTTTATTCTGGATGCGATTAATCGCGATTAATCTTTTGACAGCCCTAGTTTTGTTTGTTTGTTTGTGTAAAACACAAAGGTTTGGCTGTTCAGGTAAGAGATCTTTCCTCCAGCGAGATATGTTAAAGGCTTACTTCACCCAAGTTCTGTCATCATTTACTCACCCTCAAGTTTTTCAAACCTGTTTAAATTTATTTGTGGAAACACAAAGAAGGATATTTGGAAAAAATATGGAAACATTTTTTCAACTAGCTCCATTAGTGCCAAACGAAACACCTTTTAGACTATACCCACCGATATTCCAAAAAAACCTAATGGCCCAAAGCCCAATTCATAGACAGTACAGACTGCCCCCCCTAGCTCAAATGTCTAGCTACGCCTATGGCTGAGATGTGACAAATGTACGACCACCATTTTGAATACAGATACAAGTACATTACATACTCTATACCTCAACTTCATTGTTCCTGTTTATATCACATTTGTGAGAGTTATGTTTAAAACTTCTCGTTGTGGCAAGGGTGAAGAATGTTTAGTGTTATGTTAATTTTTAATGATGCCTTTAGGCCATGTTGCCAGCTTAGACAACTGTGTTTAGAATATTTTATCTGACCCTTAAATAACAGTCACATTATAGCTGTGTTAATTATTTAAATGATTTGGCTCTCGTGTTCGCTTGTGGTTCTGCATCAGAAAATAGTTCCACTGGAAAGTAACATAACATTCTTTTAGCACACTCCAAAAAAGATGGATTATATTCCGTTGGGTTGTAAATTAACTAGGGCTGTCAAACGATTAATCGCATCCAGAAAAAAGGTTTGTGTTTATGTTTGTGTATTAAGCATATTCATTTTGTATTTATAAATACATGTATATATTTAAGAAAAATATAAAAATAAACAGACATTTATATATAATTTTAATAGACTCAAGCACAATCGCTTCCGTGTTTTGTCTCAGTCCGTTCAGTCACATCCGGCACATAGGGAACAACTGTAGTGCTCTCAGTTCTATGAAATTTTAAAGTGTTTTTAGTAAACAAATCCTTATCACTTGGTGACATTACCTCAGTCCTGTTAAAGCGGAAGTGGCTGAGCCGGCTGAGAGGTAGTCTATTATTGGTAAATATAAATAAATACATCACAACATGTATGTGTATATAAATAAAAAATGAATAAAGACTGTACATAGACATTTATTATGTATTTCTGGACGCGATTAATTGCGATTAATCGCTTGACAGCCCTAAAATTAACTAATGCTGGGTTGTTTCAGGTCAAAATGCTGGGTTGTTTTAAACCATCGCTGTGTCAAATCGAATCATTTTCTGGGTTAATTTAACCCAATGGTCCCTTTTTGACCCAACACTGGGTTGAAAATAACCCAAAATTTTTTTTAGATTGCATTTATTTACTCTCATTCCAAACCTTACCGCGAGAGGGTGAAGTTGAGTGACGCCACACTGCATTTATAAAATTAAATACAAGATGCTTCGCTAAATTAATAAATGTAAGTATACAGTAAACTTTAAATACAAAATAATAAATACGTAAATGCAAGGACGAGCTGTATTCTGATGTTTGTGAAAGTTAAAGATCACAGTGTCGTCTGGCAACAACAGCCACTTCCGTTTCACATTAATATGTCCCGGTGCGGGCATACAGTTTTGCTAAGTGCTTAAATGTATATACTTTTCCATAACAAAAACAGTACATCATTTAAGGGCATATTATAGGTAGGTGAATTGGGACGCAGCAATACTCTTAATCAGACATGGCCAGCAAAACAGGACTATAATTCAGTTAAAAGCATTGCATTTATTTTAACATACAGTTATACTCTCTGAAAAGAGAAGCACAAATTGAATCTTTTGAGACCCTCAGAGCTCATGAACCTACATTGTGGTACAGTACTTTCATGCTTCTCATGGTATCCTGCTGCTTCTTGCGTAATGCATTTATTAAAACTTAAATTATTAAATTAAATTAAAATAAATCCTTTAATGCTGATTTTCCTCGAAGATTACTCATGCAACTTATGACATTTTGCTAAGTTGTGCTGAACATTTTAATGTGCTACACATGAACTTTTGAAAATGATTATATAAGAAATGAAATTTTATTTGTCAAATCTATTATACAAATAAAATTACAGTATTTACAATACGCACAACATGGTACTCTTGGTTGTTGCTAAGACACGAGAGCACTAAACATGTTGAACTAGTGCAGGCGTGTAAATTGCATCCTGATAAAAAGCAGTGAGACATGAAAGGTTTTGACGGTCAGTCTTATGAGACGTTTGAAGTGACTGCTGCGCAAAATGTCACCATTCTAGATAATGCATTTGACTTGAAAGTAACATCACTTTCTGCGCCGTTGCCCTTGAATTCTCTCAAACAAAGAGAGTTCACATGAATCATTCAAAGACAGTGATTTTGACATCACAGTAAGAAAACTGTATTTATAACCCGTGTTAAAAAGAATTGATATTGCCATTTTGCAAATACCCCGCCCAGTGTTTGTTCTGCAGCAAACCAAAGAGTTACATTGTTACTATGAGTATCTATTTGACTTAAAACCATATTTAGTGTTTTATTATATTAAAATATCCTGACTTATGATAAATTTAATATTTGAAAAATTCTGTAGGATTTTTGTATAAATACGAAAAGTCATTTAAAACATTAAATATACAAATTTGTGGTGGTCTTATTGTGTTACCCATTCCCAACACAATCTAAATACATGCTGTAATCCCACTTTGAAACCTCCAGAAAGACATTTATTATAAATGTGTTGAACAGTTTATCTTGCTGACAGATCGTGCATGCATCACTGCATTTACAATGTGGGCGAGCTACAGCCAATCAGGTACCACAACATTACCATCTATCCGTACGTGTCCGCAACACGTACACACACCGTGTATCATCTTTAATAAATGATGTTTCTATTATGTTCTGTCATTAGAGTTTATTCAAGTTAACCATCACTGGTCTGCCCTGTATCTCAAACCAAATCAGTTTCACTTAAGTTAAGGTCCATTCAAGTGATAGTTCACCCAAAAATGAAAATCCTGTCATCTACTTACTCTCTTGTCATTTCAAACCTTTGTGCCTTTCTTTCTTCTGCAGAACACAAAAGAAGATATTTTGAAGAATGTTGATAACCAAACAGCGGTGGTACCCATTGACTTGCATAGGTTTTGTGTCTATACAATAGGAGTGAATGGCAAGAGCGGAAGTACTTGATGACAGATTTTTCATTTTTGGGTGAATTATCCCTTTGGGTTGCTGTTTGGAAGTTAATATGATGGGTAGCAGTCATCAAAATACGTAATGTAATTTATCCAAGGCTTTTCATATCGATATCTTTAAACAAATGCATAGACAAAATAAACAATAATTAAAGGGAAGTTTTAAATTCGTACAGATGTTTTAAGACGGATATCATATTAGTTGAGTTTTGCCTTTCTCTAATAATTGTTTAGTTGAAAATAGTTTTCCGCAATATCAATCGTACGAGTCTTTATGGTATTCAGCATAAGCAAGTAGCCAGTTACATAACAAAATCCACTTAGAAGTGACATCACTTTTGTTGCAGGAGCCTTGATAACCATGTTATATTTCCATCATTTTTGATGTTGAAAATGTCAGACATCCATACGAAGAAATAACATTTTTTTAAGATGGTTTGAAATATAAAAATGATGTCACCTTCATTTAAGCAAACTGTCAATCTTACCCCGAGTAACTACAGCTTCATGTTTCCATCCTGACAATTTTCTTCGGCAAATCAGAATGAATAAAGTTTAACTGCGTGAACTCAATCACACCAGATTTCTGAAGTCTTGCAAACACTTTTAAGTCAATAATGCTTGGATTACACAAGCGCACGTGCTGTGTTCAAAAGACACTGCATAAAAGAAATAACCTTTAAAAGGTCATTAAATATGTTTAATAACATCCAAACCGCTTCACGTTTACAGACAGTTATATCCAAAGTGACTTGTATTCAAGCTATACATTTGGATATTCGAACATTACCTTGGAATCAAACCTGCGACCTTGGTTTTTCTACTATAGCATCACGTTCCAACCTGTTGAGCTACAGAAACAAAAAGATCTATTGACATGCGCTCTGCTTTTACTTTCATTTCTTGACGTAACTATGCGGCATATTGCATCCTCAAAAGCTTTCCGAGTAGCTGCAGCCCTTATTCGACATCGCCGAGGACTCTTCTCATCCAGTGGCTTCTGCTTGGTGAGTTGCGAGTAGCTAATCGCATACAGCACGTCAAGAGCATGAAGTGTGCCACGGCGCGGTATGGGGGATTATCTTCACAGAGTGCTGATACACAAAACAGCCGCTTCCACACATATGCACGCTCAAATATGCATATCCAACCCTTAAATCTGCACCCACTCAGAGGCGTGCACACGATGTACCTGCTGCTGATCTGAATGCATCAGTAATGCATAAAAAGTTGCGTGGTCAAATTTTTGGAACGTGTGTGTGCTTTCGACAGTTTCACCTGCTGACGCTTCACAACTCGGATTACTATTTGGCTGACTAAGAATAGCGTTTAAATAAATGAACCTGTGCAATAAGCAGCAAATATGTTCGGCGTGCGACCCGCATATTAGCATGCGGTTGCCTTGTGGCAACTTGAGCATATCATTAACATAGCAGTCTGAGCTGCAGTGTTAAAGACACACGAGACACGCTATGATTTAAAAGGCAAATGTTCCACAACTGAAAGATGCCGACTGTCAATGGAGAGAACAAACAAGGAGTGTTATCAACCGTATAGCCAGAAATTTGTGTTCTCAGTTGAAAAGGCGACTGGTGTAGTAGGTCGCATAAAACAGCAGCAACTATAGCGTCATCATGCTATTTTGCTCTTTGCTCTTTTTGCTCACAGCATCTTAACAGGGCACAGCATGCCCGCACCTGCCCATTTAGATTCACCCGTACTGTTTCTTGGGGGGGTTTGGGGATTGTTTCTTGTTGAATATTCTAGTTAGTCAACTATTTCAACAGTTACAGATACTGTAACTCAATCCCATCACTACCTTGCCTGAGGCAACAATGCTGTTAAATGCGATCTTGTTGGAAGACGGTTAACTTTGGACGTAGGTTGAACATGCACGCATGACCTCATACTGTGGGTCTAGATATGTGAAAGTTGTTCTTTTTTCTAGTTCTAAATTCGAAACGGACAGACACGAAGCTGGTAGTTGTGGCACCATTGAGAACATATCTTCCACTTTAAAGAAACAGTTCACCCAAAAATAAAAATTCTTTCAGCATTTATTCACCCTCGTGTCATTGAAAACCTGTATGATTTCCTTTCTTCTGCAGAACACAAAAGATATTTTGAAGAACATTGGTAGTCAAGCAACATCGACCGCCAATGACTTTCATTGTAAAAACACAAAACCACGGAGACGTTTCTCAAAATATCTCCGTGTGTGTTCCACAAATGAAAGAGCCATATACACGTTTTGAACAAGAAGAGGGTGAATAAACGATGACACAATTCTCATTTTTGAATGAGCTATCCCCTTAAATCGCTTGTTTTCCAGGTATGTGTATTACAAAACAGCTTGCGCAACCCGGATTGCATTTCCGATTAGTGGATGCTCTGGAGGTCATGTAATTAAGATAGAGATTAATTTGTGATCCCCTATAAAAATGAGGTGACCAATGCGCGGGGGCATTAATGTGGTAATGAAGACGGGTCACGACTGTACCGTGTAGCGATTTCATGCCGCTCCCTTCGGAATATCCGTGAGGGTAAAATGTCACCGTTGCGGTTTAATCTGCCCGTAGCTCTTTGAGGTGGTTAGTGTTTGCTAATGTCAGTGTCATGAATTTCACATGCGGGTAGATATTCTTCTTTATTGTCATTTTCATGTATTATTTTTGACTTCAATGAGTTGTTGTGCTAGAGAAGTGACAGGAAATGGTTCTATGGGCAGCATGTGATGATGCACACCTAATGTCAATGGCAGTAGCCAATGAATGCGGAGTGCAGTGCTTCTTAATAGTCCATAGGTCAAAGGATGGGGTGGAGTGGGTATCTGACACCGTCAAAGGTTCGATAGGAAAAGTGCATTATTTATAAAGCTTAAAAAAGGCTCTTTCAAACTAAAGAAATTGGTCAACTTGACACTTAAACTTGCTGGAGCACCACAGCCGGCAGGCAAAATGTGCAGTCCTGATACAAGGCAGGGTTGAATTCATAAGCTCTACTGTCCATCTTAGAAACACCTGAATAAGATTTGCTTTGCACATATTGAATTTATTACGCCCGGCACAGCTTTGAGCCACGTCTGATGTGTAACTCCGGCCAAATATCATGAAATCATCCCTTCCAAGGTCATCCGAGAGAAAAGCTGAGGTTTCTCTGTTCTAATCTCATTCAGGGAATAGCAATGAAGGAGTCTATGAATATTCGGCTTATGTAGGTATGTGTGTGTTCCCCTCGCCCCGCCAAAAGCCAATGATAGCGGCGGTGCGCCGAAGGGGAACGGATGATGATTCCACCTTTTCCTGAGAACGAATCGAACACTCCAATCAGATTAAAGACGGAACATTCTCAAAGCTCAGCTGTACCACTGTGGGATACGTGACATTACAGGTCACCAGGGGGCAGGTAAATTAATAGAAGAATTGATAATCAGATATTCATGATCAAACATTGAGGTCAGTGCCCACAGTTGAGATAAGTCAGATAGTGATGTTTTACAACACAGTCGTTCATGTCCAGTTTTTGTTGGTTTTGTTCGGATTGTTAAATGAATTCACATCACTACAACTTAATTCACTGTATTATTTTATCATTAAAATGCATGCGCTAGAATACTTCAAAATT
The DNA here is from genome assembly GCA_006030095.1 of Triplophysa siluroides. Lineage (NCBI taxonomy): Eukaryota > Metazoa > Chordata > Actinopteri > Cypriniformes > Nemacheilidae > Triplophysa > Triplophysa siluroides. The sequence goes on along the minus strand of VCII01000197.1, from coordinate 235,479 downwards.
TGTCTTAAATGTTAAGATGTGTGATTTAATGGAGGATCTATTGATATAAATGCAATATACTGTAATATACACACTGTAGCTATGTGTTTAGATGTGTATAAACCCTTACATAATGAAGCGTGGTGTTTTTATTATTTTATTATCTAAGAATGAGCTATTTCAATCTACGTACACCTCGGGTCCGCTTAAAGGGAATTCGCCATGTTGTTTCTAAAGTAGCTCTAAACGGACATACTGCTCTACAGAGCGCGTTTTGTAAATACGTTTTAGTTCTGTGTCAGCCACCGTAGTGCTTCGAAAGGGAAGGGTGAAGTGAGCCGTTGGTTGCAATTCACAACCTTGCCGCTAGATGCCGCTAAATTTCATACACTGGACCTTAAGCAAAATGTTCAATTTATTCTCCGTTTAATGCCATTAGTGGCTGGGAGAAACAATTGAGATGTTGAGGAGAATTCACGTTTTTACGTTTCTTATGAGAAAGTCTCCTTTTGGAGTATCAGTCATGCAAATTGTTCTGTTATGATATGAACATATTTTCTTGTTGAACAAGGCGGAAAGGGCGACTTACTGGGAATTCTGATTGATGGTTCATGAATCTTTTATTTGGCTACAGGCATCACTTATGTACTGTATGACAATACACTTAAGGATGTCAATAAAAAATCAGCTGTCTAATTGGCATCTGCATACTATTTGCATATGAATTGTTGCACTCTGTAATCAGGAATGTCGATTGAGAGAACAGCGACGGTTTCATCATTGCAGCTGACGCAATGCCTCTAGTGTGTGTGTTTTTTCGGCAAGTTCAAGTCTTTGTAGTTCGGTGGATATGAATCAGTGTATTTTATTGTTGCAATATTGTGTCACTGAAGATTCTCAGAGATTTATTGATTTGTTGCTCTGAAAATACAGCACAACAAATTTGATTTCTCATGAAATGTTTGCCTCTGGTTGAATTTGAATATTCAGTATGAATACCGTTGGAATGAAAATGATACCTTTCAATAATATATGAGGAATGTTTTGCATTACTCACAAATTGCTGTCAGAGTGATAAATAATAGTGTGTATTATGGATTTTCATTTCACAATGTTATCAACTTAGGTGTTAGTCTTTTTATGAAACTGCATACTAGAACAATTTGTAAACCGCATAGGATTCCTAAATGATGAAGGACATTAAGCACGGGCCAAAATCATGCTAAACACTGCGATTTTTGCTTTTCTTTTCTTTTCTTTTTTTATTCCTGAACTGCAGATTTTCTCCCAAGCATACTTTTCCCATGAGGACTTTGTTTGATAGCAACTTCTATTGCTTGAGGCACTGAGTGCCTTAATGTTTTTCAAACCCTTCCAGCTACAAACATTCACGCTGATTGTTCTCTCCTCATTGAGCATTCATCAGAAACGAGGCTTTCTTGCCATCAGTCTTAAGTAAAACAATTTTAATCTGGACACAAACGATTACAATTTCACCTGCAGTCCAGAATTGTAAATGATAATTAAAATTGCCTAACAGTTCAAATTGCAAATATAAAGGAACATAATTATGTGGGATGTGTTTGCAGTGGGTAACACTGTGCCAAAAGAATTGAATCATATCGAATTCGGACTGAATTGTACATATGTTGATGATGCATAAACCTAATGGCTTACAATGTTGATACAGCGGATAGCGGCCACTCATGAGAGAAAGTGCACTTGTACCAGGCCCATAACATTTTCATCCAGTTTAATATCCATCACCTGCACTGTTTACCTGCCTGCGGTAATCTCATGTTAAAAGGCAAGATTTGATTGCATTGGACGAAATCCAAGCCGTAAATTCATCAGTATTTTTGTTGTTTTGTCACAATATCACAGTTTGTTACGGTATAGAGCTGTCAGATATCAGACGTCAACTACACGATTATTGTGGTCATAAGAATGACAATATACTTCGACATGCTGTTAAAAAAGAAAAAAGCATGCTATCCTACAAATTCATTTTTAATCTTTTTATTTTTTGTTTTATTCCTGAATAACTTGATATCAACATAGGGAGGCGGAGGAAGAGTTTGCAACCATTGTGGCACGTCAACACTTTCAATAAATAAAATATACAAAAAAGGGGTGCTTGATTATAATAAAATATTTTCATATGTGTGTTCTTAACACAATATCAGTTACTCTCTCACCTATTATAGCTTTGAATGGAAGCCATTTTTTTTACTAAATAATTGTGCAAACATTAGTCTTTTTCATAACAAAACTGATAATTCTTTAACAATAATAGCCGATATCCGATATATTGACCGATATACAGTGTCTTAACATTCATATTTTTTTTCTATAAAAATTTGATATGTTCTTCCAGTGCTATTCAGGAATGTTTTCACAGAGGAAATTAATTATAATTTATCGGCATTAATATATCGATAATATTAAGAAATTATAATTTATCGAACGATACTGATTATATCATTCATCACTTATATATATTTTTTTTAAATTGATGACTGATAAATAAAGAAAATGCAGCCAATCAAACCTGTTTCAGAGAAAAAAGTAAAAAAAACTAATGTAAAAGTTTTATTAAAATATTTATAGTAAAACATTAAACGCAATATTAAAATAAAAATAAGTGACATAAACCTTTGAAGGGTAGTATATGTGTAATGCCCCGCACTCTTTATACTCCTCACCTCAAATGGTCTGCCCTTCAAAATAAGTGAGAAAAGATGATGCTCGCTTTCAAACAGAAAAAAACTCATGCTGAAAGCGTTTCCACAGACTTCAGTGAAACAGCTAGGCTTTTTTAGCTCTTAAAGAGTCTTTAAGTGAGTGCAAACCACAGAGGCACACACTTTGCCTCCGCTGTTGTCGTCAGTACACCTTCTGCTGACTGACTAAATACTGAGCCATTCCAAAACCATCCCTGATAATGGAAATACACTGTGGTTTCCTTATCCCGTTGCTTTACAGAGAGAGGCCAAGTACTACACAGAATAGAAACTGAAGTGATGGATTCCAGCAGTCAGTGAAATTCAGTGCTGTGGAATCCCATCCATCATCCAGGGAGCGCGAGGAGAAAGGTGGTTATAAAAAAATTCTCAAAACACAGCAGTCCCATTGTTGCCTAGTATAAGCAAAGAGGAAAGTCACATCATTTACAAAGAGACCAGAGAGGCAAACACAACGGCCAGCTGAAGAAGTATTGCGGAGAAACTCATTCACCATGTCTCTTTTTGACTGCACATGCCCGGTGTATATAAATGGGTCTTTTATGGAAAATCTATACAACACGGCAGGAATTCTTGGAGGGGAGTGACCGACGCTAATCATGAACCGCTCTGTTATGGCTTCTCCTGGAAACTCCCTGATATATGGCATTGTTAATGTGCAGTTGACATTCTTACCCTTGATTCTGAGCAGAGGTGTTTGTAGATCTTCGAAGGGCAAAAGCGTGTCAGTTTGAGAGAGACATTCAGAAGGTTCTCCTTAAACTCATCAGTCCCGCAGACAGAACCCTGGTAATTAATTCATCATATTCCAGATGACTTTCAACAGAAGCTCAGAGATGAATATCAAGCAGGGGTTCTTAGACGTCCTGATAGAAAACCTTTTTTTAAATGTGCAGTGTACTGACCAGTGTCCTGTAGGGATGTAACGATTCACCATCAGCCGGTTGAAAATCAGTTGTAATATGTGACGATTCAAGTCGGTTGAGATGTTAACTGAATCGCGGTACATGTTTTGAACAGCAAGGGCCGATGTGTTTACTGCAAACTTGGACAACTTGGATATGCTGAGATTTCTTAAAAAAGGAAAAAAAAGAATCCAAGTCTTGGTTTGTTTATATTGTTCATTTCTAAATAACTTATCTCAACTCATTTTGTTTTGAAATATTAAAGATCCCATTCCCCGCGATCCCATTTTTCTACCTTTGGTTAGTGTGTAATGTTGCTGTTAGAGTATAAACAATACCTGCAAAATGATAAAGCTCAAAGTTCAGTCCCAAGCGAGCAATATTGTCTTTAACAGAATTCGCTTTTCGAGGACTACAGAGAACGACTGGAATCAGACTACATCCCTCTACTTCCCGGGTACATGATGTCACTATTCCGAGTTCTTTTAATAACCTCCGCCCAAAGGAATATGGCCAAAAAGGGGCGAGGTCTTCCTTGGAGAAGAGGAAGAGCCACTGGAGTAGTGTTTGGTTCTCAGAGATTGTAAACATTTGACTGAGCTGCACGGTTCATTTCTTTCACTTTCATCAAAGTCCTACAGCTGGTAATAAGAATTCAGTTACACACATTCTAAGATTACAAACAGTCAAATAACAGCTTCCATTACTTTAACATCGGCTGTGAAAGCTGTTCTGTATAATACACTGATATTGTGTGTGTTTGTGTGCGCATCTTCTACTTCTAAAACACTTCTATGAAACGTCCTTTGAAGTCCTGCTTGCAAATGTCTCCTGGTCAATCTGCTTGTTCTATTATCCAACTCGGTTCCAATATAAAGAGGCAAAACTAATGCTTCTGTTATTAGTGTTAGTTAATATAACCGGTCTGACCCAACAAAGATTGACGTTTGCACATGGACATGTTTTTTAACTGATTAACTGAAGTTTAGGTGGGACATCTTCACGCTCTAAGCGGAGAACTAATCACGACAGACCTGGTCAGCTTTACCAATCAGATCGTTTCGGAAGGAGGGACTTTATATAGACTGGAAAAAATCCAGTCGTTTTTTTAGAAAAGGGAACAATAGACTAGAAATATGTGAAATATAAAGTGTTTTTTGAAATTAGGAACATGAACATCCATTGTTAAACACCCCAAAAACATAATCAAAGCCTCAAAAACAGCGAAAGAATGGTTTACTTAAAAAAAAAAAAACGTAATTCATCGTGAGCTGAGTGAATCGTTACATCCCTAGTGTCATGTGCGATTACATCAAGGTTTTGGAGGTAATGCAACTGGGGATCAAAAAAAGACATCAGGACACAGAGACATATGAGAATCCTATGAGTTTTCTCTGTTGGTTTGTGATAGGATGTTTTGACAAAATTTTTACAAATTGTGGCAGGTTTAAGAATGAATTACTGAACAATTAACTTTAGAAAGAAAGTAAATTGTGTGTGGTGGTATACAGTATGGCAGATTATTGTTCAGAGTTTGGGTGATGGCAAATTTGTTTCAAATCGGTCTCGAGGGGATTTTCCTAACAACTAACGGTGACTGCTGATAGCATCTTTTAAAGTGCGGAAAATGCACCCAAACTACACCAAACGCCTGGATTTGTGCCTGGATATAATGCTGTTCTCTTTGGTTTGATGAATTACTGCTGCCATCATTGGAAGAAAATGTACACAAACTTCTCTTTTAAACAAGTTTCCGCTGCTTGCAGCCAAAGCACTTCTTTTCTGGCTGAGTTTTCTTTTCGTTTGGCTGGCGATAGAAATCAGTTCCAGAGTCTTGGCCTTATTGGCATGTTTCTTTTCTCATTTTAAGTGTTTCTCAATTATAGGAATTCCTAATATAGGAACCGTGATTTATTTTCACGCCCACAGTGTATGACATGTTGCACATTATCTCCTAATTATTACACGGCTCGGTGGAATGCTTGATTCTGATTGGCCTTTCGCAACATTTGCGGGTTCGTTGTTCCCAGATAACAGCCTCATAAAACTAATAACACACGGTAACCTGGATGAAGGAAATCATTTTGACAGGTTTTTTGACAGATTCAATATAAATAGGTCTTTCAATAACATATATGACATTATATTTACAAACGATTAAACCAATTCTCCTGTTCGTGACTTTTGAATGTCGTTTCTTACCTTTAAACCGGAAGTAAACGGCGTTTCCTCGTGGAATTTCATCATTTGGAAAAATTTGTTAATAAGATATTGTAAATAGACAATTCATGTCCAGTTTTTTTCTCATGTGACAAGTAGCCGTGTAATAAGCGGAACAATGTACAAGAAGCAGGCTGTTATCGCCAAATAACAACCGGCTGCCTGTACATTGGCCCTTACATTTCATCTTAGAGTTTATTTTGTATCGATTTTGTTTTTGCTGGTCTCTGGTTTCTTCTACAAAGATCTAAAAAACGAACATAACTTTAGATTTACAGTGATGAATACTGTCAATCTCAAAAATGTTTTCTCAGCTTGTTGAAGTTATTCCAATTTTAAACTAATTTTGCGCTCTACACTAATTACAAGTATGAATTCTGTCCCAATTATAGTTGAAAACATGTACCGCAGGCCACGTCTCTGGCTAATAATGTTCACATCTTGAGAACTGCCTTCAAAGAAGCGAGTGATTCAATCTGTATTTTATTTTTGTCAGGAAACGGTAAGCAATGAAAGAGTTTGGAAACTTGGCAGAGACACCCAGGAGGTTTACTTTACGTCTCTTAATAGGACTGCGATTCCCAAAAGGACGGAGCCACTAAATTATGCCAAACGGATTGGGAAGATTGATGCGGAACGCAGGGTAGGAAATGCGTTGTGTCAATTTGTTACTCACAGGCACTTGAAATGAGGTTGAATTAAACAAAAACTTCCAACCACTCCAGGAAATTATATATTTATTGTGTTTTTTCATTCCTTATGATTATCTTCTCTTGTCTTGTTGGTATTCAATATTGTCTTGTCGTGTTTCTCCTTCCATTCATCATATCTCAATATAATACTTAACACATTTTTCATTAAGAGTTTTTGGTTGTGACTCTTGACGTGAGGCCGAAAACATTTCCCCTGTTTGACCCTTCTAAAAAGTTGTATCCCTCTCCAGCAGCATCTACGATGGTCATTACAGACATTTTGGTTATGAAAGACATACTGTACACTCCAATATGAAAGAAATGCTTATTTGTTTGTCTAACCTTTATGTTAGAGTAACATTTTCAATGCTTTCCTGTAGCTCAGTGGTAAGAGCATTGCGATCCCAGGGGATTGCACATACTGTGTATAGGATAATGAAATGTAAGTCACTTTGGATAAAAGCGTCTGCCAAATGCATAAATGTAAATGTAATTAGAAATTAGTTACTTAAATGATCTACAGTGGTTAATGTCTTAATCGGATGATTTCTGATTCTGCTGCTCTGCCGAAATGTTTGGTAAGCTTCTGTTTTTTAGTTAGCTGACTAAATTAAACCCCATCAACATCAGCTGGAATTAAATATACTTTAAATATTTCAGATTAAACTCCTTTCCACGTCTTTTCCTATTCTATTCTATTCTATTCTATTCTATGCTTTAAAAATGTTGGGTTATTTTAACACAGTGTTGGGTCAAAATGGGACAAACCCAGCCCAAAGGTAAAATTAACTCAAAAAAGGTTTATATTTAACCTAGCAATGTGTTAAACCAACCCAGCATTTTTGGATGAAACAGTCCAGTGTTAATTTACAACCCAACAGCTGGGTTCGACACATTTTGACCCAGTACTGGGTTGAAAATAATCCAGCAATTTTTGTGTGAGAGTGTGAGAGATGGCTAAACACAGAAGTCAATATATCAATTTGGGTTTAATGTTTGTTGATTTTAAGTTTTTTTATTGATACAACAGTTATGTGGAAGATGTCAGGGTTGATGTCTAGATTCAGTCATTGGAGAAGAGCTATTGAAGAACAACAAAAAGTTCTAGAAATGTTATTTTCAAATGAATAACAATGTGTTTTTTAATAAAAGCTTTTTTGCAACTTTAAAAGAAGACTCATTTTCCCATACAGAAACAAAATAGTGAGGCTCTGATTGGTCACCCACAGTACATTGATTAGTCCTGATTGGTCACCCATTGCTAGTAAATGGATAGTCCTGATTGGTCCCCAGTTGTTTATAAATACTGTTGTCCTAATGTACCCATTGACACCCATTGTTTGGAAATTATCCATCAGAAATGTTCTACTAAGTCTTTTTCATTAAAATGTATTTTCTAGTGTGTTTTGAAAGGACCTTGTGTTATGGATACATTCCAAAAACAGAATGTTCACAAAAAGCTCTTCTTAAAAGGATTAAATCATATTTTGCGCATTTACTAAGTTTTCCTAATGGTAATTAGTAGCTAGCATGTGGTATACAGTGATTTAGGTGAGCTTTTTTAATTGGGAACATTTATGAGCTCCAGGAGTGACAGTTAAGTACATATGCACTGTGTTCACAAATACATAATTGAAAATACACTAACATTACACTCACATAAAACACACTTACATGAAATATAAAATATTTTCCTGTGTGGCAGAAATTCCGGCATCACAACCCGATACTTGTTTTTTTCCTAAAAATGCTGGGTTGTTTTTAACCCAGCGTTGGGTCAAAAAGGGAGAAAACCCATCCTTTGGGTTGAAAATAAATCCTCTTGGGTCAAATGTTAATATATACAGTATATCTTTTTTTAACCCAATGGCTGGCTTTGTCCCTTTTTAGTTCTGGAATATTCTGTTTATTTAAGGTGGTAATATCAGGCAGATCCAGAACCTCTCAGCTGTGCACTTCATAGCCGCAGTCGCATCACGAGGGGCTTTTTATCTCCTGTATGTTATTACTTTACGTTCTCATCTGATGTGAATGAAAGGAAGATATCCCAGTGGTAAATACATCTTTCCGGCCAGGAGCCATGTGTGCCATTGTTTAGCGTCGGCGAGTGAAATCAAACACATCAAAAGAGCTGCGGAAGTTCAGCTTTTCTCATAACCCAGCCGAGCCATATGTCACTCACATTGGCAATTACAGCCAGAGAGACCAAGAAAGTACACTGAATTAAGGATGTCTTTAAAATTACAATTCAAATCCCAATTTTTTTTTTCAGAATTATAACTTGATTTTAAAGAAGTTTATTTAGCTGCCATCATATTGTTGTTCGGGGCAAGGACTCCTTAGATGAGAGATGCATGGAGCAGGGACCCCCTTATACTACATGTATAAACAGAGCTATTTAAAAAGAAACAACCCTTATTGTCACAGAAATATTATTGTTAAAGGGGTCATAAGGCGCGAATTTGTGTTTTTCTGTGTCTTTGGTGTGTTATAAGTTGCTCATGCATGTATTAGACACGTAAAATTGTAAAAATGAAAGTGTCAGAACTAAGGATGTATTCTATCTAAAAGCGAATGCTCACACAGACCTGCCTGAAACGCCTCGTGTAACCACACCCCCACAAATCTACGTCAGTTCGTAGTATGAGATGACGAAGACCACCCAAATGTATATGCAAGTCAGTACTGTCAGTACAATTGCTTTGGAACCTTTGTTAAAAATCTGCGCATTTCAGAGAGGCAAAAAGGAACTGCCTGAATGGATGTTATTGTCCGCTCGCAGGTTAAAATTGAAATGCGCGGGGGCTTCAATGATCCGTGCTATCGTGCACGTGCGCAGATTAAAGAGAACATTGGTTGTAATATTTCTGCATCCATGCTTTACATTTTTAACAAAAATTTGCCTGTTTGTAAATGGTAATTAGCGGACCACTTGCAGTTCCACTGCAGACCCCCTGTTTGAAGACCCACGCTTTAAAGGATTAGTTTACTTTAACATTTAAATGTCATGATAATTCACAAGTCTTACAATCCTTCCTCGACCACGTCATTGTATGACTTGTGGGTGAGTTAATAATCATGATTTTTTTATATCAAAGTGAACTACTCCTTTAATACACGTTATTTGTTTAGGCTAAATTACTGTTAGATGTGTTATACACAACACACAAGGGGTGTTGTAAGAAACTATGCATGTTTTTATTTATATAAAGATACAATAGGATTCATTTTTTGGACCTTGCAGGAACACTGCAGAGCCTTAAAGGGGTGATATGACACGGCTAAAACGACCATTATTGTTTGTTTTAGATGTAATGCAATGTGTATACACGATTTAAGGTTCTTCTCTCTTAAGGACATCCAAATTGCCCCGCCTCTCTGATACGTGCAGATTTTTTACAAAGTTCATCGCTCTGAAAAGCGAGGTGTGCTATGATTGGCCAGTTAACCAGTGCGTAGTGATTGGTCGAATACTGCAAACGTACCATATTTGGAACATCAGGTTCCAAAGCAATTGTACTGACAGGTACGCCCACCTTACTTGCGTATACATTTCGGCGGTCTTAGTCAAATCATACCACAAACTGACGTAGATTTGTGGGGGTGTGGTTACACGAGGCATTTCAGGCAGGTCTGGGTGAGCATTCGCTTTTAGATAGAATGCACTTAAATTTTTGCATTTTTTACGTGTCTAATACGCACACGGGCAACTTATAACACACAAAACGTATAATATAACTTATAACACAGAAAAACACGTATTTGCGCCATATGACCCCTTTAAAGCTGAATTACAGGATGAAAACCGTGATAAGAAAATCGAGAAATTCAAGTGTTATTGACTAAAACAAAGTACAAAATAACAATAATACATAAATTAAATAAAAACAAACAAACAAAAACCAAAAAAATACATCTCATAAACTGTTTTTTAATCTCATAAACTGTTACTATATCTCAAAAACAATACAGTGTATGGTAATGCCTTAGTACCCCTTTCTTAAAAGTATCAAACTATTCCTGTCATTCCGATTGTAACTCCAATTTAACATCCTATGAGGTGTGGCCAATTAAATTTAAGCTTATAAAAGAACGTCCTGTAGAAAAGGGAGAGAGAGCCGTGTAAGTGACCGAGGCAGGAGATGAAAGAGAGAAACTGACAGGAAGGAGATGGTAAGATATAAGATATAAGAAAAAAGGTCAAGAAATGAAACGAGCAAAAGCCATCCGAGGACACAATTTTTATGTATTAGTATGACTATTGCCTTGATTCAGCTCTTTTAGTTCTTGTCCAATTTACACTCAAGTTTTAACCTTGGCACATCCGGCACATCTTTAGAATGTATCAGTACGCTTCAGCTATCATTCCTCTGTGATCTTTAACCTTGTTTAAAGATTAATCTCATCAAGAGACCTTTACATTCCCGAGATGTTCCATCGGTCTAAAAATAGGGGCATCGGTGGACCGCTGTCAACGGCATCAAGCGAAATCCACCCTGACAGGTCAACCTTGCGTGTTACGTAACAGAACTAGGACATCACTGTGCTTCAGATCTAAGTCTCTTTGTAGGCCACACAGGATCTCTGAGTCATTCCCCGTCAGGATTGGATGTGGCATTGTCATCATGACGACGGACACCGCCCCATCTGAGCAATCTGCCCACCCGACATCAACGAACGAAACTCTGGAGGGAAAGTAAAATGAAGCAATCATCTCTGTCTCTCCACAGATCCCAGATTAGCATGGAGCACGTAGCTGTATTTATAAACACAGACAAAAGCGGAGATTAATGAGTCATCGAGACGCCCCGCGGCGAGGGAAGCGAGTCGTTAGCACTGCTCCGACGGTTCGCGCCACCAGACACTTCACACGTTCCAGCTCTACGGCTCTTCACACGTGCACACGAGCGCAGACTGAATTCTCTCGTGCAATTCAGGAAAAACAAAGAGACGTGCATAAGCGTGTGTGATGATTGCACGTCGGCGAATAATGTATCGTTAGCATAACCGCGTTGGGAGGCTACTTTGAAACTGGAGCTCCTAGTTCTGCATTCAAAGTATTCAAGTGATATTTCACCACCCAACCCCCTCCCCAAAACAAAATCTGTCATCGTTTACTTTCCCTCATGTCATTTCAAACGTTTATGACTTGCTTCAACAAAACACAAAAGAAGATATTTTGAAGAATGTTGGTTACTGGACAGCGCCAGCACCCTTTCACTTCTATTGTGCGGACACAAAACCGATGCAAGTGAATGGGTGCCGGTTGACACCGTTCTTCAAAATATCTTCTTTTGCGCAAGAAAGAAAGTTATGCAGGTTTAAAATGAGTAAATGATGACAGAATAATTTTTTGTTTGGTGAACTTTCACTTTAACAGTGCAAGTTTTGAAAAACTAGGTTGGCTGCATTGAAGCGCTTAAAGACTTTAACGTTTTTTTCAATAGAGAAACACAAAGCTCATTGAAGTCAATTAGGTTGACAGTTATTAAAATTGACATTTGGAATTTCCGCATCAACAAGCAGTATAAATAATGACCAAAACTCAAAATACAGTCAGCTGGCCAGTCCGATATTATTGATGAGTCAAATGAATCGATTGTTTGTTGTCCATTGAAATAAACAAATTGATTCGGTGTAACAAACCACCCGATTCGTCCAATTCTCTGAAAGGAATCGAAAGTGTGTTGTTTTGTTAGTCCCCAACACCGCTGCATAATAACCTACAGGGATGGGCCAGGATCTGTAAACAAAAAGGAAAAGAGGTACACAGATTGCACAATCTTTGAAGACTGAAATGCAGCACCAAATCCCAAATATCTAGTTGTGTTTTCCAAGAAGGTGACGCTCCTGATAGAAATTACCAGAGATCCTCACTGTGATTACGGTCTTCTCTGATTAGATGCTGTGTTTCGACCCTGATTGCACTTTGAAAGTTTGGTAATGCTGCGGAAAAGTAACACTTTGTGTGCACATGTAATCAGAGAGATGTTAAAAACAATGTTGATAGCCTATCGTGAAAATGATTAATAAATGATATGTAGACCAACATGTATTCTCTTTGATGTCAAGCAGTTGTGTTGTGTTGTTAGGAAAAGAAGTGAAGGAGCGTGGACGAGAATTAACTTACAAACGTAACAAAAAATTGTACAAAAAATTTGGATTGACTTGAATGGATGAATCTTTTATTAATAATGTGCCGGGCGACCTCATTTGTATTTCACATTTGTTATAAACATTTAAGTGTATTTCTTAACGAATATTATGAAAGCTTTTTTTTTGTGAGGGCAAACTGCTGTTTCATTATGTTTATCCGAGCCACTGTAACGCCACAAGCAACATTCCAACACCCTATCGACACTTCTAGCCAACCTGCTCAACTTTGTCCCCTCTTAAAACACCTCGTGTTAATTTATAGCATCCATAAAACCAAACTCTCCCTAATTGTTATTTTAATGTTGACGTAATTGGCTGGCTAGTGCGTTTGCTCTTGTTTTGTGGCTTTTTGGATCGTTCCGTCTTTGTAATGCCGTGGAGGCTACATTATGAAGTACATTTATTGCGCGGACAACGCAATAAACTTCACTCCAAACGCATAATGGCAGCATTGAAGATGTTTTCATTATGTTTCATTGGACAGCTTAATCAAAACCTTATACGGCTCAACCTGCTTACAAGCTTATAACTGCATTGCCAGCCCAGTGCTATTCATTTTTTAATCAAATATTTGTCTAATAAGCAATGAACCGTGAGTAAACATGTCCCGTATTAGTCGAAAGTGTTGGGTGTACAGTAAGGCAATCTGTGATATGTAATCTTTTTGAGTAATGAGTAAACATTTACAAGAAGAATATATTTTCCTATCTATTAACTGTCAATATAATAAATCACTTAATGCTGTATATATTTCACATTAATACATTGTGAATATATTGCAATATATTGAATAAAACAAAAAGGAAACCGAAAATAGGTTCTGATATACAGTAGACGGTTTCATTGGATGCACAGACCTGGCGCAAATGTAACTTCCGGTAAGTGTTTGGTTCTAATTTGTCAATTGATTTTATATTATATTTAATAATAATGTATTTAAATATTTTATCGTGCATTCATTGTATTGACTTAAATAAAACTATTTAACAAGTATAGATTTTTTGTGGAGGTCTACCGAAAGTTAAGTTTGGGGCACAAAACGTTTATTTCGCTTCCGTTGAAACCTATATGAAAATGTATTATTTAAAACATTGAAAAATATGTACCATATATTTTTGTTTCATATAGAACGATATTTGGTATTACTAAACGTACTGTTTGCTGTCATGGATCTCTATGGTAGAACCCAATTGCAGGCAGGCACGGTGGTGAAGGGGTAAACAGGTATTTATTTATACAAGACAAAGAACACTATAAAATGACAAATCAAAACCCACAATGGGGAAAACAAGACAGGATAAATAATAATCTTTAACAAGGACACTAACTGACTAGACTATGAAAATAAACACTAGTACAAACACTGAACTGACTCACTAACACGGGGGTAACAGGAACTTGGAGGACACGGCAAGGTACAAGAAGATGCAGGACACAGTGACTTTCACAACAGCATGCACGTAAAGACAATGACCGACACAAGACAATGAAACATGAGGACTATTTAAGGGAAGCAAACACAGGATAACTAAATAGGGACCAGGTGACACAGATCAAACACTAAGGGGAAGCTAATTAACACAAACTAGGAAACAGGAGGGTAGGAACGATGACGCGACTCGGGGAGAGTATGGAAGGCCACATGGTCAAAAACATCTCTCCCCACATGAAAACAAAGGATTCTGTATGATTCCACCTCTAAACCAAGAAATACCTGACAAGGAGAGGTGAAACCATGACAGAACCCCCGCCTTAAGGAGCAGCACCCTGATGCTCCTCAAAGGCACGAACAAGACAAGGCAGACTGGGACAAAGACAAGACTAAACAAAACATGGAGAACAAGATCAAGGGAAGGCAGGCAAGAACAATTAATGGGTTAGGGTGGGACAATAAAATAATAAACAAGGGAGGGGGGGTGGGGGCAAACCAGAGTACATAGGGGGAAGTCCAAAAGGGGTAGGGCTGGGTGGGGAAGTTCCAGCCCTTGGGGGCGCGCCAGGGCGCGGAGCCCCAGGAGGCTTGACAGGGGAAGTCCTGGGGAAAACTGTTCTTGTCCCCGGCAGGACTGCTGGGCTGGACCCCGGCTGGAATGCCGGGCAGGACAAGGGCTGGACGGCCGGCTGGAATGCCGGGCAGGACAAGGGCTGGACGGCCGGCTGGAATGCCGGGCAGGACAAGGACGGCCTGGGGCAGGACGGCTGGACGGCCGGCTGGAATGCCGGGCAGGACAAGGGCTGGACGGCCGGCTGGAATGCCGGGCAGGACAAGGGCTGGACGGCCGGCTGGAATGGAATGGACGGCCGCTGGAATGCCGGGCAGGACAAGGGCTGGACGGCCGGCTGGAATGCCGGGCAGGGCTGGACTGGAATGCCGGGCAGGACAAGGGCTGGACGGCCGGCTGGAATGGGCAGGAAAGCAGGACAAGGGCTGGACGGCCGGCTGGAATGCCGGGCAGGACAAGGGCTGGACGGCCTGGAAGGGCGGGGGACAAGGGCTGGACGGGCCCCGGGCAGGACAAGGGCTGGACGGCCGGCTGGAATGCCGGGCAGGACAAGGGCTGGACGGCCGGCTGGAATGCCGGGCAGGACAAGGGCTGGACGGCCGGCTGGAATGCCGGCAGGACGGGCTGAAGGGGGGTTGCTGGACTGGCCGGGCTTGGTGCCGGTTGCTGGACCGGGCTTGGGTGCCGGTTGCTGGACCGGGCTTGGTGCCGGTTGCTGGGGCTTGGTGCCGGTTGCTGGACCCGGGCCCGGTTGCTGGACCGGGCTTGGTGCCGGTTGCTGGACCGGGCTTGGTGCCGGTTGCTGACCGGGCTTGGTGCCTTGCTGACCGGGCTTGGTGCCGGTTGCTGGACCGGGCTTGGTGCCGGTTGCTGGGAGGAATCTGCGGCCGGGCTGGCCGCTCGGACCGTCACCTCCCCACGGCGCCCCCCCAAAAAATATTTGGGGTTTGACACCCCGGACTCGGGCGGACTCGGGACCACCGGACTCGGGACCACCGGACTCGGGACCACCGGACTCGGGACCACGGACTCGGACCCGGACTCGGACCACCGGACTCGGGACCACCGGGACTCGACTGCACTCCTCTCCTTTTCCTCCGGGAGCGGCCCACGGGAAGTGCGGCCGACGGAAGAGAGGTGGTGGGAGGCACGGCTAGCTCCGTGGCAGAGGAGTCGGACGGGGAGTCCCACGACTCCCTCCGTTGATGCCGTCTGCGGAGACTGGAGGACGGTGGAGAAGAGGCTGCAGAGAATGGGGAGAGGCCCATGACCCCGACTTGTAGGGAATGACCCTCGGGGATGACGGCCAGCGGGGAAGGAGAGCAGGACTCAACTGAGACCCTGGGCTTCGGCCGATTCATGGCGTACCTGATCAGTTCAGTGAAGCCCAGCGGTCTCAGCGTCTGCATCTCCTCCCGCGTCAGAGGATGGTTGAGGCCGCCATTGAACAGGACCATCTGTTCCTGCTCATCATGGACCATCTCCCCTGCAGTCTCGAAGAAGCGATCCGCGAAGTCAAGCACGTCGCCGTATCCTTGACGGACATTGCACAGGCGACGGGCCTGACTTGCGCGTCTCGCTTCTGTGCCTGCTGGGTTCGACTTACGGTCGGTCATTCTGTCATGGATCTCTATGGTAGAACCCAATTGCAGGCAGGCACGGTGGTGAAGGGGTAAACAGGTATTTATTTATACAAGACAAAGAACACTATAAAATGACAAATCAAAACCCACAATGGGGAAAACAAGACAGGATAAATAATAATCTTTAACAAGGACACTAACTGACTAGACTATGAAAAATAAACACTAGTACAAACACTGAACTGACTCACTAACACGGGGGTAACAGGAACTTGGAGGACACGGCAAGGTACAAGAAGATGCAGGACACAGTGACTTTCACAACAGCATGCACGTAAAGACAATGACCAACACAAGACAATGAAACATGAGGACTATTTAAGGGAAGCAAACACAGGATAACTAAATAGGGACCAGGTGACACAGATCAAACACTAAGGGGAAGCTAATTAACACAAACTAGGAAACAGGAGGGTAGGAACGATGACGCGACTCGGGGAGAGTATGGAAGGCCACATGGTCAAAAACATCTCTCCCCACATGAAAACAAAGGATTCTGTATGATTCCACCTCTAAACCAAGAAATACCTGACAAGGAGAGGTGAAACCATGACAGTTTGCTGTGGTTTTAATGTCATTTCAACATGGATTTCTGAAATCTTACTTTGTTTTCATTAATGCCTAACATTTCTAAATGAAGATACATTCACCTGAGAAGCAAAATGACCTAAGATCTTAAATCCTGTTATCAGTTTTTACTGTATACCTAAAATTCAGGCAATGGGGTAACAAAAATAAACATAATCCAGTCCTTAACTAAATTCTGTAAACTTTATTTCTCTTACCTCAATTTTTTCTTGTTTTTAAATTTAATGTTGATACTTTTCAAATATAAAACAAACTTAATATATGTAGTCGTTGTGCTTATCAAGTAGGCCTAAATGTATCTTGAAATAAGAATGTTTAGATATTTGCACCGGAGAACAAGACAAAATGTGTCTGTTTGTACCTGTACGTCATATTATGCAACAAACAGTTTGTTAGTCTACAAGAAAAAAAAATGTTGTTCCAATGAGGAATCCAAACATAGTTACTCTAAATAAAAGGTCCCAGTCAGTAGTGTCAAACCTGACTTGCAATACGTTGACATAGTTAGTAAAATTAAAATTCCATAAATAATTATTGAGAAAAAATACAGAGCGAGCCAATCAGCCTTCTGCAGAATGCATTTATATTGACTGTCCCACACCTCAGTAGTCAAATGTCCCACTCAAGCTTGTCATCAGTGATTCAAAATGATCTAGCAATTGTCATGGCACGTTGAACCTAATATGCATCACTGCAGTAGACTTTCACAACCCTGTCTGCACCCTTTAAGCACTGCTAGATCATTCAACATCATCGAGATAAATGGCTCAGCTAACATGATCGGGACACGCCTGACAGGAAACCACTCTGATGTTACTCCTGCTCTTTCAGGCCCCAATGATCCGAGAACCCCCCTCTCTCTCTCTCTCTCTCTCTCTCTCTCTCTCTCTTCACTACCTCGCATTCTCGTTCGCTCTCTAGTCCTACAATCAACTGCTTAATTGTGCCTTTAATGAGCCGCATAATGAAGCCAGTGAGTTCAAAGTGAATGTTTGCCTTTCTTGTCGAATGGCTTCATCACACATGTGAAGTTACAGTGAGGGATATTAAAGCACGTGACTACATGAAACTTAAATCAGTTATTAAAACCATTTGATTTGCCTGTGATACTTAAATGGCAATTAACAGCAATGGTGTGATCTGATGCTAGAAATAACACATTCGTGTAATTGATGTCTCAGTGGTTTGTTGCAGGTTCACATGAGTAAAACCTGCATATGTTTGAGCAAGGCATAAAATGTGTCGCTGTGTTTAATGCGCTATGTCTTTTATTCCCATTGACATAAATCAATATTATAGGGGAGGATTATCTTTTAAGGATTTTCATGTCTGTCTGTTCCTCACACTGAGCTTTGGAGTCCCCTTAGGGCAACACTGGACAGTTTTTGAAGATCTGATAATCTGTTCCTGTAATTTTTTTATCTTTACTCAGTTATGAGCCATATTTCCAGATTCTGAACTGTTGCATCCTTTTAAGCATTTGTACTTTATGCATCATCATATCTTTTTACATGCAGTAATATTTATAATAATAGTGGTTGTAATAATTAGTAATAATGAACAATTGTATGAATCACAAATAATAAATATACTGACCTATTATTATTATTACTATTATTAGTAGTATTATTAACAGTTAATAATAATATATACTGTATGTATATATATATACTATATATATATATATATATATATATATAAACTAACTTTTTATTATTATTATTATAATCATATTTGTAGTAAACATAACAATTAGTATATTACCATGTTTGTCCAAATCCAAAAGCCAAGCTTTTACCTGCTTTACAAGCTTTTAAAAACATTTAAATATATTTCCATGGTATATGTTTTAGTTCATACCATCCTATTTTCAGTTTTCCTGTTTAACTGTAACCTTAAAGGGGTGATATGACACGGCTAAAACAAATATTATCATTTGTTTTAGATGTAATTCAATGTGTATATATGATTTAAGGTTAAAAAACGCAGTATTTTCCAAATACTGTGCTTGTTTGTATCTCCTCCTTGCCCCGCATCTCTGAAACGCATAGATTTTTTACAAAGTTCATTGCTATGAAAACCAGTGCGTAGTGATTTGTTAAATACTGCAAGCGTGTGACGGAAATGTAACGCCTCTTACCATATTTGGAACATCAGAATCCAAAGCAAATGTACTGACAGGTACGCCCACCTAACTTGCATTTACATTTGGGTGGTCTTAGTCAAATCATACCACAAACTGATTTTTAGATTTGTGGGGGTGTGGTTACACGAGGTGATTCAGGCAGGTCTGGGTGCGCATTAGCTTTTAGATAGAATACATCTTTTGTTCCGATAATTTTACGTGTCTAATACATGCATGGGTAACTTATAACACACCAAAGACACAGAAAAACACGTATCTGGGCCATATTATCCCTTTAAATAATACATTAGAAAAGTAGCCATAGCTGTCCCTTCGAGATCTTCTTTAACAAGCTACTTATTGTAATATTTTTGACCATCATGAAACCTCATTAATCTTTGTCAGTGGCCAGCACAAGCCCTGAATTTTGAGTATGGTGTGTGGGTCTTTCTTAAGGAGTTGAAGTCTAGGGTGGAAAGATGCCACTTTGCGGGCGCCGGGCTGTTCCTCATCTGTCTCCTGTCCGCTCAAGCATACCTAAAACCTCCACTCCACTCCGGCACGTTGACATTTCAATTACACACAGTTCCCCGGGCAGTCCGACAGCCTGCTGGCGTCCAACAATGCACCCCATGCACTTAAATTTCCAAGCCGAAGGTACGGACGTATGGCTCAAGTGCTGTTTCAGCAAAATAGATGTCCCACCTCATTTCACAAAGGAATCTCTTTGACTAAGGTGGTGTGATGATTACTTTTAGATGGCATGATTTCATTCATGACCAAATATTTCATTTGAATAAATGCATTAGGTTGGATCGGGGATTATGAATAGAAACCTTCAATCTGACTTGTTGATTTAGTGTGTTCAGTATGTCAATAAGAGCTTACTGCGCTGTTAGCCCTGTTTTTTGTGGTTCCATGATTGATCTTTAGCCTATAGCTGTTATTGAGTGTGATTAAGTCAATCAGAAATCAGTCTCAGGTCTTGAATGATGTCACATGCAGGGTTGCAATAAGGTTTGACGAAAAGCTCCAAACAGGATACTTGTCTCTCAAAAAACACAAGCAAAAAAGAGAAATGTTCAATTGCCTCATTCATGTGGAATTAAACTAATCATGACTAAATTACAAAGGTCCAGTGTATGAAATGTAGCGGCATCTAGTGGTGAGGTTGCGAATTGCAACCAGCGGCTTACTCCACCCCTCCCTTTCAAAGCACTACGGTGGCTGACACAGGACTAAGATGCCGTCATGTTTTGCTTCTTTGCTGAAGGAGATAAAATATTTATGAAACGTGCTCTTTAGAGCAGTTTGTCTATTTAGGGCTACTGAAAAAAAGGGGACTGCGGTGTATGAAGATAGAAAAAGCACATTCTAAGGTAATAACGCTTCATTATGCCAGGTCTTTATACACCTCTGAAGAAATAGTTATGTATATAATATTGCATTTCTGTCAATAGATCTCACACATTTCAACTTAAAAATATAACATTTCATATATAGGACCGAATTTACCTTCCGTTCTGTTTGTTTATCGGTCATGCTAGTGGCTAGTAATATAACTTATTATTAAAAATGTGATATATTTTACATTCGTATTTTATTGTATAATAATTGTATTGAATAAATAAACTACTCAACAGTTATAGATTCTTTGCCCAGGACTACCAGCTGAAACCGTCTATAGACGGTATGGATGTGTCGTCAGTCGTCACTTTTTTTGGTGAGCGTGGGTGGCAAAACCCTCAGCAAAATGACTGCTTACAATATCAGGAAACGCAATTCCACGCATCATTTCAGTCTCCAGGAACACCTGATTCCTTTGGAAGTCGTAAGGATCACCGTCGAGTCCAGCTGCTTGTAATATCAACAAATAATTGCGTGTTTTATTCCCGGTTTCTTTGTTTCTCCTTTTCTCCTCCGTTTATCCTGTTTTGCCACCCAGGGAAGCGTGTCCCAGGGAGTGTCCTGTCATGTTCACGTGGGAAAGTGACGTCAATGCATACCTTCTATAGAAGTGTACTGTCTATAGAAGTATAGATGTCAGTAAAAAAATAATTCACACACATACCAAAATGTGTATCCTCTGGGTGAAAGAAGGACTGTAAAAGGAGGAAACGCTGAGAGAGGTGAAGAAAACTAAATCGATTAATAATGACATGCTGAAGAGTGTGTCTCGAACAGCAGGTGGGGTGATTTTGACAGCTGCGATTAGTTGTTTGTCATTTTTTTATTGCGCCATGGAGACGGCCAGGCACTAGAAAGCCACATTTGCCACCTCTCATATTATAAAAAATAAAACTTTTTGAACAACTTAACAACAAAACAACTGAATGTATACTTGTTTATAAATATATCCCTCTGTACAGAAGTAAAATGAATGGTAATAGAATTGCGGTGAAAATACCAATACATAAATCAATATGTGCTTACACCCCCCTCCTCAATATTTTTTTATTGTTAATTACATAATCAGAATCAATTAAGTGAAACATATAAGTGAAAAAGAAAGAACAATAAATATGATATGTTTTGCCATTTGGTCCGCCCCTTTGCTTAAATGACATCATGCTCAAAAAACTGATTCCAAAGCCTGTGATTTGTGTAAACCCTCATGATCCATTTATCCTACAATGATATTCATATATTCCACATAGCATCTAGTGTGGGCTTCAGCTGCAGTAATATTGAGGTGACAATACTTTTGAAACCGGATTTATTTATAGGAAAAGCTCACCCATTTTATCATAATTTACTCACCCTAAATCCATTACAGATTAATATGACCTTGTTTCTTTAGTTGAACACAGATTTACGTTTCTTCATTTTGTTAATCTTTTGAACGGATCCAAGAAGCACATCCATTCATTTTACAAGTAATCCATACTACTCCAGCGGGATAATACATGTCTTCTGAAGCAAAATTATACATTTGTCTATAAAAAAGTGAGCTTATTTGGCCTTCGATATATCACATATATGTAAACTGACCATTAAGGTAAATTCAAATATGACGGCACATGGGCGTCTCATGAAAGCATGCACACAACTAGTCAAAAGACATGAGAATCTCGGTGTGCTGCCATTTTTGAACTTACCTGGTATGTCTCTGTACATTAATATATATGATGTAGCCTGATGATCACATCAGGGTTAGTACATTATGAGGTCAATTTTATTTTCTATTGAACTATTACTTGAATGTGCTTAGCCTGGCTTCATGTTCTCAACTTTGTATTGAACATTAAAATCAAAATATAAAGGAAATTCCCTGGGGTCCCTCTTGATATGTACTGTAAATTTCACAATGGTTGTCTTTCAGTTTGCTCCCTATACAAAAAAATCTTTGCTGCTTTAAGTTTTAAAGTACAGTACAATCACCTTGGCCTTACAAGTCATTTTAACAATGATCCTTTGCACATAATCCAGCATCGTGGTATCATTATAAACTTGTTAAACAATCATTTCTGTCAATGAGGGTAGTTACGTTTATTCATGTTTTCCGTAGCTGTTTGTAGGCCTACTGTATATACAGTACTTGGTGATCATTTTAATTCCCACTGTAAATACTGAGAATAATAAAAAGAAATACATAAACACATGAGTGGTGAATGTCTTTTACCTCTTCATTGTATTGAATCAACTGCAGAGTTGTCAACTCTGAATAAAACATATATCAATTGTGTTGATGATGCTGTGCTTATAGACACCTGGACTCTCCAGCAGTGTTTAGCATACAGCAAAAATAATTTGTTCTCCCAGAGGCTGTTGGTCGCCTCCGTTGAGTCGAGTTCTGCGCTGTAGGTGTCCGCTACCCTTTTCCCCTCTCGCTCTGAGAATTACATGCCACTTGCATTGCTGTCAAGATCCTACAGAAACAGCATTTGTCAGCTCATTTATCAGCATTCCCTACAGCTTGTGCGCCCTGTCACATTGACTATTTCTGCAATCTGACCCCAAGGAAATAAAAATATGGAGCACATATACATATGACATGAAATACCCAACAGACCTTTTTAATATTTAAGCATTTTTGAGAATGTCTTCACGTGTAAACGTTGCTTCAACGACTGCTGTGAATTTAGTTGTTGTGTGTGCATGCATGTTGTTTTAAATATCAATGTAACACATTTCACTTGTGTAATGTGAAGTTTTCTTACTGAAACAGAGTTTGAGAAAAGCTATTAGATAGGATTTGTTTAAAAGGATCTTCTGGAAAAATGTTTTGAATAAAAACAGGAAAATTACTATATACACAATAATTATAGGAGTAAATATTTTTTAAATTGTGAAATAGGTCTTTCCATAATAGCAAATGCGAAACAAATCAAGCAGCCATTCCCTTTGAAATGTTACATACAACATCCATTCGCTTGGGCTTCTTGCAAAAGAGAATTAGAAATAGGCCAGACTAATTCATTCTTGTTCAGAACCACCAGACATCTTCCTATACATTTTTATTCATAAAGCGAAACTTCGCTCTGAGCTGCGGGCTGTGCGGCGTCTATTTAAACCCGCAGGAAAGATATTCTCCTCTTTCACATTTGCTTCAATCTGCTGAATGTCAAAGGATTGATACAGAGAACAGAACAGTACACGAAGTGCATTCTAATGGCTGCAGATGCTGTGGGCCAAACACACTTTCAATACTTTTACCAGAGATACTGGTGATTCATGCTGGGTACATCCAGTAAACCATGCATTCACGCTGTGTCAATGTTGCCAAGGTTTAAGCCATTCTAAAGGTATTATTTAATATCACTCATTCAGGGAGCCGGATAGATATTTAGGCTTGCATCGGTAAATGACTATGTCCATTTAATGGGAACAAAAGCGTATGTTAATTTATCAATTGACTCTAAAGAGCAGTTAGTCACAGCACTGTGGTTTATTGGAGGGAGATCATGCAGAGCCAATGTCACGCCGTCCCCAGAAATGCTTTACAGTGTTAATTTTATATTAACACATTTGGAAACTTTTATCCAAAGCAACTACAGTGCAAATGAGGTAAACATCTTTTTTTTGCCATGACTCAGCCGCATGCTCTTTCAGTTGAGCTAATATATTATTTGAAGGTTCTGTAGACTGTTGCTGAAAAGTTTATTGTCACATACTTACTTATTAATATATAATAAATTAACATCTACAGTAAAGTCTTGAATTTACAGGAATTTTCTCATGCCATTGTATTAACATGCTTCTTGAAGATGCGTTTTAAATCAAATTGAAGGAGTTTCTATAGACCACTTCGCAAGTTTATATTTATTAAAATTATTATTTTATCAATCGTACATACATAATAAAATCTTAAAGCTGTTTGTTTAACATTTTGATTATTTTATTATTGTTCTGTTGCTTGTCTTGTTCAAACGTCTGTATAGTGTTAAAAAACTGAAAGAGGAAGTTCTTCTGGACCAGCATCGTTAACGTCTTCCAAAGCGGTCTATATGGCTCTTATTGACGGGTTTTTCTTCGTTATTCAGTTAAAGTCAATCATTCCAAAAATATTTTGTTCATTAAAAATGTAGTTTTGAAGTGCAAGAAATTAACTTTGTACCCTCATGTTGAATTGTATTTACAATTTTGCACATTTGAGTTTTATATTAAAACATTTGTGAGATCAGAAGAAACATTTCACTCAAGTGACCTTAAATGTTTGAACACTTCTGCCCACATACTGTGATATGAAGGTGGAAAACTGAGTCAGAAACAGTGTTAAAGGGAGTTTGATTCCTTCTTTCATAATCATCAATTTTTATAATCCTGTTAAAAATATAAATGCCACAATTTCTTTCCTCTACAGAATTTTTATTTTGAGAAGTAATAGTTATTGCTTGTTTAGTTCATAACAGTTATGTGCCTGTTGCACAGCCCGCCGATAATATCGGCTATGCAGCAGTAAGAAGGCATTCTCGCAACCTGCCGACCTCGGCTGATAAAATCACTATGAACAATCCAAAACACAACGCCAAAAGAACAGAGCACTTGGTCGAAATGGTTTTCATTTTCTCCATTGCGTTACATTATATTTATGACACAATAACCATCCGAATTAAGACGCATGACAACGCCAATAATATTTCAGTTCATCTTAAGAAAAGCATTATGTCTAAATCATCGGATGTTGAATCAGGTTATGCGTATTAAAATACTAAATCAGACGTGTTTCCCTCCTCTGTACCAAGAAAGCCGGGCTGTACATTTTGCTGAAGTTACGAAGAAGACCATAATCATTACAGATATATTCGCTTCGCAATTAATCATGCGATTGCGACAACATGCATAGCAGTTATGATGCCACTGAATAAATAGACCATTTATATTCGGAATGGATGATGCTGCCTTTAATCTGAAGTGTGGTAATATTTTTGCAAGTAGCAATTTATTTCATAAGCCCAATGTGCCAAGCTAGTGGTTGTATAAGAGGTAGAGGTGATAAATGTTGGCATCGGCACTACACAGCGGAAGATTATATTTGTTGCTGAAACTATTCAAGACTCTCCAGCGTCCCTGAATAATAGGTGTGATTCCATCAGCCCAATAGTAATCTCATAATAAACACTCAGAAACTATTATCAATTCTGTCAGTTAATATGATAAGAATATATTATCCAAGTATAAAATCACAATCCATTTTGGAAGGCTTCGCTATCGGTGTCATCTAGCTTTTTGTAATTAGCATCTTTTCTCACCACCGCGTCGGCGGTGACTTCCCCACCCATCCAAAATGCCACACGGACGTCTCCAGCGATTCGTTTTGGATTCTGAACTAATGGGACTGTGATACCTTAAACACGCTTTAGCGGTCGCACATCACTGCGCAGTGTAATTTTCCATTTTGGGATCCAGGCACCTGGTTGTTAACTGGAGTAAAAAACAAAGGAGTGCCACCCTCGGAGTGGGTTGAATGTATAATTGACGCGTCTGATCTGACTAATAAGATCCCCAGTGAACTCATCAAAGAACAAGAGAGATAATGAGACTGTTTCTTTTTTAATCAAAATTAATAATCAGGGTTATTACCTCTGTTGCCTCTTCTGTGGTTGAGTGCAGCCCACGTAGCGGAGCGGCCTCTAATTGGCACAATCGAGGTTTTGGGTTCATTTTTCCTCATTCAACAAATAATCGCTCAAAAACTCCATGTGATATGATAGAAACGAGGTAAATTACATTGTGAGGTGGTTTACGATATGATGCATGAAAGTGTGAAATGAAGGTAACATCCGTAAGGTGAAACATGAACGTTTGCATGATGATAAAAGATGACATTTGGCACAAAGTGGTCAGTTTGTCCAGCATGCTTCTTTTCATTTCTAAAATAAAAAATAGAGATTCGAATGGACAAACGTTCAACCACTGACCATACAATTCCTTAAAGGAATACATTGTTTCAAATTTGTATGACTGTCTTTCTTTTTTAGAAAGGGCATTTTTAGATATTTTCCAGACCCTTTTTTTCTTCAAATAAAAGTAATCAAGGACATCAAGAAGTGACATTGTTTTTAGAAAATATGATTTGAGGGGCGAAGCTAAAATGACTTACTGCAAACTAGCATTCAAATCTACTTGTTTTACCTTTTTATCTTCCCATGATTCATGGAGCCTTCAGATTGAAGTTATGTTTTTTCTATTCATTCTTCATTTCTTTCATTTTTTTGTACATTAAAAGTATCCTTAAAAAGTTAAAAGTTCACCTCAGTCGGCCTGTTTTGATGCAGCTCCATGCATTGCTAGTAACTTCCGGGAACTATTGAAAAGGCTCCATGAACAGCCATTGGTGTGAAAAAGAGTTCCATTGGCGTCTACGGAGTTGATGCGACTCTCTCTCTCTCAATTGGCCCTTCGCTAGCAGTTTGATTGACAGGCGATCTGACCAATCATTACGGCGATAAGTGCCCCGTGACAGACAGCTTTTTAATTATTCTAATAGTAAACAGAGAGATATAAACCCAGCTTTAATGGACGTTCACACTTAACGTAAATGATAACCAAGTTTAGAAAATAATTATAAATGAAGGAGAATAGCTGAGTTACATCACAATACAGCAATACAGAATACGAGACAAGATTAGGGTGACCACCCGTCCCGCTTTGAGTTGTACCACACAGCATTTTCAGCCCTTGTCCCGCACGTCGCATATTGAGGAAATCTCCCGCACTTTCATCAGTCTTATGGTTTTAAGTCGCACATTCAAACACGCTATTTAACCCGAAACGCACATGAGCCGCTTGTTTGCGCCAGTGTTTATTTAACTATTTAACAGCGCGATCGACCTGATTTTGCCAAGAGGTTGATGTCTTTAGGACAACATATTTTGTTGACCTAAGGACAACATTTTATAAATAAAACCTAAACCTAAACCCACACCAAACCCTAACCATAACTTACCCCTAATATCAGAGGGAAATGATAATTGAAAAGGTAGTTTCCTATTGTTGAGAAGATCTTCAAAGTGTAGGCTACAACATGATAACTCTGCATGTCTGACCTATGAAAAATTAAAAATATATATGCTTTATAAACACAAATTCTCGCCTTGCTCTGTTCTGTGATGCGCGTTCATGACTTCAGGTAATACGTCACTACGTTATAAAAGGTCACGCTTGACGTAGGCGGAACTCAGTACTTTTGCCTATGTCAAGCGTTGACCTTTTCAACGTTATTGCGTATAACGTGAAGTCATAATATTGATGTATTAGAATGAGCAAGCTGGCAAGATATCATTTGCATCCCTGTTATGTGATGAGCGCACCTTCAGCCTGACATTTTAAAGGAAAGACGTTTTCAGCAACGAAGTCGTAAAGCAACATCTGTGTGTTTGTTGTATTTAACACATATAAAGATTAAGACACTGATTGACTGTTATTTTTTTCTGAACTGAACTATTTAAAAGTTTACTTTTGTTTTCACAAGGATCACGGCCGACAAAAAACTCTGCCCGAAGTTAATCTTTCTCTAAAATTGTAATTACTACAAATGTCGGAGTAAAAATAAACCACATTTTGGTTAGCTATACATCCATTTGTGTGACCGTAGTAGCCTACTACATCGCGCAAGATTAGAATTAACGTAACGTTATTGTCTGCTGGTGTGGACGCAAATATGTTACAGTTATCTCAAATCCCGAATGTATCCCTGGAGTGAATATTGCAGACCTTTCTGTCTGAAAACAGCGTGTTATTTTTCCAGAAATTCTTCACTATTTCCCCATATGTCCGACATAGCAACTGGGACGAAGGGGGTAAGGTTTTTGCGAAGCGTCAATGGCTCTGGCAAAGCCCTACTTCCAACGATCCAATCAGTTCTCGATAGATGAAATCAAGTCCCGCCCTACAGCTTCACAACATTTTCACGTTTCATGGTGACTTGAATGAACAGAATAAAAATTAACTTATTTTTTAGTAAAAAAATGTTTTAATAAAATGTATTTGTTTATTTACAAAACATGACCTTAAGATATTTTTTACTAAAAGAAAATTACTTTTTTGTCATGCTTGAGTTCAGAGCACTGTACGGTTCAATCTTTCTCTCTGTGATATTTTGAGAGTCTCTGCTGGGTTTATTATAATAGAATCTCATTTTTGGAAGCTCACAGCTCCCTGGTGACTGAGGGTACTTGTGAGGGGGAAAAGGCATTATGATTTTTAAATATGTGCGTTTCATGCTGCAGTGGGAAAATCTGGAAACATGATTCACCAAGTCTTTGCCTCCAAACCGTTTGAAGTGTCCCTCCTCATTCCACAGCGCAGAGGCTGATTCATTTACATATTGTTTAAAAAAACATAATAAAAGTATAGTAGAAAAATGCAATTTAAGTTAAATTCACAATGGGGAATAAATACAATGAAAAATTAAAAACAAATATATCTGGATTCTGAATATGGAAATAAATGCTTCAGCTCAGTTGGTGATACAGTGTGAATACTGGCCTGATGAATAGTGACCACATTAAAATTTTAAATCTAATTACACACCAGCATGCACCGGCATGCGGCATAAATAATTCTGTGGACGTTTTGGGAAAAGTTTGAAAAATGCTCTGTTGGAGTTTATCAGACAATAATTAATGGACGTCATTTTAAATAAAGACATCATCACTACCCTAATAAAAGCATAAATGGTCTGCACATCAAATCCTATGAGGATGCTGAGTGAAAAGATGTCAGCTTTACATGGTAGGTTGGGAATATTGTTTATTGTAGAGTTGTTCTCAGCAGAATATCCTGATGTGACTGACAATCATAATGGACATGTTGCAATCCACTACCTCTATCTGAATTGATATTTTAATAATAAGAGTGTGTGTGCGTCATTATCAATATATGTGTATTTTATTTATTTATTCAAGCTAGCTATAGTTTGCTCTTATTTACTTATTTAGAGTGTTTGTTTTGTGTGCTTTTTATTTATTTATTTATTTATCAATGTGAAATGATTTGTTTTACTTCAAATGAATACAAGTTCAATTCAATTAGTAACATTTAAAAAATATATTTTCAAAATTTGCGTTCAGGCCTTTTTGCATTTAATGGGATTTATTCTGTTTTGCTGTATTGTTTAAATCCCAAATAGACCACCACAACTTTTTAGTTCATATTAACAATCAACACATTAAGTTAAGTGGAGACATTCAATAAAATGCTTTTTAATCAAATTAATTTTCTATATTCTGTTGACTGGTTTCCTAAAGCACCCATTTCCTTTCTAAGATAAAATTCCATACATTTCTCACATTCAAGTTGACTGAATAAGGAATTAGCATTCTGTATGTGAATTCTATAAGATTGCTCGATTCGCATAATTCTTGCACTCCTAAAACAGAGATACTCTGGTCTCCAGCACTTAAAGTGAGCTGTTCCCCAGTGACCTCCTCCACAGAGTAAATATGAAAATCCTTGAAACGGGCAGCTCGTAATTAGAACAAGTTGATGAATTTAAGACGTTTCTGTTTCATAAGTCATGAAGTGGGGAAATTACGGCTTTAGGCCATTCTGTGACGCTCGTAGAATACACTGAGCACCAGAGCAAGTCATTTGGAGAATATAAAGATGTTGTAAATTTTTCCAGTTGTGATGAAATCACAGCTCCTACAAGACTGTCCATTTGTGTTACACTCCCCGCAAATGAGGCGGTCTAGCTTGAATAAACTCTTGTGGTCATAGAACGTAATTGCAAAGCTGTCTCTCTACAATGACTTATTGCAGCATTAGGGCTGATTGTGCAAACAATGCATACTTCAAAAATCCAATTAACCAATGCAAACTTATCACAGTCATTAGTAATACCTAATGTCTCCACTTTAATGCTGATGAGCAAACACCAGAGAATGCTTGGAGCATACAGACAAAAGGCAGAGTTTGTAAAACATGTTCACTGCTATTATGAATGACTACAGGCTTGCTTGAGGCCTTTGGTATTAACAAAACTCGAGAGTATTTCCCTTGAACTACCTCATGTTTACGAAACTAAAGTGATTTTATATGTCACGTGTGCCTGTGTATGTGGTTACATGACTCTGACGTCAGTCAGGTTAATAAATTCAGGTTTAATCTGATGTTTTCAACTGCCAAGGTATGGAACATATAATTGTAACACTATAATAATGGTCCGTTGATAACAAGTAACTATGCAGTAATAAGTAATGAAGTAATAAGTAGTACTACAGTAACACTGAACACAAGACAATATTAGATTAAAAATATTAAAATATTAATTAATTAGTAACTAATTGCAAAAAAAAAAAATTAGTTATTTGAAAATTATTAAATAAAAGTATCCTCAATGAGAAATACTTGTGAACTATGACTAATTATAAGGATTTACTAATAATCACAACAGAAACATGCCGAGAATGTGAGTATTCATCTTTTTAAACTTAAAGCGGCCCTAACACACAGGGTTTCTGCCAATCTCATATTAATCTTGAGTATCTATAGAGGAGTATTGCATTCTTCGTATCTTCGAAGAGTATTTAATTTGATTACATTTATAAAAGATAGACACAGCTTACGATTGTTTCCAAAAACATACCGCGCGTTTGGGGGGGAGAGGTAGGCTGAACCAAGCACGTGCTCACCCTTTGTCAACAAAACACAGACATCAGTTTCACCCACCGCTGGGACGGCTCCATATATCAGTTTCAAACGATCTCCAAATCCAGCGTTATATCCACAGTGTATATAACATTCATCACCCAAATGTAGTGAACAAACAAACACCTGAACTTCGCAAACGTATGCTCTCTCTCTCTCCCGCACACAAGTGTAAGTGACCTCTGCGCATGCTCCTGCTCCTGCTCTCCTTGCGGCCGCGTGCTTTTCCGAGAGAATTGCTTGGGGGAGTGTATTGAGCACAGAAATACTACGTAATACGCCCAATTCGTTTTTTGACAAGTTGACCATGTTAAGCATGAGAAGACAGCACGTTTAACATTGTGAAGAAGTTCGGAAGCATGAAACACTGTTGCAGGGCCGCTTTAACATGTTTATAAAATGTGTAATAATTAATAATAATAATTAAACAATTGACTGACAATCAAACATTTTATTTTAGTGTTTATTCCCATTTCTAATATTACTACTATAATGCATGTAAAGCTGATATGCCACAATTCAAAATTGTACCCCATAAAAAAGTGCTAAATAAATAAGATTTAATTGAACAAATCTTAATATGAACTCTATTTATTATCAATTCGTCTTCAACTCCAAAAGACCTACCTTTAGTTAGAGTAACCAGGACTTCTCTTAAGGATATGAATATAAAGAACAATGTTCTCTTATCAAAAACAATTTGCATCCTTATGCACGATAACCAGAAAACCATATCTTCCAGATTACTAAATGTTTTTTTAGAATATCAGTAGTTCCTCACGGAAACGTATGGCTGTACGGTATGTATCAGATAAAACTATGTTAAACAACTTATTAAATTACTTTTGAAATCTGTAAACCCCTTACTAATAACTACTAGGGATGTGGACCATTATTTCACGTAGGTAACACCTCACCAACATTTCACCCCACAATAACTATACACATAGCATAAAACAACTGCAGTGATTGGGTCTAACATTTTTTTATTGAAACATTTACAGGAAATCGTAACAGAAAACATTGCATGCTGTAGTGCAAAAATGCACAACTGGGCGGGCAAAGATAAAGTATGTGCAACATAAGATGTCTGAATTAAACATTCAAAAATTGAAATGGGTAAGTTATGTCCATTGGAAAAAATAGGTTAAAAACTACGCAAAATAGGTTGTTTTAGCCCAACGGCTCGAAAAGTATAGGACACTATATATTTCCTCCTGAAGAAGGTCGTAAATGTCTGCGACAGGTAACAAAGCAGCCGAGTTGTCGGCCCTGCTTGAGGTGGAGGATGAGTAAAGTCGACTCTACCTGCACACACAAATTGTGTTAAGAAATGTATTGTGAGAACTGTTTAACTGGTATATATAATCGATAATCTATATTGAATTTTAATCATCTAAAAAAGAAGAAATTCACATTTATTGTACATGACATTAAATCGCGTGTTACGTAAACTGCCAACCGTTTGCTTTATAACTTACTTGTTTATATACAACTCCCATTAGTCATATTTAACTAAAAATATCGGGTGTGGATTAAAGAAGACGTTTCAAACATCCAGAATACAGACTAACCAATTTGTGTAAAATCCAATGGGCGCTACAAACAAAGCTAACGGGCAAAGCGGTGCATTTAATAACGTTTAATGTCATGTAAACTCGACTGTTGTCGCACATATTTGCTAATAGGCTACATTGTTGGTTTCATGGATTAATTTATGGATACGAACATCCACCAGTTAGACTTCATGCGGGGATGGCGCCGCTCAGACCGATCACACGTGACATTATTGATGGTGTCATTTTTTGTTTATTGTTCCTGTTTCCCCCCATAAATTCTGGCACCAGCCTCCAATGCGTCATAATAATAATAATTAAACTATTCTACCCATTACTTTAATTTTGTGTTGTCTGGCAGCTCTGAGCCACCATGGTCAAAAGTTTTTTAATGTGGTCCAAAGAAAAGATGACAAAAAAATTGGGTAAAATGTTTGGCTGTAATAAAACACCCCAGTGGGCGGTATGAAACGCTTTCTGTCTTATCTGAAATAAATTGTAAGTCGTTTAGGTTTTTTTGATGATATGTTTCTCTAAAATGAGGCTGCTTGAATCCATCAGTCTTTGAATGTTTTGTTTGCATATATTTAAAAATATACACCGCTGTAAATATCACACAGGACAGAATAACAAACACAGTGGCTGCCGGGCTCCTGAGTTTCTACCCAGAGCTCACATTTGTATTGATGTCCCTTTGCTTTTCAACTGGCATAAGTTTGGTGTGATTTGATTACGGGCCGCAGTTTCAATTTCATTTCTCCTTCTGGATTCTCTCAAGAACGGAATATTTGAAAGGCCTCTCCAACAAGAACAACTTCAAATTGTATCAGCTTCCCCTGAAACACTTGATATTCCATACTGGAGAAAACAGCATGCATTTGTTTTCTGGCTTTCTCCAGCGAGCTGGGTTTTTGGGAAAGTATTGATTTACGCATCGAGAAACCCAAGGGTGCGGGTCTGTACTCTTATTTTGAATGCCTGTGTGTCTTTTGAGCCCAGCTGTACCTATTCAACTGACTGATAATAGCCGGAGAGGGAAATTCACCCTTCGTGATCTCTCTCTTTCTTTGTCTCATTTCAGAACAGCCACAACATGCCAACAAGCTAGAGTTGGTTTTAATTAGATTAAACACATGTTTTGTCTGAGAACAAAAGGTCCTGGCATATTTGCATGACAATGATTTCTAATTTTGTTTGGCTTAATTCTTTTTTAATGGCTCAGGCAGTGTAACCCAATTACGCTGTTAATGTATCTACACTGGCACTTCTTCTGTAAGGTGTGTTGTATCAATCGCTTTCGCTCATAAAACTTTGATTAACCCTTGTGACTTTTTATTGTGTTTGCGACTTCCCACGAGAATCAAATCCCGATTCATTCAGATGACAAATCATTGGAGGTCTTTTGTTTGGTTTAGATGGAGGTGAGTTCTAGCTGATTGCAAGGACGTTGAGATTTGCCGAAGTGAAGGATTAAAGGCTAACACAGAGATAATATTGCCTCCTTGGACTTACATTGTTGGGTTTTTATAGGACGTGGTGCAGCGTTGAGGCAAATGAGGGCTCGGTCACTTGCTGGTTGCCATGGTAACCTAAAGGAATTCAACATTAGCACACGTGATTTCAAAAATCAACTTGAGCTTAAACTATGTGCAAAACCTTCACTATGAAGAATCAAGTAAAAAAAGGAAATTATCTGGCAGCTGGTGTGTGGTAATATACCGTAATAATGCTTTTTTCTGTTTTTATTGTAAATTTTCAGTCTTTTTCTGTACTTTGGCGGTATTTTACCGTTTTTAAAAAAAGACTAAAAAAATACATGGTTTTCCTGTTTTCTTGTAAATACGTGAAAAATCTATTAATAAAACAAAAGAAATTCGTAAAATTACAGTTTTTTGGACATTATACATGAAAAAGCTGTAAATTTATATATATATATATAAAACCATAAAATTGTGTAAAATTACAGGGTTTTTTTTGCTCTGTAGATGAAGTTTGTAATGTTTGTCTCGCCCGTCATTGGTCGAGCAAAATGATAAAGTCGCCTTGAACTCGCGCCATTGGTTAACCACCTTTTCTATGTTGAGCTTGATGAACAAGTACAGCAGTCACAGTTTTACATTTTGCTGGATATCAAGATACAAACTTTGCATGATACTCTTGGATAAAATAATCATTTAACAGAAAAAAATAATGCAGACTGCAGCTTTAAACATGACTCATTGTGTAGCATCTCAATATAAAAACAGTAAGGAGCAAAGAATTTGGAAGTATAAAAACACTGACAGGCAAAATTAAGTTTAGGGTGAATTGAGCGATGTCTGCGTTCTGCCTCTCCCACACTGAACGCTTCCTAAACATAATAGTCTGGTGCACAGGTGCAGAACCCAGAATCAAACACTCCATTCCTGTTGTATACCTGACCTTTGGATCTCTACTCTGGCTCATGTATTGCCCTACTATATATAACAGATTACAGTCCGTACATTAATAAGGTTTGTCATTAGATGTGCCACAAAAGGCAAAATACATTGATAACAAAACCCCTGTAGATACTCACACAGCATTAGGACCCGGGACAGGATGATGGATCACTGCAATCACTGACCTTTTATTTGAGGGACTCCTCTGCCATTTCCATATACTCATACCTTAAGAAAATTCACTGGATGTGGACTTGCAGTGAAGCAGCTCATTTAACTGCACAGGGGAGGAATGGACCTACATGATTATGAACTATTTCTATGTACAGTATGTAGTGAAAAGAAACCAATATGAGGTCATGTACTGTATTGAAACGTCTGAGTCCCTTTTTTTTGTGAATTTTTAAAGCAGTTTTTAGAATTTTGATAATATTAAAAGAACGTAATATGAAAGTTTCTGAGCTAGGTTTCCATTTAAATGTACATTAAGTGAAATTCTGGCATTCACATGTTCACTGAAAAAGGTCAACTATTCCACTGAAGAACATAGAATGCTCTTTGGAGCGTTCACATATCAAACTGGGATAACATGGATCATCAGGTTTTCCATAAACACGTGGAATCCATGCCATGATGAGTGCATCATGTCTATACAGCAATAGAAGTTAAAAATTAAATCAAAATCAAAATATAAAAATGTTATTGTTTTTTGATCAGATTCAATCTGTAACTTGAAAGAGATTGAGCAAGAAGATAAATAGTGAATGTTCAAAACTGTATCCTTTACTTAACACCATATTCATCAATAAGCATATGAGAATTATAAGCTACAGAAAAATAATAGAAACATATAAATCTAAATTTGAATGCAGTTTTAAGGAATATTTCACCCAAAAATAAGTCAATGGGGGACATTGCTGTTTGGCTACCACTTTACCAACATTCTTCAAAATATCTTCTTTTGTGTTCTGCAGAGGAAAGAAGTCATAATAGTTCTAAATGACATAAACGTGAAACAATTCAAGAATTTTTATATTTGGCTTTAACATCTCGCATAATATTGTAAACTACTGATACAGTAAATCATAATGAATGATTGTGTATTACATTAG
Source organism: Triplophysa siluroides (assembly GCA_006030095.1). Classification (NCBI taxonomy): domain Eukaryota; kingdom Metazoa; phylum Chordata; class Actinopteri; order Cypriniformes; family Nemacheilidae; genus Triplophysa; species Triplophysa siluroides. Next base: position 199,243 of record VCII01000197.1, on the reverse strand, counting down.
ATCAAAGCATTTTCACCATTGGTCTCATACTTTTCGACCGCTTGTTTTTTGTGCTGAGAAGGCTTAAGTGACAGTGGCATGCTGGTGAGTGCGAAGTTTGTTCCTGCCATATTCCTTTTAAGATTTGATTTATTCAGGTTACCTTCCATAATCCTTCTGACCGCACTAAAAGTCCCCTTTAGCTATTTACTCACAAAGGAGTTCAGTCACCCATGGCTTCAGCGCCGAAGTAAACTTATGATAAAAGTGTAGGTGACTTTTACTGTGTGCTGAGCTGCACGTCTTCCTAAACCTGTTTTGAATCTGTCATACTAAGTAGAACAAAAATAAATGCCTTTTTTGGCTGCTTATTGGTGTTTGTGGGCAATGCGTGACTTTAGAAAAGCGAGGGGTGAGGGGATTCACAGTTGGGGCACTTTTGTGAGTCGTATGGACTAATCACATGTAGCTTAAACGGGCGCCAAGTGTTCTGAAATAGCGCTAAATGGCACTGCGGGCTGTGGATTATTGTAGATTGCACATTATTCAAGAAATGCAGCTTTGTCTGGCTTTCTTAATGTTGTGCAATTACAACCTGTGGAAAATATTACAAGTTTTATTTTAAAAGAGATTTTCTGTTCATGGTAGGAGTTGTAAATGAAATAACAGAGAAGTTATAATCTGAACTAATGTTTTGGGCGTTTTTGGGCCGTTGTCTGATTTGCAGGATTCCTTTAGTGGGTGCAAAAACAAGCAAACAAGGTGTGAAAATAAATTCTTTATTCATTTGCAATTCATTTTTTATTGAATTCCATCCCCGGTCTATCCAAGACTACGAATGCAAATCCAAAATGAAACCAAAACACCATGACAGAAGCATATCAGATATATAAAATGGATTGCGAAATGTATTGAATGTGAAATTGACAAAAAGGAAGCACTCCACATAATGTTAAAGGCAATTACCCATGTGAGGTCGAATACAGTATGTCAACACATTGAGAAAGAAGTGTAAAATACGAATGTGAGTTCAGTCAGTCATAAAATGTAACTTAAATGTCACACGCCAGCCCACTTAAACCTGCTTCCAGCTTTACGTCCTCGCTGTCACCCTCGTGGGCCTGAACAGGTCGAGCAAAACCTAGTGTGTGAGGAGAGTTTTAGCGCTGGCACATAGACACACCCTGTCGGACGGCGTTACATGTCTAATGACAGATCCTTGGCTAGGTTGCTGTGGAGATGTGGGCTCATTCATTGTGCCTGTGATTAAGGTCAATGCTGTCAACCGATAGCACACATCAGCCGAGAGGAGCTGCCGGGATGCTACACTTTCTCTTGTTGGCTCTGGCACAGGAGACCACTAAACCCGAGCAGGATGTATTCGGCGTCATCTTGTGTGAGAATGAAGCCACCTCGGAAGGCAGAAATAAACAGAAGTGTGCCTGAAAGTGGTGAGAAATGCTTATCTATCATACAGTATAGTTTAACTCTGATGTATCTGAATGGAAAGAGTGACTCAAGGACTTTAAAGGTCCAGTGTATGAAATTTAGCAGCAGTTTAGGCTCACTCCACCCCTCCCTTTTGTAGCACTACGGTGGCTGACACAGGACTATAAGATGTGATAATGTGATAATGTATTTACGAAACGCGCTCTGTAGAGCAGTTTGTCTGTTTAGGGATAATGTAGAAACAATATGACGAATTCCTTGCAAGGGGACCCGTGTATTCAGCTGTGAAGGCCACACACAAAGAGCGACAGAGGATCCTATATTAGAAACTTTCTTTCATGTCTCACATGAGGAAAATGTACGAATTAAATGAATGTTGCACCTCGTAAAATAATATCAAACTGCTGTGAGCTTGAATACAGTCTTTGCAGTCTTTCTTACATCCAGAAATAAGTATTGTCTCCTAAAACCCTTGGATCTGGTTTACTAGACAAGGATTAGCTAAAACCAGGACTAGGCCTTAGTTAAATTAGTCCATTATACTCGTTTTTACATTCACGCCCTGCAAAACAACATGACTTGTGTGCATTTTGAAACAACACAATGGCACTGGTGTGTTTTAAATATGTCCGTGCAGTTGGTTTCCGCTTGGACAGCTTTAACATTTTTTTTAGTCCAGGACTAGTATTAATCCCTGTCCGGGAAACCACCCCTTGAAGTTTTCTTGAGTGGATGTTATATAGAACTCTAAGTTGCAATACATCTCTATTTTAAATGGCCTTGTTTTCATTATTGGCAGGCACATTGTGCGTATGGGACTTGCAGATTCAACAAGGGATTCCGAACAGATTTACCGATATGCTGTGTTAAGATAATAGATTTACAAAGCATTTCGTTTGGGATTTAGTATAATCCTTCCCTCTTGATTTCTTTGGAATGAGGGAGTGTGTAAGGTCTGCTGCTGCCCACTGAACTGAATAGAATAAAGAAGGTATTTTGCCATTGGTTTTTTATATATGCAAATCATTTGAAAAAATATGTTTACAAAAATAATTGCAAATCGTGAATATAGACTCCAAAACAACAGAGGCATTGAATCATTTTTTTTTTTTTTGCATTGTCAAGTTGGGCATGCAAACCAAATTGACAAAGGACAATTCTGTCTGCATTGCAATTATCTACAACGTTGCTTTTCTTTTGAAACACTTTTCTGTTCCATTACTTTTTTTTATTTATTTGATTTCTTGATCAGATCATCTTGGTTACCCGCTCCATGGCACTATATATTCTAACAGTGACTTCCGAAACTTTGCTGACAAAGTAACAGCTTGACAGGTCTGATAAGCCTTGTCTGATTATTTAAGTTAACAGACTCTGTTTCCAATATACTCTGTGTTTCTATGTCACAGCTGTGGAACAAATACAGAGATAAGAAGTGTCTGGTATAAGACAAAAAAATGAAACTCTCTGCAGAGGTGCTTTGTTTTTCTCAACTCAAATCTCCACAGAGACAATTCAGTCACGAGTCATCAAATATGTGACGCGCTATTTCATGTATCATTTAAAGGATGTTTTATAGCTATCAAAAGTGCTAAATACATATTAAATACATACAGTCTTTACATTTGACATGCCAGCTGCAGACTTCAATATTATTAGTTATAACAACAGTCTGACGGGATGTAATCTCTTAATTCGTGCCCATGGACACAAATTTCCCTTTTTTGTGTCACTCGGCATGACTTTTAATCTCATTTATCTTAATATGATGTGTCTCTCTCATATGTATAATTGTATGATCTCATTCGTACATTTTGTTATGATTTGACTGCCCCTGTGACGTTAGGCTTAGGGGCAGAATAAGGATGGGAATTTATCGTTGCTTTGCCACATCATAAAATGCTTAAGTTTTAGCAAAATAAGCCTTTGCTCCTGTGATTTTAGGGTTTGTGATGGGGTAAGGGGTTGCTTACAGCCACCTCATAAAATATGTACATGAACATGAATTATGAGATTCTAAATATCGTGACCGTCTCACGAACTGTTGTGAAACTGAGTTGCTTATAAAAGGGGTGATATGTCACGGCTAAAATGAAAATTATCATTTGTTTTAGATGTAATGCAATGTGTATACACGATTTAAGGTTAAAAAACAATGTATTTTCCACAAACCGTGCATGTTTGTATCTCATCTTTGCTCCGCCTCTCTGAAACGCGCAGATTGTTTACAAAGCTCATCGCTCTGAAACGCGAGGTGTGCTGTGATTGGCCAGTTAACCAGTGCGTAGTGATTGGTCGAATACTGCAAGCGTGTGGCGGAAATGTAACGCCTCTTACCATATTTGGAACATTAGGTTCCAAAGCAATTGTACTGACAGGTGCGCCCACCTTACTTGCGTATACATTTGGGTGGTCTTAGTCAAATCATACCACGAACTGACGTAGATTTGTAGGGGTGTGGTTACACGAGGCGTTTCAGGCAGGTCTTGGTGAGCATTCGCTTTTAGATAGAATGCATCTTTTGTTCAGACACTTTCAATTTGCAATTTTACGTGTCTAATACATGCATCATGGGCCACTTATAACACACCAAATACACAGAAAAACACGCCATATGACCCCATTAAAAAGTAAGAAGACGTGACAGAGAACCGAATTCAGCATTTTGCACGTTGTCTAAGATGCGGCTTTCCGGCCGTGCGCATATGAACTGATTCTCTCATGTTGTGATATTTTTTACCCATTATACTGTAGACTTTGCCTAGAAGTGTTATTTTTTAGCCAAGCTTCTGTAAATTCCTCCCAAAGCTGAACTTTAAGTACAACTATGCAACATTATATTTGAATAAAAAGCTAATTTTCCAAAGCTGGACCGTTTGCCGTTTTTCCATTTGCTGGCCAATATGTAGATGTTAGTCAACTTAAGAATGGGGATGTCTTAAAAGTATTATACACAAAGTGGTGACACCAATACAATATATTAGAAATATAATATAATGGAAAGGCACAGTCAGTGACTACTACAGGATGACTTCATATGCCGATATACAAAAGTGAGATACTGCTGTCAAATTGCACAATTAAACTAGACGGCTGAATGTCAGCCATATTACAGTGAAGCTGAAATATTGATCGGCTCTCCAAGCTAACCCTCACAGAACATCACTAACTGTCATGCAAGACCTATACAACAATTAAAGCCCAGCAGAATGATTTCCACTTTCCACAGTGAATAAGGGAACTATTTTTATAAGCATCCGAGAACAGCCAGAATGTGTTTTGTATCATTACAATCAGCAGTAGCCTGCTGTAGATGAAACAAGAGGTCTGGTATTGTTGACAGGCTCACGGGATGCTCAAGGGTGTACAGTGCTTGAGTCTTAATGTATGAACCAGCATCGCTTCATAATTAGAAATGCTGAAAGCACCTCGGGCCCTGAAATTTTCACTCCACCAATGTCACCTTGGGGCTCGCATCTGCCAAACCATATGTTCCGCCTTCTTGTCGTACTTATTTTTGCAGAGGCCATCCGGGGAGCATTGGCGTATTTCTTGTTTTCATTCTCGTTCTGCCTTTCTTTTCCATCTTTCCAATCTCTCTGAGGAAGTGACAGTTACCCAAAAGGATTTTTCACCTGAAGTCTGGCCTCCCACAGCTGAAGGCAGTGCTGTCTTTATGGGTGCAATTATTTTTTCAACTCCCAAACTCCTGTGAAAACAACTACAACCGTAAAGACATAGACAGCGTGTCATGTGAAGAATCTAACCTCGCACTGATTCTTTTGAGAACTGGGGATTCTTTGTAGCAGAGTCAACAACGAAAATACTTCTAGACAATCTTTCTACATGAATGTATTTTTTGTGATTTCCAGAAAAATGGAAATTCTCTCACATTTTAATGCTGCTTTTCGACCTATAAAAACCTACACGAGGGCTGTAATTTAGTCTATGGTATGTTTGAGGTTCATTAAATGGATTAGTGGAGTGGGTAGGCAATGACCTCTCGAATCAGCCCAAATTATTAACGTTATTATCGTCTTCTCTCACCAGAATTAAATTCGTTCACCACTGTTTACCTTTCCTAATAACAAATGACCCTCTTTTCTCCACTACACATGTCGAATGAATTGAAGGCTGTTGCACAGAATGTGAACGCAGGAACTTTGGTCTACTACCTTTGCCAGATGAACAGAAAATCACACAACGGTGTTTGCTAAATGCTGTCTGTACATATCACTTACTGGCGATCATGGCAAAGATCCTACGAAGGATCACAATACATATATATCAGGTATTAAGAGTCTACTGTATGCTAGCAATATCTGTTGGATTTGCATTGAGGTGAAACGTTGAAATGTTATTGTTGGGAGGTTGCACATAAAGCTAAGGGACACTCTGCATTGTTCGTACAGTATAGAGCATGTAGTGTAAACATGTAAATGTACAGTACATGCATATAAGTGATATTGGAGCATTTAAATTGTTCAGGGCACATGCCAAATATGCACATGCAAGTCCAGTTGATGTAGGTTAGCTTTATTTCGAATATTATGAGTAATTATGAATAATTTGGAATTCATTATCAGACTCTTCAAAACGACAGATTTCATGACAAAGAAATTTGTATTAATTGGCCTTTTAGCAGCAGTGCGGTTTAGATTTTTTTTATTTATATCAGGTATGTACTAGTGAATATAATATCAGGTATTTCAATTGTGATATTTCAGTCTCCTTTACCCAAAAATTTAACTCTTCAGTACATTGAGATCAAATATATAGTTGTGCTTAAACATAGATTCTCAAACATCTACCAGCGATTCAGATAGCTCTGCTGAAAATACAATTCATAGGTAGCCTATGTGTTTAGATAAAATGATCATTTTTGTTTCATTCTGTGAACTACTAACAATATTTACACCAAATTTCAAATAAAAATCTTGTTTCTATTTGCATTTATTTGCAGAAAATAAAAACTGGAGAAAGAGGTCAAATAACTGAAAAGATGCTCTGTATTTTTCAGACCTGAATACTGAATTCATACCTGAATTCATACCTGAATTCATACCTGAATGCACTTAACTTTTAAGCAATACAAACTGTAATTTTCGTACATGTATTAATCTCGATTTTTATCACAGTTTTCATGTGTCATGTTTTCAAGCTGTATAGGTTACAATGGAACGTTTGCTGTCACAGTTTAATTGACAATTCAAATATTTTACAACAGAAGTGCCTTCAAGAATGGCTATTTTGACAAATTTTAACACAGTTTGAGACATTGTTGAGACCTCTTTTACTTGGAAAACTAAGAAGCTTGAGACTTTCACAAAAGCCTTCACTTTTCATTTGATTTGATCGTTCATTTAATTTGATCTAGAAAAAAACAATCAAAATGTTAAAATGTTCTCCATTTGAGTCGAAAAATAAATTCAGATTCAACATTTATTTCATAGACCCTACATTCACCAGCTCTGGGAAATCTTCATTTGTCACAGGGATTGTGTCTTCCATTTGAAAATCTATATATAGGAATAGTGAGAAACGTATAGTATAAAACTGTTGAGTAAGAGAATGAACACCTAATGCTGAAAGTATGGACATTTCTGTGGCATTCTGGCCTGTAAATGTCATTGATGAGTCATATGAACTCAAGACTTGAAAGCAGAGCTTCTGTTTTTAGCCTTTAACTTCTTAGCAAAGCGAATCTCTTTTATAATTACAAAGGGACTCATGGCACAGACTGTGGGAGAGCACATCAATACTGAGACCACATATCCATTTGTTTATCTCCGAGCTCTTCCTTGCTTGCTTCAGATCGATTCATTTTGTTGAGAACCATAAAGACATTCTTGAGTGGCAAGAATCATGGGAATACAACAGTATTGGGATTCTGCTCAATTCTTAATCAGTTTTTGTTGTTATTGAATAATCCTAGAGTTGTGGCATGAAAATGGGTTGGTGTTGCTTTATTGTATAAAATAAAATAATTTATGTTGCTTTGTTACTCTATATAACAAAAGCTCCCACATATCTATAACACTCAGGGGCATAAAAAATATTTCAGGGGCCTGTTTTTTATTTTGCTATTTCTCAGATCTTCATTGGGCCATTTTTGTGTTTGTTATTACTGGTGCCCCTGCAAAGACAAAAACACAGTAAGAGTCAAATTAAACTTCCCGTGAACTGGAGGTTGCGATCGTTTTTACTTCCGTATTTTGACGCATTTCAGAGTGAAATTGAATTTTGAATGAGAAAGATAGTGGGAGTGGCTTGCATCCTTCTCTACGATTTGATTGAATGCATAAAAACAGCCGTTGCATTTTGAAATGGCTGCAGAATGACAGTTGAAGGGGAGGAGTTAACAGACTCCAATTTAAAGCATTTGAGATGAAGAGTCATTAGAGAGCGGAAGTGCATTTTCAGATTTTAAATGAACATTATGAGGGCACAAACATTTTAAGAGAATGACCCATATTGATAAACTATTTACAGAATTTTTTTTTTTCACTGGGACTTTAAGTCATTTTTAATTTCCATATCATTTCCATATCATTTCATTTCAAGTCATTTTTACAGTCCAATACATCCACCCCAATATTTCTTTAGCTTAGTAGGTACAGTATATACTGAAGTATCGTATAGGTCATAATCTCATAATCAAACAAGAAGTATGGAAATATGTATGCCAGATTAGCAAGAAATGTTATTAAGGTGAACATATTTGCCCTTTAACACATGCAAGTCTATCGACAGATACAGACTGCACACAAACAAGTAAAATGCTGTTCATTGCCCTAAAACTGATGAAATTGATTTAATTTTGTTTGCAGAGCTGCTGGTGATGACCCTCCTTTTGCCACTTATGCTTAAGTTGTTTTTCTCATTCCACAGTTTAAAAAACAACTGTTGTTATTAGACCAACGGCTAATGTTCATTCATGCTCTCTCAGGTTGGTTCATTATTTCAGCAGGCAGAAGAGGCAATCATGGCCAAAATGCTTCTATAAAGTGACTTTTTTTGTGTTAAAGGTATAGATTGTAAGAATTTTGCAGTCAAATATCCAAAAATCACTAAGCCAATGTTTGCTGAGAAAATCGCCATTCTAAACAGTGGACCGGGGCCTTTTAGTCGCCTGTCTATGGCGCCATATCCGCGTTACCCTTGGAAGTAGTTTGTACTGTCGGTCCGTCTAGCATTATTGCAAATGATGTGGGTTCGTTCAAAATAACTTTTACTATGATTGATTTGAACACTTAAAACTGCGCAGTGTTATCACACCATCGAATTGGACAATTACTGTAACATGACTAACAATTTACTTATTTAAATAAAATGATTTCATCAAACGCAACATTTATAACACTTTATTACTTTACCTCTTCAGTTCTCTAACATGATTTCTCGTTCCCAACATTTTATTGACATCATGTTTCAATTTGTGTATTTTATTGTTAATTTCATAATTATTTTGCACAAATTAAAATGTTCAGAAAAGAAACTGAATTTGCAGTTTTTTTTGGTTGTGAAATTGCAATGTTACTATGATTTGAAAAGCAATGTAGTAATGGAAAAGCAATACGATGTTAAAATTTGGTAGTTATATAATTTTTGTTAAAATATATTTTTGTCTTTTTCAGTTTATTTGAATGTTTTGTCTTTTACTTATTTTTCATATATTGTTCTGTTAAGTGTGTCTTTTACATTGTGCTTTCAATAAATGGTTTGCCAAATCATCCAGCAAAGTGAGATCAGCCGTGACACTACTACATTTCAAATGATTTCCCATCTGTCTTTTGTAGCTTCTCACACCAATTAGACAAATGTCTAGCTTGAACTATGAATTTACTAATTGAGTATTTGCAAATAAAGGACAAAGGAAACACACGGTGGCAGTTTCTTTTTGTAGTATCACTGTTCTACCACTACATTTTCTGTGTAAGCGTGCTTAGAGGTGTGCTTATATTTACACACAATTCTACGTATAAGTACAAGTTGGTAGATCCCACACTTTGTGTGAAACTGTTCTTACGCACTCACTACGCACACATTTGTTCGTACACACTGTTGAGAAATGAGGCCCCAGGTCATCAACATTACTGATCAAAATATTGCATCCAGCACATCCCTCTGATATAAAATAATAGCTTGCTTTGGGTATGTTTGGCTCACCAATGGAAGTGATGTATTTGTGGTAATTACACAGTGGTAAAATACTAACTTCACCTTTTATGAGAACTCGGATTCCTAGAAACTGCTCTTTCATTCCTCAAGAGATCTGAAAGATTTCCTCAATTGTGTTTTCTTTAGTATGAGTCTTAATAAAGATTATGGAGGTGCAAAATAAATGTAGATTACACTCTATAGGTACAATAATCTGGATTTGGGTGAATCTGAGATATGAGACATTTTTGAGTTAATATTAAACGTTTCTATAATTTTGACTGCAGACTTTTGTGAAATTTCTGGCTCTTCTTCTTAGTTAAATGATCTGAGATGCAGAAGTCTGATAGTTCACACAAAAATGATTTACTCACCCTCGTGTCATTTCAACCCAGTTTGTTTCTTCCGCAGAATATAAGAAATAAGATATTTTGAAGAATTTTGGTAACCGAACAGCCCCCGCACCTGTTCACTTCTATTGTAGAGACACAAAACCAATGCAAGCGAATGGGGTCCAGTTACTAACATTCTTCAAAATATCTTCTTTTGAGTTCTATGGAAGAAAGAAAGTCATATAGGTTGACATATTAAATCGATTTCATCTGTGATTTTTGTTGTCTTTTGCAAGCTTTTGAGCTTGAGGCCAAACAAGAAGTCAAGTGTTTACTGCCATCATAACCAACAGAGAACTGGCATTGTCTCCATTTTTTGGTCAGTGTACCACTGTGTCCTAGTTTGACCCACAAAACCAAAACCCACCCTGGCATCCTATTTTTAGCTTGGCATATATACAGACGACTGCCACCTGAGCTGCCTTCCAAACGGGTCAACGTCTGTTGGCCGACTTGACTGGCCTTGCTCAGCCAAACACCTGTGGACACAACACAAGGGCACATTTCAGAAAGACTCTGTGATGGACAAAGTGAAGGAAAAAGAAGTGACACTCAGCATGAATCGATTAATCATTCAGCCGCTATGGCTTCAGTCCAGTTCACGAGAGACAGGGATCGATTTGGAGACTTTGAAAGAATGAGCGTTTTTCCATACTGATTATTTACATATTACACACCCTAAACTGAAATGCACCACACAAAGATTTAGAAGATATTTTAGGAAAATAAATATGAACTTTCATTTCATGCCAACAGAGATATGTCAGTCAACATGAATGCTCATTTGCTGGACATAGAAGACTCATCTTTTTGATTCAGCAACATCCTATATTGATCCTCTGTTCTTCCGTGGGGAATATTTGGCAAAGGCGAACGTGGGTTGCTTCATAGAACTGACCGGTTTCTTTGTCAAAGCATTAAATGTCAGGTCAAGTCTGCCCCAGCTCATTCACTTCATCTTAAAATCCAAGAAAAACAAAAGTGGCTGACAACACACCCAAAAGATGGACAAGACTCAGAACCAAAACACCTCCAGGGTGTTCAGTACACCTCATGGTTAACTGCTACAGGGCAAACCACGAACTTTCATGACATGGAAGACAAAACCTGTGGTTTAAAAAGGGGGATTATTTATGATTGTTGATGCCCCCTTCGCATCGCATACGCCGAGCAGCTCAAACTCTGGAACGAATCACTTGTGGAATTCCAACGGATCAAAGCACCAGTTTGCATATGAAAGATAATAATGTGTATTCCATGAAAATCAGACGTGTGTTTTTCAAATATGGTCGGACAAACATATTTAGCATCTGGTCACAAATAATTAAAAATAAAGATGTTTACAAGGTGTGTACAGCACACATTTCATATTTTAATCGCTCAGAAACGGTGCAATGCTCAAAGTGATGAAATAATGTAATGACAGCTACAAAGCAAAGCTTGTGCAGCTGTTTCTACGCGAACTGACGGAAGAGCGTGGGCTCTGATCAATGACACAACAGAGAGTTCACAAGACTTGTTTTACGTTACGTAATTTTGGTCCGTTTAAAAATGTTGCCATGTAAAAGTGAACTGAACCAGTTAAGAATATGTAACATTGTAACAATTTAATCTTTGATACAGTGCAGGTTTGAAAACACCCCAAATTAACCCAAAACTAAATTTAATCCGAAACGAAATTTAAACAAATCAAACCAATAATATCCATTACAAACTGTACTGTACAGCGTTTGACTTTGTTTCTGAATGTGGACGGACTGAGATTTTGTTCACATTCTTCAAACAGATTGACACGTTATTTTTAGTCCGACCATTCTCAGACCACTATAGCTGTGCTGTTTTTCCACGTCTGTTATTGTTGTACAATCTTCTTTAGATAACCCGACATCTACTGTATGTGTATTTCAGTAGTTCAACAAGAGCTTTTATTATCAGTGCGGAGGTCTCGGGTTTGATTTCCAGAGAACACAAACTGATATAAATGTATATCTTGAATGCAGAACTGTTAGTCAAATTAAATAGTCTGCTAAATTATTTCAATCTAAACTTCTCTGTCTAAAAATTACATCGGATACATCTTCATGCTAGTGAGCTTTTACGCTAGTTTCTGGCCATACTATTTGGTTTGTAAAAAATAGACCCTGTAAGAGACCCTATTATCATCCTTTCGGTTTTTGTGCTCACCGTGATCTCATTGTAATACTGCAGGCGACTATCACAGTAATGCCTTTGACCATATGTAACTTATGTCCCCACATTGCCTTGTTTTCTTTTAGTTCCCATGCCTGTATGTGCATATATGCAAAGAAGAATGGAAGGGGAAAAAGTGTTGATTAATTTACTTCTCCTGAAACAATCTAAATGCAAATTGGACCTCTCTATCTGTATGTTCCAGGACGTAATGAGGTTTGAATTCAAATGACCTGCTTGCGTTTCATCCACTTTAAGAGGCAAGTTAAAATTTAAGGAGGGAAGAGTTCGGCATAAACAAAGTGAAATTATGGCTGTAATAGAACTGCGAAAACTACGAACGACTATCACATCAGAGTTCGGATCTCATCAGGCTCTTCGAAATTGGCTGTGTAAGTTACATCATCGTGTAAAATATATATATATATATATATCGGTCTCCATCGTTTCAATAATGTAACAAGCCTTCCAGGCCAAATAAATGTTTAAAATCCTTACCCTCAACCTTACACGCCCACATGAGCGTGTGGACCGTTAAATCAGATATCGTGCCTATTACCTCTTAAACTAGTTAGTGAGTTTCCACACGGTCAAATCTTTCTCTCATCCATACGTTCATTATAAACTATGATCATAAGTTTGGATACAGGCGGCCGAAATGAGCTTTCTCTGGGCGATCCCTTAGAGATAGGGTGAGAAGCTCGGTCACTCGGGAGGAGCTCAGAGTAGATCCGCTGCTCCTCCACATCGAGAGGGGCCAGCTGAGGTGGCTCGGGCATCTTTTCCGGATGCCCCCTGGACGCCTTCCCGGGAAGGTGTTCCGGGCATGTCCCACCGGGGAGGAGACCCCGGGGAAGACCTAGGACACGCTGGAGGGACTATGTCTTCCGGCTGGCCTGGGAACGCCTTGGTGTCCCCCCGGAAGAGCTGGAGGAAGTGTTTAGGGAGAGGGAAGTCTGGGCATCCCTGGTTAGACTGCTGCCCCCGCGTCCGGCCCCGGAGGAAGCGGAAGAAAATGGATGGATGGATCATAAGTTTGCCAGCCCAACCCACACCATTTTTTTATGGCAAGGTGAACAATAACTTAGGATGTTAAATTTTGCATTAAAAAGTGCACAGATACAGATAAATGTGTCTATGGTGTATTATGTGTATTTGTTTTTCTCCCCACATTCCTCATGTTATGCTGTATTTTTCTTCTTAAATCCATTTCGTTACACTGTACTCGTATATGTGTAATGACAATAAATTGAATCCAAATCCAAATCCAAAATGTGTTTTCTCACAGGCTTGACTTCACAGAGGTCAATGTTTGTGATCAAGTGAATATCTCACCACATTAGTAATACTATCAAAATAATATAAATGAAGGAAATTATCAAGCACACTCCCAAGATAAGCCAAAGAAAATGACATTTCCTTATTTAAAGGGACCATATCTTGAATATTTCAATATAAAATGATAAAAAAGTCTAAGTATCAAACCTCCTGTCTACCTGAAAGATCAAGTATTCAGACTAAGCTGCTTGTTCTGAACTCTCTGGCAAGAGTCAGATAAATACATTAATCAACGATACCCACAATTACTGTTTATTCATGTACATTTTGCTAACTATCATTATTCAGAACTGCCAGAATTTAAAACAATGTTGTTTTTTACATAGAACCCAGTGTCCAGTGTATGAAATTTAGCGTCCTCTAGCGGTGAGGTTGTGAATTGCAACCAACAGCTTACTCCTCCCTTTCCAAGCACTACGGTGGCTGCACAGAACTAAGATGTTGTTACGTTTTCAGTTCTTTTCCAAAGGAGATAACGTATTTACGAAACGCACTCTAGATGTATGTAAATAGCTCTTTCTAAGGTAATGAAAACACAACGCATCATTATATAATGTTTTTATACACGTCTGAAGACATAGTTATGTATATTAAATTGCATTTCTGTCAATAGCCTAGCCCCACCCAAATTGACAGCTGGCCCATCCAGTCAAAGGCAAGAATTGTTTTTTACTTTAAATATTATTAAATAAAAAATGTTGACCTTAATTAATTTAATAAAACATTTGAATTGGTTATTTATTATTAATAATATCCAAATATTATTAAGAATGTGCTCACGTGACCTCAGTTACGTTACGGTCGTTACGCTGTGCACCAATATCGCTGTCTGTAGATTCTCGTTCAATGATCTTGTAAACATGGCTAAACCTATCCACGTCTAGACAATGACGCTGAAAAAACACACTGGTGCACCTGGAAATGAAGGTGACAGCAACATCCAATGAGTCAAGTGCTAATGGTAGCATTTGTGCTTCAGCCTCCACTGATATTCTCACCTCAGCCGGTTTCCGAATTAATAAATCAAAATTGTCCTCCTCCAAATCTGTCCGCGGTAGAAGAACAGAAAATATCCCATTACGGTAATTGATGGAAAGCCACGCCCCTTCAGTTCTTATTGGTATGAACAGTTTGAATGGATTGAATACAGCAATACAAAATATGCCATATTTTGTAAAACATGCAGACATTTTTCTGAGGTACACACCGAGTTTACTTTAACAAGAGACGTTTATAAAAATTGGAAACGCCTCTGACAGGCCTGTAACAAAAACGAGGCTAGTAAACCACGCGCAGTTGCGCTGACTTTTGACGCATGCAGGGAAAGCCATGCACCGCAAAGCCGTGGCACCGTGTTAAATCAACTGCACGATGGTGCCGATTCATTTGTAGAGCGAAGTTTAGTGAATTGCATTTGACGCCATAGGATGGAACCCCGGCCCATCAATTTCTCTTAAAAATTACTCCGGTTGAAAGGATGATGCGAATTATTCCGGCCCACCCACAATTTTACAGGCCCACCTATCATCTACTTTCTGTATCCGCCTCTGTATAGAGGACAGAAAATTGAATAACATAAAAGAGAATAACAATTGTTACAATAATTAATCATAAATAAACCCCCACGTGTGTCGAGTGCTCTCATGAATGCATGTTGGAGACTGACAGAGCTAGGGAGGAAATTGATTGAAATGTCTATTGTTTATTGTTGAATAAAGTTATTTTTTTCACACTAAAGTATACTGTTCTCTTTATTAAATCAAAGGTTGAACCACGGTGGTCACAAGGACTATTTTAATGATGTCTTAATAGCTTTCTGCATCTTGAAGGTGGTAGTTGCATTGCTGTCTATGGAGGGTCAAAAATCCCTGAGCCTTATAAAAATATCTTTGTGTTTGAGATGAACGAAGGTCTTGCAGTTGTGGAACAACACAACGTTGAGTAATTCATGACAAAATGATCATTCTTCGGTGAAGTATCCCTTTAAACGTAACCAGTGACTAATACTGTAAAAAGAGTCAATTCATATTCAGTTTTGTCAATATATGAATGATATTTGTACGTATGTAAGCACACTTGTACAAGCCTCAACAATTTACACAAACTGAACAGATCTTCCCTAGTAGTCACAGTTAATCTTGAATTTGGGAAAATTGTGTAGAAGGTGTAAGACTGATGTAGCGCCGACAGTTTTGGACTCAACTCAGTTTTGTTTACCGAAGATTTAAGAGCCAATCTTAGGAGGCTTCACTGTTTATTACCACTCAAGCACTCATACGGGATTTAATATACATCCGAAGCTTGTTTCTGAAACCTAAAAATCTTTAGCAGTCACAATCCATTCAGGTAATACCCACCAATAACGGTCATCACAGCTATAACATCTCTCTCCACCTGAAATACACTAGACAATTTCCAGCAGCAGATAACAGCATATAGGTGTGCTGGCCCACTTAGATACATATCAGCAAGAAAATGCCTCTGGTGATCCAAGTCTCATTATTCGCCTGGCTGTGATTCCTCTTTCGGTGGTCGATATTGGTCTTATGGCCATCATCTTGAAATTTTAACGCGGAATTGCAAACAACTGGCACAGCGGTGCTGCCCAACTGGTCACATCAACAACGGAGACTTGACAACAAACAAGACACATCACAAATACATCAGTGGGGAGAGTCCTTTAAATAGCAAAATTATAGTGTTGTGTTTTGAGTCCTCGGTGGCATGTTGCAACACAGATGTCATTACTTGCTGAAGTATAGATAGGAGCTCCCATAGGTTCTGAATCAGAGCGATACAGTCCCTAGAGTAATGCTGACTCATAGTGCAAAATGAGAGCTAGGACGCTTTCGCACTACAGAATTTGACAAGAGGCTCGGTTTGTTTGACGTCTGAGTTTGGTTAGGTGAGGTGCATTCAGGTCTGCTTGAAATAGTGGTTTACGGTCTTATTTATGTGCATTTCACTAAAGCATTAGCATGAAACAGTCTGCACTAACAAGTCTTTCCTGAAGCTCAACTGGCAGAGCATATAGCTATCAATGCCGAGGTCATGGGTTTGATCAGCAGGGAATGCAAACGCTGATTAAATGTAAAGCCGGAATGTGCTGAATGTCATTTGGGATAAATATGACTGACAAATACATAAATGTGAATTGCGCTATGGATTACGTGTTGTTTCCTTAAGATTACCAAACTGTAGGCTGTGGCCCCCGGTGGGCCATAGCGGTATTGCAAGAGGTTTGTGACTCGAAAAAAAAAGATTTGTGAATCGACTATGTAGCATTTATTACACACTTTTATGTAATTCGTAAATAGTATGCAGTGTTATGGCTTACAAATACAATATATTTATGATCATCTTACCTCACCAGAATACGATTAGCAAATTTTGTGGTAGCCCAAATAAAAAATAAAGTATTATACTATATTATCTGGGTAGTTGACAAATGCAAAATAAATTAGTATTAAAAATAAAGGTGCTTCACAATGCCATAGAAGAACCTTTTTTAATTAATTCGAAGAAATATGTTTTACAAAAGGTTATTCAGATTATAAAAAGGTAAGAAAGGTAAGAAAGAGAGAAAGAGAACCTTTGACTGAATGGTTCGTTCTGGAATCAAACATGGTCCTTCTATGGCATCGCTGTGAAGAACATTTTAAACACCTTTATTAACAGTGTACACCGTACATGTGTGCTATGATGTGACAAGCAAAAAAAACAGATTTATCTTTAATGCTATTTTTTTATTTTATTTTTTGCTGTCACACCATAGAACACATTTATGTCAACTACTTATTTACCATAGTATAGTATAATGACTGTAGTATTGGATATAGTAAATTGACAAAGTGTAATTTACTTAATTATGTACTACAGTATAGTTTATAAACACTTTATTATCTAGAAATAGTCAAATAGTTCACTATAGTAAATTGTCATGGTCGAAACACAGGAGAGACCCAATTGCGGGGTGAACAATGTTTATTTGATTAGACAAAGTCAACAGCACAATAATAGTTCAATAGGCTGGGGTCTTAGTCCACAGTGGGAGGAGACAGCGACGCGGTTACCGGCGGCCCTGTAGTAGAGGCTCAACACAATTCCGTGCGAGAGTTCGTGAGGTGCGGAAGAGTAGTCCAGGGGCGTCAAATCAAGCTGTAGGTATAATCCCAAAAGCATTAGACGTGGACGACAGTTAGCCGCCGGGTAGCCGTACTCACAGATATAGTGTGGAAGCGTGGAGAGTGGATCTGGAAACTGTGACTAAGAAGCAACAAGACAAACAAGACAGGAACAATGCAAGACTTCGTTAGACGAGCCGCAGCAAAGTCTAGGGCAGTCTGAACTGGCAAGAGCAACGGTGACAACGGACAAAAACACTGGGGCATAATAAAGGAAAACATGACGAGGGTAAATCATTAGCCGTAAGAGGTAGAGCTAAATGGGCGATAACAATCAGGTGTGTGAGCATGAGTGGAAAATCACCCGTGTTGGGGAAACCTAAGAAAAACACGGGGGTGGGGAGAGTGACGCAGACACTGAGCACGTGGTTAGTGAGTAACCAACCTCGTGCTCGACAAAACAAACACCCATGTGCAGAAGATGTCCCGACCCAACCCGGGTCGTGACAGTACCCCCCTCCCCACCAGCGCCACAGGGCGATTCAGGAGGGGGCTCACCTCGTCTCCGGTGGAATTCCATGATCAACGACCGGTCCAACACATCTCGAGGGGACCCATGACCTTTCTTCTGCGCCATAACCCTCCCAGTCCACTAGGTATTGGACCCTACCTCGACGGCGGACATCCAGTAGCTTCTTGACGTGTAAACGGGGACGCCGTCCACCAGCCGAGGCGGGGGGGGGTGGGTCGGGAACTATCCGGATGAGATGGGAGGTGACAAAAGGTTTAACCTGGATACGTGGAAAACAGGGTGAACTCGACCAAGAGTCAGTCGTACGGCTTAACCACCTTGGCGATCCGGAATGGCCCAATGAACCTGGGCGCCTTTACGAGAGGGCATCCGGAGAGGGAGGTCCTTGGTGGAGAGCCATACCCGTTGACCGCACACATAGGCAGGAGGAGAAATCCGGTGGCGGTCGGCCGCTGACTTGGTTCTCAGGTTTTTTGGGCCAAAACCTCTCTGGCCCTCGTCCAGGTCCGGTGGCAAGCGACGAACGCCAGAGCTGAGGGAACCGCAGCATCGAGTTCCTGGGAGGGGAATAGAGGGGGTTTGGTAACCAAGCGCACATTCAAATGGAGACATACCTGTGGCAGAGGTGGGAAGGGAGTTGTGGGCGTACTCCACCCATGAGAGTTGTTGGCTCCAGAATTAGGGTTGTTAGATGACAGACAGCGGAGTCTGATCCTGGTTGGCTCGCTCACATTGTCCATTGGTCTGAGGATGAAAACCTGAAGACAGACTCGCTGAGGCCCCGATCTGTCGACAGAACTCCTTCCAAAACCGAGAGGTAAACTGAGGACCCCTATCTGAACGAAGAAGAAACCGCGCCTGCGGGCGAGGAGGAAGGGCGAATGAGCCCGGCATTAAGTGATGTGCGGATATACTTCTCCATGCCTCTCTTTCAGGAGCGGATAAGGAAAATAGTCGACCCCTGGGCGGAGAAGTGCCTGGAAGAAGGTCAATGGCAAGTCGTAAGGTCGATGAGGAGGAGAGACATAGCACGGGACTTGCAGAACACGGTACGGAGATCATGGTACTCCCCGGAACCCCATCGGCGACATCCACCTGCAACACAGGAGAAACAGAAACAGGCGAAGGAGCAGGACCAAGACAGACACATGACAGGCAGGACTCCACGCTAAGACAGAAGTGTTAACCCAATCAATGTGAGGATTATGCTGTGACAACCACGGATGCCCTAATACAAGTGGGGTTGTAATCGAGGATTTACAAAACATTAACCATTACGAAATCGTGCCTGTTTATTCGCACGTGCTGTCTGCATTGATTTGTCAAAAGAACATAAAGAAGAAGATGCGTTTGCTCTGAAATAACAACAATGACGTTTGATGCATCACAGAACTGTTTTTGAGCCTGGATTGCACACGGTTGGTGATAAGACTGCAATAATGTCCGAAAATGGGTTTTGTGCTTTTGCCACTGGCTCCATATGTCCTAACTGCTGCTATGGAGATATGAGTAAGACAGTCTGCACATCACTCGTGTCTCTGATATACAGAGTGATTTTTGCTTCCTGTCAGCAGAACGGCAGCCGTCTGCGAGAGCCCTGAGTCTCAGCACATCTCCGTCTGTACCATTTCAGTGGGGGTGTCATATGAATCAATAATGCACTTAAGGAAATCGATAGTATTTGATTGAAGATGACAATTCAAGAGGAATAGATTTTTGGGGGGTTCACCCCCAGTGCACTTGAAGGGCCCAATCGTGCCCATGAATCACACCCGTGCTGTGATAAAGCAGATTTGTAAATAGAAATAAACGTATGTTTTGGTAGCACGTGGAATGATTGGTCCAGCCTCAGGAGATTATAGCACAATGAGGCTATTGGAGAAAGAGCTGACTGTGCCACGGGGCATTGCTTTATGGCTCTCCAGCTTGGATGGCAGTGTTACTCGCTGATGGCTCAAATTAAAGCAACTTTTACAATAAAGGCAAATTATTATCTGGTGCTTCAAGATAACATGGTGATACAGAATTATTACAAAACAAATTTTACTTTCTAATGCGTAAAAAAGATATAACATTTGCATGTTGTACATAGAGGTCACTTTAAAGGCATTTGGTGCATCACCAAGTAGAATTTATGATGTCATAAATAAATGCACAAGGGTGAGAAGGCTGAATGAACCTATTTCTGGTTGGTATTTGAACCAACTTTTTGACGTGTGGCTTGGTAGGTGTTGAAATGAATAAATCGTATCATATATTTGGAGGAAGCTTTGTTACTTTGCGATAAAAGCCTATCTAAACAAGTTTAGTCCTTGTGCCTGAATAAAAAAATTCTGGCAGTGAAGTTGATACACAGTTACATTTATGCATTTTGTAGATCCAAAGCGACTTGCATTGCATTGTATTATAATTTTTTTCTTACTATGTGTCATCCCCTGGGATCGAACCCATGTCATTGGCGTTGCTAGCTCCATGCTCTAACCACTGAGCCACCAGAAAACAATCAAAGAACAATGCTGTTGAATTACGTACAATCTGGGTACAATCACCTTTAGTGGTCTGAAAATCGCACCTTGAATGGTTAAAAATGCCCTCAGATCTGCACTGTAGTGGACACCATGAATCAGAGAGCCGAAAGGGCGAAACACTTAAAACAGCAGAGCAGTGCTAAAGGAAAGGCAATTTACTTTCATTTCAAATATTCTTTTCATTGAAATCATCCCTTGAAAGCTGAAGGAAGGCAGATACATTTCTCAGTGGACGAAGTCCAAAGAACTTAGCCTGGAGGGTCCTGAAATAGGGAACATCACAGGGTGGTGTGAAATGCCCATAACTCATAGTGACATGAGCTTGGAGCCAGAGATCTGCAGTTCGGTGGCACCAGTCTCACTGATGGGACTGATGAAAGACAGCTTCTTCAAACACGCTCAAGACAAGCATCATACACTTTCTGTAAGCATACAGTATCTGATTTAGTGTAGCCAACCTCTGAATAAACCGCATAACGGCTGGTCCAAACTGCAGCTCATTTTGTCCGAGAACCGCCCACTAGACAGTAAAAGATGGTTGACGTAATGTATAGGAACATACATGTAAGGACAGTTCATTTTGTTTGTATGTGTTGTGGATGTGGGGATTATTTTAAACGGTTGACCGCTGTGAGTCTGTTTAACAGACATAAGCAAAAAAAAAATGAGGCAGAATATACAATTCTCTTTTATCTTGAATAGGTGGCCCATTTACTACCACTGTAGAAAAATGAAGCCCAAAACTTGCCAGATATAGCTGCCGAAATATTGCGCCGATGACGTCATTTGGAGCCAGAGTCTGTACAGTTGAAAGTGTGAGGTGGAGTTACAGTATCAAGGTCCCAATCGCAAACTTATTAAATGACCACTTGAACGTCAGCGTTATATGAACTAACTAAACAAAAGAAGCCGTCTTTGTTTAAAATGTATTTTAAGTGCAATTGTTTTTTTTGGCATATGTCCAATTCGTTTACATGGAGCGGTGTTTATGACCTATATTTCAGTCAGCCACCAGGGGGGCGATCGCATTGCTTTGGTTTCACTTTTCAGGACGTTTGGGGCATGCCAGGTGCTAAGAAATTCCTCAAAAATATTAATAACAGAATACAAGTGTCTTTGGATATGGCTCTGTAAATGGCCCCTTTACAAACATTATATACTATGGTACTGCAGATTTAGGGTATTAAAAAACATTTAACACTCAAGTGTTACTAAAGTTCCACGAAATGTTTTTAAAGAAGGCATTTAAATGGTTCGGATGTTGCACATCCCTTATCAAATGCATGAGAGCGACTTGAGGCTGAGACTAAGCAGCATATGGCTCATTGCAGCCAAGGGACACCCGCATCAGACAGACTGCATCCGTCCCAGGACGCTGCCCCCTCTGGACAGGATCATTTGGCACAGTGGGGAAGTGTAAAGAGTTCATGTTTATCTGATGAGCTCATATCTCAGACTTTCGCAGCTATTATTCATAAAATCAAATCATATTGTCTTGTTGATGGTTTGTCAAATAGCCGCTTTAGAACGCGGTAATGCCAAATTACAGCAATGACAGACAGTTTTTACTTTTCCATTCTGACATCATTATGGTGATTTTGATATGCTTGTATGAGCGCAGTCGAGTTGCCCGACTGGAATAAGAATTCTCAGTAGCTTACAAAGTGCAGCCTGTAAAACTATTCTAAATGGCAGGAAAGGGTAGCCTTGGGAGGTAATTAAAACTAAGTGGGATGTGCTTTATATCTGTTTTATGAAGGACATTTTAATTATCATTAACAAATGATGACTTGCAGACAATCCTATTTTAAATCTTCGGATGCATTGCCGTGTAATCTTAACCTTACAAGGGCCTCAACGCAATGACGACAATATGTAATGTAGGAGTCCTACAGTCATATAGATTTTTTGTTTTTCAAAAATATAACCAAAACAGAACTCATCAAATGTGTGCGCTGTGTGAATCATTCAAAGCTCATTAAAATTTGAAGTAATGATCGCCAACTGTTAAACAGCTGTCAGGCTGTTTGTTCATATCACAATGACAACTTCCTTCAAAACTCCACCGCATACTGTACTGTACTGTACGTGGTACAAACAGTATTTCATAGTAGCTGATGATGTGTTAACATGAAACCATTACATGCAAATATAGACAGTTTCAGCGACAGAAACGTATCCAAACGTTTTGTGGCACAAACTTAACTTCCAAATAATCAATAACTGTTAAATAGGTTTGATTTTATTCAATACAATTATTATACAAAAATATTTATATAAATTAAAATTATACATTATTAGCCACTAGCTAGCAGTGCTGTACAGTCGTGGCCAAAAGTTTTGAGAATTACATAAATATTGGAAATTGGAAAAGTTGCTGCTTAAGTTTTTATAATAGCAATTTGCATATATTTCAGAATGTTATGAAGAGTGATCAGATGAATTGCATAGTCCTTCTTTGCCATGAAAATTAACTTAATCCCAAAAAAAACTTTCCACTGCATTTCATTGCTGTCATTAAAGGACCTGCTGAGATCATTTCAGTAATCATCTTGTTAACTCAGGTGAGAATGTTGACAAGCACAAGGCTGGAGATCATTATGTCAGGCTGATTGGGTTAGAATGGCAGACTTGACATGTTAAAAGGAGGGTGATGCTTGAAATCATTGTTCTTCCATTGTTAACCATGGTGACCTGCAAAGAAATGCGTGCAGCCATCATTGCGTTGCATAAAAATGGCTTCACAGGCAAGGATATTGTGGCTACTAAGATTGCACCTTAATCAACAATTTATAGGTTCATCAAGAACTTCAAGGAAAGAGGTTCAATTCTTGTAAAGAAGGCTTCAGGGCGTCCAAGAAAGTCCAGCAAGCGCCAGGATCGTCTCCTAAAGAGGATTCAGCTGCGGGATCGGAGTGCCACCAGTGCAGAGCTTGCTCAGGAATGGCAGCAGGCAGGTGTGAGCGCATCTGCACGCACAGTGAGGCGAAGACTTTTGGAAGATGGCCTGGTGTCAAGAAGGGCAGCAAAGAAGCCACTTCTCTCCAAAAAAAACATCAGGGACAGATTGATCTTCTGCAGAAAGTATAGTGAATGGACTGCTGAGGACTGGGGCAAAGTCATATTCTCCGATGAAGCCCCTTTCCGATTGTTTGGGGCATCTGGAAAAAGGCTTGTCCGGAGAAGAAAAGGTGAGCGCTACCATCAGTCCTGTGTCATGCCAACAGTAAAGCATCCTAACACCATTCATGTGTGGGGTTGCTTCTCATCCAAGGGAGTGGGCTCACTCACAATTCTGCCCAAAAACACAGCCATGAATAAAGAATGGTATCAAAACACCCTCCAACAGCAACTTCTTCCAACAATCCAACAACAGTTTGGTGAAGAACAATGCATTTTCCAGCACGATGGAGCACCGTGCCATAAGGCAAAAGTGATAACTAAGTGGCTCGGGGACCAGAATGTTGAAATTTTGGGTCCATGGCCTGGAAACTCCCCAGATCTTAATCCCATTGAGAACTTGTGGTCAATCCTCAAGAGGCGGGTGGACAAACAAAAACCCACTAATTCTGACAAACTCCAAGAAGTTATTATGAAAGAATGGGTTGCTATCAGTCAGGATTTGGCCCAGAAGTTGATTGAGAGCATGCCCAGTCGAATTGCAGAGGTCCTGAAAAAGAAGGGCCGACACTGCAAATACTGACTCTTTGCATAAATGTCATGTAATTGTCGATAAAAGCCTTTGAAACGTATGAAGTGCTTGTAATTATATTTCAGTACATCACAGAAACAACTGAAACAAAGATCTAAAAGCAGTTTAGCAGCAAACTTTTTGAAAACGAATATTTATGTAATTCTCAAAACTTTTGGCCACGACTGTAGTACTTGAGTCCGGACTCAAGATGTTTTTCTGTTGTCTCGGAGTTGTCTTGGACTCGTTGGTATGTGCACTGTGACTTCTTTGGAGTTCTTTGGCCAAATGTTTTAGTTGGTCTCAACCAAACAAAACCATTGATGAAGAATTTATGTTTGAATTAGTTGGACTCTTGACTTTCATTAAGTTTATTTTCTTTCCTCTTCGAGTAGGTTACTTTTGTGATCGGTGTCAAGCTGTAAAAAAGATGATGAATAATACTAAATGAAGTTGATTTCAGTGTTCTGGTTCGCAACGCTAAGATACTGTGCCAAATTAAACCAAAAGTTTTCCTGACATCAACACTCATACAAACCTCAACAATGGTGACAATCATGAAACTTATTCTGATAAACAGATGAACTGCAATGCATGCTGGGAGTCATGAATGAGTTTTGCACTATGATGTTACCCAGTATGCCTTCCGGCATGAAGCTTTCTTTTGTTGATTGTCACTATTGTTGAGTTTCATACACTGATTCTTGATGTCTGATTAATTAACTTATTTAAAGGGGGGATGCAACGGTGTTTCATGCATTCTGACTTCTTTACAATGTTTATTATGCTGGCTTCTCATCCCTAATATGGTCAATTTTTAAAAAACTTGTTGGACGTATGACGTAGCATTTCTGTGCTCGATACCCTCCCCAGCGTTCGCATATGTTTCGGAAAGTTTTTTTCAAACATGAAAATCAGTTTCTTAACAACTTTTCTTAGTCCCTTATTGGACAATTTTCCCGAAAAAGCACACCTATGCATCAACCAAGGAGAGCGGGAGAAGGAGCATGCGCACATGTCGCTTCACTCGTGTTTTAGTTCCGCCCACATCGTATGTTTTCGGAAATAATTGTACAGCAGACTACAATCTTTATCACCTGATCCCAATTGGTCTTAGTTTTTTGATTGCCTCAACAATTTAATTTTACCACACTTTTATAACAGACCATGAAAACCTAACGTTAAAACACAAGAATCAAGAACCCAACTAAAGATAAATACTGATCACAATAATGATGTATATAAAACTCTACATGTTTTCAACATAAATTGCAAGTTATGTTGATTCATTGCAGTTAACAGTGACAAGTCAACAAGCTGAGAATGGGAACATTTTCATTGGAAGCCCAGAATGTGATTGTTACACTACAATAAAATAAAAAGTCTAAATATCTGAAGTTGCGCTTCGGCTTAATGTGACTTTGGAGAAATTGCTATACCTAAAGTAAATAAAATGACATCATTTGATTCGCATTTTGATCATTACAAATAAAGTCTTTGTCTTGACCATCTCAGTTGGACTCTTGACTTGGACTCGAACCTCTTGGACTTTACTCAGTCTCGACTAGTCCTGGTCTTGGACTCGACAAAGGTGGACTTGACTACAGCCCTGCAAGCCAGACCAATAACCAAACACAAAGCGGACGTTAATTTCAGTATATGTAGCTTTTTATCTATTTCTAAAACTTTTTTTTTCAATTTGTTTGTTTAACCACCCTTTTTTGCGCTCAAAATATCTCTTTTAACCCTAAAAAAAAATGTTTTAGAAATCTCACAATTGAATTCCACTTATCCTCTAAAATTCACATTTGACCAGTTTTGTTATAATGATTTCAATTATTTATACCCTATTTAAAATAAATAGGTGGTATTTTAAAATGTATCAGTAAATATGCACATTAAATATGATCTCAAAGCAAGCCTAATATTGATACAAAAATATTATTTTAGCGCAAGAAATGTAAATAAACTGTATAAACATTACTATTTGTGTATTTATTTTGTCAGACAGCTGAAACATAAACAAATACCATTTCTCTTTTGAAAGCCTACTCAACAGCATGCGTGTTACAGTAAACATCTGTTGTGCGTGCATACAGATTAATTAAGCTGTAAAACGGATCACGCTAAAATTTACACTAAACAAACTTTCATATTTGCATATCAAAAGTAGTCTGTACACACTCCGCTATTACACATAACGCGGCACGATTTCTCCATCACAGCCGTGCTGTAAGCACAAAGACAGCTTTGAAGTGCACTAAATCTTTATATCGCTTCCATCTATAAAAAGAGGGATGGACGCTATGACCAGTTTATGAATTCCAAAGGCTGGCTTCATTTCAACGGCAGCCGTATATTCTTCGGCCATAAAGTCCCACACAAAGACTGTCTACCTTTCGACATATTTTCAATTGTGCTTCAATGTTTTCCCTATACATTTATCATTTGAGGCGCATAAAGGAAAACCACCTCCATGTTACTGTATGTGTGGGGTTGTTAAGACTGCATGCTTTTCAACAATATCTGATTTATAAACACAACATGCAACATGCAAGTTCTTAGGTTTGAACATACTACAAGTTATCTATCACTGAATTTAAATAATAATTACGTTTTATTTTACATCATTTTTCATGTATTCATTATTTTACGGTATCTTCTGGTGCCCCAGTTGCCGTAATATTACTATTTTTACGTTTTTTTTCAGTGTACTTTTATATGTAAACCTATTACACAATACTGTGCTGGAAATTCATTGAAAAAATATAAATTATATATATTTTTGGTTACTTAGTAGATACAAAGAAAAGCATGAAATTGTTCACAATTTAATTTGAAATCTGGAAAATGTACTAAAACAGCTTTTGCATTTCAGTCACAAACAAAAAATGAATGTATTTATTCATTATAAAACTGATATGAAATCGACTTTCAATTATGTTGAATCAAATTGAAAGTACCACAATTACAGCTGTTGTAAAATACATTTATGGCAATTCTAACCATTAACTAGTTGTTATAAGCATGCCTATTATTGACATATTGGCAGTTTATGAGTACTTATGAGACCATACTCTACATACCTGATCCTACACAATAGCTTAACCCAACAACTACCTTACCTACTATTAATAAGCAACAAACTTAGAGTTTATTAGGGAAAAAGTCATTGTAAACACTTTGTTAATAGTGAGAATTGCCCCCTATACTAAAGTGTGACCAAATTAATTGAGTTTATAATGAAGAAAATATATTTTTAATTAGTTTTCATTAATACAATTAACATACTTAGTAATTCTATTTTTATTTAAGGTAAGGAAAATAAATCTATAATATTTTTTTTCTTATTATAGAAATTGAAGTGAATACTGTATACTGCAATAAAAACAGTAGCAAAATGGGTCAAAGCACTTTAATTTTTTTATGGTAAATACTGTTCCACTGTGCCATAGAAAAGAACCGTTATGTAACTGCTGTGCAGTAGAACACTGTGAATGTTCAATGAGAGTTTCTTTGTTCGTCACCAAACACTGTCAAAGACTCCCTCGAAGCAAGCAACCATCCTGATGGGACACAATATCACAGCCTCTGTTATTTCATTGTTCACCAAACGCATCGCCTGTGACAGCCCTCTGTTCAACAAGACATCATTTTAAGGCCCAGCTCCTGTTGCACCGGCTCGACATCTTCATCCTCTGCTGATCACGAACTGTTTTACCTCACTTCAGTGTGAACAGGTGTGAATGCTAAAGAGATCCAGCTCCGCTCCTGTGTGCAGTTTTCCATGACATTTGAATGAGGAGCAGCGTGCTCGCTTGTGTCTAACGGCTGTTTTGTTTTCAGCTGCCATAGCTCCATTTCCCCAGACGTCTGGCTATGTCTCCCACGTACCATGTGTTTGTTTGTTTGTTTGCTGCTTTGTTTGGGTAGCTTATGAATATGTAACCAGATCCGTAACTCTGATGCATACTGTCAGAGCACTTTGAACATTAACAACCCACAGAACTCTCTCACTCGAATAGATATTTTCATTACGGATTTCTTGTATATGTTTGTATTGCCCCCCCCCCCACACACAGAGTCAGTGGCTATGTTCCCAGGGCAGGCAGGCCCTCAGTCAGCGGCCACTTCTCCTGAGCCAACCACCGAATTAGCTGCAGCCTTCCCTCAGATAGCCTCCCCTAAGCCAGCAGCAGCCACCCCAGAGCCGGCGTCCAAGTCAGCTGCAGCACCCCTTGAGTCGGCTTCCAAGTCAGTGGCGTTGTTCCCAGGGCCAGGAGGCCCTCAGTCTAAAGCCACTCCCCTTAAGCCGACCACCCAGTCAGCTGCGGCCTCCCCTCTGCAGGCCACCATGTCAGCTGCAGTTCCCCCAAAACTAGCCAACGAGTCTGGTGTATCCACCCCTAGGCTGTTACCCAAGTCAGATGCAGTTTCCCTTCGAACCGGCTTTCACGTCAGCAACTATGTTCCCAGGGCCAGCAGGCCTGCAAAGTCAGCTGCAGCTTTCCCAAGACTGGAATTCAAGTCCTTTGCATCTACCCCTGAGCCGGAACGCATGTCAGCTACCGCCTGCCCTAAGCTGGAGCCCCAGTCAGTCCTTACCTCTCCAGAGTCCATGTCCCACTCACTCCTTGTTTCCCCTGAGTCACAGATGGTGGCTTCCAAGTCAGTGGCTGCTTCCCCAGAGCCGATTCTGCAAGAAGACTCAGAGTCAACTGTAGTCTGGTCAATGGCTGGACAGCACTCCCTCCAGTTGAGCCAGCTTTCTTCCAAATCCAGTCCTCCATTGGCGGCCCTTAACTGTCCCCCCTTCCACCAGATTGCCATCCTCATTTGTGAAGGCTCACGCGACTCCCTTGTCTTGTAATTTAATATTAATCTTACCTCCAAAACAGAAATCTTACTTGTTGGTCCCCCAAACCTAACAAAAACATAACAAATTCTCCAAAACTCGATCTTGAAGCTACATCAATATTTCTATCGGCCACTGTTAAAAACGTAGGTGTCACTCTTGATTCTTCAATATACTTAGATGCTTATATCAGCCAACTTTCTAAAGCTGAATTTTTTCAACTTCGCCGTATAGCCAAACTCTGTCGCTTCACCGGCCAAAAAGATGCCAAAACATTCGTACATAGCATTGATCCCCCTCGCCTCTAATGCCCTTTTTACTGTACTACCGGCACACTCTCTCTCTCTTGTTTCCAATACATTAAAAAGTTTGCCACACGCTGTTAACTTACAATAAACGGTGTGTCCATATCACCCATGATCTATTTAATCTTTATTGGCTACCTTTATCCTCTTGTGTTATCTAAAAATCCTTCCACTTACCTTTAAACTCTGTATGGTCTTGCTCCTATTTATCTCACTGACCTACTCTCTCCCTATATCCCCTCCCGATCACTTCTATCATCAGAAGGAAAATTGCTATGTGTACCAAGATTTTGCTTGTTATCTCGGGGAGGCAGATCTTTCTCTGTAATGGCTCCTATACTTTGGAACTCACTGCCCTCAATTTCCACACTGCATGAATTTAAGAACCTATCTGTTTAACCTATACTTCAGGTAATAATCTGTTGTGGGAATACTTTATGTTAGCATTGCTATTGCGATATACAACTGTTATCGCACATGTACTGATTTGTTCTCTGCAATGAGTGCTAGCACTGTTGATGTGGTATGCAATTGCAATTGCACATGTAGTAACTGACACCGGTGTAATCTGTCTCTATGATTGTCTATATGTCTCTTGCCACTGTCATTGTAAAGCGTCCTTGAGTTTGGGAAAGGCGCTATATAAATGAATCGTATTATTATTATTATCGTGTCCCGTCTTAGGCCTCAGTGCGTTTACTTTTGCTATTCCCCCAGATTGTTGTCCCGACTGTCTTGCTTGCTTTGTGTACCACCTCTGAAGTGTTTGCTCGAGTTCCCCGTGGCCTTTCGAATAACAGTGGCAGCTCTACCACAGAACTCTGTGCCTATCCTGCCACCTTGTGAACATCATCTCTCCCAAGTGGACTCAAACCCACCCAGATGTGCGGGCACAGGAGTCCCGGGGTGCTCAGCAGTTCTCCCGAGTTGGTTCATCTCTTCCCGGCACGGGAGCGCCAGGAGTTCATCGTCTGGTCATAGCCCCCTCGAGCCTGCTGCCCCCCTCCCAAAAGACTGTCTCCATTCTTTGTCCCCCAGTGACTGTCGGACTCTTTTCTTGTTTTAATCAACTTTTGTTACCCCTGCAATTGATTCCAGACTCCCTTTCTGAGATATTATTATGCACATACATGGTTTATTAAATCTTAAATATGTGAGATTTTTTTCATTCTTAAACATAATTATTTATATATTATCTCTTTTTAATTAATATTGTATTCTTCATTTTATTGTTATTACAATTTTTGTTATCTATATATTTTATGAATTAATATCTATTTATTTAATGTAAAATAAATAAATACTGTTGGGCAAATTGTTATAGACTGACAGCTTCAAATATTTGCCTGCTTACGTACAAAACTGACCTGAATTGGTTCTGTAAGATGCCTCAGGATGTGCCTTCATACAAAAATAATGTCTGTTAAATCATTTAGCGCCTGGGCAACGCCCTTGGTTTCGGACAGCCATATTTTGAACCCGCTAAGGTTATACCAGGCCAGCCATATCAAAATCCAACCTTTATGAAACATGCTCATTGGGCTTCCTTCTGTACTGTATGCTTTATGCTTTCCTTTGACTAAGCACAGCGGTGTTTGTATCGCTGCCGCTGCTCCTATACGCAACCGTGTCTGTATCTCACTTTTCCTTTTCTCTATAGAGGCAATTTAGGGTAAGTTTCTCGCTGGAGGGCATGACACACCAGGCTCCACCCTGGAGTTTGAGGTTTTGGAACATGCAAGTGCTGTTTGCGGTCTGCTGCCGAGAAGATCAGAGCAGCCGGTCACGATGACAGCAGACCCACTGCTTGCTCTCTCTTCTCTCTCTCTAATTTGACATGACGGCAGGGCTACTGATCCTTCTCCTTTGAAAGCTAACTAGAAAGACAACTCATTCCGCAGTCGGTAACATAGAGGCCCAGAAAAGCTCAGATGAGGCTTCAAACTGCCTCATTAGCCTCTTTGCTACCCCCTCGAGGGTGGGGAGCAGGTGGAACCGTTCTTGACCCCTTTATCGGGGTCCAGGAAAACCAGCTCTGCATCCAAAGCCTCAGTGTGACTACGTTTCCTCGGTCTAGCTTGTACAATCAGGAGATCGAAACGAAAACTGAAGCAGCCTTTAATAATCCTGTAAGGAAGAAAGCAAAAACAACAGCGACAAGAGGTTTTTCTTCATGGTTACATCCAGATGGGCAACATTGTGCTCAAATGTTCTTTTGATGTCTGTAACAGCCAATAATCAAGAGATCGCGCACGTATGGCAACCAGGATGTAAAGCACATATTCATTATTCAAATCATTGAGCAAAAGCAAGAGATTTAAATGAAGAGTCTAATTTGATATCATTGGGTCTCTCACTCTCTCACTCTCGCTTTCTCTCTTTTGAATGTAACGTAAGATGCTAAAATGACATGCAAGTCTCATGTGGAATAAAAGAGTAATGTAAAAGATGAAAGGGCCAGTCTTACGAACACTGCCACTTAATTGTTATGTACGCATTTTGTGTAAAATCCAACCATAAGGCCCTTTAGAAGAAGTGTTTTCATGTGCAGTAATATAAAGCTAAAATTGTCTTTAATGTGCTCATAAACAATGTTGCCTCTCATTTTTGTCCTGACTTAGAAAAAGCGAGTTCACTGGGTGGACCTTTTGGTAGTGAACACCCCAATTTATTACTTTTTTGCGATAAAAATAGAAAAAAAAGACAGTTATTGAAAAAAAAATGCTTTAACCGTGATGTACACGGTTACAATATACAATTTGATACACACGATACACATTCTGGACAGTTTTTAAATGTATTAATTTTTATTGTAATTATTCAATATTTATTGCACAACAGAAAGAAATAATAATCATAAAACTGGGTTGCCCCTAAAAACAGTGACTGCGCTGACAGGCTTAGTCACATTTTTGGTGCATTATTTGGAGCTCAGCAGCTCCCGCAAGCGCCGGTCACACTGGACTTTGAGCAAGCGAAATTACTTTGAACACCAGTAGGAATAGAAGCAGGCAACAGGGTGTGATAATAAAGTGCTATAACAAAGTAACAGTACTAAAGTAATTCTGTTCCACCACAAACCAGACCGCCTTAATGTATTGTATATTCTTTTAAACTTTCACTTTCTGTCAGGAAGTCATCCCATGACATATGGATTTAGAGGTGATCGCCAACCTTTTATATGCAGGAGAATGTAATATTCGTGCTCACGTGTATGCACACTCATGTGTATAATTTTATTATTGTGTGCTTGAACTTTTAAAAACGAATCAAAACTTTAACTTTAAAGTTGCGCTCCTTGCAAGATTAGACAGTTGATGAACTTTTTACGAGATCTCATGAAGTCAAGATCCTCCTCTTCTGTAAGTGGGCTCGGAAAAACGGCAATGTATCATCTGCGCTATTTGTCCTACCAATATTACTTCACTGGTTTCCCTTTCGTGTCCTCTGTGAAATTGAACATATACTTTAGATGAAAGAGTCTAAAAGATAGATCTCTGACAACAGGAACAAACTCCCTTCACAACAAGGCACTTAAAATGTGTTGTTTGCTTTGTACAGAAATGGATGAAGAATGGATCGACTATGTTGCAGTGGATTGATGTAGGAAACTATTACTTTTTAAACATTGCAGAATGACAACACTTCTAAGACCATGTTTTCATGTTTTCAGTAATGTTTTGCTCTCAGTAACTCACTACTTTCCAAAAATCTAGCGAGATTTGAAAACAGCGTTGATGGCTGAAATAGCTTTTGACCTTTTTGATTAGAAAATTGTTATCATTATTGTTTACAAACA
Source organism: Triplophysa siluroides (assembly GCA_006030095.1). Classification (NCBI taxonomy): domain Eukaryota; kingdom Metazoa; phylum Chordata; class Actinopteri; order Cypriniformes; family Nemacheilidae; genus Triplophysa; species Triplophysa siluroides. Next base: position 165,901 of record VCII01000197.1, on the reverse strand, counting down.
GCTGAAGTGGCTCTGCGCATTGCTGCGAGGCTAGACACGAACGGCTAAAATGTCATTTTATTGGACTTCAATGTCAGTTTTTAAAAATAGCATTTTAGTGACGCATGTAGCGCTGTTAAAATGACTCAGCCTTGTCCACTTTTCACCTTGTGCAGCTTTGCACGGGTCACAACCGACGTGATATATTCATTCTAGGAACCGGGAATTTCTTCATGTGGCTAATTCCTACTCCCTTGATCCAAAAGTCAGTCTTCCACTTAAACAACGCCACAACTTCTAAAAGGTGCTCCAACTGTGAGGTGTCACAGCATCACCCAGAGAAAGCTCTCAGCCGAACACGCTCGAAGGTTTACGGCACCTCGCTGCTCGAAGCAAAGCTACTAACAAGGCCTTAGTCACCGAAACGATTGCAGTCATTCTGAAAACACTTAACCTAAAAGCGTCCCTTTCTGCGTCGCATGAATTATTCAGCCTTCTCAAGCATCGATGTACTCCGGCACCCCACCCTTTATCCAGTTAGACGTCTTTCATTTAAGTTTGATGAAGGATCTCCGTTTCAGAACAACAGGCTTTCTGGTGTACCTAACAATGGGCGGTGTGCTCTGTGCAAACATTTAACATCAGGGGGAAGTTAAATGAAATGCCTTTAATATTTTATCAATGAGCATGCGCTTTCAAAAGCTGTCACAGTGTCCCTACAGAAATAACCAAATGCGCTCCGACTCCGCAGTTTATCTTCAGAAGTGCAAAGATCTCTTATGTATAATGGAACCTGGGGAACCTTGTTTTTCAATGTGCCCATCGATCTTTATCACTGTACAGATCAAAAGCTTAATCTTAAAGGCGAACGTGTGTCTGTACTTCTTCATCTTCATTTGAAAACTGTTGAGATGTTTTAATAGCTGTGTTTTAATTGCTTTTGAAAATGAGATGTATGTGTTTCGCTTAACAGTAACAGTTTCCTTTGTCCCTGCTGGCCATATTTACAAAGTTGCCCAAACACCCGTGACAGGAAAGCAATGCACAAAGTGACAAGTGTTCAGAGTCGATTCAAAAGATTGATCAAACAAATATAACAACATGCCAGCAAATCCAAATTGTTAAATTATATTATTCATCACAGCTTTAGGGGTTTTCCTGTTATGTAGTACCTTTTAAACTGAATATCAACACTGCATGGGTTGTACTTTTAGGATATATTTCTTTAACGGTATTACGTAAGTGTATACATTTGGGCCCGGTTGCAAGAAACCCCTTTGGGTAAGAAAATACTGTTACTGTTACAAGTAATAATGTAACTGCTTCGCGTCGGGCCCTGATCACACTGTCGGGGCTTATTTCTGCAATAATAACCTGCTGCCTGAATATTATCCTGCTTATTACAAGGCTACTTGCCGTATTAGAAAAAAGTGGACATGAAATATTTCATTAACTATGTTTTAATTTCCGCAAGGAAAAAACGTTTACTTTCGGTTTTAAGGTCAATTTAAAGGCAATTTGGTTGAATCATTTATAAATATTATAATAATATGTTATTAAAAGACATATTTATAATTAATTTGTCACAAAAAAAAGTCAGGATTTATTGCATCCGGGATGCAGTGTGTTATTAGTTTTGAGAGGTTGTTATCTGAGAACAAAAAAACTATAAATGTAGGGACTGGCCAATCAGAATCAAGCATTCCAACAAGCCGTGCAACAATTAGAGTTAATGGTTTTCTTAACCTAAGTGGTTTCTTGCAGCCGGGCCCTGGTACTTGAAGTGTATACTTAAAGGAAAACTCTGCTGAAAATTTTTAATTCTGTTTAATTGGTTCCAAATTAAGATAGTTCGGGAGCTTTCTGGTTCCTTTCTGGTCAGTTACGTTGTCATTGTGGCAGGAGGCAGAAAGCTCCCGGACCTCTTCATTTTTTTCCGAAGATGAATGTCTTAGGGTTGTCGAACTACTTGGATTTTCGTTTTTCGGCAGAGTTTCCCTTTGATGAAATATATGCTCTGCTACTTAGCTAACAGGTAATGCTCTCAGAACTTTAGCTTACACTATACAAGTTATCTAAAAAACTTTCTTGCATTAAAGTTAAAAGGGCAAGTATGTCATTGCTAATCGTAATAAAAACATACGCATTATTCTTAAATAGTTTAAAAACATTCCTAAATAATGTTTTACTAATCTAATTTAGAACAGATTTTGTTTGCATGGAAAGTTCAGGCACTTGAACATACATCAAATACACCTATATATACATTAAATGACATGGAAAAATTGTATGCCTTACGTTATGCATGCCAATAAATGCTCTACATTTTTTTACTAAATTGAATATATTATCATACAATATTTTAAGACATGATGAAAACATGGAAATTTACATGTTATGTTTACATTTATTCATTTTGCAGAAGCTTTTATACACACTAAACTAAACTAAAACTAAAGTGACCAAACGCGATCGGAGATGACCCTCACTCTTAACAAAAATTTGGTTCCGCTTATAATCTTTAACATCGAAAAAAAGTTATTTGCAGTGGTAAACGTTTATTTAGATTATAAAAAGTAAAAAGCAAATGGTACCTTTGAGTAAATTCTTCTTTGTTGCAACTTTTTTTTTAAAGTACCATAACAGTGCCATAAAAATGACAGTCGAATGGAACAAATATACGTCCCGACCAATGTCATTGATTTATTGTCTTAGGACAAAGGCTGTATTTGAGTTTGTTATGGGTCGATATCTTAAAAATCTCTGTCTTAATAGAGCCTTTTACAAAGCGAGGGCCCCTGACTGGTATTAGCAGGCCACCCTGCTAGCAGAGTAATACAAAGGCTACAGTATCTGGCAGAGCATCTCTCAATTTCCAAAAGAACCCTGCTGCTTCATGAACACGCCCCAGTAGAGTGATGAAGGCACAGGGCAGCTCTTCATGTCATCTTGCTGAAATGAGAGAAAGTGCCCTGGCTTAGCGCTCTCTGACGCTGCGGCTATTTTTTACCTTCTGCTCCGGGTCTTGTCAGTTGTGGATTTATTTTTCTTCTTCGTTTACCTTTTCCTCCCTCTTTTTTCCCTTATTTGCTTTCAGGCAGGATCTCTTTGAAGGCTCCGATTCCCACTTGTGTGAAAATGATAAAAGGTGCATGCTGAAAATGGGAAAATGGTGCTGACTGATGATGTTAGTAGATGCATGTTGATGCACTGCCTGTTAATACCCTATTGATTAATGTGTGTCACAGTCTGTCACGGAACAGAAGTATACATGCATACATTTTCATCATATCTGAACATTAGGGGCTGTCAAGCTTTCCAGAGTGTTGCGTATAAAAAAATGGTAAAACTTACATGAGCGTGTGGATACAGCTTGTATCTCTTTTATTTATATCAAGATGCGCCTTGATGCAGCAAGCCAATGCATAATAAGTGTTTTACCATTGAGTCGGGTCAACATTGGATATGATTATTTGGCTAGATAAGCTGGAGCCTTGCGAGCAGTACCCTGACATAATATGTTAAGCTGAGTTTGAGTTTTGATTTGAGGTTGTGCCGTTTATGTTCTCCTCCATTATATAACATTTTCATGTCTAAAACAAAATGTAACTGAACAATATAATTAGGAAACTATTGGATAGATATATTGGCAGCTTCACAATTATGACAAACATCTATCAAAACTCTAAATTATGTTTTTTTCTGGTTTAAACCTGTATTTTCCACTGTGGTGATCAACATAGAAATACAAAATGTATGCAAAGGTTTATGCAATGATATTTTTCGTTGTTTGCTCAAAGGAATATCAAATTGTTGATGTAGCAAACCGTGCTATTTAATCATTATAGAAATTATGCTAGACACATGAGACGGTGTTGAAAGATAAAAAAAAATCTTTGTTTTGAAAGTCAACACAGGATATTGCCACTTTTTATCGTTTTTGTGTACTGTGTCAAGGAGCTTGACAGCACAAGACCAATTTAAAATAAAAACTAAGAAGAGTCATATTTTATGCCTATCACTACGTTCAGGAACTGAATCTGGTGTATTGTTAAACGTGTGCGGTGGATGTTAACTGTCAGGATTCTGCCTCATCATGTCATGTCTTTCTTGGTCTTGTGGCAGAATCAGGGCAGGATCCCTTGTTTTGTTTGGGGAGAGGCATTTTGTCACTGTTGGCCTTCCACATGCTCTCTCCATGTCTCATCTTTGTCCCCGCCCTCTTGTATACCTCGTTATTGATTGTTAATTAGTTCATGCCCCACACCTGTCCCTTCTTGGTTTCCTCCCCTTTAAATAGCCCTCGTGTTCATTGTCTCGTGCTCGTGCATTGTATTCTGTGTACACTTGTCTGCTGTTTCGCTCCATGTCTTTGAAGACACCACGTCTTGTTCCCACCTGTGAGTTACCCCAGTTTAGTTTAGTTTAGTTTAGTCTAGTGTAAGTCTTGTCAAGTGTTGTATTAATCTAGTTTAGTTAGTCTGTGTTCCTGTTTGCCTTCTATATTAGTCCCTTTGTCATTTTGTTTTTTCCCCCTCGTGGGTCTTTGTTTTGTGTTTTATGTCAATAAATCCCTTTTGTTACCCCTTGCTGCCTGCAATTGGGTTCTTCCCCTCGATTCATAAGTTAACCTCACCTATATTGACACAGTTTAAGATTGACCACCATTTTTACCTACAGGTGTCACTATCATTTCTTTTTCACTTCAGATTCCAGCATATCGTAGAGATGAAAATTTTTGTATGCAAAGCCCTGAAGGGAGCAATTTAGCACTCCTGGTTCCATCGCACCAAAGTCAATGGTTTTTTTAGTGGGTTTTTGGTTTAATGTCTAAAATAAGGTTTGTGCTCAACAAACCTCAAAATATGTTCACGTTTTATTCTATGACATAAAACACACCAGTTATAACCTGCTCATGATTTTTTAAAGCTTTATCTTGTCTAAAAACGGCAGTTGCATCCTTTGGCGGGGAGATTTAACGTCATCACGCATACAAATGCCATAAATAATGCAACATGGACACAAATCCCTAAAAACGTGAGTCATTTCTTACCAGAGAACATGTGTTTTATGAAGTTTGATAAAGTTCTCGGAGGCTTGGTCTTGGAAACGTTGATATCGAGCGATATGTGACTGTATAAAGCGATATCAAACTGCTTATCCCAGCTACTTTATCATTTACAGTATGATTCACGTAGTAAAAATAACCCGTGTACGTGTTTCCCGATCACACTGTCTGGGTTCATTTTGCGATAAAGCTCAGCGGACTGAACATCGTCCCTTATGTAACGCCTGTAGTGAGTGACAGTGACTGAAGTAAATTGGAAAGAGGGAGACTTTCATTACACGAGAAAGTCTTATCACAACTGACACGACATTATGTAACAAACAAGTCTAATGAAGACACGAGTCATACGTTCATTTGTTAAATAATAAACTGACAGCAGCTCAGAAAGCTTCCTAATTGATTGTATACACATCAGCCTGAAAGCAAAACTCTTGCAATTGTGCATTAATTTCCCAAAATGTGTCTCACATCACAAAACGCAGAATATCCCAGAAAGAATGGAAATTAATCGGTAAATTTAACATATGAATGTTTGAAGGATATGCTAAGTACCGGCGCTATATTGTAATCCATCTAATCCTCATACAATACATGCATTGGCATGAGTATTAGAAATAGAGGTTAAATAGGACGCCGGCTATACGCAGTCACACAAATTACTTGTCAGCCACTTGGTAACATAGATGAGAAATTGTCAGGTGTTGGAGCTAAACTCGCTGGAACTCTTATGATCCCTGTGGCTTTAAAGACTTCCAACTCAAAGAAAATTTATAAGAGGTCACTCTGGATTCACCTTAACCTTTCCATCCATGTCTGAAGTGCCAGACAGATAGTAGAGTGTTGGAAAGCATGAAAAGGTCAAGGATCCTGAGGGGTACAAACATCCCATTTTTCCTACATTGGTTTCAACTGTGGCTTTTGCCAGGTTCCTATGGTGAGTCTTAAAAGCACCAAGCTGGAAGTAGATCTGCCGTCTGTGGAGCGCTGCAAAGTTTGGCTGCCAGCAGGTAAACATGAGTTTTGATAAACTAGGTGTCATGCAGGTTTTGGAGGATAGATTCAAATACATGTGTGCTTCATAATGCTGAGTAGACTTTAAATGTGTCAGATATGTATGGTTTTTACCACCCCAATGGGTGACATGTTTACACTGTCTGGATGCTTCTTTATCTCCTATCTAGTGCACCATGCATCATTCACCATGCAGGACAGAATACATGTTCAAAAATGTGTCTGATTTCTGGCTTCACTTTAGCTGCTTTTATAGATGGTTTCAAAGCAATAACATAAACGTTATTGTGCGTGCACGCCTTCGTAGACTGCCCTTGACTTCCGGTACACATTCCCAGACAATAGAGTGCCTGTAGATTATTTCTGATAACAAGCAAAAGAAACCGAGAACAAATGTTACTTGGCAAAACTTGCCTCTTCGATATTTTTTATTTAGACTGCGATACAAAGCTCAACCACTAGATGTCAATGTCCCATACGTTTTTTTTAAATGCGACAAAACTACAGGATCCATTCAACAAATTGTTTATTTTATAAAGGTAACATACAACAATTAGATTAGAAGTTAACTGCAGTCTAGGTGCGCGCGACCGATGAAACGGTCTAAGGTGAAGGAACGGGACACTTCGGATTCTAAAGCGCATTTGATTGGACAAAAAATTTGACCAGAGGTTGAAGTGTAGAGTGATGACATGAAATCTCTAGGAATGCTTATATCTTCTAATGTGAGTTTTGTCAGCACTTTGAAGCATATGTTTCAGATCTTTTTAGGAGAAACTGGACGGTCCTTTTTGCCACATATATCCTACATTGCCTAAGGAGTTGATATAACATCTCATAGAGTGTCAGAGAGACATCGTGTGGGAAGCATTGCATCAAATATAATGGGAAGTCAAAGATGACACTTTATCTTACAGTCAGCGAATATATTTTTCCTCTAACCTTTTCTAACCCTTATACAGTATTTAGTTCCAAAAGACTGTCAAGATCAGCAGCATTTACTGATTTTCTTTTTACCTGGTGTGTTTGAAACTTTAATAACGCTATGAAAGATAACATAAATGTCAGAAAGTCAAGAATCGGCTTGCTGGCTTTAAGGTATAAGGTTTAACAGGGATGCGGGTATGAATAGAAACGCTGCATTTTAAATGAAGAGATATAGTTCTGATGTTCATTTGCAGCTGTAACGCAGTGCTCTGGGTCAAAGACCAATGGCATCGTCTGAATCCTAATCTTAGCATAAAATAAATCTCAGACTGCCCTGTCGAAAATGGTGATGACTTTATTTTTTATTATTCATTATAGCTGAGCTCAGGTGGCTTGCGCGTATGCTGCTGCAACATGCCCTCAATGAAAGAATACATAAATTATGGAAGTCCTGGACCGGGACCAGAATGTAAGAGAGAGGTCTAGACAGTCCATCAGACAACCAGAGCAAGAATAAGTAAGACCCTCACCTGTACAGACCCATTCTTACAGAGTTTCAGTGAAAAATCATCAAAGGGCAAGTTTTATGGAAATGTAACTTGAAGACCTCTAAAAATAGTTTAAATTTGAAATACTGTGAAATGTGATGGGACTGTGTTGGTTAGACCGGTTTGTGTAGGCAAGCGAATAAGACACAGGCTTTTGCATTGAAATAGACCTTCATGTCATTTACATTGATTCTTTCATTTGATCAAAATGACTCACCAAAACAAACAGCTAAGAATGCACAAAAAGGTAATAAAGCCCCCTCAAAGCATCATACCGTATGCTGACTCAGCTGAAAGTTACCGAGATCTGTAATTTGTAATAAGGTGAAGTCCTAAATGGAGGGATGACGTGCACACCTCCTGTTCTACGTGGCGAAAAGATGTGCAGAGACTCCTGCTGAGAGCACAGAAATGAAAACCATTTTCGTAGAAGAGACGTTTTTTTGATGGATGACTGTTCTGAGCAATGTGATGTTAAAGCAGGGGTCCTACTGATCTCCGTGGTACCCCAGCGGTGTGGGACGGGGTGAAAGTATCCCTTTTCAGGTTGGGACAATTATCTGGATAAGTTCTAAACTGGGAAAAAGCAGGTTCGGATATTCGCACCTTTTACACAATTGAGGTTTGGCATTTAAATTTCACATTTTCAGAACATTCAAGGATGAATTGGTGACGTTACACCAGAGGATGAGAAAGAAGACATTCTAGTGCCTGTCTTGAAAATCCCTGATTGTAACGACATTTGCCTGTTTTACTGCGGAAGTGCACTTATAAAGCGAAATGTAAAGAGAATTAATGTTATTAATGTAATTAAATGAAAATGTTAATGTATGAATTAGTAAGCGTCTCTTGCTGAACACAGTAAATCTAATACTAATGTTTTTCAAACGAATTTCATAAGTATTCAATTATGTGGTTGCACTACAGTAAACAAGATAAACAAATAACATCAAGAAGTATTTGAAGCAATGTAAATTTGCTAAACATGTCTTGGTAAACAAAACTTCTAAACTATCAGTGATGAATGTACATTTTGTATGAAGGGAATGAAACGAATCAAAGCAGAATTAACTCCAGAGGAAGATTATCAGAGAAATAGTTTACCCAAAAACTATTTATTCAACCTCATGTGATTCCAAACCTGTATGACTTTCTTTCTTCTGCAGAACACAAATAAAGAGATTTTGAAGAATGTTGGTAATCAAACACCATCGGCTCCCATTGACTTCCATTGTATGTACAAACGACTAGGACATTTCTCAAAATATCTTATTTTGTGTTCCACAGAAGAAAGAGTCATTTTTCAAAAGAAAGAAAGTAGAATAAATGATGCCAGATGTATTATCTTTTAATTCAATAAACTGCAACTAATAATAAGACAATGTAGGCTATATCATCTCAATAAGCTTAGAACAATACAACAGACAAAATGCAGTATTATACCATTTGTGTTTTCGTGTTTGTACAAAAGAACTAAAATAAGTGAGCTGAGCTCTTTCTTTGCAGCAGGACCCTTTTTCCACCCTCATTGAAAAGATGACATTTATTCTACCCAAATGGCTCAAAGCCAGCTCGTGTTAAAGAGGAAGAAATCGTGATTCATGTATTCGTTGTCCTTCTGAAAGTATAATCCATGTTTATTCAAACCGTCCTTCGACTTGACTACTCATTCATGCATTAATGCAGGTTGCGCATAATATGCAAATTCTTTTGTCTCTGCGGCTCTGAAACGCCTTGTATGTTCGCATCTGAGCAGATGTCATAAATTATGGAACGCGAAGGCTCGCGCGCAACACGTTACCTCAGAGGACCTCATCGGATACACGTTTTTCACCCATGATGCAGACATGATCAGAGGTTATCTGATGAGAGCTCCCGCCAAACAATTACACACTGACAGTATAGCTGAAGTGCCTAACAGGACCATATGGGACACTGGCTGGAATATGGAGCAAACACAAGCACTAAGGGAAAGGCTGAAAGAAAAAGCGCAGATGGCTCAGAAGTATGAATGTGGGGTGTTTAGTCTCTTTTGACGCACCGAGAGTGATTGCCAAAGAGTTTTTGTATCTCTCTTCTTTGTATGTTTGTGAAATCTTTGATCTATTTTTGCTTCATAGTCCTGGAAAGAGACCTTGTTTTAGAATTTCGAAAGGTTTAAAGATATTTTAGTTACAGTATGATGTTACATGAAGAAGAACGTATGTTGTCTGTAGCTCCATTGGAAGAGCATTGTGTTAGCAATGGAAAAGTTTTGTTTGAAAACCCAGAGAAAACGCATATACTGACCAAACCTTGAATGCATTATAAGCTTTGATAAAAGCATCTGGCAAATGCATGCAATGCAACTGAATTGTTGAACGGGTCATGGAATGGTAGTCCTGTGGTATTCCAATGGTTAATGCATGGTGCTGGCAATGCAACGATAATGGATTTGATATCCCAGGAACCCACAAACCGATCTATACCTTGAATGCACTGTTGCTTTGGAAAGGCTCAAACGTACAAAAGGTCAGGATGCTCTTGGAAACATGCTGGGATTACATGGATCATCGGGTTTTGTGCAAACCTTGGAATCCTTGAAGTAAGACCCTGCATAAGGGCATTAACTGTCAATAAAAAGAGTTCATTATTTTACGTTTTTGTTTAAATATTACAGAGATAATGTAAATTTAAAATGTCGTCAGTTGCAAAACAAGCATTTTATTTATTTATTTCAGACTTGTTGGCCACATGTTCAGTCATTTTTTTATTGTTTGTTTTTTAATCCTGTTGTGCATTCAAAAATGTATCTCGATAGTTCACCTAAAAATGAAAATTGTGTCATGAATTACTCACCCTTAAGTTGTTCCAAATCTGTTTTGATGAAAGCAAAGAAACACTGTAAAAATCCATAAAAACAAGGCACAAAATACTGTATCAATGTGAAGGATTTTTCCGTATTCATTTTCTACAGTTTAACCTGAATTTTAAATTTAGCACTGCATTGAATTACATTTTTTACAATTTATGGAAATGTCCGTAAAATAAACAGATAAAGTACTGGCAGAATTATTTTTAAATATTACCTGTATATTTTCCATATTTTTCTTACAGTAAAGATATTTAGCAGAATGTTAGCATCTGAGATTTCTGAGGCACCATTGACTACCACAGTAGAAACTTTGTATCATTTGTTTTTTTGTTCTGGTGAACACAACAAATATTTTTGAAGAATTTAGAAACACAAACAGTTCTAGGGCACCTTTGACAACCATTTTCATGGTAGTCTAAGGTGCCTCAGAAATGTCAGTTGCTTACATTCTTCGAAATATCTTTCTTTTGTGCTCCACAGAACAGATACATTTATAAAGATTTGGAACAATTTAAGGTTGAGTAATTTATGACAGAATTTTCATTTTTGGCCAAACTATCCCTTTAATGGACATATTTTGTCCTTTATCACTTGACAAAAGACGCAAGCAAATATACTTAGTGGAGTTAAGAAGTTCAAGACACTGGCATAAGGTAGGCACCTGTCTCACAAAATAAATGAAAGTATTAGTATAATTATTAAGGATGATGTGTCAACGGAAGAATAGCAGACAATGCATATTAACAGATTTTAAATGCTGTCTCTATGGGTTTTGCTTTGTATCCGCACTCGGGAACATTTCAACATAAATGGAGTATTGATTTGTATTAATAGCGCCACACTGAAGCTCATTAACTGAAAACAAAGAGCTGCGTTAAATTGCAATTACGTTATAAATGAGCTGGCGAACATAGTCACGGCTATTTTGACTAATTTCAAAAACTTACATAATACCCTTCAAAGGTTTTATGGCCACAGAAATTAATAATCTCTGGGTGTTGGGCTCTCATGAATTAGTAATACCTGAAGACCATTAGGGATTGGAAAAACCCTGGAGGACTGACCAGCAAAGATGATTTTCATCTGACAATAATACAGAAAATATAAAAGCATGAACGAAACAAAACAACCATTCCTGTGAATTAACATGACAGCTGTGAGGTGATATGGGGTGAGGGACATTCTCAAGCATCTGATTGGACAAAATTAGTGAGTGCATTATGAGTCATCAATATTTTTGGTCAGTGTTTCCAGAAGAGAATGATTGTAAATGTATATATTTACTAAGAAATTTGATCGTTTTTAAACGGGTAACACTTTACATGAAGGTACCCTTTATAAAGCATTTATAAATGTCTTCTACAAATGCATTATGAAGCAGTTATAACTGCATTAACAAAAAGGGGGGTTCTATCGAAATACCTGCCAAATAGTGAGCCATTTTAACTCACATGTTATAAATGCTTAATAAATGTATTAATTCATTACTTATTTGACTTGAAGGCAGATTCATTATTATCTTGATGTTGTTCGCAATATAGGCTGTCAGACTGGACACTGTAGGGTGTTATGTGGTTTTTCTTATACATATTAATCATTAATGAACACATTTATAAATGCCCCATAAAGGGTACCGTAAAGTGTTACCATCTTTTGTTTGTACATATACTTGTTTGTACATGTACATAGACTTTATTACCTTCCTTATATTTGTATATAGCCTCAATTGAAAGTATACTTTTGTATATTACCATCAGACTTCCTCAACTGAAGGTTCTGCATCCCATACAAAGGTCTGAAGCTTTTAAACCACGTCCTCTCCACTGCCCCTTATGCATGGATGCCTGAAACGGCGTTCCCTACTGAGTGGCCTACTCTGGCACCAACGCACGCTTAAGCCCCAAGGTTTACTTTTAAATTTGGCATTCCACCTCACACATTAGAGGAATGTCAGGGCTGAACAAACACATTAACATCACAGCAGTGGGCTGACAGAGTCTTTCTCTCTCACCTCCTGCTTTTCCCCCAGTCCACTCTTCCAAATCTATTTTTCAGCTCACCAAAAGTTGGATGCAATTTTTTTTGTGCTACGGAAAGTAGGTTGGAAGTATTATGAAAAGTGGCTTGAGAGAAAATATTAAGCACGCACTGTACATCTGGCTTTAAACTTTGTTCACTCCAAGGCACATAGAATAGCATGAGGGTGTGATATGTGCGGTATGACCTGGTGTTAAAAGCACTTTTTTTTCGAACGAGACCTACATAAGAGCGAAAGTTGTATGACCATTTCCTTTACGAAATAAATACTGTTTACTGGAATCACTGCTGTACAAGAAAATTGCAAAATTCACAATCAAATTAAATCGACTCATAAATTTCCACTCTCACTATTTACTTCTCTTTAATTAACCAATTTTGGCAAAACCTTAAAGCAGCACTTCCCAATCCTTTTCATGGAGTCTCCCCCAACTATACACATTTTGGATGTTTCTGTAATCGAACACACCTGATTCAATTAAAGACCCTTTTAATAGAGACTCTTGCCTGAATTAAGTGTGTCAGAATAGGAATATATCCAAAATGTGTGTTGTTGGGGGTACTCCAGGATTGGGGTTTTGAGGCAGTGCTGAAAAAACATTGACATATCATTGGATTTGAAACCACTGCTTTAAAAGAATAGGTCACCCAAAACATTTAGTCATTGTTTACTCACACTTTTGTTCACACAACATGTTTAGATTTTTTCCATATTTTTTCCAGTGGAAATACAGAATTAGGCAAAGAAATCCAGGTTATTTTCAACCCGCCGTTGGGTCAAAAATGGAGGAACCCAACCATTGGGTTGTAAAATAATATATGGTGGGGTTTTTTTATCAATTGTTGCATCAAATGTTTCGTCCTTTTTTGAGACAATGTATGGTTTGGAGTACATTTTTTACAGTGCATACAAACTTTTATTGTATAAAATCCGCAAATTTTAGATTCAAATATAAAAAATGCATAGAAAAATGTTGGTCACTTTAAATCTGGAATCGCTTCTCATTTCAGTACAAAAACAACCCACGCGGCACTTACGTCTTCCAAAATAATTTAGAAACATTCACTTTATGACTTCCATCAGGGCACCAAATGGATGCTATTTTTACCTATGGGTGCAACATTAAGCGTGCAACTCTGCCTGTGAAACGAGAGAACAAGCTCTAAAAGTGGAAGTAATATTGTTATTGCATTATGAAATACGCAGAGAAAGCATGCAAACTTTTCTGATGTTTTTCCATTTTTAGCCCACTTGTTTTCATCCGTCCTCCAAGCATTGCTGAATTGTTGATTGCATTGGAAAGGGCTTGATTTGTTTTAGTAAATGTTTGCATTCCCTCAAGCCTTGATTTTCCGTCCAAAATCAAATGTTCGACGTGACTGCTTTAACATATAGTGTTTGCTCTTAATTAAAACCTCTCAGCAGCTTAGTGAATTGGCATATCCTGCGCTGCTAATAAGATTCAAGCTATTACCCCTGACTTAACTAATTGTTTCCATTTAATTACACTGTGTCAAAAAATGCCAGCGAAGAGACAAGGTGCTCACATTAAAACAGCTCCGGTGTTTTTCATTGCATGATTGTCAGGTGTGTTTGAGAATGTGTGGAAGACGGCATCTCTCACAAACCTGATATCGTTTTTTTATTATTATCATTTCTGTTTTCGCAGTGACTCAATTATACTGAAATGACAGAGGTCGCATTCAATGCAGATCATGTCCTAGCAACGGCAACCTCCCCTGAATAAGCGAGAACTCTTTTTGCCTGCACTACGGGGCCCTAGAGCAGCGAATGCATTTTTCTCACGTCGTTTCGAGAAATTCTCTTATTGCAGCTGCATAATCATTTTGAACCGAAAGATACCTGCGGCCTTCAGGCATAGATCCCTGGTTCTGAACTAGAGAGAATTGTCTCATGCGTTTTCCTCGCCTAACTCCCTAAATTCTTTAACAGTTTGTGATTCAGATGATTTGATTATTTCGTGTCTGCCTGTCTTGTCTGCGCATCCATCCAACCATGGCTAAAGTTAATGTGTCCATGGTCTTGATTAACCCTTGTGCATCAACTTAGGTCCAAAATGGACAAAAACGTCATAACAATATAACATATTTATATTTTTTCGCTGAATCAGTTCTTGCCATTACACAATAGTGCACATTTAGATACAGAACTTTCATGAAATTTGTGAACTGTCCAAAATTGTAACCCTGTCCAACATAACAAAAGCATTTTTCAACAATATTTATGATTTATGATTAAAAAGCAAACAGATTATATATGTAGTTAAAGCGGCCCTAACACACAGGGTTTCTGCCAATCGCATATTAATCTCATAAGTATCTTTAGAGTAGTATTGCATACTTCGTATCTTCGAAGAGTATTTAGTTTGATCGCATTTATAAAAGATAGACACAGCTTTATTACAGCCTACCTCGTATGCTCTCTCTCTCTCTCTCTCTCTCCCCTGCACACAAATGAAAGTGACGTCTGCGCATGCTCCTTCTCCTGCTCTTTGCGGCCGCATACTTTTCCGGGAGAATTGTCCAATAAGGGACTTATTTTTTATATGTTTGAAAAAAACTTTCCGAAACCTGTACGATCGCTGGGGGAGTGTATCGAGCACAGAAATTCAATGAGGACATTGTTGTCCATCCGCACCTGAGTGTAACAATTATGTATACTTGTAGTTTAAAAAGAGAGTAGAATTTAAACTCACAACTTAAATACACACCTCTTGCATTTTGTTTTACGGAAAAAAAGAATTGAAAAGGACTAAAAAGTCCATGCGGGTTAATTTGAAGGACACACTCTGTGGTTGAAACATTTTTTTTTGTTTTTACTGCAAAGATGAATCAACAAATTCAAACCTATTGTGCTTAAACAACACATTTTGTGTTCAATTTTTTTCTATTCTGACACATGTTTGTATTATTATTTTTGGACAACACATTTTGTTTTACTTTTAACCCATGTGTTGTCCCTTTCATTTATTTTGCACAAAATGAACACAAAATGGATTAAAATAAGCATAACACAAACAATGTGTTAATAATGAAAACATCCTTTTTTAAGAGTGTAGTTTAAAAGAATCGTAACACTTAAGCTTACTTATGGTCACACAAACTGTAGTGCAATTTTGAACACAGATGATCAATGATGTATTTGAGCCTAGCGTAAAATGAAACAAGAAATCCTCTGTTAAACCTTTACAAACAGCGCCTTAAAAATAGCTACCACAAATCCCTTACAAACCACAACAAAAACCCCCAAAAATGTCTTTCTGTTCAGATTATGATTGTATTGCAAAAAAAAACCTGGACAACGTACTCGCAACCGCAGAGCTTTCAAATCCAGTTTAAAGCCAAGGCTGCAGTAAAAATGAGAGAGAGAGAGAGAGGGGGGAGGGAGAGGAGAGAGAGAGAGAGAGAGAGGGAGAGAGAGAGAGAGAGAGAGAAAGAGGTAAATAAATGGGAATTGATAGATGCTAGTGTAGATTAGCATCTGAGAGCGCAACAGGGGACCACGACACGTCCCGGTTAGCGCTAAAGAAGAGTCGTGTGACAGCTATGATGCATTGCCGGTGGAAGCAACAGTACCTGAAGGCAATCAATCTTCACTTTAATTCAAAGCTTCTCGTTTCATCATATTGTCAAAGAGCGCGGTCGCGAAGGTTTGCGCAGAGGCATGCTGATCGCTAAAACAAGTCGCGCGGTAAAAAAAAGAAGATGATCGATTAGCTAATGGCACAAGCGCCCCCATTGGAATCTCTCATTTGTTAGGATGCTAATGATGACCTTGATTTATTTGTTGTTGACGTCGCGCAAGTGACACACCAAGAAAGTTTGGTCGGTGGTTGTGGATGTTCATTGATATTCAGCAGGTAACCTTTAGCGGCATGATGGAGTTCACTCCATTGTGACATTTCCATTTCTCACAGTCTCCGCGAGTGTTGAGTGAGAAGTTGAGGTGCAAAGAGGGTTCAGTGCCAGAAGATACATTGAACCAAATGTGTTAGGCTATGAAGGTCTTTCGAAACAGACTTCACACTTGTTGGTCTGCCTCTACTTTGAGAAAATTCATAGGAAATGTCTATGCAGATGTATTGTTGTTTTAGTCCGATGTGAATGATTTCTTGTATATTTTGTACAGGGAACATCACATGTTATAAAGAACTATGTATTTACTATGCAAAACATTACAATAAGTTGCGAACATTGCAGTGTTGAAGAAGGTTTTTTGCATTTGTACATATAGGGAGAGAGCACATCCACCCCACAGGACGGCTGATTTATATCTTTAATTATCCTTCATCTTCATTGGACAAATCAGAGGAGTGAAATGTGAGACATCGTAAAGCAGACGTCCAATTCTCTAAACGTAATTCTGTTAAGATCACAGGCATAACGAAAGTGAGAGCTGAGATAGAAGTTCACGCCGCCTATTTATTGCCGCATATATTTTAGTCTATTTATAAACAGCCTCCTATGTGCCAGCTAGAGGAAGAAAGGTCCTTTTCTGGAGGTGATAAATAATGACAGCTAAAAAATGTTTGGCTGGAAGGCTGTGACATAACATAACCCGTAAGCAAGAGAGCTTATAACATCCTTTTTAAAAGAGGATAGATCCTGCTTTAGCAGAGAGGCTCTTTAATTTGTGTGTAAGACATATTCTAAGAGAATTGAGTTATAGGTGAGACGTAATGCTTAAAGTTTATTGAAAATATGATTGGAATTGGGATATGGTCAAGTGAGACCAAAATGTCATGCACACAATTATCATTCTGAATAGAAGGAGCACCTGGTGACCACTGTGAAATGTGGGGGTGGTTCATTGATGCTTTGGGTCTGTTTTGCTGCTAGTGGTCCTGAGGCTGTAGTGAAGATTGATGGCGTAATTAATTCCACTAAACACCAGAAAACTTTAGCTCAAAATCTGGTTGCCTCTGCCAGGATGCTACAGCTTGGCAGAGGTTGAACATTTTGACAAGATAATGAACCCAAACACATCAAAATCCACACAGAAGTGACTTTAGGGGCACCGTATTTTTCACAAAGCTTTGCTATGGTCTTTTCAGTCTTTGGATTTAAGAAACTATCTAGTTTGAACGAGAAAGGTCACAGGCAAAAATTGAAGAATATACCAATAACTGCAATGCGGTGTTCTGAATGAAAGATCGCATCGATTAGCATGGATTCTGAAAAAATAAATGGAAATAAATGGTGGGTAAGTCTGCAAAAAAGTCTGCACATTGCGTTTAAACAAACCTGCTTAATGTCTGGTGACATACTGTATACT
Source organism: Triplophysa siluroides (assembly GCA_006030095.1). NCBI lineage: Eukaryota > Metazoa > Chordata > Actinopteri > Cypriniformes > Nemacheilidae > Triplophysa > Triplophysa siluroides. The sequence goes on along the minus strand of VCII01000197.1, from coordinate 148,181 downwards.
GTAGGTCATAATAACATGCACTAATGACCATTGTTATTTGCCTCAATATTACATTCAAACTGTGTAAAAAAAAATACAAAATATGGAAATTAATTCAAGTGCAAATATAATTTATTGCATGTGTTGTTTGCATTCTTAGAATTCAGTTAATAAAGATATGAAGCTCAGTCTTCTTATTTCACCTCTAAAGAGACACAAAGAGCATCCCAAAGCATCTCAGATATAAGAGTGACTTATTCTTAATAGATTCATTAAATCCTTCAGTCTTTTAAACAGTTATATTTTCTATCATATATGTGCCGCTGTTTACAACAGAATTGATCTCAGCAAGCCATTGCTTTAGTCCTCCACTCACAGAGTTTGTGTCTAGAATGAATCTACCATATGATTAATTCAATGAAATGATGGTAAATCCCAGTTCATAGACAAAGGTCAAGTCTCTTTGTCTGCTTACAAAAATAGGGAGTAAAATCCCTGTCCGACAGTCCCCAGAAGGTTTCCTTCAGCCTTTCTTCATTCATTAAAAGCACTGCCTGTATTTCCCAGGTGGTCACAGGTTTGGCTGGTGGTGTGCTTCAGTGTGCCAGCAGAGTCCATATAGACCATTATCTGTGCATAAGCGTGTTTCTCCTTTGATGGCCATTATGTCATTTATGAATTGTGCTTTTGAATGATTTACAGGTGTTGACAGGTAGTAGGATATATGCTTTTACGTTTTATTTTATTGTATGGCACTGTGAGTAAAGAAGAAATGATAAATAATGAAACAAAAAAGTCCACTGCGGTGTGTCCATTTCTTTCGATTGATGGGCCTCATTCATGAAACATTCGTAAATATACGAGTGAATTCCGAATAATTTGCGCGTAAAACAGACCTTCCCGAAAACGTTCCTCCTAATTTACAAATTGGCTACTTCGTGAACTTCGGATTGATAGTAAAATGTGTATGTTAATGAATTCCAATCACTCGTAAACAGGGCCCGCATGCACGCTCATTCACAATTAGCATAATCCCGCCTATGAATTACAGCTACGCAAATTACATATCTAGGAATGCGGGAATTCTCTAGACTTCATTCTCTGGTATGGCTACATTATATTACAAAAATGCATAAGATACTAATAGGCTATATGCTTACCAATAAAGTAATCAATTAAACGTGTCCACCTAAGCGTTTTTAACCAGCTAAAATAATAATACCTGGTGCACTTCTGAAAACGACCAGTTGGTGGCGGCTGAGAACGCTTTGGAGGCACTGCGCGTTATTCCGGAGATGCATTGGTTGCTGGGATTTAGAATATCCGCAACAGTTAGCCTCCTTGTTACTAGTATCTTATTTTAAAGAATATAACTTAATATGAAAATGCAGTAACCATTAATATTAACTTCTCCATTGTTGCGTATTGGACAATGTTTGTCCTGCCTCTTCTCCACTGTGATTGGGCCGCTGTGTAAAAAAGGACAGTGACGAGCTCTGTGTTTCAACCAAAGTAAAATGTAAAAATAATGCAAAAATGATGAGAGACATGGCCAAAGAACTCATGAAATATCATCATGATACATAATGCATCAAAATGCAGTGTCATCAGTTTGTCTAAAAGAATAGAGAATGTTATGTGCGGTTTCACGAAATATTCACACGTGGTAGGTGTACATTTCTTTCCTACCAATTAGCATTTTGAAAATACGAATTTTCATGAATCCTAAAATGTATGTTAGAATGACTTCACAAACGATTTATTTGTTCTGTTTGTGTATCACGAATGAGACCCATTGATGTGTGTATTGGCAATAGAACTGTACATTTATTGTTGACGTGTGTATTTTCTTCACCCAGCAGAACCCAAAGTTGTGTCTTTGTTTTTCTTCAGCCTTCAACACTATTCACCACACTTGCTTGTTCAGATGCTCACATTCGTGATTCAGAATTGACAGGCTGAATACTGGACTTTCTCCCTAATAGGACCCCAGCGGGTTAGAGTCAGACATCACCACGTTCTTTATATTCCTTATTCTGACAATCACAGATCGGCTTTTATTTACATTTGCAATTATTGCAAGTGCATTTATTGAAGGAGGATGAAATGCCTTACGCCTCATTCATTTGTTGTTTTAATGCTTTTTGCCACTGTAGCGAACATAATCACTCTACTGGGGGACAATAAAGTTAAAAGTTGAATTTGAAGTTAAAAGCTAAGAGCCAGGTGCATCGGTGCGTCATAATTGGACTTGGAGTGTAAACCAGGGAGTTTGAAGTGTGTTAGCGTTCATTTTGCAGAGCTAAAGCGAAGTGTGGAGAACAGCAGGCCTGCCAGGGTGCAGTGTGCCATGTCCACGTTGCCAAAAAGCAGTTCTGGGCAGCTGTCCACTGAGAGCTAAATAAAAACGTTAGCCTCGTGCACAAGGTATAGCTTTTAGCTGACCTTGGGAAGTGCTTTAAAACATGTTAGATTTAGGTTTCACCACTGAGTGGTGGATCCCTTAAGTAAATGTCTGTCTAAAGCTTTATTTGCATGAGTCTATTGCCTTCAGTGACAGCAGTTTGGGTCACTATAGGATTGACCCTGACAGTGTTGGCTGAAGATTTTAAAGATCTGATCCCAAATTAAATATGTAGAATGAGTTGTTTTGCTGCTCCTTATAAATGTGAGTGTACTTTTACTCGTGTGTTGTGTTTAATGGTTGACAAGTGGGTGGGATTGAGGTTATGTTCTCTTTGTATATCTTTGAATCCATACATATTTATTAAACCATTAATACTTTTACAAATGCCAAAATAAATGCTTCTTTATCTGAATGCACAAAACGGCATACGGGGTTGTTTTCGTAACAATCGCTAGAGGGCGCTTTTTTAAACCTGAACTTTTGTCGTAATAAGCTACTTGCACAAACAAACTTTTGGGTCGCGTTTACTTGGAGAACAGGCTCAAGATGAGGCAAACTATATCATTTCAGCACTTGAGCATCTCGTCAGATGATTAATAAAATAAAGAATCAACTTTTCTCAGCATAAGGCATAATGTTATGATTTTATTAAAGTTTGACTTATTTAAGTTTGTTTCATACGATTTGACTCTTGTAGCATTGATGCTTATTAAGTCCACTCAGTCCATGTATGGAATTAAGATTATACGTAATATATAAACCTATATTGTGAAATTTGTTTAAGCCCTGAATAGGGCAGACCATTAACAGAATTAAGGAAGCATTACAATGAATAAAGGAATATATTAGGAAGAGAACTATACTGTATCATCATGCATTTCTTAGTGCTTTCTAATTTTGGCTTCCCAGATTAACCGATAACTACTTTATTTAGTTCATTATGAAAATGTACAGTAAGCTATACTGAAGGAGAAACTACACTGTAAATTTTAAAGCTAATTTCAAAAAAGTGCTCTAGATGAACTTTGACCCTTTGTGAGCGAGCATAATATGTTGCTGTGTGTCAGACCTCAATTAACAAATGAATATCATTGCACAATATATGCCGGCTCGTAAAAACCAAGCAAACACAAGGAGAAATACGACTTTGGGGCTCCCTTTAAAAGATATCAGTCCATAAATCAGTTTCATGATTCAGAGAAGGGAAGATTATGACAGCGGTCGGTGAGAAGTTTACCGCAGTAATTTGATTTAATAAAAACTGTTAAAATACATTATTATGGCAAGTAAACTAATCGTATACCTCTGTATTCCATATTGTTTCATACATTTCTGATGTTTTTGTTAGGATTTGTTTAATAAAATCAATAAAGCACATGAGCCTGCTGTATTGTAAATTTAGTCATGGCTGAAGGTTAGGAACTCCCCTCATGTTCAGAACAAATCAAATAAGTGCTTCATTTCATCTAAAATTGAAACGTTTACTTACACAATTCATATACTGTACTAAATTATAATGTTCCTAATGTTTGATATTTGACTGTTCTGTAGAATTCAAGAAAGGCCTGAAACGTGGGCGAAAAAATACCAAACATACTAGTTTTCAAAACTATTGAAAGTTTGGAGAGGGAGATGTATATAAACAATGATATAAACAACCTGGGGCATATGACAGAGTCTGGGGACAGGTTGTGGACCATCTCAAATTAAGTAGGATTCACCACTGAGCAGCATAAGTGATGGGCCATGTCCTGTGTTTGTGTGTGTCTGGGTTTGCTGGCATTTATTTGAAAATATGCTTACAAACATGTCAAAAGAAGTTTCTGAGAAGATTTAACGTCGTCCTTGCTAAAGTATTGAAAAACTTGATAAATTCTTTAAAATGCTCGGAGTCCAAATGTTATAGGGGACAAAAATATATGTATCTGTTATAAAACAATGAAAGTCTATTAGATGGTCATCATCTTTTATCCTACTGTTTTCTTATCAAACGGTATGAAAAGATGTCGATATGAACTTCATTTTATTTCATTCTCAAACTGTTGTATGTTTACATAATCCAGTCCATGACCAAGTGGAAACCACAGTGATGCACAAACTCACTGACCATGCACATAACCTCGCCAGTAGATATCAGCCGAGGGACAGGAAAGAAATGAAAATGTGTCCAGCTTCATCTACAGTTCCACGTGTTGTTGTGTATTTCTTAATTATTTATTCATAGCTTGATAAGGCTCAGTGATACATTTTTAACCATTACACCGCCACCGTGACACTGTATTTTTTTTAAATAAGACCCATTTGTTTTATAAAGTATAACACTAAATTATTTTTTAGAATCAAATATTTTTTTATTAAATTATATGAATACATTTTTTCACAATGTATCAAAGTATTTGACTTGAAATATTATTCTTACAGGTCTAGTTTTTTTCACTACGATCAGGGATTGACAAATTATTATTATTAGATCATTAGATTATTATTAGCCTCACTTTTCAGTATTTTTCGCGTAATAGAGCCCTTTCAATATCAAGCTAAACCAATATCATAGTGAAACTTTAGAGAGGGTCAAAGGACTGGTATGAAGTTATTGAAGTCTTGCTGTTTAAAGCCTTCAACTTCTGTAAGTCTCTTGAAATTCGTGTTCAGTGTGGGGGTCAGCGTCAAAATATTCCAGGATCATAAAATATTAAAGCAAGAATGAATGAGTAAATGGCGTATTTCATTCTCCTACCAGGCCTGGAAATTGGAATGCTTGCTTTTAATTTGCAAAAGCTCTGTTTTGCCTACAGAGGAACTTTACATCAGACTGGGAGGCAGCTGGTGGCCAATTTGAAGAAACTTTTTTGCGTGGAGTTGTCTCCTGCTCTCCCGGGGCCCCGGCAGCGGCGCACTCGACAATGAAACCAGCCAATAATTGCATTGCCTGAGGAGCTAGCATGTCTCTCGCCCCCACCAGTACGCTAGCACTGACAACATACAGCCTTGGGAAAAAGCCAGACGCTCGTGTCTAGAGGGCAGAAGATGGCTGACAAAAGCACCAGGGGGAGCCTACTGCACAATCAACAAGCCGGGGAGGGAGTGATGAAGGCTTTCTTTGTCTTTTGAGAATATGACTGGATTTTTTTAATGCTAAATATGCTATTATAGAATCAGTACAACATAGTTTTATAGTACAGTGTAGAATGTAAGCCTTGCTTTTTTTCCAAGGGAAGAATTCAAGCTGGGTTTCTGGAGGTGAAGCATCTTTGCTTTCTATGAAATTAATTTTCTTTTCTTTAAAGGGTCATAACCTTCTTCTTAAGTACTTTATTTATCTCTCTGTCTGAGGTCGGCTCTGTCACAATCATGCCTTGCTTTGTCATGCTTTTTTAGTCCTGGGTCAGGATCTTGACAGTCCCACGTGTTTTGTGTGGAAGCACATGGCCATTGTTTTTTTGGTGTGCCATGTGCTCTCCTGTCTCGTCTCCTGACCCCCCCACCTCATTTTCTCATTATTATCTTGTTATTGTTTCATGCCCCTAACCTGTTACCCTCATTATTTGCTCCCTATTAATTGCCCTTGTTTTTGATGTCTTGTGCTGGTTCGTTTTATTACCATTGTACCTTTTGTGACGTCGTGTTTTGAAAATCCCTGTTAAATAGTCAGTGTAGTCAAGTTTTTGTCAAGTTTTTGTGAAGTTTAGTCTAGTTAAGTCTGTTTATTGTATTTGTCAAGTTTCTGTTGTTTTACCCCCTCGTGGGTTTTGTTTCCCCCTGTTTTGTCAATTAAAGTTTTTTGTTATCCTGAAGCAGTCTGCACCTGCTCTGTCTCCTGCTTTCCCTGACAGGCTCATGGTGTTAATTACGCTTTTCGTGACCAACTTTCAGCTTCTCTGACTCTTAGAAATGAACAAGTTTTTTTCCCCAAATACTTTGAATGACCTCAGGCCATTCAAAAAATACATATCCGCTAAAAAAGTAAAAACAGGTCATACTCTATTAAATGTCCAGTGTGGGATCTATTGACAGAAATGCAATATGATATACAAAATTATATCTTCAGAGGTGTATAAAGACCTTACGTAATGAAGCGTTAAGTTTGTATTACCCTAGAATGAGCTATTTCAACCAAACTAAATCCATTAAATTCTTCTAGAAGCATGTACATACCTGTCCAAAAGAAAGAGAGCAACCATGGTATCGTCTTTCAGACCCTTTGCCTGCCGGAGCTGTCCGCATCGTGTAAAATCTGAACCGATTTTAATTCAAGTTTTTCCTCTTTAATGACCCAGAAGTTGTTTCATCGATGCTTTGTCAAAAACTGACATTTGTTTTGTAGATTTACTTGTTGTCGGTTCCGCAGGAAAGTTTAATTTTCGCAGTGGTATGCAAAATCCGTAGGCTGAAAATGTACACATGACCAGTCACAGCGTTCGGCCAGAAAGTTTTGATTGAGAGACGTTTTTTGGTCCTACGCCTTTCACAGAGGATATATAATTATAAAAATATTATTTGACCAGTATACTTCTTGATTGCTATCAGGATGTAAAGAGATTTCCAACCAACATGACAAAAACATTTCCGGACAGGATCACCCACCCTGCCTTTAAATTAAATAAAAACTACTACAGTAAATACTCTCCTACTTGTAAGTCGCTTTGGATAAAAGCGTCTGCCAAATGAATACAAATTTAAAAAAGTTATTGACTCTTTGTGGAGGTCTACCGGAAGTTAAGTTTGGGCCTCATAACGTTTGTTAATGTTGTTGCTTAAACCATCTATAACATATTAAATGAACTGGCTGTCGGGAATGTTGTTCCAGTTCCAGAAGTGTGTTCCTCTTTCACACTTTTGTTGTGTCTGATAATACAAGCATCACTCATGTTTGTCACATCACATGCCAAACAAAAATTGTTAGGAGGAAGTAGAAAAATGATGTGGTATGGAGCAGCGCAGCACATGTCACAGTCTGTGCAGAATATGCCATGTTTTGATTTGTGGGGGATAAAATGACAAGCTTCGGACAAAGGCAGAGCTTTTCTTTATAAGAGAGACATTTTGGACAGATGTAAAGGTAATAGAGGGATAAGAAAGGATTGGTCTGATAATGAGACAAGCGCACACACATGCATGAAGCGTACTCCGTCGTCAGAGGCAAAAGCCTGCAAATTGCTTTTAAAACCCAAGGTGCATGCTTATTTCACAGCCATGTTTAAAAGTCAAGAACCCAATCTTTAAAAAATCCCTGCGACTCGAAAAAACAGCTTAGAGGGAAAGACGTCCAAATCACGAGCCAAGTGGGAGAGAGAGTTAAAAAAATAAATTACTGGCAATTGTTGTGCCAGGGGCCACTGTATACACCAAGGTACACGCTGCTATAATCCCATAATTAAGTGAAATTCAACACACATTTGGAAGACAGAAACAAGATGTGTCTGTTCTTTTAAATAAAAATAGAATACATCAGGGTAACATTAGACCGCTTTTGTATTCTCGGGGAAGGTTTTATAATCTTCTTCTGCAGGGATGTTTTTCTGTATTTCTCTTTCATACAGACGACTGGAAGAATGCGAATGATGTCAGGAAGAGTGGCTTTACTTACACTGCCCACCTACACATTTTAAATAAAAATAATGATTTTAAAGACCTTGAAATCCAAAAGAGATAAAAAAAGCACATTGTACTGCAGGTCCAGAAAACGTTGACTGCATTTGAAAATAAATGTGATTAATTATTCTGTGCCGCTTAAGTTATGTGTGACTCCGAGAAAATCAGAGCAACATTTCATTCCGTGAGTGCTGTCCTTGAATTTTCCTACAATGACAGGCTGATTTGTTTGTGTCTCAGCCCTTCTGCCCCTTTTTAATCTGCAGGTGACCTTTGGTTTACAAAAAGTACACACTTATATTTTTGTTCTAAGACTTCAAAACACTAGAGAAACTTAGAATCCCGCAATCCATCTTCTGATATTTATTAAAACCAACGTCTAGTGTGGAGTAAGGTAACCTACCCCATCCATCTGTTATTTTATTATGATCATATACATGTCTCATATTTTAGCCTTGTCCCAGGCGGAAATCCTTGGCAAAAAAAAGTTGTATTATTTGTCTGCAACAGAGCACAGTGTGCAAATGTGCAAAGAAGCCACAAAAAAAAAAAAAATTAAATATTTAAATGGATTATTGCATTATTACTCTAAGTGTCCACCCATTTGCATGTTCATTTATCTTAAAACAGTCACTTTGGTCAGCGTACCACAGATACTGTATCACCTTTCTTTTAACTCCTACCCTTTATTATACAGTAGCTCATTTATTCTAATTTCACTTGATTGGAGACATACTGAAATGTAATTAGCCGTAGACATTTTACCTCTGTCTTTTTTCTCCTTGCCTAGAGGACAGCTTATTAAAAAAGAACAAAGATGTCACATCTTCCCCCACACTATTCCCAGCTGGAGACATCTCACAAAGTAAATGACTATGTGTCATTAACCCAGAGTCCTCTATTTTAACCAATGACTCACCCCAACTTCTGCTTTTCTCTGCATAAACATTCCCATCATGCTCTGCTCCTGACTTTTCGCCCCTCCAGTGAGGGAGGTTCTTGACAAACAGTCCGAAAGCTCCTCAGGCCCTGTATGCAATCACACGCTGCGGTGTGGTGGGAGTCCCCTCAGGAGACCGGTGCTAATCGCATTATCGGTTTTCCTCAGCAACCACATTACAAGGCAGCGAGATGCGTGATGAAGGAGAGGTTAGCTCTCGCTGGTTTAGGGCATGTTTACAGTGATTTTAATGTAATGCCTGACATGAAATAACAAAAATAAAGAAAGAAATACACTACGGGTCAAATGTTTTAGAACACTTACTCACTTACTCATATTTTTTCCACATTAAAAAAGAAATATTACGCAAATCAAAACTAGGGAATTAAAATAATTATGTTGCAACAAAGAAATCTAATAAAGCCAATATGTTTTTAAATACGTTGTATTTTAGCATCTTCAGTCAATTTTGCCTTGAATTTGCAGAAATATATTTTTGTCATTTTATTAAGCAGCTTCTTCAGGTTTCACCCTGAGATGCTTTTTAAACTGTAGTTCCTAGAACACTTTGCTCTTCTCGGTCATCCGTTTCAAAGACATTGTTATTAAATAAAAAACATTCATACTTGCAGAACTATATTTTTGTCAACGTATTTTAGACATTTAAGCTTTCCCCCTTTAGATCAAACCTTTAAAAATGGAAAAATGAAACAGAGACATAAATATTTTAGATGGATGAGTCAAATGGAATTCATAATACTGTTTTTAATAAAATGCATTATTTCCAAAAGCATCTGACCTTAGATGTTACAGCAACGCACATTTCTTAAAAATGTACTTCAAGTTAATTTTATTGTTTGTACTAAAGTGAAAATCAAGAACATTTCTAACTATTCTTAGGTATACTAATATCAATGTACCAGTATTATACTTGTACGATACTTTTATAATACTACATGGGGCTAAATTTGCCATCTTTTCAGTTTTAAAAGCCTATACTTTCAAATATATTTACAGCATGTGTAATGTATTTCTAATTTAAATACACTGAGCAGCGCTCAGTGAGCACACAATGAGTTTCCAACAGGTTCTATTGCAACAACACACCAATACCAATAGACTTGTAGGTATTGGATAGTTTACTAGTTAATTTCTTGTAGCACATTTGTAGTTCATAAAAGTACACTTTGGCCAAATATAGACTTTTCTGTCAGTACATGCCAAGCATGCTTAAGAATAATTTGCATAAAAAGCATGAACTTACATCAAGAACCAAAGAAAGGAAAGATGCAAACAAGACATCAGGATGACTATTTAATAAACCGTTTTTTAGTCACTTTTTAAAATATGAAAAACATAAGGGTCAAAAATATAAATCTGACAGGGAGGAATTTGTGCAATCGCAAACTGTGTAGCAATACATAACACTAGAACCTTGCCCAATAATAATATGGAAGATGCTGCTCATGCACTGTTTCCTTCCTGTATTTATAGTCAATAAAAACAAATGCCTAACTTAGAGATGTAAAACTGCTGCAAGGTTTCTTGAATAGAGACGATATGTTCACATTATATTTTGTTTGAGCATGTATACAAACATTTAGACTGCATATGAATGAAAACAAATGAAATCATCATGGTTTTTAATATGCATTAACCAACATTTAATTACAACAATTTACAATATTCGCATGATTTCCACTACTTTAGCAACACTATATAATGTGTCATGAAAACGTTTGTCTTTTTATATGCTGTACCTTCGTTTCAAGTCACTTCGTTTCTTCTTCACATCTTCAAGCTAATGATCTGCTGCTTCCACTGTAAGAGTTATATTGCTTTATACATGAAACTTTACCCTCTAAAAGTCTTCGCACGTGGTTCTGAAACTTTTTGCCAAGAAAGGTTAAGAAAATAGGATTAATACAGAAGTATAAGCGAGCAATGTTGCTAGTAATGCACAAAGCATAATCGAGGCTGTAGTCACACCCCTTTATATCTTTGTTCTGATTTATCAACAGTATGATGTTATGTGGGCTCCAACAGGCGAAAAACATCAGGACAATAACGAAAACAAGCCTGACTGTTCTGTGTTTCCCTACTATTCGAGTGGAGATGACTCTTACTATTATCCTAGCGTAGCAGTACACAAACACAGCTAATGGGAAGATGAAAAAGAAGACAAATTGTTTATAAAACCCAAAGACCTTCCATTGACCTTCGCCTGAGTCTTCGCAGGCTGTTCCGTAAATTTGATACTCTTTCACGGTGAAATGAAAGAAAGGTTCAAGGCTGGCAACAAGGCTGATGCACCACACGATGGCACACAATAAAACAGCGTAGCACCCCCTGCGTCGTTTGCTGGAAACCACACAGTGAACCACAGCCAGGTAGCGGTCAAAGGTCATGAGCGTGAGGAAGAGGATGGAGCTGTAGAAACCGAGATAGTAAGCGCTGTTCACCAACTTGCAAAGCGCCTCACCGAAGATCCATTCATCGGTATGATAAACGGCTTGAAACGGGAGCGTGACGGTAAAAACAACGTTGGATACCACTAGGTTGATGAGGAATATATTGGTGACAGTGCTGAGCTTTTCAAACTTGTACATGATGAATAAAACGACCCCATTTCCGACCACGCTAACAAGGAAGATTATGTAGTACAGTGATGGAAGAACCTGACTGGAGAAGTCATTTAAGCCAGTGGGGTCGCATAGATCCGAAGCCAAGTAATCGTAGTAGATTGCTGTTGTTGTATTCACTGATGTGTCCATCCTGGTGGTTACCTAATGAATAATATGCAGATTAAACAGGTTCGAAAGTCAAAGAGCTAAATAACTTGAAACCATTTTATATAGATCTGTTATAAATTCTTTTTTCACTTACCCCAGTGCACTTTTCTGTCTGCTCGATGAATGTTTACTAGCTTCCAAGAGCAGCGAAAAATCATGTGGTTGCTATTGCAATAATGTGATTCATGTCTTTTAATAAACTCCTACTTCCTACTTGATGAGAATTTTCTCACCACCCATCTTGCATGTACTCACTAGCTCATTATTAATACACGTTTTCCCGAATTCCCACAGCATACCAGTGATATGTTTTAACTTGAATTGTCTTGTTTTACAAAGTCATCTTTATAGTAAATAACAGTTATGCAGCATGATAAATTAGCGAAAACAAAAAAATCATTTACACAATTTCCCAGAATCACTTTATTCACTTAAAGCAATAGCAACAAGATTATTTGAATATGTTCTTATTTACCAATGGAAACTGATGACGACATAATCTAAGTAAAATGTGCAGAAAATAAGTACAACATGTATATTTCATAGTAATAATGAAGAATAATGGCTTTATATGTTTTATCAAGTATGTTGTATGCAGTTATGATTTAATAATGAAATTAATGTCCAGAATTTAAAAATAAGTACAACAGATATATTTAGCAAACTAAACATATTTAGCTTTATATTTTATTATATGTTGTATGCATGATAAAATAATATATATATATATTATACATAGTACAATTTTTACCCTGAAAAGAATTCTCTGAATACACAAAATTAAATAAGTAGTTTTGGTATAATTGGTCACATTTCTTATTTCTTGAAATATAACTTAATCGGGAGTGGTTTCCATGACAGGGATTAGTTTAAACTAAGACGAGGCCTTGGTTTAAGATATGCAAGTCGTTTTTTTTTTACTAAAAACATTACTGTGTGCATCTTGAGACAAAACAAACACACTGATATATTTTTAGACATGCCAGTGCAAGTTGTTTTCGATCAAGACACCTCTTACATTTAAGTTAGTCTGGGACTAGTCTTAAACCCTGTCCGGGAAACCACCTCAATATTTATTAAACAAAAATGAATCCTTATAATACCTATTGTTCTAGGTTTAAACAAAACTGCCAGCTATTTGAGTTTTTTTTTTTGTAAAGCATGTTTGTAAAAACTACTCAAATGTCCTTGTTTACTACTGCCTAGTCCTTGTTTAATCTAATTCTGTCTGGGAAACCACCCCTAAATGTTGAATCGCTATAATTCCCATAATGCAACAGTACTACAAAGGAAACGTTTTACCTTTAAATGCTGACAAAGTTGTTGCACTACCCCATAATACCTCATAAATCATGTAATAAATTGATATAAATAAGTCATGGCGATAAATATTCATGTAAGTGACACGTTTATGACATATCACCATCCATTTACATCATAACAAACTTGCTGAAATATTTCACAAATCGTCTCCATTTGTTCCTTTCTCTTTCCTTTTTTTAAAACCTATATTAAAAGTTTCTCTTCTTAAAATGTTAACATAATGACCATTATTTGATCTAATAACATCTTATATGCCATGGCAGTGCACGGACACCATCCCGAAGCGTGTCGGTTTCCTCTGGGTATCCGGTGGCGCTTCTGGCGACCTGAGCCCATGTGTTTCCTGAGTGCGTGTTAGAAATCAGGCCCTTTCCTGTAGTGTTCACCCCTGAAGTTGTATGCTTGGTAGCAGATGGACATGTCGCACACGCCGGCTGGCCCGGGAGGACCCTGCTTCCCCGGAACGCCTGGAATCCCGGATTTACCCGGTATTCCCGGAGGGCCTGGAAAACCAATGCCGTCGCTGCCGTGAGGACCCTGCATTCCTGTTGTTGTCAAAAGATACAAGATACTAAAAATTACATGAGATTGCAACCCACATGCAGGATTGTAAAATACATATATTTATATACATATACAGCATACAAACCTATACGCTTTATGCATATTGTGTAAATTTGATCATGTTGTCTAAATATGTCCATCTAAAGTTACACGGGAAAGAGGACTTGAATGACATCAGAATGTCACAGGTCGGATGTGAAACGCACTACGGCTCTAATGGGTTTTGACAGACCCTTTTAACACGTATGCCCTTGAAAGCAAAACAGATGCTTCAGACATGTTATATAATGAAAGTACTGTACCTGGGTCCCCGGGAGGTCCAGGGTGTCCTGGTCTGCTCTCTCCTCTATTGCCCTGAACCCCACGTAGGCCTGTGTCCCCTAAAATAGTGCCAGTGACATATGCAGTTAAAATAAAACCCAAAGCTAAATGCATTTGCACAATTCTACCTTTTATCACCTTTGACTCCCGGGGGTCCTTGGATGCCCAGTGGTCCCGGGTAGCCCTGAGAGCCAGGACTGCCAGGATATCCAGAAGGACCATGAGAACCTTTAGCCCCTGGAGCTCCGGGCTGTCCCGGGGGTCCTTTAACAGTCTGACAGGATTCGCAGCACTTAGGTGTCATCGTCTGCAGTAGCAGAAGCAGCTGATCTGAGTTACAATAGAGATTATTGGACACTCCAAGATGCCCTAGAATGTGTGTGCGTGTGATTTTTTAAGGAGTCATATCACAAGAAATGAAATTGAGGTAATCTCATCTCAACACTTCCTATCTATTCCATGAAGTCGGTGCAAGCAAAAATGACTTGTTTTAAAATCCTCAGCGCTCCCGACGCAGGAGCTGTTCCAAAAGGTAGATCTTCATTACAGTATATTGCCTCCCAGGCAGCCAGATTTTAAGAAATCACAGGTATTCTTCTTGAGAAGGCACATGCGAGGAGAGTTTTCTTTGCAGAGTGCTATTTGTGTGGCAAGCATTGCGGTTTCGTGGAGGTTGGGATGGTGTCTGTGCGGTGAGGCAGATCATTACGTTTTGGAACAGAGCTTGTAAGTAGACCACAGGGAAGAAAATGATAAAGGAACGTATGATGCGGTCCCTTTAAAACGAAGCAACCTGAAAATTGTGACAAGCTCAGCAATATTTGACTTAAAAATAGAGACATCACTTGGCTTTGTAACGGCCTTAATTGGGTGTTTTAGATCAAGTTCGTTCTTACGCTTTAATGTTAAAAATACACCTGACCTCACATCGAAATAACATTCAAAACAGAAAAAGAGAAAGGACTCTGGGCGTTCTGTTCTCAAATAAGGTCACGAACAAGGTCAAACACTCACCTCTTACAAGTTTAATCAAGTAGTCTTCTGAGGGAGGATTACCCTGGAACACAGATTGAGTCATGCATTAGATTGTGTGTGTGAATTAAAAACCCCCTCAGTTTTAAAATAAATGACAAGGGTTCACTAATAATGAAGGAAGAAACTCCGTTCCGGCGCAATTACGCAGAGTACCTGTATTCATGAATCGGCAAAACTGACCCAGCCTGATGTCAATCCATCACAAGTTTTTGTTTATTGTTTGGGTGTTTGTCGTCAAAGATAATATTTATAAAAACTGATTTGGTAACGTGTAGCCGTATGTATTGACTTACAGGTTTCCCTGGAATGCCTGGGACACCAGACTGCCCCGTTGACCCGTCCTGTCCGGGAATCCCACGTGGACCGATTTTGCCGACGTGCCCCATGCACCCCTTCTGTCCATCAGTACCTTTGACTCCAGTGTCACCTGGAATACCTTTCTAGTGTAAAAGAACATTTGTGAGATCAATTAATTATAGGATACTGTATGGTAATGTGGCAATTCTGAAAGAAGCAATAACTTTTTGTTTTTCTATAATTGTTTTATTGTTTTGAATGCTTGCAATGCAATGCTAGTCATTATATTAGATGCAAATAAATACAAGTATGTTCCTCTGGCCTGACTTTCTGCTGAGATATTTTTGCAGTGGCTCCAGTGTCATTTTAGTGGGTATAGAAAATAAGGTAACACTTTACAATAAGGCGCTATTAGTTAACATTAGTAGATGCATTAGCTAACATTTGCTAACAATGAACGTTTTTGTTTTTAAACATTTATTAATCCTTGCTAATGTTAGTTCATATCAATGCAGTTATTCATGTTAGTTCATTGTGCATTAACTAATGTTATTACACGGCTGGTTGGAATGCTTGATTCTGATTGGCCAGTCGCGACATTTGCAGGTTCGTTATGTAAGGGATAATGTATAGGCAGCCGGTTGTTTTGGCTATTATTTCGAGATAACAGCCGGCTGCTTGTACATTATCCCGCTTATTACATGGCTACTTGCCACATGAGAAAAAACTGGAAATGCAATGTGAATTTGAAATATTTTTTTGCTCATTTTTTCCTAATGATTAACTTCCACGAGGAAGAGCCGCTTACTTTCTGTTTTAAGGTAAGAAATGCCGTTTAAATGTCTCGAACAGACAATCTGGTTTAATCATTTGTAATTATACTGTCATATATGTTATAAAAGAAATATTTATATTTAAATTGTTAACCAATAGTGCCTTATTGTAAAGTGTTACCGAAAATAATTTTCATAAAACTTGAAAATGTGGTAACTAAATGCTAACTAATAAATGTGTTTGATTTTCTTAAATAGTGTAATTTTTTTCAAAAGCTAGCATTTATTGTCAGGTTCCTTGTAAATAATAAATAAATACAATTCTAATGTAATCCACTTTTGCCCATGTGGTTTGACGGCATGCAGAAACCAGCTTAGTATAACTGTCAAGTTGTCAAATGTACACACGCTTTGTGGACATGCTTCAAAGGGCTTTCAAGCGCTGTGCCGTCCCATGTTATTTCCTTAGCAGGCGGAGATGATCTTGTTTCTTGTGGAAAAATATGGTGAAATGGTTTATATGTGATTGAGCTCTGCAATTTTACAAACCTCTCCTTTGACACCTCTGGGCCCGACGTCACCCTGGTCCAGAAAGAAATAGAGAAAGAAGAAACTGCTTTTAAAACTTTTATGACAATATCAAAAGAGAAGAGGCTACTTTAAACACAAGGGCTCAATATTCGCAGTGTGTGACAGACAGTGGCTTCATTTTAAACAGATGGTCCCGTTGCCAGGAGAAGCCCCTGGAAATGATTTGTAAATCCTGCATGGGTTTGCAAACGGACTAAAGGAGATGTGATATAAAAGCACATGTTGATAGATGTTTGACTTTGGCAGTTTTTTACATCTAGGGATAATCTTTAAAACACCAAAACTGAGTCCAAGTTCATAGAAAATATGTTGGGGGGGTAGTGACTAACTTTTTAAACTTAGTTTTTTAAGTAGCATGACAGTAACACAGATGTTTTGGAAATCATGCAGCTTTTCCAGTAACTACTGTAGCTCTACTTTTTTTCTATTTTCTCTTTAACTTTTTTGTTGATGTGAACATACGGCAGAGCAAGCTGAGGCGATGAAATGCTTTCTCGCAAAATGTGATGTATTTTTCTTTTATTTGCATTTGGCAGACGCTTGGTGACATTGCATGATACAATTCATTTGTATTTGAGTGATCCCTGGGATTGAAGACATGACCTTGGTGTTGCAAGCGCCATGCTCTAACCACTGAGCAACAGGAAAGCTGTTGTTGTTGCTACATTACTATGTTTTTGACCCCAGAGACTGTTATTGTTAAAAAATGACTGATCTATACTTTAAGGAAGCTATACTGTAAGTACTCCATAAGGGTAGTGTGACTATTTAACTATTTTAAATAATCCGTTTTTAAAACTGCGAGCTACTGAACATGAAGACTATATGAATGGTATTTGATCTAATCTACACACTTCTCTAGTCTGTGACTGACGAAAGAAGTACTGTGTGATTTTGTAAGTCAAAGGCTTGTGAGTCAGATTTCTGTGGAGATGTACTAATAGCATTACTTCTAAGAAAATAGCACCTTTTCAAACATGGGCCGTGCGTCATTTTGAAACTGAGATGGCAAACAGGATGCAGAACTACATAATGAATTTAAGCGCTAATTTAGCATGGAATTCAATGAAAAGCAAAGTCTTTTTTTAAATCTACATACATTCGATGATGTTAATCAATAGTTGAAATTGCAGAATATACATGTTCATTTAATTCGTTTTTCATTATATGTGCTTTACTAACCGTTTATCTCAAAACAGTAAAAAATGATAATGCATGTGTGCTTCGGTCCAGATCGTAAAGTGAGGACAGTAGCGCTTGTGCACAGATGCCTGGCCCGAGGAGCGTAAATGATTTGGGTTTCGTCGGGGTAGCAGTGAAATGCAGGATTTTGTCGTTATATTTCCAAACGCATCTCATTGAGAACAATATTTCATACACAACAACGATCTGCATATTTGCTGTAACACCGGAACTGTTCATTTACCTGGTCGACAGTGACTTTCTGGCTCTTTAAAACAATATGCGGCGAGGTGCCGGATAATAACATATTTCTATGGAGTGTTTGTTAGCTAGGAAATTCACTTAAATGTTGCATTTAAAGCCTAATATTGCTTTTATCCTAAAGTATGCATTGTTATTAGTATTGTCAGTATTTTTGTTTTGTGAGTTTATATCGTTTAATTTAAGACATTATTTTTTTAGCATATTGTTAGAACTGTGATTTTGTGGTTATGTTCAGCATTAGTTTGCATAATTTTAATTCCTGTGCTGCATTTATGCCGCTTTAGAGCCGCATTAACGGTCTGTGAAAATACACTTTTTGTGGTTTTATGCCGCTTCAGATTCGGTTTCTGTGCCGCCTTTGCTGTGTAAAGACGCCTTTAGTGTCTAATATAAAAATCATGTCTAATATTTATTACACAGCCACGGAGAAAAAATATGGAGACCAGCCATTCCAAATATTCAATCCATCAGCAGATGTATTGTGGTCATTGTGTATGTGTCTGTTGAATTTCAACAAAATCAAACCTCAGAAATGACAAAGTCATCCAACAGCAATGGAAACATGTCAAGACACATGAAAACTGTGACAAAAATCAAGGTTATCACAATACATTTTAAACATTAACTAAATACATACAGAAAAAGTACTCTTGTATTGCTTAAAAGTGAATATGAACGTGATTTCAGTATATGAGGTCTGAAAAATACTGAGCATCTTTTCGGTTATTTTGACCTGTTTCTCCAGTTTTCATTTTCTACGAATAAATATAAATAGGAAAAATATTTGTATTCCAAATTTGGGAGAGACAGTGTTTGTACTTCACAGAATGAAAGAAACCTGATCATTTTACCTAAGCACATACCTATACATAGTCGATTCAGAAAATCTGAAAATGGTCTTTGAAATGAAGTCTCTTAATTTTTCTGTGACTGAATATCTAATCATTTTAGCAGAGACATTTGGAAGCAATTAATAAGGAATATAATAAGCAATAGTTACTGCACATCTGTAAGTGCAGTGCCATAACTAAAGCCCCCTGGTGGATATAAGGTGTTTGTGTACTTACTGAAGGCCCAGGTGTTCCAGGTACCCCATTGACGCATTTCTCACCCTGTAAAGTGACAGGGGGTGGTCTGTGTTAGCAGGGGTCTCAGAATGTAAAAGGTTATCATTAGCATTAAAAATCAACAGGAGTTTCCCATTAACCTTTAGAAGACTGTGTCACTTCTGTTTTACAGAGAGATGCTGAACTAACTAAACCACAGAGATTGTTACAGTAAAGTACACAAATCATACTGTAGCTGCAGGTCTTGTAGTTCAAACATAGAGAACCCCGTTCTAAAATAAATGATATTCAGTTATCAATGTTATTAGTCTTGATATACTGTATAAACATTTTATGTTTACTAATAAGCATGAGCTATTCAAGCTTTGTTTTATATGTTATAGAAAAGTTTTCAGTTTTACAAATGTTGCAATCTTACACGCTATTTTGGATTTGTTCGTTCTATTCACCCCGATTCGCTGCATAATCGGTAATAGTATGTTATATTTAAGAATGTTATTTTTCTAAAACAGTTCGTGACGTTTTTTACACCAAGATTCAAATGGGCTGTATATTCTGAGTTAGATTGGAGATCTGAGACAGATGTGAATATGGCCTGAAACCAAATCCAAACCTTTGATAAATCATTCTTTATACAGTGGCACTGAACAGTATTAAACATTAAACACACACGCTTTAAATCTGACGGAAATGCAAAGGTTGTACCTGAATTCCTCTGGGTCCAGATTCTCCTCTCTCTCCCTAAAAAAAACACGCATAAGTAACGGTGAGGTACTGTAGGGTCAAAGACATGTCAGCTATGAGCCATCATGAGCCACATCATAAGTCACAAAACCTGTAGGCCTATATCAAAGATGTTTTTACAACAGCAAATAGTCATTACCAAACATACTTTATCTTGACACAGACATACTTCCAAAGTGCATTCAATACAGAAACAGCCTCTTGAAGCATCCTGGGGTTATATGTTGCTCATGCACACATTGGTGATAATTCTTTTTGGTTAGAGCCAGGGGCGTATACCCACTTCTTCATCAGTCGGCATTGCGTGTACCCACTTGTGTAGTGCAGGGTATGAATAACAGGACAAACTGAACAAACTGCTGCCAATATTGTAAACAACGCCTGTGACTGACTATGATCTACTTCAGCATTCTACAAGCGCTCACCAATCTAATTGAGATGGCCAATCAAATGAAGGAAGCCGAGCATTACTGTCCAATCAAATGAAAAAGGCGGGAGTTGCTTTTGACAGAAGCCCAGCTTGAGCTCAGTTTAACTGTGAAAGAGCGCAATGTAAGTAGCACATTTTTTAACATAGAAATGTCAGGGGTAGTTCACAAACATGACGCGACTTAAAACGTTTTTTTTCTTTCCACAGCTCTCGGGCATTTGCGCGCCCGTGGTGTCGTCCACTGTGAGTGCGCTTAACCGCGTCAACATGGTAAACGACCGAATGTAAATCTAGTCACATAACATTAAACTACAAAACGGCGAAAGAATTTACACGTTTCAGGTAGCTGTCAGTGTGACAAGACAAAAACATGACCCGACCTTCACAAGTTCATGCTAAAGCGCATTGGTTTAGGCTGTGGTCAAAACAGCTATAATGTATGCAAATATTTCAAATGCATAACTTCTAAATTAATTCTCATTCTTTAATTCTGTTCCTATAAAGGTCTCATGAACTGGGCTTGTTTATTGCTTTATACTGTTGTATGAGGTCTACTTATGACGTTCGCGTTTTTTTTACATCCAAAAACATCAAAATCAATAAGTAATAGGCTATTTTCTACCCAGTTTTTGAGGCCAGCTCTACAAACGCTCGGTTTTAATGGAGCAGCTTGCGTAGTTGGAGCCTTCTGTGAATTTGGTTCGAGACGTAACGTTAGGTTACACATAAGCACCATTCACAGTTTTCGCATGCCATTGGTATTATCAAGAGATTTATAAATGACCTCCCCACATCAGTATTTCATGTGACGAATTCGCACGGGATGATTTTACTCAAATTTACTGACTTATTTCCCGGATGTGATGGCAAGGCTTTGGGTATAGTGTGTATAGCCTATACTTGTATTGCATTTAATGACATATGACCGTACTTGTCAGGATTTGAGACCAGTGATCCCGAACAGGACAAAAGATCACCGCGATCACAGGTCTCAAATGTTACGAGAGTTTCCATGATAAATAAACAAACGGGAGACTCCCGGTAACTTATGGATATCACCCTGCACCCGAAATAATACCAAAACACTTCAAAACAGCCTCCATTATTCGCAAACTGTGTATAAAACCTTGAATACAGTATGAGCCCACCAAATCACAGAGATGACGATTCGCACGGGTTTAAGATCACAGACAACCTCTGCATTAATACAAATGACTAGAGGTCCCCAGGTAATACTAATCTCCTGCGAATAGTGCTCAGGGCACATCAAGCCATCTCTAACAAAGCCATAGTGACGCATAGTACAAAAATATTTTCTCACATAAGATTGCTGCGCCATTCGGCACAGCACTGCTTTAAAAAAATGTAACTCTCCACAAATGCAGTGTCGATCTCTGCCTTGTTCACGAAGGAATCCTCGGAGAAATGAAACGAACAAACGCTCCATGCTTTTCCCACATGAGCTGGAACGTCTTTAAAAATAAACTTTAACCCCGCATTCCTAATATCGGAATCCGAAGGAAGGTTATGCAGCGACTGTATTCTTCCACAACTAGGGGTGGCACAATATTTAGCCATCTTCAACGGCATGTTTGTTTATTGCTTGCTCGCTCTATCTGGTTCTATCATACGCGAACCAGTGGGCGGGGCTAGAGAAGTAGTCGTTGATATTTTTATGTGGAGGCGGTGCTCAACCTATCAATGTCGTCATAGATAGGTGCATTCCAGAACCTGGGGTTCGCTGGGCCTGGTGTCAATAACAGATGTTATCTCAGTAACAAGGGCATTTTCGGTTCTGACACTTACATGATGTTCGCGTGAATACGATTCCCTCTCATATAACATTTTTTTATTTTATTTTTATTCATGCCTCCTTTAAATATTACCTGTTTTAAATAAGAAAAAAACAAGTATCTGAAACTTTTGTAATTTGATGTCTATGTTATTACCCAAAAAGTTAAAGGGATAGTCAGTAGTCCAAAACTTTACCTTTATGTCATTCAGACTCAAATGCTCTTTCATGAAACAAAGATTGTGTAATATTTGTATAAAAATATTGACCATGAGTTTACATTTTTACTAATGCTGATCATCATGAAAAGACAGGAATGGTTGTACTCTAGCTATTGTTATCTCATTTACATTTACATTTATGCATTTGGCAGACGCTTTTATCCAAAGTGACTTACATTGCATTATCCTATACATTTATACATAGGTATGTGCATGCCTGGGATCGAACCGACAATCTTGCATTGTTAACGCAGTGCTCTTACCACTGAGCTATTTGCACTCTAAAAGTCAAGTATATCTAAAATCCTGCGTACTGCCCTGGTTGTCTCTATAGCCTGTAGGCCGCGATTGCCTTCAGAATATGCACCTCTTCTGTGGCCATCACTCATTTCTGATACGAAACATCAAAATGTGCATAAAACCAGGGTGGAAACCTGGCTACACCGAGGCGTTCATCCTCCGCTGGGCTGCTTTGAAAACGGGGGCATAAATTAACAGTACCCACTTCTCCAGGCACCACTACACCCTGGCTACTGGTATCTTCAAACCACCTCAGATTAAACCCACACATCATAGACTGACATATATAACACAACCACTTCAAAACCAGCTTTATCTGGATTTGTAAGCAGGGAGGTTCGTACCTTTCTCCAGATAATTATTCCAATATGATCAAAGAGATGCTACATTTACATTATAGCAATTTATTCACCAGATGCTTTTATCTAAAGCAGCTCCCAATGAATTCAAGGTAGGCCTACTATTTGTTTTTCGGACACGTATTCTCTTTCAACCACTGGCCTTGGCATTGTTAGCAACATGCAAGTTTGGGTATGTAAACGCTTTCATAATTAATGTGATGGACCATTACCTTGTGTCCTTTAAATCCAGTAAGACCCATAGCACCCCGAAGCCCTGGAAACCCTTGCTCGCCCTTATCACCCTGTGAGAGTTAAAATATCTCTCAAAATTCAAAAAAGAAACTCTTCATATCATTCATATAGGAGAAGACCGAACAGCTGTAACATATATGCAAGCGCTTGTATTACCGTTTGACCTGCTTTACCAGAAACACCCATGTTTCCTTTGTCTCCTGGATTACCCTGAATGCAGACAGACAAGAAAGTCAAGTGAGTGAACACACACACAAACAAACACGCACATGTCCGACAATCATTGTTTCTTAATAACTCAGCAAGAAACAGTCATTTGTTTCCAAAGACTGATGAAAGACAGTATTCATCACTTTAAATACTGAAGAAACCTGAAAGAAAAAAGCTGTTACAAAACGATTTCTTAAGCGTACTTTCATAATCCATTTGATAAGAGCACAATTCCAGGAAAAGAGTAAATGCAATCTCTGCACGGCTATTCCCAGCAGAATCAGGTCAGCGTATTAGCATAATTGCTAAAGGTAATGTTTGGATCACACCAACCTTGTGGCCGACAAGTCCATCAGCTCCAGGGGGCCCTACGGGTCCTGGTGTGCCCTGAAGGATTTAAGCAGAAAGGATGCAGAGTTAAATACCGTCTGACTAAAGTAGCCAACGCTGATAACATGTTCTGTCCTGCTCTGTGAACTACAAATAGAGTTTCATCAGAACCACTGCAGTAGATATGAAACATAAAGTTACTTAAATCACATAGCGGTCACAGGCAACATACATCAATGGGGCTGGTTATATTTGGTCATGTTATGTGTTGTTAAACATCAAAAACTATCCAAGTGTAAATTCCCCCAAGGGTCAACTACAGCACCTCGTGAGGAGGTTTGAGACATGCAAAACTTGGCTCGGCAAAGTGCAACTCTTCATCCCGAATCTGTAAACTTTACACCACGGAGATAGAAATATATCAGCATCTGTAAGTTTGAGAGTCGTGTAGGCGAGAAGTCACGGAAGAGACGCAAGAATATAGCAACCACCAACCTCAAGTGCCTATCGCTATAAGAGCCTGTTTGACAGGAATAGTTCACCCAACACTTTCAAATTTGAGAAGCAATGAGATTTAAAGTAAGGCATGCAGTCAGTTTCATCAAAAAATTTTGAAATATTATTAACATTTATTATCCACATGCGCGATGTTTAAGATAGTTCACCCAAAAATGAAAATTCTGTCCTCTTTTACTCACCCTCAGATTGTTTCAAACCTATAAACTTTTCTTTGCTCTGCTGACCACACAGGTAGATATTTGGAAGAATGTCAGAACTCATTTCCCATTTACTGTCATAGTAGGGAAAATAAATACTATGGGAGTCAATGGGGCATGAGATCTGACATTCTTCCAAATATCTATATTTATATATCAATATTAAATGCTTTCTTTGTGTTCAGCTACCAAGGGAAGTAAGTGCGAGTCTGAAGAAAGGAAGTCTGTGACGGCATATATATATTTTATTTTGGGCGAACTATTTATTTGGGAAAATGTCACTGCCATTCAAAGAAAAATGCTATTCACAGTCAACCGTGACTGGTTCCAATACAAAGTGAAGCATTAGGCTGGTGATGTAATTTGATGTAAGCGACATTTTGGCTTCTTTGGAAAATGAAGAGTTCAGATGAAGAACCCTCTAAAAGTCAGTTCCTTTAAAAATGAGATTGCGATGTTAAGTGAATGTTCTCCACACTCAGTATACGTAACTCAATACATTTAGCTTCAAATCCCGCTAAATAGGCCTACCCCACTCAGCCTGTCTGAAATATCTGCTGAAAGTAAATGTAAGAGCCTGATGAAAAATGCTCATTTAAACGAAAAGAAGTCTGAAAGAGTTTAGAGGGTTTTGCATCTGAACTCTTCAAATGCACAATGAATGTAAAATGAATCAGCTTTCGACTCCTGATATGACTGGTTCATCTGCCCCTGAAATATCTCTAGTGACTTTTAGAACTGCTCGCACCACTAGGTGGCAGCAGCGGATCCTGTGAAACCGATTCCAAACCAACGCTGGCCAAATGTTTGGCTCTCACCAACAGAGGTCAGCCTAACATTGTTTACCCCACTGCTCTGTCACACAGGTCCCACACTGATCACTGGTTAACTTTTGACCTCCGTCCAAATTGCTCTTTTTCCTCTCACATCGTGGCTGCAGATCTGAAGAGCTGCCCGGGACAGGTTCCAATCCAATTTCTCTGAAGTATCCAATTTTAACGGGTCAGTTGACACAATGAGGGGTAAAAAGGTAAGCTTGAAATATCCCAGAGAGACGTTTACTCACTGCAGGTCCTTTTGGTCCAGGTGAACCTTTCTGGCCAGGTGGTCCTCTTGTCCCCTAACCCCCACAAAAGAGAAGATCGGTATGATTAATATATTGTGTTACAATTATGGATACACTGGCACTGTGTAGCCACAACCATACGACTGTATCCTTTGTGGTATAGTAATAAAGCTTCAGAAAAATTCCACTCTGCATTTCAGCCATTCTAGTCTAGTGTCTGTTAAATTTACATTCATGCATCTTGCCAGACGCTTTTACTCAAAGTGACTTACATTGCATTATTCGTTACATTGTATGTAGTGTGTGCAATCCCCTGGGATCAAACCCATGACCTTGGCGTGGCTAGCCCCATGTTCTAACCACTGAGCCACAGGAAAGCTAAAAATATTATTCTGATGCGCGCCGGCGAACCGACGGCACCAGCGGTCGGGCGCAGAGAACCCGCTCGCCCCGAGTAGCGACCCGATAACGGCATGGCCAAGGCGACAGTTCCAACAAAAAACTCAAAAAACCAAGTCAACCAACAGCATTGTGAAAGACTAAGAGAACAAAAGTGGTATAAAACTGTGATTAAAAATATAAGTTATTTAGTCAAATATTATATTGTGATGTTTAAATTATTTTAATTTAATATTAAATAATTATGCTTTAATCATATTGCAGTAATTTCTAAAAACAAAACATCTTTTTGTTATCAGGGCCAGTTTGTCCCATTTCAATTTTCTAAAAGAAAAATGCATATAAAAGCGGTATTTTTTGGAGAAATGTTCACAGAATCATTTTTTTTACCAAAACACATACCAATAAATAGAAATTCAGAAAAACTGAAAATGATTTAAGAGCGGTCTCTTAATTTGATCCAAATTAATACTACTTTCTTTGTTTTATTCTAATACTAGTATATATACTAAAGTGTTTTACTAAATTGATGTATTAAAGCAATAATCACTATTGAGAATGAACATTGAAATGAATTACGATAATAGATTGTTTGATTGTAATGAAAACATGTCTTAAACAAGTCGCATGGTCTTAAAACAGGCTTGGGTCATAGGATGGATTCCCAACTAACATATTTACAAATGAAATGTATAATAATAAAATATTTTTACTACTACTATTATTATAATTATATTGACTGCGCCCCATAGATGGTTTCAATGTATACAACATATACAAACGTTACTGCACGCATGCACGCTTTTGTGGCCCAAACTTCTGATATACCCAAACGCATAGAATACTCCCTGTAGATTATTTATGAAAAGAAATAAGTAATACTTTAGCTAGCAAGTTAAAAGTATGTCTAGTCAGGATTATTTTGGGTTACCAGAAGAACCATTGCTCAACTAAACTTAAATCTGCAAAGTTACACGACCCATTGAACAAATTGTTTATTTAATAAAATGATTTTTATTTATTAATTATTTATTCAAAACAATTATTATGCTATAATACATTAATATAAATAAAATAAAATAAAATATAAATAGTTATATTATATGCCAGTAGCCACACCGATCAACAAGCAAGACAACAAAGTTAACTTCAGGGCAGGCGCGTGTGTCCGATGAAACCATCTATAAGCCACTGTGGATAAAAGCACCTGGCAAATGGATCAATGTAAATGCAATTTGCCCAAAAGTAAATTCCATTAAGCTGTACTACACTTTTGAAAAACATACTGTATATGTTCAATTTTGTGAAAACCTCAGCGTGTGGTAGCTCATACCTGTGGTCCGATTGGCCCCGCCTCCCCAGGAAGCCCACGGATCCCCTGGAGAAGACAAGAAACGTCATCAACATGGTTCCTAACGTTCCGACTGACAGGACAAGTGCAGCAAATGACCTTGTGCGGTATTCTGTACACAGAGCGAGGATCAAGGCCCCATTGTAATTCCATCATTTGTCATGTTTTTCTCCTCTAATTACTGTTATTACACCATAACCAGAATGTCACTCAATTAATCCTATGCTCTGGCAAAGCTATAAAGCTAAAATGGTAGCCTGCCAAGAACTGGACACAATTGACTCTCTGACATTCACACATTTTCGCTGTCTGTTTTTCTAGCCTACTAAATGACTTTAATTGAGCTCCATTAAGGACTTCCTCCACCCATCTGCTTCCCATGAGGGTCTATTAGGCGGCATCGATGCACCTCGTATACTGCTGGAGGAAAACAAACTTTTGTGCGGTTACTCACACATCACGGAGCACAGAAACTGCCCCACTTGCTCAGACTAAAGATCTTATATTTTAATAAAACTGTTCATGTCTGCTGACTTCGAGGCATCTACATCTACCCATTGACTTTGGTTATGTGTCTATAGAACAGAAATCGATGGGTACCGCCATTGCTCGGTTACCAACATTCTTCAAAATAGCTTCTTTTGTGTTCTGCAGAAGAAAGAAAGACATACAGACAGATCTCTTCAAGGTATCATGTTGAGTTTCCTAATCACATACTTTTAAATGCATAACATGACCTCCATGAAAAATGATTTATTATATTCCGAGTCTGTTGCGATGTGTTCAGATGATGACACATGAACTGTAGAATATTGCTCATCTTATGCCATTTAATCGAAAAGATGCGGCACAAAATCACAATTTTTATGTGACGGACACTTATTGGAGAAGCATATCTGAGTGTCACCAATGCAAAGATAAAATAAATAATCCCATTGTCACAGAGGCGGACGTGAAGGTTCCCAATTCAACCATCACTGGCAGTTAAACCCTGAATGAATGCAATAAATTCATACATTAGTGTTAAGAAAACTGAGTGCTAAACCACTTTTTTTCTAAATGAAATGTAAGAACCTAACGCCCCCCTTCCTTCCTGTCACAAATTGAATAATAACTTTCACCCTGATGAGGACCTACAAAGAAACTACATAGTTTCTTTTACACAAAAAAAACATTCACGCTTCAATGCAAAACGCCATTTTAGCCCATTTGTGAAACAGGGTCCCGCATCGGAGCTTTGCAACGTTCTAATCTTTTCAGCACCTGTTGCTGTTTCCCCAAATGTTTACATTAAAGAATCAATCTGCTTTTCCAGTTCCCACTGTAAGAAACAGCAAACCGGATACACAGGCGAATCGATGCGTGTCCCAAATTTCTGTCGCTATAACCGAGCACCTACAGGAGCTTGTAAACCACAGAAACTCAGAGGAAACATCAAGGGTACCCATACCCGTCCCACTAGAGACTGGAGAAGCAAGGGTTTAAAAAAAAAGTGAGATAGTCGCACACCTTTGAAATGCAGATGCCTGCATATTACCTGTTAATGAGTCATTTCTCAGAGAGAGTCCCCCATCGATAGCTTTTCAGTGAATGCTGAAAGACTGAAATACATCAAAACGGAGAAACTTCTGATGCTTTCCGTGGGATTTCATTTGAGAGGCAGAAGTGTAGGAGAGATCGTAAATGTAATTACATGAAAGATGAAAGATGTCAAAGCTGACTGTAAAAATGAGCCAAGAGTTAATGTGCCACTTTAAGATCGAATGATTAGTGGCAGGATATGACTTGTTAGCAAATCACAGATAAGCTTTCAAGTAGCCTACTTGGCAAAGTTGTCTAAATGATTGCTGACATACTGATTTATCCCGACCTGCTCATTAAGTGCAAAGAGCAATTTTCATAATTAATAAAATAGAAACTAGCTAAACCACTTGATGTCTTGTAGCTACATTCCCTAACAACTACTAAAGGAACAGTAATCCCCCCAAAAAATTCTCTACATTTACTCAACCTCCACGAACCTGCATTCAGAAAACATCCCTTTAGATATTGAAGAATATAATGCTTATAATGTGGACCACATTTATATTTTTTTATATTTTTAGATTGTTCTGTTATTTTGGAGCTTCCCAAAAGGGTGTCACCGTAAACATATCTTACGATGCTATCAGCTGAAGTATCACAAAGTAGTATCACGCTGCTGTTCCATGTTCATAATTGAAATCTATAATAAACCAAATTACACAGATCTAAATGAAACATTTTGCATTTGTAAACTGTATTATACTGTACACTGCAATATTTTGTAATATTAACTACAGTAATTGGATAAATTGTAGCAAATACTGTAGTATACTGTAATGTTTTCGATGGTAAGACTCAAAAACCCTAATGAATTTTAGTAGGGAGTTTACTCTTGTAAATACTAAAGAACGCTTGAACATTTTTCACATGGGAACTCATTCAGATGTGCGACACATTTAATGAATACAGCAATTTTTATAAAGAGAAATGTTAGGCTTACTTTACTGTGAAACTAAAACATCCAGTAGGTGGCGGTAATGTTACTGAGTCAGTGAATCATTCAACCGATTCGTTCGGATTCGTCGTTAAGAACGAAACAAGTTGAATGACTCATTGAATCACTATCTTGTCTAAACAAGTATTTATTTAGGAGAGAATCATATGTAAGTGTTTAAATGAATGTTGATGCTCATATGATACATACTTACAGTACTGCCATACTACCATTTAATTTTTTTTTAAAGCTTTAGCATTGCGATGCTACCGTAGCACAGTGTAGGGATGTCACGATATAAAAATCTCACGGCACGGTTATACCTTGGTGTAATGCCTGCTGTACAATATTTCTTGCGATACTTGCGAGACAAATGAAGACTTGGAAAAAAGTTATATGTGATTAATAAACATTGATTTAACATTTCAATGATGTACAAATTAACCACGTCATATCCTGTCCTCTTTTATTTATCCTCTAATCATAACTGCTTCTTTGAGGAGGTATAGTATGAGATCGTTCAAATGACTCCTTATTATAAAATCCAGTCTCTATTTACTTTTATAATATACAAAGTGGCCAGTATACTCTTCAAATCCAACTTCGGGGTCCATGAAAGTTTGGGAATGTAATTTGTAAACATTACATATAGGATTTCATTTTTGTGTTCACTTTTTATTAAGTGTACACAACTGTATGATGTGCAATGACAAGGCATGACCTGACATAATGTGAAAGGGCCAAATGCCACATTTAGCACTTGTCAAGCTACCATCTTTAGAATAGAAACTTTGAAAGCATGTATGCTTGGGGCGTTGAGTGGGAGAAGTGCTTAATTCAGACTGGCAGGGCACGCAGTGGTTTATTAAGTGTGTGGGTGACGTTTACAACAAAACCAAGCTTGTATATTGTTATGTCCTGCTGCCAGTTTCTATAACACCACTGCAGTTTTCACACATTCTGCTAAATGTTAACTTGATACAGTTTATGAGTCAAAAATGTAACTGCATTTATACCTCTGAGTTAGATCAAACAAAGAAATCATTTGTTTCATTACTGTATAAAAGTATCTCAAATAGGAAGGAAAAAGCTGAAAGTAATGTACTACAGACCCTGCCCACATGTGGAGTTGATATGTGTAGGATTTTGTGTTACATTTTCTGAAAAGTTGCTTGACAGTGCACAATAATGGGATGTTTGTGCACGTTTGTGTGTGCTGTTATTCCTAAGGTGTGCTGAATGGTTATAATGTGGTTGCTAGATGGTTACATAGCTCGTACTACCGTATGCCAGAATTCTAAAAACGTAACAACACTATTGGACGAGTTGAGGCAATGCTGTTGAGGTTTTTTTTAAGAATGTCTGAAGTGTCAACACTGCTCAGTCATAATGCAAAAACACCCATACATAAACAACAAATTCATTTTTCGAACATTTTCCAAATGTACCGGATGTTTTGACACGGAAACACCCCGCTTTTTGAAAGTGCCAGCTGTATGGTTAAAATGAATGTAATATAAGATGTTCTTCACGTTGACATGCTGGCTGTACTTGAGATTATTTTGAGTGGGGTGTGCTGTTCCATCCTGCCTGTAGGTTGGTAAATATTGTGTTTGATGCAAGGCCTTACTTGAATTGGCCATTACAAGAATGCATGTCCTTATTTCTTTTTTAAATGTATGCAACCACTGCAAAGCAATTGACAGACGTTGACACTTCTCATTAGGGACATTGGACAGTTGGTTAAAATTGCTTGAGAATTTTTCTTCTGGATAGTAAGTTGTTTTGAGTACATTAGCATTAATATTATTTTGCTAGGTTCTGAGCAATTATAGGAGACTGAAGTGCCTTTCATGAACCAAGTCTCTGTGATACTTTAATTTAATTTGAATACAGTTCTTGTTAAAGGAAGTTCTAGTTAAAATGACATCCCTAACACATTCAACCATTGTTAAAGTGGAGGTAACACACGCAGTTTCTACCAATCTAATATTATTCTTGAGTACCTATACAGTAGTACAGTAAACTTTGTATCTTCGAAGAGTACTTCGTTTGATCAAATTTAGACAGATACAGCTGTACGAGTTCCTGGAGGCGTGCAGGGGGGCGGGGTTGGTGAGGAACTACCGCACAAGCACATCATCGTATTTTCCCTGCATAACTGTTGACTCACTATGAGGTCGTGTTGTTTACAATATGCACGTACGCACCGATTGCCAACAAAACACAGACATATGACTTAGTTTGACTTACCTTGTGCGGTTAATGTCCAGCATATTTTAGCGCTGGGACTGCGCCATCTATCAGTTTACAAACGATCTCCAAAACCAGCGTTATATCCACCGTTTATATAACATTCATCACCGAAATGCAAAGAGCAAAGTAAACAAACACAGCTAAACTTCCGTCAGCCAAATGAAGCGGCATTGATGGGCGAGCTCTTTCTCACGCTGGCTGGTTGACGCTTGGGCTTGCTCTTTCTGACAGAATTGTCCAATAATGGACTAAGAACCCTTGTTACGAAACGGTAATCCATGTTCAAAAAAACCTTTGCGAAACCTGTACGAACCCTGGCGGAGTTAAACGAGCACAGAAATACTACATCATACGTTCAACTCTTTTTTGACAAGCTAGCCCGTTTAAAAGTGTAAAGAAGTCAGAATGCATGAAATGCCATTTTACAAAGGATGCACCGATTGTAATGTTCTTGGCCGATTCCGATTTCCGATTTTATTGTTAAACCTGTTGATGCCGATTTGTGCCGATTCCGATTTTATAGCCACAAACTATATTTGACAGTACATAGATAAAACAATATTT
Organism: Triplophysa siluroides; assembly: GCA_006030095.1. NCBI lineage: Eukaryota > Metazoa > Chordata > Actinopteri > Cypriniformes > Nemacheilidae > Triplophysa > Triplophysa siluroides. The sequence goes on along the minus strand of VCII01000197.1, from coordinate 115,564 downwards.
ACATTTCTTCAATGCATATTTTTTCATAATAATTTATTTTTATTTTCATAAGACAAATAATTCAAAAATAATTGAAGAACTCTGTGAAAAGAAGTAGAAATAATAAATATAACTAAACGGATGTCACTTAATTGACCTCATCTCACAAAAGTCTAAGATTACAAGCCCATGAATAAAATAGGTCTTAACTTTAATCCTGTCTGTTCAGTTCATGAAACTGGGTCTGTCTTTATCTTGGGTCTGTAGTATTAAAAGAAATGGGTTCGTTCATTTTCGCTGCTACTTCAATAAAAGTTTAAAATCCTTTAAAGATGTATTAATGCACAAAACACATTTATACAGAGCATGAAGAAAGGTGCACAGATGAGCATTTAGTTTACGGTCTTCCTGAGTGCAACACTTAAATCAGTCCGTACTTAACAATAACTTCTGTTTCTAGGAGAGGCTTTTGTACAGATGGCTGTGACGCCTGCGTCACGGGCAATAGAAGATCTACAAGACGTGAGACTGACTGGCCATCATCATGCAAATATCCGGACTATTCCGGTCTCTGAGCGGTCAATCGGTGCACCTCTCCAATGTTACCTCCGCTTTAAACAGGATAGAAGAGGCATAATGGCAAAAAAAGACTCACTGGCACTCCTTGTGGTCCATCTGCACCTAGAAATCCAATAGCTCCTTTCTCACCCTGAGTTAAAGAGACAAGAGAAAGTTGGTCATTATTTCCAGACTTCAAACAGTTTAAAAAAGTGGAACTCTATAAAGGGTTTGAATCAAGAGTTTCATCGTACAGACAACAGTATGACAATTATTAAAAGGTGTGTTTTGTTGTAGAGATCTCACGGGACAAATAAAGTGGAGTTTTTCATTGCAAAACATGCCAGCAAAGTAAGTGAAACAATAGGGTTACGTACTTATTAAGCTCACCAAAATCTACATTAAGACATTTTTAGATTTAGATTTTAGTACAAAAACAAATAAAATATAAATGCCTCATACAATACAATTTTAATGTTTTAAATGACAAAAGCATTTCAATTAAAATATACATAATTAAACACAAAAAGTCTGGGTGTGCTTAATGGGTACATATAATAAGCACACCCCTGTTTCAATTAAGCTCACATCATGTTTTAAATAAAAAAATCTTGTTTATTTTAAACAACCATTTAAAGGAATAATTTAAATATGTTTTATTTGAGGGTACAGAGTCAATCACAAAAACAGACCACTAAAAAAAATGTATGTTATATTTTCACTGAATGTTTTTTACATTAATATGTAGAGAACAGTAAGACACAAAACATGACTTTTGCCAGGATTTCACAGGCAGGGCCACAATAATAGCCTCTTATTAAAAGATTTTGAACTTATTTTTATCTAATGTGGACTTATTTATATTTTTTGGACACTCCTGACATATTTGAGATATGGTTCCGGATGGCTCCCTCTTTGACCAGATAACTGTATTTACCTAGGCATTGATGAATAATAAGAGGTCTGTACATGGAAATGACATATCGTGAGCCTCAAACACTATTGTTTCCTCCGTCTTGTGTAAATAGTGTGAAAATGGTAAAAAAATGTAACACAACATTTATTAAAATTATTTCTATTCTCCAAAAACAAATAAAACCAGGGCTTGACATTAAGCATTGTCATGTGGTTTTCCTTCAGACAGGTAAAATTTAGTACAAAAATTACTTGTCCGAAGTTATATAATGACATTTCATGTGAAGTATCAATATAATTGTTTTGGATTCGGATAGGTCAAGTTTGCTCTTAAGCCTTTTACCCAGTGTCCGCTGTTGCTGTATGAAATTGGTTATACTCTCTCTCTGTGATTGCAATAGAACAAAGGCAAGTTCTGCGTTTTTCATTTTTTTACTAAACAATAGTTGTTTATTTATCAACATAAATTACTGTAATAAACTATAGTATTTACTATATTAAACTGCAGAAAAATTCTATACTATATAGTTTTTTTGAACTATAGTGTTTTATTGTGTTTTTATACTATGATGTTTTTGAACCTTACTATAGTATACTTCAGTGTTTACTCCAGTTTACTACAAGGGTACTACGATTTTCTATAGCAAATAATATAGTAGGCCTACACCGCAGTATTTTTTCATCTAAGTGTTCAGGGGAATGGCCCCGGGACATTTATTTTGACGGGTCCTCGGAAGACGCTTGAGTTCAATGTGTGTTTGACGATAGCTTTTTCAAACAGCAGATGACATATACAATGTAAATAACAGGATTACGCGTCCGCATCTAGGTATATGGTCTCAATGTAGCCGGAAAACTTGCAAAATAAATATAATAAAACTAAGTAAAATAGCAGTTCACCATTGATTAATGTCATAAACAAACAAGCGAAACGACAAACGCACTTCACACAAACACGCTGTGTAATGCACCTGACAAACTGTATCGTAAATACAGTGTAAACTGTATTTATTCTTAGCACAGACTGTTTTTTCATCGCACTGTACAGCCCTGAGTTTTTTTTATCAGTTACTTGTCCAGTCGGGCAAGTAAAAATCTCTCTCACTTGCCAATACAAAACATTTACTTGTCTCGGACAAGCAAACAAGCGTTAATGTCGAGCCCTGAAAAACAATGCAACATCATAAATGTGATACTTTCTATTTACTTTAAATTTATTCGAGCAAAAAAAATATCTACCGTATATGCATTTTTAGCTAGTTACCCAAAATGTAATTCAGTATTTAGTGTCTACATTAAGGTCTACAATTTAGAAAGGTTAAACGCCTTTCAACGATCATTTGTTGATAAAAAGGTTGTTCACATAGACAATAACTTGCTTTCAGTGTGAAATGTGAATTTTATGTTACACTGAAGAAGACTTTGATCAGAGCTGTTCTGCCGAAGAGGCACCAGGCATCATCTTCAAGTGTGAGTCATTTGCCCTCAAGCAAAAAACAAATGTTTGCCCTCCGTGAAAGCTTCAAGTACACTTCCTAACTTCCTAACACTTCCAGGACACATAAAACATCTCAGCAAGCAAACCTCTCAACTATAAAGTGCACATGAGAGAAACATACTGTAAATGTGAACGGTCCTGGCTTGTGGAACTGGTCCCAGTATAACTGCTTTGACTCTCGTCTGACATCTGTAGGTGTGTTTGGCTACACAGATGTGTGCTAACATTAGCAGAGAAGACATACAATACTGTCTGACACATAAAACCGGACAGCCATACCATCAATGTATGTCAAGAATGTCTAGAACAGAAGAATGGCCAAAAATATGTCGACAACTATATAGAATATATAACAAGCACGTCTGTTGTTATGGTTACCTCTTCAGGTCAATGCAGTTACTGTTCACAAATGTCTATTTTGACGTACATGTGGCTACTGAAATATACAATAGTGCCAAAAAATATTATGCAGTATATCTTGATCACTGCCATGTATAATATTATATATATATATATATATATATATATATATAATATATTAATAATATAAAAAAATAAAACTGTATATAAAGTATTATTACTCCTCCAATATTCTTTCATTCATCACAAAAAGTCTCAAGTAGTAAACTAAGGAATTCAGGGGTTAAAAAAAAGTTAATCCTCTGGGCCATTGAACCATTAAACGTTTCTGTAAACATGTTTTCCAATGAAATTATTTTCAGCATTTGACAGTACACCATAAAGGTTGTCACGCTGACCGTTAAAGGCATAGTTCACCCAAAAATGAAAATTCTGTCATGAATTATTCAACCTCAAGTTGTTCCAAACCTGTAAATATTTCTTTGTTTGGTTAAACACAAAGAAAGATATTTGAGATACTGAGATTTCCGGGGCACCATTGACTACCATTATAAAGTCTTTCATAGGTGCTCCAGAACTGTTTGATTTCCTAAATTAAAAATGTTTTCTTCGGTGTTCAACAGAACAAACAAAAACAATTATTTCTGGTAGTCAATGGTGCCCCATAATCTCAGTTGTTAACATTCTTCCAAATATCTTTCTCTGTGTTCAAAGAACAAAGACATTAATACAGGTTTTGAACGACTTGAGGTTGAGTAATTCATGACAGAATTTTCATTTTTGGGTGAATTGTCCTTTTAAGTAGTAAATAACTTGGAACGTTGCATATAACTTTCTCTCAACTGAGGCATTCTGTTTATACATTTGCTCCTTTTGCAAAACTCTTTGACCGGTCCTGAAATCAATGGTTTGGACATGAGGCTCACGCCCTGCGTATTGGTCTTCCTGTTATCAAAAACTCTTATTTGCAAGGATTCATACATTGGCTTTTCATTCCATAACACCAGTCGCCCATAGAACTACTGTAAAACATTGTTTATTATCTGCCTTAAAAATCTATTTTCCATATTATTACTAAGATTATATTCCTATAAATCTACGATAGTGAAACATGTTCCATTTGTGGCAGAAATATTGTTGGTTCAGTCTGTGACATTTTGCATTTTGACAAGTCATCATCCATCCATCTGTTCCTCACCGTAGATGTCTTCAGGAATGTTTAAAAAGCACACATCTCTGATTCTGACAGCCATATGTGGTATTCTAAACATTTCTGTACATTTAATAAAGCCCTATTGTGTTACAGTGCTATAAAATATAGCCATGCATGTGTTCTCTTCACCAGTCCGAATGTATACACAGTTAAAATAATATATATGGCCATCCTAACCTAACCTGTGTGTCGTAGCAAAAGTGTCAAGATGTCTTTCTTTATGCAGAAAAACAAGATGGATGCTCCTATGCAAAGCACCTATAGTTGAAATGATGACTTATGCAAGACAGTGTTATTGGATGGCTTTCATAGCGAGATGAATGTGCGTCTGAGCAAAGCTTGCAGTTTTGAGCTGGTGTTTATGCTCATTTGTTTCTGACATGCACCTCTATAACCTGTTGACACCACAAATCTGAATGAGAATATTAATGTCGAGGTAATGCATTTAATTAAATATGAATGAAAACAGCGCTGTGAGGCGTTTTATTAATCAGTTTTTTCATTTAAGGTGGCGAAAAGTGCAGCAAACTTATCACTGCAGGCTAGATCTTTGGCGCCACATTAACGCACCAGATGATTTAGGATGGCGATTAAACGTTTAACTTTAAATTGTGGTGGGTTGAATTTGTTGGACACTATGACTAGGGTCTGGCCATATATATTAGATTTTTATTCGCTTCCTAGCAGACTTTATTAATTCAGTTAACATGTGAAACATGCTGTAAAAACATGCTGAGCCATGAGGATAGAGAAACTTCAAAGAGTGTGAGCTCAGTGTGCCAGTCCATCCCTGACTTAATGTATATTTTCAAGGTTTGAGAGGTGATAGTATATGCTACGTCTAATCCCAGTCTATCCAAGGGGGGAAACTATATGAGAACAGTTCTTGAGCCCAGGCAGTTGGAGAAATCTGTACACATGGTTTATACATTTGCTGGTCTGGTCTTAGCACCCCAGCAATACACAATTCTGTATGTACAAAAAATAAAAAACTATATTAATTTAAAGGTTACAATTGCCGTTGGTTACAATTCTCAACCTCACTGCTAGATGCCGCTAAAATCTCCACATTGCTCCTTTAAATACATAGTTCACTCAAAAATAAAAAACAGTGCTATTCCAAACTTGTTTTCTGTGGAACACAGAATTTGTTTATCGGAATGTTTATCCCTACAATGAAAGTGGATGGTGACTGGGGCCGTCAGGTGCCAAAAAAATATATATAAGCTGCCACATTAGATTAGATTAGATTAGATTCAACTTTATTGTCATTACACATATACAAGTACAGTGTAACGAAATGTAGTTTAGGTCTAACCAGAAGTGCAATTAGCAAGTGCAGGATATACAGTGTTAATAAATACAGAATACAATATTAGGAAAATACTTTACAATGGCATGTACTATGAAAATATGACAGTCGGTATGTACTAGAACAATATAAACAGAAGGCTATATACTGTGAACATTAATGTACAGGTGGTTATGAACAGATAACAATATAGACTATACAATAGTGCAAGTGACTTGAGTGTGCATTAGTTACAGAGATTAGCTATTAAAGTTACAGTGCAGTAGATGAGTTGATGCGGTTATTAAAGGTACGGTGCAGTACATGAGTTAATGCAGTTATTGAAGTTGAATGAATGCATCATTAATCCATACAGTTTGTATGCTACAGTCCATGTGTTCCACAACCTATTTGTGTCAATTTGTGTAATGAACAGACTGAAAAATAAGCTATTGACTGATAATCTTGTTTTGTCAGCTGTGGTCACCATTCACTTTCATTGTATCTCTTAAGCGCATCCTGGACATTTTTATAAAAAAAAATCTCATTTTTTTTAAGGACTACTGTAATCCTCTAAAGACATAAATTGCTTTTAGAGACCAATTTGGCAATACTGCCAAGACAGTTGCCTAGTGCATCTGTGAAATTGTCTGTGGGGGTGTAGCTGTGTAAGCCATGCACTTTAAAGATTTGAAAGAGTTTGCATTGTGTGGTAGTCAGCTCTGTGTACATGAAGGATGATGATTAAATATATGCGACATTCATTTAAAATTGTGCACGTATTTGAGAGACATGAAACGAATGCATTCAGAATAATTGTGTGTGAGGGTTGGAGAGATGCACGACTACATAGGCGTGTTTTTGTTTACATGTGTGTGCATACAGTATGTGTGGTATATGATTTAAGCCCGAAAAAGGCCAGAGACAATCCTTAACTGTAAAACCTCAGCAGTAAACCCGAAATGCCACATGAATGTAACCAGCAGAGAACTGTGTTCTGTGAACATCAAGTTTTACACGGAGGCTTTTGTGGTATTTTAACAGCTCTGTAATCTGAAAAGGGAAGGTTTTTGACCTAATTTTGGGTTATCTATGAACTTATATTTTTTACGCTAGACTTACAGGCTTGTTTTAAAGACGTGCGCCACAAAATAATTGTTGAAAATCAAATAAGTGAGAAGTCCGCTGTCTGCTAGCCTGGAGCGTTAGGACAAGCTTTATAGCAGCATGTTGTAAAACCGAAGCAGACATAGACAACGCGCTCTTGACTGTACATTAAAGAGATTTGCAAGCAAAATGTTGTTTGCTTTGAATGGTCTAGTAAACAGTATTTCTAAAAACGAACACGAGAACCAGCAAACTAAAAACATTGATTGTTGGACATAAAAATCGTTCAAGTGACAGCTGGCTGGTCTATGAAGTATGAAGCGCACAAAAAAGTGGTGCAAACATTCCCAATTTTTTTCCAGAAAGTTGTTTGTGAACATAAAATGCCCTGCACGTCAGATTATACCTTCAGCCTACGCTTCATCTGTAGAGTATTTAGACTGGTAAAAAAGACGTGAAATTTCGCACAGAGAGAACAAACAAGTGGCTTGAACCGTTCCCAACGAAAACCATGTAAATTGGCATCATCTAGCAAAACCCATTCCCACCATGTGCAAACAGAACTAATATTTAAAGCCATTTGTCAACCGGAGGAAAATGTGTTGACAGATTCAACTATTTTTAGCGATGACTTTTTTCATCGACATATGTTACTACTGTCTATCAAAAAAATGTTACGAAGTAAATGTATTACCTGCCAAAAAACAGACCAGAAAGCTGGCAGCATTTAACGTGACTATGTTTGGAGAATAGAAAACAAAAATCAATCCAGCCGGTTTAATGTGTACTCCTAAACTACAACTGGGACTGTGGTCTCAGCCGTGGAAAATATGACTTGTTACAAACCTAAAGCCTTTGATGCATCTCCACCTGGGCTGAGCCTCGGGTGGACATAAGTCTCATTCAATTTCTGAACTGAACACAAACAAGCACATTACATCATCTCTACTACACCTTGACTGAAAGCCTCAACACATGGCCACGCACGTGCTAATGCAGCACGTTACGTAAAACGTTCAGTGGCTGTTTATGAAAATGGTTTCGCTGAAGTAGACCAAGGGTGTAGCCGGATTACAGGGCATGACACAGTGACGTTGTAATGTAAATGTGAGAAATTAAACCTTTTCTGTCAAGGTTTCTTTGATTTGGTTTTTTGAATAACATGTTTTCTCAAACAAACAGACCCAATGAAAAAGCAAAAAGACATAATTTAGTTGGTTTTCGTCTTAAAACGCACATAAAACAGCACATCTTATAATAAATTCAAAGTTAAACTCAGAGTTAAAGGGGCTGTGTGTAATTTGGAGGATCTGTTGACAGAAATGCAATATAATATACAATGTGTTCAGAGGTGTATAAAGACCTTACAAAATGAAGCGTTATGTTTTTATTACCTTAGAATGAGCTATTTCTACCTACATACACCACGGGTCCCTTACATGGAAATCGCCATTTTGTTTCTACAGTAGCCCTAAACGGACAAACTGCCTACAGAGCGCGTTTCGTAAATACATTTCTCTTTCGAAAAAAACCCGAAAATGTGACGACATCTTAATCCTGTGTCACCCACCGTAGTGATTTGAAAGGGACGGGTGAGGGGTGGAGTGGAGTGAGGCTAAAATCAACATGGCTCCTTTAAGAAACTCTTTCAATGATTTGTATGAATCATTTATTTTAAAAAAAAAATGTATTCACGAATTTACAATAGACACTATATGAACTAACAATGAACAATATTTTTTAACACCATTTAATAACATTTTGTTAACATTAGTAAGAGCAATGTATTTTAATGCTGTAAGAGCATTTGTTTATGCAAAAATGAACTTTGGCTGTAATGTTTATTATGTAAATTGTCCTTAAAAATTATGAATGACCTAATCAAAATACCGCGGCTTTGTGCACATTTCAAATTCATATCTGAATGGTACCATCTGAAGAACATTTTGTACACTTTTTTTTTTTTTAATGGGTTTCACAAAGAAAGGTAAATAAACATTTCCAACGCAAGATGATGATTTCAGGCCGTGTCGTTTAATTTGCAGGAGAAGGTGATTTGTCTTGCTTAATTAAGATCTGACCTTAACTTATAGTGGATAAATGATCCTGACATTTTCAAGTCAACAGTGAATGTTTTGATTTACCAGCTTACACGTGACTGTACAAGAACAGCTGTCTGTTTAGGTCCTGTAAACCATTAGCTGGTGCAATGTTCCTTGAAACTATATCGAGGCACTTGCACTTTATTTATTGTCCTAGTGGTATCCAAATAGAACCACAACACCAGATGATGGTTAACAAGCTTAGTGATACTTTATAACTGTGGGGAAAATACAGAATTTGTTCTAACCACTATTAAAACGTAAATGAAAGCAAATGCAGCACTGTTTGCTGCACAGACATCTGGTTGAAGCACTCTAGACATTATGCAAAAAGTTTAAGGGCAATGTAAATAGAAGGTCTGTGAATTTTCAGTGTGTGAAAACAGTAAAGACTAGCACATGTTTCGAATTAATAACAATTGCAAACTAGTTCAAAAAAGAGAGCCATACTGCCAGTAGCTGTCAACCCACACACAAAGAGACTTTTCTGGATTACAATTTAAAGCTACTTTCTGTTTCATTATAATAACAGGAATGATTCACAGGAATGAAAATTGCTGAGACGCTCCAGAAACCAAATCCTTGTATGTCTTTATAAGCTTGACCGCAGAGTGTGATATTGTGATGGCAAAGAGTCTTAATCACAGTTTTTTGTAGCATTACATTCCCAGGAGCTCCTTAGTTGTGGCAAATTTTACAGCTTTTACTAAAATGCTTGAGCCATTTGGTGAGAAATAGTACAACTGATGATGAATGTTTTCTTTATTCCATTTAAATTATTCCTTCAATATGACAAGGACATAGTCCTTATATTGCAAATGATGTTTCAAGATGTAGAGATGTAACGATTCACTGTGAGCCGGTTGAAAATCGAATTATAATATGTGACGATTCAAGTCGGTGGAGATGTTAAATGAATCGTGATACATGTTTTGAACATGTATTGCTTAGTTTGTTTCTATTTAAGAGACTGTTGTATTATTCATGTTTCATTTGGTTTGGAATTTATTTTAAAATTGCAATTTAGTTTTGTTATTTGAAATTAAATATATTTTATTTAAAAAGAAATGTGTAGCATTTGAGAAATAATGAAATGCCACTTGTTGCCATTTCTTTGTCTCAACTCATCTTTAAAAATCTTATTGTGAGATCAGTATCGCGAATCGCATCGTATACATTTTATTTTAAATATTGAAATAAAATTGTATTATGTAAACAAATTATTAATTAAAGTAGTAATTAAAAATAGACCTTAATTGGATTGAATTCATTTATACTCATTAACATATTGCCCATGTATATTTTTGCTCATATGTTTCTGCTAGACTTTTTTTGGGGGGGGTATATTAAAGGGGTGATATGACACTGCTATAACAAATATTATGGTTTGTTTTAGATGTAATGTAATGTGTATACACAATCTAAGGTTCAAAAACGCTGTATTTTCCACATACCGTGCATGTTTGTATCTCCTCTTTGCAGCGCTTCTCTGAAACGCTCTGATTTTTTACAAAGTTCATCGCTCTGAAAAGCGAGGTGTGCTATGATTGGCCGGTTAACTAGTGCGTAGTGATTAGTCGAATACTGCAAGCGTGTGACGGAAATGTAACGCCTCTTACCATATTTGGAACATCAGGTTTCAAAGCAATTGTACTGACAGGTACACCCACCTTACTTGCGTATACATTTGGGTCTTAGTCAACTCATACCACAAACTGACGTAGATTTGTGGGGGTGTGGTTACACGAGGCTTTTCAGGCAGGTCTGGGTGAGCATTCGCTTATAGATAGAATGCATCTTTTGTTCCGACACTTTATTTTTTTGCAATTTTACGTGTCTAATTCATGCACGGGCAACTTATAACCCACCAAAGACACAGAAAAACACATACTGTATTCGCGGCATATGACCTCTTGAATCTCAGGATAGAATGTCTATTTTGACAGTAATAATATAAACCATAGTGTCTTTTAAACAGAACAAGACATGAGTTGGTCTGAAATTAAAATAATTTAAAAGTCGACTGACCTTAGGTCCAATGGGGCCAGATGGTCCTTCAATGCCAGGAACCAGGTCCCCCCTGAGGGAACATTACAATTGATCAGATCCCAATGAATGGGTTGTATTTTGGAACTTTGGCTTCACGTGTGTTGTGTCTAGATACTTTAATCGGCATTAATGATGATCAGGTTAAATGAGGTATTTAACCGGTCTTCTGTCCAAATTCAAGTGTACGGTTGGCATTGTTTCGCTTAAACTACCCTCGGTCATGCATGCAGGGCATTGAACAACACCCACTAGAGGATCATGAGAAATCTCAGCCTTAACAAAACCATGTCACAAATATAATGACTATGTTGGAACATTGTGGCTCTTTATTGCCATTTTTCTTTTGTAGGTAACAGAGCAAATCTATAAAAAGCTATTAAAGAACCCGCTGTCTATTTTAGTCCCGTGTCTGGTCTGCAGTAACAATAACACATTTTCTCTGTCACAAATGATTTACACTTACCTTTGGACCAGGCTTTCCAGGAGGTCCTCCTTCACCTCTCTCCCCATCCTCTCCCTTTTTAACAATACAAAATGGTAAGATGTTTGCTTCATAATGGAACGAATGTAACATGAAAAAACGAAATTATTTCATCAGGGTTAAAATATGCTGGACATGGCAGGTTACATGTTGTTCACATTTTTCTACCTTTTTTCCTGGCATTCCAACAGTGGGGGTTTTTAGTCGTGTCGCATCCTGAAAAACAACATGTTTGACACTAAAGTCGTTTTTTCATCATTATTTTATTAGGGGCTCCTTCACTTGCTTTCTTTAAAGGAGATCCACCGCATGTAAACAAATGCATTTCTGCAATTTCCAGCCTTTCATCTCTTCTTATTCAGGTCCAACCACCATCTGGTACACTGACCGTGTTTATAAAAGGAACCATTGACACATTCAGACAAGAAAGTGGTAGTTTGCACTTTGCACAGGCCTGGCAGAGGGGTTGGAAAGTGGCTCCAATTATTTCAGGTCTTACCATGGGTCCTGGCGGGCCCGGTTTCCCTGGCAACCCTTGTTCTCCTCGTTCACCCTGGATAAATAAAATAGACCGAATATGACTCGCAATATCGGAGAAGAAAAGCTCATTGATTTACATCCAGAAACCAGTAATTAGGATGCTAGACTGACAACATCGAGCTCCACCAATGTGGGAAGATGCTCTATTGCTGCCAAACAAACGTTTCATCTATATTTGAGAACGAACATCAAAATCTGCTCCGTTTCTAAAAATGTTCACTTTGTGAGAAGGGAGTCAACTTAATTTCCCCTGATACAGAACGTACTTTCCAACCGCTCTGTCCTGGTTCGCCCTTTGGCCCTAGGAGACCTGCGTCACCCTGAGAAAACAAGAAAGCAGAAAATACATCAATCTCCTCTAAATGGGATACAAAACAATGGAGCAGCCTTATACTTTTAAGGCATCTTACCTTCTTTCCAGTTATGCCAGGCTCTCCCTGTTTACCTTGAGGTCCCTTTATGGAGAATATGTGTAGATATTAAAACCAAGTTTAATCCAAGCATATCAAACTCTTTTAAAATGACTAACCGGATTATAAACGTCGTCATCATGCAATTCATAATGTGGTACAAATAACACAAATACATATTAGTAAAGATGTAAAAAATCGCTTATAGGCAATGTTACAATCCAATATCCTGAATATATAGGGTTTACTCACAGTCTTACCGTCTGGGCCCGGTGATCCTTCTCTTCCCTTCTCGCCACGGGCACCCTGTTGAGAAACCATCAGACTTCACTGTATTTAAATGCATGTGCTTACGACGATTTTTAGTAACGGAGATCTGGATTGACCCTTGGTCCTGGGGGTCCTGGTGGACCAGGTGGTCCTGACTGCCCTTCATTGCAGTCACACTCTTCCCTTGTATCATTTGTAGGCTCACGATCCAGGGGGCACTATAGAGGCAAACATAAACCACTGTCATGTTGAAACTTTCCATCTTTAAAACATGGCTCCCATCAAAATCTAACTTACCCTTTCATCGTCCTGTATAAAGACAGAAAGGACCAGAGAGAAAACGTTAGTCGTACGTTTGTTCAAAGACAAAAACAGAATTCATAATTGTGGATTTTTCTAGATGCAGATTTATCTTTAGTTTCAGTTCTAGAAGTATGTTCCCCATTCATTTTCAATGTTGAATCATATACTGTACCATAGATTTGTGTTGCACTTCCAGGTCCCTTCAGTAAGAATATATTACCAATTTAGATAGAAGGGAACTGATTTTATTGAATACAATAAAGTTTTGGATCAGAAGCAAACACAACACATCACAACTCATATATTGGTTTCTGCATCTTTCTGAGCAGTTCAAATGTCTGCTTCTTACCACGGAGTAGATTTCACATGCTGTCTCTCTCTCACTTTGTTGTGGGTCACAATAAAGTCTCAGTTTCTGGATTTCCATCTGCAAGAATTTGTAAAGAAGAAAACATTTAGGTATTTGTAAACCGCACACAACTACAACGTAAAGCTGATCCAAGCACCATAATGATACTGTATATCACAATTTTGCTCTTGCAGTTTCTTTAAACAATATACAACAGATCTGTGTGATGTTTTAAAAACGGCAGTAAAAAAATGTATGTGGTCATTCATACCGTTTTGATTTTTTTCATGCACTAAGCAATTATACAAAGAATCTACTAGAAGCCACTGTGACTTACAGGAAGTGTTGCATCAGAGCTCAAGTGTTTGGAAATCTGAGTCTTTCCATTGATGAAGATGGGCACAACAGTGTCCAAAGCCTCATCCTGTATCTGCACGTCATCCAGGAAAAATATGACACGTCTGGGTTTAACCAGAACCTTCAACTGGTGCCAGCTTCCATCAAAAAGCCTCTGTAAGATTCCAGAAAAAATAATTTAGTAGAATTAAGCTGTACATTGTTTGCGGAAGAAAATAACATTTTTCAAAACAACGAATGATTAATGGGCTATATGGTAATAAGAGACTCAGTTAAACAAGAAACAATCACAAAAACGTATTTTTTGCCATTGAGAATACAAGAAAACATGGAACCGGCTTTAAGATTAAAATGAAAATAATAGAAACTTCTCTGTAAGTTGTTTTGTGTAAATTTCACTAACCTCACTTTTTTTATCAAAAGTAATGATCTGATGCCCATTAAGTGTGTTGGTGGTTGTGAAGCTGACAGATTTGTCCTTTCCACTCAGTGTGACAGCTGCTTGAACCTGTCCATCTTTAGACAGCACCCTCCACAGATCAAACCTTTCCTTACGCGCGGACCCTTTCAACCTCACGGTCGACACAAACACATAGGAGGGTGGAAGGCCTTCTGGAAAAATTTCCCTTTAAAATAAGTTAGCAAAATTGAAGTATGTAAATCACATGCAGCTCTATAAAAGTGATTGTTCGCCCCAAGATGAAAATTCGGTCATCATTTACTCACTCTCTTGTCATTTCAAACCTGTATAGATGTTTCTTCTTCTGAACACAGAAGAAGATATTTTGAAGAATGTTGCTAGGGATCTAACGATTCACAATGAGCCAGTTGAAAATCGATTATAATATGTGACGATTCAAGTCGGATGAGGTGTAAAATGAATACATGTTTTGAACAACAGGGGCCGCTGTGTTTACTGCAAACTTGGAAACCTGGAAATGCTGATATTGGGTGTAAAAAATCCAAGAAAAGCAAAGACAAAGTCTTAGTTTGTTTACATTAAAGAGACTTATAAATTATAAAAATTGTCTTTGATTTGAAATTGGTTTTAAAATGGCAGTTTAGTTTTGTTATTTGACATAAATTATATTTTTATTTTACAAAGAAATGTGAAGCATTTGAGAAATAATAAAAGGTCAATTGTTCATTTATAATTTGTCTCAACAAATCGTGAATAAATCGTATCGTGAGATCAGTATCGTGAATCGCATCGCATCATCCATATTGGTAACCAAACAGCACCGACATCCATTCTATCGTATGGACACAAAACCAATGCAAGTTGCTGTTCGCTAAACAAAATATCTTTTGGGTTCTGCGAAAGAAATTCAGGTTTGAATTGACAAGAGGGTGAGTAAATGATAACAGAATATACATTTGTGGGTGTTTAACTATCACAGATAACAAAAAACATCGACTTAAGATATCAAACTTTTTCTTCAGATCTGAAAGACTGTATAAATATAACCAATAATTGCATTTAAAATGGGTCTGTCTTAAAAGTCTTTAGAATGAACAAATCAGCATTCATTTTAAAACCAACCTTGTGTTTTCAGTAATGTCAACGCTTTTGTCTAACAGATAGGCTGCTTCGGACACTAATGAGCCCTGTATCTTCTTAGCCTTCCTATGGATCTTCATCCCCAACATCAGCTCAAAGCCTTTCTCGTCACGGGAGGCCACAGGAATACGTGTGGGGCATACAGATTCTGGAGCAGGACACAATGTCAGTTAACAAGATGATCATTTTAAACGTGTGGTACCACCCAGAACCGTTTTAAATCAAAAGCTCTCATTCCTGTTCTGAATTTTGCCTCACATCTCATTAAATCAATGTGTTATGTGATTGTACTTTATGATAATCCTGCTAGCTATCAGGAAGAATGATTAAAAGCACATCTCAAAGCTAAAATGACGATCTCCGTGGCGATTTAGATTAAAGGATTACACCAGGCAAAAATGATTTTTTTTTCATTATTCATGCAGTTTCAAACCTTTTACTATTTTTATAACCGTACCCTTTTACCTGAATTTTGTAGCTGGGCAATTCCAGCGTTATGGATGTGACATTTTCGGTCAAACTTGAAATATAAATTCTCATCGAATCTATTTATTACCAATATATTACACCATCTGTTTATATTTTACTATACCCCTGATTATAGAGTCCAGGCAGGGAAAAAGGTATGAGTTATGGATGTGACATACTTTGTAGGATTTCTGTGAATTAAAAAGCACAAACCAAAAGCAATAATGCCCAACAAATGGACTAGGGATGACTCATGGAACATAAACTAGATACTTTACTTTATTTTCATAATTACGAGGAATATGGGTGGTTATGGATGTGAAAATTCAGTTCTGGATGTGACAATTTACTTCCCCGACTATGGAAAGCTGTGCTTTAAAAACTTTAAGAGAGACCTCACATGGGTATTTAAACTACCAAATATTGACATCTGACCTGTCGGTATGGTGACTTTAATCTTAAGGTTGACATTTGCAGGGAATTTTCTAGCTTTGACTCTTTGCGCTGACCCATTTTGTGTTCAATTGTTATACAGTTGATTGGAGAAACCATATTCTTGCTCCTGCTGACATATTAACAATTATCCTTCCAAAATTTGCTTCAACTGCGGTTGGTAGTGTGCATGTCACATCTGGTTCCTGTTCCCCTCCCATAGTGCTCCTCCCTGCCATGGCCTCATGCCGCTGGTTTGGCCCACGAGCTCTGTGGCTGTCCTTGTCACTGGGCATGAATGAAGTGTGGTAATGTGGTGGGCTCCCTGTTATTTTTTTAGTTCTTACTCACCCAGGAAAGGGACCATAACGGCAAACGCTGGCTGTAATGCGGTTAATGTTTACAGGCCGGCTCACACGCATGCATGCAGATCTTACCCTCGCACAGCTTCTGCTCCATGGCGTCACGGATACGATCGATATTGGTGTAGTCCTCGGCATTAAGCACGTAGTCACCTGCTGGCTTGTTGGCGATGGTCACCAGCTCTGACGTGGTGATCTCTGTGCCCACACCCACCGCAAAGACCTTCACCCCTTGAGCCCGCGCCTCCACGCTGGCATCCACAACATCATCCTGCGATTTTCCGTCAGTCACTACCACGGCAATGCGGTTCTTCACGTCACTCCGTTGCGAGGATGCAAATACGTGGTCCACGGCGAACTTTATGGCACGGCCTGTCTGAGTGTTGCCACCGAGGTAGCTGATGCTCTCGATGGCTTTAATGAGATCTTGAGAGGTCTTGTGGTCGCCAAGCGGGATCTCCAACCTCGGGGTGTCACTGTACTGGACTACGCCCACTTGGGTGTGCTGCGAGCTCACGTCGAAGCCACTGGTAACATTGACCAACCAATGCTTGGCTGTTTCGAAATCCTCATCCCCGACACTCCAGGAGCCATCCATGATGTAGACCAGGTCATTGACCGCTGTGCTGCAGCCTACAGAATCCCCAAAAAATAAATGGTGAGCTAAATGAAACGAGTATTTCACATTTAATCTCCATTACAAATCTACTGAGCCGCCTGTATTGGAAGGTGCCATTTAGGTATGCTTTTAGGTGACCAATTTGGACTTGTTTAGATTCTTTTTGAGTTCTCAATGATTTCCTTCGATAGGACTAATGATGTGATACTCCATTGCAGATAAACATTAAAGCACGCACAGAGTTCATTTGTAATTATATTTAACTATTTAATGTAATGCGTTTCAAGACTTCTCTCAATTTGTCTGCATGGGTTTTGTCACTGAGCTCATCACAATGCATTATGGGATTGCTTTTTCCATGAAAGATAGGCCTACACACGATTCTTTGAATTTGGAAAAAAATTGATATCCCTTGGAACAGTCTTCACATTATGTGACTGCTCACAACAGAACCACTAAAGAAGCAAAGAAGACAAGAAACGGTCCACACCAGCTCGAATATCATCACCCTCTCCTGCTTGTGAATAGGCCAGGAAAAGCAGTGCTGGAATGGGCCTTAAAATCCACAACATTCTGGACTAAAGTTCCTGTCCTTCCTCGAAGTGTCAGTGTCCAGATCCCTGAGAAAAGAAGATGAAAATATGTTTGAGCATCATTGGCATTTGTAATTAGACTTAATGGCTGAGAATAGGTTTGCGTACATGATTACTGAAATATGGCGGTTTTATTTGATTATAGCTCTAATGTTATACAATCACTTAAGCTAATCTGATCAGTACACACGTTTGCACACAGTTATCCACAGGGGTGTTGATTCCTCCGAAACATAATCAAGTAATTACACATTTAGTATAATGCCTCTACATAGTATACAGTACCAAGAGTAAATAACCACAACTGAGGCTTTTGACCCGTATTCTTAAAACCAACCTACTATGCTTAATAACTCAGTTCATAACAGTATCTAACCGAGAAAGGAGGATTTTGTAGATACCAAAAGTATCGTAATAAATGTTACTGTAAGTAATTGTTAGGTTTATGGATTTGAACAACAACTAAATACATACACTGTAAAAGAAAAATCTGTGAAAAAACGTAAAGTTTCTGGCAGCTGGGGTTTACATAAAAAAAAAGTTATAAAAAATGACATTATACGCTGAAAATCTGAAAAAAATACCTGTTAAATTCTGTACAATTACAGGGTTTTTTTTCAATGTATAACTCTAAGGGCCAGATTTACTAGTTTGCATCAACGCTTTTAGAATTAAAAATCTACTGGATTAAAAGAAGCACAGGAAAAATTTGTGCTGAAAAGCAGTAGACGCAGATGCTTTCGTAGGAGTTTCTCTTTAAATTGCAAATGTTTTGGGAGGAGAGCAGGGGCGTCGCTAGACCCCTTTTAATGGGGCACGTGCCCCAGTATAAATCTGCTGTGCGCCAGTATAAATTTCAAGTTTAAGGTAACAATTTTGTTTATAAAACGGATCAATGCAATGAAGTAAACTAATTCACTCTTGTGAAAGCGACGCAGTGGCGCATTTTAACCCTGTCCGAAAACACAAACTCGTGCTGTACTTTCTATGTCTGTGCTCGTCTGTGTGTTTCCTTGCAACAACTGCAGCAAGCAGTCGCGCAAGGGTGACGACACTCGACTGATGTAGGCTATGAAAGCATGATGAAACTAAAGTAAGTTTCTTTATAAAATCGATCATTAATAGCCCATGTAGATGGACATCAGAATTTGTTTGTGCAAAGGAGGGGAATGGAAGCAGAAAGCAGAGATGATGAGTTTGAGGGAGGTAAGACTTGATAAAGTAGTCAGGTCTCGGACATTAGAGAAAAATGTCTCAGGAAAACCTTTGTCAAGTTTGTAAAATTGCATTGTTGCTTAGAAAAACCTTTGTGTTCTGTACTTTCGGAAATGAAATTAATATTTGATTTACTAGCTAGGACATTACATAGAAGTTGGCAGTATGTTGGTAATGCTATTATAGGCACTACAGTTTAATGCGGTACAGTTGGTTAAACAACTTTGTTTGAACTTGGCTGTGAAACCAGAAATGTTACTTTAAGAAATAAAAATATGTTTTTTATATTGGTTGGAGTCATAAAACGACTGCTTTCTTGAAATATTGTAATTGTAAATTCTTAAAGATATAATTACTCATTGTTATCATTGTGTAAGGAATGCAGATGTGCCAGAAAATATGCATGCAAACATGTTAATGAACTTTATGTTAAGTATGTTGAAGATACTTTAATACTTTTAAATACATAAATGTTTACCTTCCCCAATATTGTTGCACAGTAGGAATTGGCAATTCTCACAGCATGTCTCACAGTACGTTTAAGCAATAACAAAGTACAAGTTGAAAAGTTTTTCATTATGGTTGAAAAAAAATCATATATACTCAACAACATTGTTAATACAGTTTGGTGTATGCAAATAACTCTGAAACTCTGCACTCTGAAACTTTTTTCAACAGTTTGTGTCTTCGGTCTTCCGAAATATATTTTCATGTAAACAAACAACCATTTTATGTTGAAAACTTGGCCCCTAAACCATAAGCTAATTTGCAGTGATCTCGGGAGATTGGGTTGGTTATTATGGAAATGAGATAATGCACATGTGTTTTTTTTATGTGCACCTTTTTAGTAAATCACCAAATGTCCTCTTTCATCGTGCTTGCAATCTCAAATCTTAAATCTAGAAATTAAACTATGATGTCACCTTGCCTATCCTATGCAGTAATAATATCTCAAATCCTTGTTTAAGATGTGTGTAAGTAGTACTTTTCTTTGTGATCAGTCCAAGTCATGTTCAGGGACAAGAATATCATAGAGAATTACAGATGTTTGACTGGGGTTAGTAAACAACCACCCAGAACACACTAATAACTGCATACTGATGCCCAAGCAACTGCCCACTACACCCACCATCATAAAATGGAATTCTGAACAGCATCCCACACGTTTTCTGCACGCTTGCTCCTCGTTCATAGTGTCCTTTGCTTATTTAAACCCTACAACTCCCCAAATTACAACTCCTCACATTTTACATTCCACCATAGTTGTTGAAGTTTATACGTCAACCAGATGTGCTCTAAATAATATGCGTAAAAATGACATAAATAAAACAACATGTGTCAGGATATTGTGCTAGCGTTTCATTGGCAAAGCGTCAGACCCTCTTTAACTCCGCAGACTACGACAATTGTCCCTTTTATTTAACCTTATAAAAGTCTCCTCGGTCAGAGGGCCGTTTTGCACAGTAGCGTACGACATGTGGTGTTATTTTCTCACTTCGCTTCAGTGATGTCTACGAGCTTTCATTTAGCATAAAACGCTGCCCAGCATACCGCAGGCTGCAGCCAAGAAAATAACAGCGTAAGCAAAAAAAGACATGAAACACAACATGGAAATAAAAATGGCACGTTGCCGTTTACTGGTGGGCAGGTTCTGGATTATGGTAATGCTGTATAGCATCACGTCCTGCTGGGGTGCGTACTGTTTGAGCATTGAAATTCATTAAAAAAAATCAAGAAAAACCCCATGGCTGCTACATGCATATAAACATGTCTAACTTCAAGGAATTCAATCATTATAATGGTTTAAAAAATATTTTCGTATTTAAATGCAGACTTGGAGTGACAAAGAACGTTCAGAAAACATAAATAAGACCATTAAACACAGAAACGCATACAAATGATCCCCATAGGCCATGTATAAGAAAGTTTGCTTACATTTAATTGCACGCTAGACGGGACAGAAGAAAAAAATATCTTTTACATCCAAACACACACACAAGTAGGGCCGTTGAAGTGAGCATCATCTTTACAAGGGTTATTTTGAGGTAAAGCGAGCTTGACCAAGGCCTTGGCTTTGTCTATGGCAAACATAACACAAAGAAATGTGGTGGAGCGTAGTCCAGTAAAACCATAATGAAATGTTACATGTTTACATTTCTTACGAGGGGCATTGAGGACGTTTGTCAAAACATGAGAACTCTTTGACTGTGGCTTCAACAGCAAGGACCGATGGAACACGTGCCACCTCACAGGCAGAACATGAGCCATTTCAACAAACATCGAGAGTGAGGAATTCTTAAAGTGAAAGTTCGCCCAAAAATGACAATTCTGTCATCATTTAATCCCCCTCTTGTCATTGCAAACCTGTATGACTTTCTTTTATCCGCATAAAACAAGATAATTTGAAGAAAGTTGGTAACAGCACTACCCCCCATTCACTTCTATTGTATGGACACAAAACCAATGCAAGTGAATAGGCGCCAGTTAACAACATTCTTCAAAATATCTCCATTTGTGTTCTGCGGAAGAAAAAAGTCATACAGGTTTGAAATGGCATTTTGCATGAGGTTCTGGAGACTATAAAGCTATCAGATCGAATCAGACAGAAATGTAATTCCAAGCATCAGTGAGCTAAACACCACATCAGCAAGAGCAATGCTTAACTGATGGGATAAGTAGCACGTTTACGTGTTGCTTGGATCACACAGTGTTGTTTCGGCCTCTGCTGTGCCCATCGCTGTGTCCCTTCATCAGTAAAGAGCATGTTATTGTGCCACAGATGGAGATGTCCTGGTGTTTGCCTTCACCAGATGTGATATGGTATAACAGAGCCTTGCATGCTGTTCGGTGTGGATAAGTCGGTTTCGAGAAGATTGAATCAATCAATAGAGAGATAAATCATGTATTTGACAAGTATTGATTATTTCAATATCAAGCTGTTATTTACTCTGTATTTAATGTTTGGGTTGGGATATCTGGAAACAAGGTATTATTAAACAAGTATCTTTCAAGTGCCAAGCTTTTATCTCCTGAACTTCACTTGTTTGTTCTGGTGTTGCAGATGAGATTCCAGCAATGTATCAAACTGTTTAGATTTGCCAAAATACTAAAGTTAAAGATTGTACTAGGAGATCAAACTCTTTCTAAGTCGCTTTTGATAAAGCGTCTGCTAAAAAAGTCTGAGCTATGCATTACACCAATTAAAAATAACGATTCTACATGTATAATATCTCTCTTGAAAAGTGCCAGCGTCTTTTTGGCTTCATTGATTGTTTATTTTCTATGTAACTAAGCCATTATTGACCCAGATTAGTATGTTCCCCTCTATTGAGCATGGCCTGTGGATTTTTTTGTCAGCAGTAAACAGACTGCTTTACCGCAGACTCACTTACTACAGCCGGATGAATAATTCCCACAGGACCATTTCAAAAGAGAACCATTCCAATTACACAGATAGTTAAAAGCTCCTTAAAGTTGGTCATTCAACCTGAACTGCTTAAGTCAGGAACAAAGAGAACATGGGAAGTGTGCCACACAAGTAACACTGTCGCATGCATTAAACTATGTTCTCTTTTCAGATCAGCTAAAAATGTTGCATTGCACTGCCATTCTTTTTAGGATAAACCAATTCTAAAATAAGAGTTCTTGATGTAAAGACTGTAGTCTTCGTAACTACAGGTTTACGAAGTTATAGAAAGGTTATAGAAGTTATAGAATAGTTATAGTTATAGAAAGGGTTGTATAATATTATAGAAAGGGTTATAGAATAGTAATAGTTATAGAAAGGGTTCCTCACACTATTACTATGTTAATAATGTTCTTACAATGCTTATGTTTACCAAACATGGTAATAAACAAAGCTTAGTGGATATAGCAATCCAAATCTGCTTGCCTTCATACATTTGAAAAATAAAAAAGTGCTACTAAAAATAGAGTACCTGTCCCATAGAGGGCGTTCTTTTGTCATCAAATCTTTGTCAGCACATTTTGCAGTCCTCGAATCTATTGCTTTATAAGTAGGTTTCATAAACTTCGTAACAAGCATTCATAACAAGTCAAGCCATATAATATAAAGGCAAAATAAATATCCAACAGATGAAAGACAGGTTCAACTCAAACTCAAATATGTTTTGTTGCATTAGGGCTTTCATTTAATGTTGAAATTTCTTTCAACTATAATTTCTTAGTCTCAAATATGAAAAAGTGTGTAAGAGTAAAATGCTGCTTCTTACCTTATCTTGTAAATTTGCCTTTAGAAAATGGATGACTTCAATTGAGAACTTCATAAATCATTACATCCCTCTATAATCTGTCCACTGGAGGAGCCATGGAGCCTGTCACTCACGAGTCCTTATATGTTCAGAGCAAGTGACGTCAGAGAGACACACCCACCTCCAATCGCTTTTACTAACCAAGAGGGACAAAACTGCACACGTCTTTGGCGTCTGTACCAGCCCTGCATAAAATCAGATTTGTCTTTATTATTTTACAAATGTTTATATTGTGTTGTTGTTTTATTCATTTTCGGTCAATTATAGACTTATTGCACTTATTAATGTGTACAGTATTTTATTTCTCTGCAGTGCAAATCTATTCATGTTTCAAGATCTGTAATTATTTGACAATGGTTTTAAAATGTTGACATGACCTTGCTCAGTCAATATTATAAAGATATCAATGTTGTATATAGTGAAAAGCGCTTTAGAAATGTGTTGGAATTGAATTAAAATATAGGATTTTGCTTTTCTTTCCCAGGTAATTGTGAAAACAAGGTGCAGATGAATCTGTAAATGATTTTCTACTTGCTGAACCAAACTATTTTTAAATAGACAAAGTACATGCTGCACAATAAATATGAAATAAATATGAAATTAATAGTTTAGCCTACTTGCTGGATATGTATGTTTGAGTTATTAAAACGGATTTGGGGGAAAAGCTTTCACACGCATTTGACTGCGGACAGTATAGTGTCTCGGTACAGTGTATGTCCTATATATCCAACCCAAGCTGCTTATACATGCTGAGTGTGCTTATAGAAGTGAGAAGTTAATTATTCATGCTCAGATTTAAATATGCTGACACAGTTATTAAAGCGTTCTGCTTTTTGGGTTCCAATCACAATGGGTCTTCTTCAAAGAACTGATAACCTCTTATCTCAAAATGACCAATGAAAACCCCTCTACACTAGCCAGACATGTAGAGCGTTTTTTTGGAACACACATTTAGGTTAGATGACCTGCTATGCTTCAATAGCATCTGGCTGAAGATATTAAGTATGACAATCTCACAGCGCTTTACTGCCATCTGCAGACATGTTTCATCATTACCTGAAAGACAAGACACAATTTTATCGTTATGATGCAGACAAGTCTCCAAATGAATATTAATGCAGTAAAAATGTCTTAACGATAATTTAATGATCATTTAATCATCACTCAAAAAGTCATTTATATTTCATTATTACTCCGTGTCTTGCTGACATCACACAATTCTCCGTATTTTTAAGAATCAAGAACGGGGTGAAAGAATAAAATTCGACCTAACTTAAAAGTTTATAAGTTGAGAGTTACTCAGTGAAGTTTGTTTACAAAAACAGAAGAGATCATATACTCTTAATGACTGTAAACATGTTGTGTAGGTTATGTTTATATTCGTTTCAAATAGCTTAGGGCAGAGCACTCACCGGTTAGGCCTATTTTCCCAAGAGTGGGCTATCTATATTTAGCAAAGCTATTCCAACACCAAACATGTTTGTTTACCAACATAAGAATACAACACATGAGAAGAATTTAAGCAGATATCAATAGCAATGTTTAAATACACCTTGAATTCTCAGATATAACAGAGTAGTTTCAAATTCATGAGAGAGGCTCATATGTTTGAAATCATTTATGGATAGATTTCTAGCCACCATGTTTGACTGTGTTGCATGGAGTGGTTTTAACAAATTAATATTAAATATTAAGTAGTTTGTTTCTCGCTCCACAATGGGTCAGTAACCAACACAATTTCACAAATATTCGTTATTTATTTTACGTGGTGGTATTAATTCCTACGACATCATTCCTAGTATTTAGTAGGATTTGCTTTTATGCCATAATTTACTGGTGATATCAGTTAAAGTAAAGCCATCAGGTAATGGGCTATTTAAGGTAAAGTACTGCATAAAAAACATATTTTAACAAAGATTGTTTATAGATTATCTGTTCACATTGATTTCATTGGTGTATGTTTGTGGGCATATCAGAAAAAAAGGGATTTGTAATTTGGCTCTATAACCAGCTGATTGGCTGTTCTGATTGTGACAATTGAACAAATTCTTATGTGTAAAATTCCTCTCATAGGAGAATTTGGGTACAAATAGTTCAAGAGTCCGATTTGATCTCTTTAGCCCAATGAGTAGCTACACTGTAAAAAATCCTGTAAAAAAGCTGACATTTTCTGGTAGCTGGGGTGCCAGAAATCAATAACATTTTCCCTTGTAAAAGTACTTGTTTTCACCAAGTTTTTTGTTTTTGTTTTGAATTTCATGTCATGTGCATGTCATGAAATGTGTGTTTTTGTAACATTTACGTGAATTTCCATGTGAAACATAGGATAACATATAAAAACCCATGGGATGACATATGCAACATGTGGTGACGTGAAGAACATGTGATCACATGTGGAGACATGTCGCAGATGTTATCCCATGGGTTTTACATGTTATCCCATTCACATGGGATTCACACCAAAATGTTCCAAAAACACACATTTCACATGCGATTACATGTGTTTTTTGCACATGTGATTTCCACGTGTCTTTTCTGTAAGTAAAATTCCGTAAAATTAGTTTTTTTTGCATTATAAGGAATAACTGTAAATAACAGGAAAATTCTGTAAAATTACAGGTTTTTTACAGTGCACAGCAGGAATCAATATTTGAGTTTGGCTGGGCGGGGATGTATTAGTTTACAGCGTTTTAGAGCCTTTTTTCAATTGTTTTGTTGAGTTATGTAAACACTAATGCACTAAAAATAATTAAAAAAAGAACATCCTGTTCAGAATGCAGGGCTGTCGTTTTGGGCATTATAAAAACACCCTTACAAATTCCATGAATGCTTATACATATTTGGCCATTGAACCAGTCTATCTGTTGCCATGACTTATTGATCACATAATTTTTGCAGTGTGAGTGTGGTCCCTCCCTCCACGTGTTTCTAGTGTAAAGTGCCTGAAAGAGCACTGAGCTAATGTGGCCGCGGTACCATAGGTGTCCTGTTTTTTTTTCACACAGATTCTGCCTGCAGTGTAAATTTCGTCTAGAATCATGAGACCAGCCGACACAGATTTTGGCTGACACGGATAGCAGTTTTATGACCTTTTCCACTGATTGTTGTGTATTTACAAATGATAGGTTATAAAGAAATTTTGGGTGGGATGCTTGCCAAGTGGACCAGGTGAGATATCCAATCCATTATTTGGTACTGTGGTTTAAAAATGATTAAATGTGCTGATTTCATATTTGTAGTTACTGTAAAAAAGCTACCTGTTAGAAAAACGGTATCCTCTGGAAGGCACCCTTTGCCCAAACATGTTACAGTATTTTATCTATGAGCTGTGGTAGAGTTTACAGTTATAACTGTATTTTGTGACTTTGGCTCAAAATAAATTAGAAAAATAAAAAAAAAGTTAAGAGAAATACAGAAATAATTTGATGTCAATAAAATGACTTGTTGATTTTATTACTGTGTCCAAATTGCTGTTTATTTGGTGTCATTTAAGTGTAAAAATAGTAGTGTTTCTCACTATGGTTACACTTAATGTAATGCTATTATTATTTTTGCTATTGAGATTATTGACAAATATGCAATGTGTAAAATGGTACCTTATTGTACCTCTTGTTTTTACCAAAAGGGGGCATTAGTGCACTTTAAAGTTTGAAAACCTGAAGTATTTGATGTTCTATGATTTATTGAAAAGGAACCCTGAGAAAAGTTTACATAATTATGTATCAGCATTTGCTGGATTTATATAAAATAAAAAGCATTTAACAGTTCTCTGGTGTTAAATACAATTTTCAAAAGGGGGCCATTTTAAACAATAAATTTGTAAAAAAAAAAACATAATCTAAACTAAAACAAAATTAAATAAAATATCACTTAACATAAAATACATTTACATTAGTCAAAAGGTAAAGTCAAAATGAGTTGCCTTAGTAGTAACCACAGTAAGAAAAGTACCTGTCAGAAATCATAATAGCATTGAAATAAATATTCAGTGTTATATTTAGATTCTGAAAGGTTGTGTTGAAGTTGTGGATGCCCTTGAACAGAGCGTGTCTCCTCTTAACATAGTGGGCAAAGTCTTGTGTTTTTGCACTTGATCAGTAGTATTTGCATAATAACAATGGTCTCTGGAACCACACGGATATCCTCAGCATATAAAGCAGGTAAACGTGAAAATAAGTCGCTTGTGAGTCAGAGAGTTCAGTTCCAGCATCAGGCTTTCATGCCGACAAAATCTTTGAAGGGTGGACTCTACACTAGGTTTTCAGAACCATCATGATGTTTGAATCATGTGCTGAATTCATCTGATCTATTTAAGATTTAAATAAGAAAATTGTATTCTGGCATGCATGCTCAATCGCCATGACAACCAGAATATCACTTTTGACTGTAATGGCCGATAAAGGCTCCTGCAAAGACAAATTTGATCTAAGGTCAGCTTCACCTGTACAACCACCCAAATACACTACGGCTCCTGTTACATAAAGATGTGAATGCACTGCATTATTTATTTTTAGAGAGATTTGATGATACGCTGGTATACTTGTACAAGATTTGTTAAGCAGACAAAATCACGAAATCACCAAGCAATGCATCTTGTCATTGATGCACTACACTACAGTACATGTTTATTGTTGTGTTTGATTCAGATAAATTAACTTACAAAATGGGATTTACTCCCCAGACAAAGCAAGCAAAAATTGGATTAAGACGTTCATTTCAGCAGGACAAAAACGTTGAAAGAAATATAATTACTAATACATACTAAAGAATAACAAATTGAAAAAATTGGTTTCATTTCAGTCTGGTTTAATACTTTCTAAGCTTTGTTGACATACCCTGAATAGGGTGTAAAACTCCTAACTGTACATAAACATACATTATACTGTAGATACATAAACCATATGCCGTTCTTTTAATGAGTAGCCGATATCATAGAGACAGGGCCTGCACTAAAAGAGCAATGTGGAGATTTTAGCGTCATCTAGGGGTGAGGTTGCGAATTGCAACCAACGGCTTACTCCACCACTCGCCCCTCCCTTTCAAAGCACTATGGTGGCTGATACAGGGCTAAAATATCATGTTTTCGCTTCTTTGCCCAAGGGGATTACTTATTTATGAAATAAACTATGGAGCAGTTTGTCCATTTAGGGCTACTGTAGAAACAACACGGTGAATTCCATGCAAGGGGACCTGCGGTGTATGTAGCAATAGCTCATTCTAAGCTACTAAAAACATAACGCTTCATTATGTAAAGTCTTTATACACCTCTGAAGACGTATATTATATTGCATTTCTGTACACCCATTGAATGATTTTACCTTCCTGCATGCTGGAAGTGTGTGTATATTGGTTATACTGCTTCTTACTACAATTTAAACATTATTACCATCACCACGGGACACATCTTTGATGAGTGAGATGACTAGATAACACCTGAGGCCTCTAACCCTCTAACCGAATAAAACCTTCTCCGGAGCAGGTTAGTCAGCGTAAGTTACCATGGCGAAGAAAACGGCTCTAAACCAATCTACCTACTTGAGCCCGAAAACTCAGAGTAAACTCAAACCGGCTTTGTGCAATAGGCCTCTGGTGCTCACACCATTTGGTAATAAAGGAACATGATAGATAACCGGAATTGGAAGCAGTAAAAGATTTAAAGTCGTTTCAAAGTGTTTTCCTTTAAAGTGCACGAGTCAGCCATTTCTGTACATGTGGAAATAGACCTCTCCATTCAGTATGACAACTTATAAGGCTAAGCGGTTAGTTTTATACAGAAGTGATTGCAGAATCAACGTGAAGTGTGTGTTTCAGCTAAAATCCTGCATTGTTGCAGTTTTTTCAACTGGTGCTGGATAACACTGAATATAAAGGGTTGATGTTTTTTCATTCAGTAAAAGCAATACAATGCAATTGAACAACCCTTTGTTTTTCTGTAGGTTAAACATAGTAGCCTATGAAATAAGTGCATATTAAATATAACAGTTCCTGCATTTGATGGTGATTGGTCAATAGCTGTGGTATATTCATGATAAAGCACAGCTGTAATCATTTTAACAAAAACTATGCTATTTGTTTGCTATTTTGCATTATTGTACTGTTGACATGTCAGGGACTTTACATTTGCATTTAATGAGTGTTTATCTGAAACACAGACATCTTACTTGTTTAAAAAGTATTAGTGCATTCAATAGAAACAATGTAATAACTAACATTGTCTAGTTATTTGTTGTAATATTAATAAATAAAACATCAAATATTGTTGAAGACAACTAAACAGTAAGTGATCGAATACGAACAAGTAATCCAAGTATGTGCATTATCACAAATAAATGTAATAAAGCAAACGTACAAATAAAACATCAGTGTTTTTCAGGTGTTTCAGGTTGGCCTAATAGTTAAAATTAAATGTTAAATGTAAAATAACACTATACGGTCTTCACTGTATAAATTAAATATAGATTAAACCTTAGTAAAGTCAATCGGACAGGAGCTATTTTTCTTCGTCCTTTGTTGAAATTCACTTGTTTTGTCTCTAGCTCCACATATAAAGCATTGCACTGTACGTCACTTTAGATAAAAGTATCTGCCAAAAGCATAAATGTCATATAAAACTCATCAAACATATGAAAATTCTGATGTATTTGTATTATGCATTTCGGAAACCCAGTTCTCCTTTTCTTATATTCTGAGTATATAAACGAGTCACTAGAACAAAGGCACTTTAACTCTATGAAGGTATTAGGGCTGCTTTCAGCATGTTGAATACCTTCTACATGCCTGTGATGAATTAGCACCCACAGGTAGGCAGGACGGGTTGTTCCTTTTTTCCGTGGAAGGAGATTGGAAATAGATTTCCGTTTCCACTAATGGCTTTTTGGTTGTAACCTGCGGCACCGGCTCGCTGTGTCAGCTCCTCTGCATGCTGTTGCAATATTCCGCATCCCTGAGGAGTATGAGTCAGCACACACCAGGGAGGGAATGCATTCCAGAATGTCCGTCCCATCGCTTTTTGAAAGGAGGAACAAGTATGTGATTATGTTGGCAGATCAAATAAAAATGTTGCCTTTGCCAACAAATGTGTAGATTTTTTGTTGATTTTATTTCTTTAATATTAAAAAAAACTAAACAGCTACTTTTCCACAGCACAAACATTTTAAACACGTATACCCTTCTGGGTATAATGTAAGATGTGATTTAGCATGCAATATGATTCTCAACAACTGTTTTATGAATTCCTCCGAGTAGTCCTGGGTAGTGTGAATTTGTTTTTAATGCTACTGTGCAACAAGGAACAGCAATGGCTAAAACAACAACAGCTTGTTCTTTATTTTAACCATATTTTATGTATAATCCCAGCAAAAGCTTACAAACAATATAAAATTGTTGGACTTTTTGTCACTACTAGGGTTAACATTTGAGGGAAAATGTTGGTGTATTATCTTGTTTTATGCGGATTCCAAATGATCCTGTTACTCAAAGGGATAGTTCAACTGACATAAAATTCTGTCATCATTTACTCACCCTCAGATTGTTCAAAACCTGCATACATTTCTTTGTTCCGCTGAACACAAAGGAAGATATTTGGAAAAATGTAAGTAACCACACAGTGCTTTAGTGTTAACTACAGTTCTTACAAAGACTGCAAAGAAAGCATTCTGTCTTGAAGAGATGCTCAAACTAAATGTTAGGTTTGGTTGGCTAATGGACCGGTGCATGGATGGATCTCTTAAAAACTAGAGCATCTGAACATCTTTGTGAAACCTAAACGGTTATCAGGATGTAAAATCAGTTTGTTACAGTTGTAACCTTTATTTTAAAGGGATAGTTCCCCCAAAAATAAAACTTCTGCCATCATGTTACAGGGCATAACGTTAAGGATTTTTTCTACTGGCCCGGTCCGGCAAGTCAGTCAATTGTTTACAGACCCTGCCAAAATTTTCACTGGCCATATCACAAAAACTTAATATATAACTAACATTGTGTAGTTATTTGTTGTAATATTAATAAATAAAACATCAAATATTGTTGAAGACAGCTAAACAGTAAGTGATCGAATACGAACAAGTAATCCATATGTGCATTATCACAAATAAATGTAATAAAGCAAACGTACAAATAAAACATCAGTGTTTTTCAGGTGTTTCAGGTTGGCCTAATAGTTCAAATTAAATATTAAATGTAAAATAACACTATACGGTCTTCACTGTATATATTAAATATAGATTAAACCTTAGTAAAGTCAATCGGACAGGAGCTATTTTTCTTCGTCCTTTGTTGTTGATAAATATTTAAAACCGAGATGTTTATTATGTCGCTGCCCCTTTAAGAGATGCAAGGATCTACTATACTGAACTGATCAGTTAAAATATAAAGGATTACTTTTACAAGGATCCTTGCTACTACGGGCCATTTTGATCCATTTTTGTGTGGATATGTCTATTTAAAAAGTAAGAAGACGTGAAAGAGACAGAATTCATTATTTTGCGCATTGTCTAAGATGCGGCTTTCCGGTCGTGCGGATATCTCAAACAGCCCTTGAGAACAGAATCAAGTTCTCTTTTGGGTCTTCTTGAGAATTTTTAAAGCCGAGGCAAAAAAATGTTTCGTGTCAATCCAGCACTGGCCCTATCGGTCAAGTAACAGTTCGAGGGTCTCCCATGCTGGCGCCGGGCCATCGGGCAGTCCTTATTGTTGAGCACTTTTACTCACCCTGAAGGTGTTTAAATCTGTATAAATATCTTTGTTCTGATGAACACAAAGATGTAGGGAAACCAGTCAGTTTTGGGGCACCTTTGACTGCCATAGTGGTGTGTATTCTGACTATGGTAGTCAATAGTGCCCCAGAACTGACTGGTTACAAACATTCTTCCAAATATCTTTCTTTGTGTTCAGCACAGCAGGTTTGAAACAACCTCTGGGTGAGTAAATGATGACAGCATTTTTATTTTTGGATAAACTGTTCCTTCAAAGCTAGCTTGTTTAAATCTGCTGAAGGTTGTACTCTACCTTATAGCTGTGGAAGTGCTATGGCTTTGAAATTCTTTCTTGTTTTTTGCTCAGTTTTTTATGCTACTTACGTTTAATGTTACTGTACATTGGGGATGCCATTTCCTTTCCTGTGGTCAGTCTTGAGTTGAGTGGACAGCTGTGTGAACCCAGAAATCCCAAAGGAGCTTAGCTCTGTCATGTTGTGAAGTGCTTGTTGCTGTTCCTTCATGATTAATGCCTTTGAGCTTTCACTCAGTCCTGCTTTTCCCAACCACTAGTCATTTACTCCAGGTCAATTATCAATTATTAATTTCCATAATCAATGCATTTTGATTTTTTGGTGTATTTTAGACATTGAATGCTGATTTTTACATCATAATACATCAATTATAATCTATATACTATGTATTACTTCATTGCATCCGTTCAAAAACGTTGCATTTATTTAGGTTTAATAATATTTCTCGGTAGATCTGTCATTCTCAAGGGCTGTCAACTCTTTTTCAAAAGACAACATTACACAAACCCATTAATTATATTCTGTCACCACTTGCTCAAAGAACAAATCCAGGGATGTTAAATCGGGTTTCATGGGCACATTATGACAGACAGTGAGTATATTCAGCTTGTGTCGCAGCTCACAGAACTAATTGGATTCCCCCATCCTCTCTTTAAAACCTCATGGCAACATAACAAGAGCTGGACATCAGTTCATCATGGCAAATTATCTCAACTCATTAGGTTGTAAGTCATTAGTGAAGCTGCCCAATGAAATAAAAGAATAACAGCAGGAAACAAACACCAGCCAGCAGACTCTCTCTCTCTCTCTCTCTCTCTCTCTCTCTCCTCTCTCTCTCTCTCTCTCTCCCTCTCTCTCGAGCTCTCTCTTCTCTCTCGCTCTCTCTATCTCTCGCCCTCTCTCTCTATCTGTCTCTCTGCTCTCTCTCTCCCTCTCTCTCTCTTGTTTTGATAAAAAGCTGCCATGACAACGTACATAGGTAAACACACAGGAGAAAGAAAAAAAGGTGTTTTTAATCTTTGTTGCATGCCTTGGACTCTGCTTCTTTGATGTTTCATGCATACATCTTATCACTATCATGCAGAAAACTGGCTACACAGATTATGAGGGTACGCTTCAAATAGTAACGCTCTATAGAAATGAATGAATATGAATACAATTACATTGTAATTGTATACCACTTTCATATTTTCTCACCCTTAAAACGTACAAATTAAAATAAAACCAAAATGCATTAAACCAAAATGTCAAGCAGTGTCCGCAAAACAATATTTCTTAATTAACTGTATATCAAAGTGATATGTAGTTTCAACCAACTTGACCCCAATTGTTTTAGGATGTGAAGTCTGTTCCTTTCACTTTCAGGGTAGCAAGTCTTCCGTAGATAGTTGCATCAACTATTGACTTATTGTGCATTTTTTGTACAGTGGTTTTCGTTTTCATTTTAAGCATATCACATGTCACATGTTTGGCTTAAAAAGCTTGTGCTTTCTTTAACAAATGTCAATACTGAGATTGGCTATCTAATGCAACGTTGCTTTAAAACTTAAAAAATGTCCAGATTCTAAAGTATTTTTCTTTTGCTTTCCGACTAGACCCCGTGCTGGATGAATTCAATAACTAAACCCCATGTGTCAATGCAGGTGGAAGGACAAAAGCCTTCAGCTGTTTGATATCGTGTCACTAGTGGAAATCTGTTTCATTGTTGCTTGGGGATTTCGTAACGCAGACATACAGCAGAGAGAAGGGGAGAGCGGAGAAGCCCACAGATGAGATGCTGGCGCTCTTCGTATATCTCCGCACTGAGAGACACTCGACGCTCGCCATCCACACAGCAAGAGCATCTCTGCTGTGAACACATAGGAATAAATGCTATGAAACCGCCGTCCTGACACTATCAACCAACACTTCGTGCCTCGGTGCCAAAATGCAGAGGAGGATGGAGCGGCATGCCGCGGGTGCGCTGCTGACGCTGTGCGTGATTTTAGAGGTGAGTCGGGTCCTCCGAAACAACGCAACTGTACGCGGGTTTTCCTTGACGTTTTATAGCTATTGTGTGCTAAAATTGAACTTCGTGGATGATCGGTACAATGTTGTCGTTTGGCAACATTTCCCCCTATACTGTATGTTATATGTGATCGTAGCGTTAGGTGATCCTTTGTCTCCGCGTCGACTCCTCCTATCACAATACAACACACATGTACTGTAACTGTGCGGTGTCACTGTTTGCAGATTATTGAGAAAATACTGCAGATTTCTGTGTGTTGTGTCAGTTCAGGTCAGGTGAACTGTGAAGTCAACGCAGAGGCCATTATAGGGATCGTTTTCTCACAAGTCCTAACAAAATACTTACAGTATTTCTGTTTCTATTTCTAGTTTGGTTTGTAGTAATATTGTTTATCTATTCATCATCGTGTTGGCAGCTACTGTACAGCAATGACATGCCCTGATCATCATCTAATAGTCAGACATAGCCTACTTCTTTATAAGCACTCAAATGGGAATAAATCAATAGCACAGCTTTTTCTCTCATACATCATTATGTGTAAAGTCAATTCAAAGCAGAGAGTTACCGTGGCTCTAATTCACACACTTATAAACACAAGCATATTTTCCCTAAGTGCAACGCTTTTCTTATTTAAGTACATGCCAGCAATACTTTCAATGAACGGCTAAAGTAGAGCAGGTTTAAACTGAATCACATGCCTGCTTTATATCAGCCTGCCTGATGCACCTGCATTATTCAGATGTTTGCATGTCACGTGTGCCACAGATTTATATGTAAAAGACAACAAAGGTCCCACTAAGAATGACAGATGAATCTTTTGTCATTTGCTTTAGAAATGATGTAAGACTTCTAAGACTTGTGTAACAACTTTGCATGCAGTTTACACTAATAAACGCTGGGTTATTTAAAATCCCATGGTTGGGTCAAAAAGTGCACACTAGGTTGTTTAAAACAACTCAGCATTTGGTCAAAAGCCCAACCGTTGTGTTATAAATGAAGCTATTCTGGGTTGTTTTAACCCTATGTTGAGTCAAAATTTGGTTTTTAATCCAATAATGGGTTGAAAACAATCCAGCATTTGTTATAGTGTAAAGGTTTTGCATTAGGAGGACAACATAACTATTTAATGACGACATTCATTTCTGTTTTTTGTGTGTCCTGCAGAGACACTCTTTATTTTTCTAAACGCAGGGCCATTTGAAATGTAAAAATGATGTGAAGATATACACATTATCTTATACACTGCCTGCCAAATAAAAGTACTCTTTCAGCAAGGAAATATGAAAAAAGTATATTATTGAAGCATAGACTATATCACATGACTGAATTACAGTGATTCAAATATTGTAATTTCTTATTTTATATGTTTGATGTATCCCATGGTCATAGAAAATATATATCCGTGTTTCAAAAAGGGCAAACTAGTGAGCTAACTCATTCGTATGAATTAGTTTCATTTTAGTATTATAAATCTGACCATCACTGGCGCAAAAGCAAATCATACTGAATACTGACATACGAATGAGACAAATCTATATGAATAGTCAACTCTTAAAATAGTTACGAATTGCCATGAGATTTTGTAGTAGATTCAGATTGTGGTGTCCAATGCGTAAAAATAGTCCTGACATTGAAAGTCTTTGGAATGTTCTAGATTTTTCTGTCATCATCGATATCTTAAAAAGAAATGCAGCTGTAATGCTGAAACAGTGAAAGGATCAATAATATGCTCCATAATGTGTAACCCCTTTTTGTAATCTACATTCATATTCATTTAAACATCAAATCTCAATGGTTATAAAACTCGAACCGCATGGACACACATAATATGCATCCACTTGTGTTTCCGCTTTTCCCAGCTGTGCACAGTCATAGTCTTTAACTATCTCATTATAACCATCACTTTATATTGTTTTAACTGTCAGCGGCAATTATACACTAAAATGTGGCTTTGGCTCGACGGAGAAACGCTTTTACCGCATCGATTCACGTCACCTCTTTCTGTGCCTTTGAGAAAAGACATGTTCTAGAGATTGCAGGATCAGTTAGAAGTTGATGGGAAGCAGCAGGGAGTTTGTGCATGTCTTGTAACATTGATACGGGGATTTGCTCACTCTGGCCTGTGAATCTATATTTACCAAAGACAAAGGTATTAGCTTAATGCCCCCGGTTAATGCTCACTTAACAGCAAACATGTCCGCACACATTAGCCTTCACTCACTCGCGCTGTTGTTTCTTGAATAGCAGCCAGTGTTGAACAAGGGCTCATGTTAAGGGAGTAAAGTACGGTGTAGGCCATGAATGCTCCGCCATCAGTGTTTGCGTTTGGATTGACGTGTTGTGTGGGGCCGCTGACCGTAACAAAGAGGGATTTACGAAGATTAAATAGAACTCTTGCTCAGTAAACAACCATTAAAACATACAACCG
The DNA here is from genome assembly GCA_006030095.1 of Triplophysa siluroides. Lineage (NCBI taxonomy): Eukaryota > Metazoa > Chordata > Actinopteri > Cypriniformes > Nemacheilidae > Triplophysa > Triplophysa siluroides. The sequence continues at coordinate 78,818 of VCII01000197.1, read as the reverse complement.
GGAAAACATTGGCTGCGTGTTTGTTGAAAAACATTGTTTGTTCACGTCAGTGATGTTAATAAAGGAAGATGTCATTGGCTTTTGTAGAGCTTCTCGAAAAGACGCAGAGTTTCCAGTGCGTGTTTTGGTTTGATCTTCCTGTTTGTTGTTTCGTCCGACCACCATCTCTGTGTTACAGTAAGTTGATCAATAGCTATAAAGATGCCAGACTTGATTATTTGCAGTGTTGTGTCATTATCGTAATTGTGTAATTTCGCTCTTGAATGGAAATCGCATCCCTGTTAGTTAAGAAAAATTGTATTACAGATCTCTCCCGATGAAAGGCTGCCCTGTTGAAAAAATCTGCACGGTTTTGATGCTGGGTTGCTGGTTTGTGCTGGTTTATGCTGGTCATGTGCTGGTCCTCAGCTGGTTTCAGCTGGTCAAACCAGCATCAAAACATATATCAATGTTTACTGTACGAAACTGATGGGAGAGAGGAATATTTTCATATAGGCCCATATCCAACAGATTTCAGACGTCATTGTGCAAACGTGTTGCCAGACCTTTGACAATCATCATAAATCTGGTCAATATTACAGCTCATATATAAACAGAAATGGTGTTAAGCAACTAACCACAATTCATCTTGTTGAGGGATGGGCTTATTTGTAAATAGTTGAATATTGTGTGGAAATAAATGAATTCAAGCAACTCAAATGTATCGATCTTTTTTTTAAAGACACAAAGCCATTAGCAAAGTCCTTCATTTCCATGAGAAGCTTTTAACCTCCCTAACTTGAGTCATTTCCATTCTCTGCCTTGAGAGTCAACAATTTCTTGGAAAGAAACAACGGAAATTCAGTAAGAAAATGACAAAGGCATGTTTCGAACCCAAATGCCATTATCTCCTAAACCAGCAACTGAGATCCAAATGCTGTCGTTTCCCAAGATGCAAAGCAACACACAAAGGCCATGTGACCATAAAAGAGGCAGAGACAATTAGCTCATTTGCAATTCCCTGCATGTATTATGTCTTTATGCAAGTCCAGATCTCTGTTGCATAGTAAAAAGCCTGGTATTAATCCCTTCGCTGGTAGTGACTTTCTTTCTCTACACAACATGCATGGCTCCAGCTCTGAGCATTTATACACAATCAACAAACAACAGATTGAGAAGATAATTCCCAGCAGTTTTCCCCGACGAGAAGGGAAAGGCTTGTCATTTGATTGAATTCAGGCCTAGAGCTAGTGTCATTATACAACCATGCAACAAAACAAGACGACTTAGTCATCGCTTGTTGACACCCTAAACTGTGACCCTTAAACTAAAACTGAGCATGGATTGTTGAGAATACTGTGCACCCTGTCACAGTATTTGTATGTACTAAAGCTTGTTCCTTATTCTTAAACATATTTAAATGTATTAATGGTGAATTAAAAAAAAACAGTCAAGAGCATGATTAGGCGATCATCATCCCATCCCTCTTTAACAGCATTGGGACATTTTTGTCATGACATTCTCAATACTGAGAAAACTACAGCCGTGGAAAAAGTTAAGAGACCATTTCAGAGAACATTCGGACTTATATTTTATATATTGTGCATACAGTATATTTAGGAAACGTTCAGAAATTATGTTTTTATGTGGTGACCTCGATTTTTATCACAGTTTTCACGTGTCTTGTCTTGCTGTTAGTCTTTCACATTGCTGTTGGATGGCTTTATGTCATTCCTGAGGTTTGATTTTGTTGAAATTCTGGACAGACTGGACTGGAATGACCAAAATACATCTAGAAATGCTTTTGAAATGACAAGTTGGAACGGTCTCTTATTTTTATCACGGCTGTATGTGTTTCTCTTCTATGTTTATTATTTATATTAGTTACATTTTAGTTTAGTTGTAGTTCACACATTATTTATTGCACTTCCCCTCTAATTTATTTAAATTTTATTTTTAAATAAATATGACAGTTATACAGTTTTGTAGAACATATCAGAGTAGTCAAACTCAAAAGTTTAAATTCAGACACATTACGGGAATGTAAATAGTGTGCTCATTAACATAATTTAAAGTCATATTGTGGGACGTTTTTGACAGATCTAACAATGTGTAGAATTTCAGCAAAATTTTCATTGTGTCAACATAAATATATTTTCTTATTTTATTGTATAATAATTGAATTAAATAAGCGATTTGTTGAATTTTGTTTAATATTATTTTATTAAATAAAACATTTGTTGAATGAGGCATTTAAAGAAAACGTATGGGACATTGACATCTAGTGGTTGAGCTTGGTATCGCAGTCTAAATTCAAAATATTGGAAAGGCAAGTTTAGCCAAGTAACAGTTCTTCTCGGTTTCTTTTGCTTGTTATCAGAAATAATCTACAGGCACTCGAATGTAGTGTTTTTGGAGTGTGTTTGCGAATGTGTACCGGAAGTTAAGGGCAGTCCACGAACGCGGGCATGCGCAGTAATGTTTGTTTATGTTGTTGCATTGAAACCGTCTATTGCTTTTGAGAAAACCATTTGCAACTCTCCAGCGAGTCACCAGCACAAATGAAAGGTCATGACTGGTGTAAAGGGTTATTTGCTGCTCTCAGACCTTTTGCTCAATCTCAAATCTCCTCTTAACAAATAAAGTGATGAAGAAATGTTTGGTTTCTATAATTCCACCCACACACATTGATCCCTTTGACCTCTGATTTTCACACAATTACCCTGAAACCGTGATGGAGTGAGTAGGGGGTTTTGTGGCTCTAATCTGATTGGCCAGCTAATTCACAACTTCCAAAAGTTGTTCAGTGTGTTTCCTTGAAAACAAAGTTATGTAACTTGTCCACTTTAATGTCAATCAGAATTTTTTTCTACTGCCAGATTTAATCCCAGCAGTCTGACTCTGCAAGCCAGATTTAATGCCAACAGTAAATTTCATTGCTTTTGTAATACATGATCCTCAGCAGCGTGTAATACCGCCTGAAGCTGCATGAAGAGCATGCCGGTGGTAAACTAATAACACCAACCGAGTGCTTAGCGGGATAGAAAAAAATCCTGCTACTCCACAAATGATTTCCCACAGCAACAGCGGGTATCCTGAACTTTGCTGGTGTATCGTTTTTGCCTTCATTACAATGCCGCAACAACAACAAAAAACTTGGTCAAATAAATGCATGCTATTTAGCTAAAAGTTTCGAAAATTGGATTTGTAAATCATTTAACTCTTTTTTGAACCCACGTAGGGCAGGAGACTGTAAAATTGCCGTGTTGGCTGTAAAAATCCCAAGGTATCAACTAGCATCCGTCATGCAAATACAGAATGTTAGACAGCGTGGTTTGGTTGTCTAATACATATTCATAACTGTTCTAAATTGCTTTGCAAAAATTCGGAAAGATCAGGAATATAAACAGTCTGTAAACTTTGACTTTCCTCTCGCTTAAAGTATTTGTCATTTATGTGACTAATGCTTAAAGGTGCTGTGTGTAATATTTTGGAAAATCTATTGACAGAAATGCAATATAATATAAATAACTATGTCTTGAGAGGTGTATAAAGACCTTATTATCTTAGAATGAGCTATTTCTATACACCGCGGGTCCCCTTACATGGAATTCTCCATGTTGTTTCTACAGTGCCACTGCTCAACAGAGCGCATTTCACAAATATGTTATCTCCTTCGGGAAAGGAGAGAAAACATCTCCGTCCGGTGAGAGCCGCTTCAGTACTTTGAAAGGAAGAGGTGGAGTGAGCCGTTGGTTGCAAATCGCAACCTCACCACCAGATGCCGCTAAAATCTTCACATTGCTCCTTTAAAGCGGGAGTCTGTATCTTTTGCCTCTCTATCGCCATCTCTGTTTAAAACATAAAATTGAAGGTTACTATACATATCTTGTGCACTTAAAAAAGTTATATTTTATAACTGTAGTTCAAAAGCTGCCATAAATTTAGTTCAATCAAATTAACTTTACAAGACTTTTCTAATTTAAGACTTTGAATTATAAAAGGACTAGTTGTATTTCTCATTATGTATAAAATGACGTTATACGATAGTATAATAGTTTACCCAAAATTGGAAGCATTCTTCCGAATATATTTCTCGGTGTTCAACAGAACAAAGACATTCATACAGATTTGGAACAACTTGAATGTGAGTAAATGATGACAGAATTTTCATTTTTGGGTGAACTATCCCTTTTGAACTAAAGTTTAGATTTTTTTACAGTGTGGGTCTTCAATATATTTATAGTCAGATATTTCAGAATACTTGGACTACAAGTTGTTTAGACCACTTTTATGGTCAACCCCTATCAGGTGGTCATGGTATTGTGTAAAAATGTACCTTCAGTAGTCTAGAATACACAAGGTTTGGAATGACATGAGGTAAATAGTAGCCTTATTTCTTTATTTTTCTGAATTGTTTCTTTAAATGCATACTTTGCTAACACCAAATGCCTCATTTGGCCTTTTTCGCTATTTATGTACATTTCTTACTTTATGATTCCCAATTCAAGCTCTTTCTAGAAAGTTCCAGCATTCTGTCCTTCGCCATTTCACTTTATTCTGCTGTCATCCCCTGACTGGGTGTTGGAAAAACATCCAGCAGCTTCCACCCTGGCAGACACATACCTTTTTAATGGTCTGACTGGAGTCAGAAGGCATTCCTCAGTGTAATGAAGAAGGCCCTTTGTCAGCTGTTTAATGGCAGGCGTTGGACAGCAGCTGAGGGATGTAGGCTGAGGTGTATTGATTATTGAACTGACAGCTCGGCCTGCACTCTGTCATAAGGGAGGAATGATCAGCAGTGTAATCGGATCTAGAAGAAACGCTCGCCCCCCTGGAAGCAGAGGCGGGGAGATTGCCGTTTAATCTAACTTATCATCCTGTTAGATGGAGAAAACTATCTACAGCGCTAAGGTTTCAGTGAGTGCTGCCAAACAAAGCACAAGCGAAACGCTGACAGCATGTGTTGGTAACAACCGGATTTTTCACTACACGGCTTTGTGTTAATATGATAGAATAAAAAGGTTGAACAATGCCATCAGGTTTATCTTCTCCGATGAATTTGCGTTTACATCTCATCACATATTTAGTTCTTGTTTACCGACTATTGCTTTGCATATTAAGTATGAAAACAGATTTTTAGAAGACAGTGTGTCACACACGAATCTTGTGATATCCTTGTCTCTTTTCTTTAGTGTGTTTAGTTTTGTTTTATCATCTGCAAAGTAAGGTTAAGGTCTCAACCAACCCGATTTAAAACATTCATGTCTGTGATGCAAATGTTGAGGGATGAGTTGCATAACAGAGTTTAATACTTTGGAAGGGTGGTTAGCGCAACTAACAACGGTACTGTATGAGTGATGCTTAACCTGTTCAAATGACATTCAAATGATGTCTTTCAGGCAGATTTCATCATCCCGGGTTATGGCTCTGCAGCTTGGGCTCATCTGCTGTGCAGTGGCCTTTTGCTATTTTTCACTTTCCCCGTTTTATTTTTTGTTCTTTGTCCTTCTTCACGTTCACCAAAACATGAGAATCCAGCTTTCTGGTGGAGGTCATTATTTATATGGATAAGACACGAGCCTCAACGTGACCTCGTCAAACTTGAAGTCTTTTATCTGCAGCTTGTTTTGTTCATCTTGTTTGTTAAGTTTTTCTACCCTGTGAGATTATTCCTCTCGGATCAATGACCCCAAAAGCCTGAAGAAGTTCTGTTGTTCCTAAGAGTTGAAAGCTTAAATAGCTTGACCTCACAGACAGCACTGTAGATGTAAACCAAACTTAGTGGTTTATTTCTTTCATATCTGGTCATTTCAACGGCAACAACATAAACAAATGTTATGTGGCCCAAACTTAACTTCCAGGCGACCTCCGCAAAGAATCAATTACTGTTGAGTAGTTTTTATTGAATTTAATACCATTGATATATATCAATAATTTCATAGTTATATTATGAAAAAAAAACAGACCGGATGTTCGGGCCAGAACGTTGCATCCAATGAAACCGTCTATATGAATTACGATGCAACAGAAGTTATGAAAACTCATTAAAAAAATGTCCATGGTCCATGTTTGATACATTTTAACTCATTTTGAATTGTATGCTTTCTTTTTTGCAGTGCATAGAAGCCAAGAAGTATTGCTGGTATTTCGAAGGAGGATATCCAATCTATTTCATGTAAGTGCATTAACCTTCTTATTTGCAAACCGTCTCACCTTAATTCATCATCTCAAGACAGCGATTTTGTTTACCACCTTTGCTATTTCATTACCTCTAACATTCAGTCAAGCATGTCTACTGCGCCCACCCTTACCATGCATTAACTTCACTGATCTCATTATGTGCTGTGTAGTGTGCCTTCATGACTGGCCTCATTGGCTTGACCCAAGAAAATCAGATTTTGCCTTCAAGTAAAGTCTACCGTCTGTCAAGCTGTATTCATTAACACCGTGCTTGCTCGTACAAGGGAAGATAACACCTATGAAATGAGATAACACCAGTCCAGGGTTCCTCCAGCCACATGAGGCAGAACAAGAAGTTCAGATATGATCATTTTAGCTTACAGGAGGTAAGATCTGATTTGATGGTATATTGGACAGGTCATATAACCTGATATAACAAATAGAAAATAATAGAAAATAAAAGTCCATTATAGAGATACTTCCACTGTGACTGTTTTGACTGTCAACATTCAACATTTTCAAATCTTCACCCAACTGGAACTGGAAACCAGTTGTGGCACACGCTCTGTCAGAGATATAGGATTGGCCGGAGATGTGTTCAGTGAAACAAAGCTTTCAGGCGAGTAAGCCCATCAGTAACAGTTAGGTGGCTTTCCACTTGAAGTTTAGTTCGGAACGGGGCACGGTTCGCATGAAAAGTCACTTCGAACCCGAAACCACACCTGAAGGAATATGAATATGAAAGCAACACGGACCCGGGTACGCACTTGTTCAGGAAGTAAAGTGACCTGCACATGCGTTACAGCCGATTACGTTGTATTTAAAGGTGTCATATGGCGTGAATACATGTTTTTCTGTGTCTTTGTTGTGTTATAAGTTGCCTATGCATGTATTAGACACGTAAAAATGCTAAAATTTAAGTATCGGATGCATTCTATCTAATGCCGCTATTCCACTGCATGGTACCGTCAGGTTTAGTACGACTCGGCTCAGTTAATTTCGCTTCGGCTCACTTTGCTTTTCCACAGCAGTTTAGTAGCGCTTCAAAGTGGGCGGATTATAGACGTATTGTCATTGTTGTGCCGCCTCTACTGCCGTAGTGAACGTGACAAACACACACACAACACAGGAGTAATGGAGCATGTCAATGGCGGATGGCAGCAAAACAAAATACCGCTAAATTACCAGAGAGTTTGGGAAATCTTAAAGAAAAGAGCAGACAATGATCATTTTGTTTGCTCGACGGCGCACAAGGGTAAGCTTAAGTAACATTTAGCATTGCGTTAAGAGTGTCGATCTCTTTTTTACTGTCACGGACGAAGCATATAACAAAATGCCAATATTGCCCAATCAGTGATCTGTGTGTAAACACGTCACATTTTGGTATCGGTACAGTACGCTTGGAACCTCAACCGAGGTGGTACTAAAAAAAGTATCAGGTACTAGGTACTGTAACCAGTGGAAAACCTCCCAGAAGTGAGCTGTACCCCACCGTAGCGTGCAGTACTATGCAGTGGAAAAGCATCATAAAAGACCTGCCTGAAACGCCTCGTGTAACCACACCCCCACAAATCTACGTCAGTTCGTGGTATGAGTTGACTAAGACCACCCAAATGTATACGCAAGTGAGGTGGGCGTACCTGTCAGTACAATTGCTTTGGAACCTGATGTTCGAAATATGGTAAGAGGCGTTACATTTCTCTCACACGCTTTTAGTATTCGACCAATCACTACAAACTACAACAACTGGCCAATCATAGCACACCTCGCTTTTCAGAGCGATGACCTTTGTAAAAAAATCTGCACGTTTCAGAGAGGCGGGGCAAAGAGGAGATACAAGGTATGTGGAAAATACATTGTGTTTTTTAACCTTAAATCGTTTATACACATTGCATTACATCCCAAACGAACGATAATGTGCGTTTTAGCCGTGTTATATCACCCCTTTCATAAAACACATATTTATAAGATAACATAGTTATGAAAGCCCTCTGTAGAGCAGTGTGTCCGTTTAGGGCTACTTTAGAAGCAACATGGTGAATTCCATGCAAGGGAAAGAAATACCTCATTCTATGATAATAAAATAACATCAAAACGCTTCATTATAAGGTCTGTATACACCTCTGAAGACATAGTTATGTATGTTATATAGCATTTCTGTCAATAGATCCTCTTTAATCTCACGCATTGCATCTTTAAGGTGCTTGTTTATCCTTGTTGACCTTTCTTTTGGGCTCTTAAACCTTTGACACGATGAAGACAAAATTATAATTTAGTTCTCTTTAAGAGCATTGGCCTTTAAGAAATAGCAATCCGCTGAGAGCCTGTAAGAAGGCCTTCAATTATAATGCTGCTTGTTTTTCTGTTCATAACAAGAGAAAGGATTTGTACCAAACTGAACATCCCATTGCCTTGCTTTTATCTCTGAATGAGCCCTCATGTTATACGTGCTCTTGTATTCCTTTGGGGGAACGGAATGCATGGAAATGCATCGTGGTCCCAAGATAATGTACGGAGTTGTAGGAGTTGGACGCAGTGGAAATCTGGGGAATGGTAATGGAATGCTCGCACTGTCTCCATGTGAAATGGCACACGCATCACGCAAAACTAAGACAAGACTGACAGAGAGATATTCCACCTGAATTTTTATGGTTCTGCGCTGGAAGCCCTTTTTTGTTGAATGATTGGCAGTTGCTGTCGGTGAATAAGGAATCAAAACCTTTGGTTGTTAAAACTTGACCCAAGCAAACCGTCTGGGGATGTTTGTATTCATGATAGCTTTGACCTTTCTGTTTCTGCACTGCTGGAGAATTGAGCTCGGGTTGGGAATGTTGTGTTGGCTATTAACTTCCTTTGTGACCGAACTGTACATTCTGTGTTAACATCTTAACATGGCAGTACAGTAGTCTAATAAAATAACCCTATTCATTAAAAGGTCTCCGTAACGTATCTGAGCAGAATAAATGGTCGGAAGATATTGGGATTAACTGAGCTCTATTGTGCCCTGAAAAGATTCGATTTAGGTCTTGAATCCATTTCAAAGCAATTTGAAGTCAAACGTCCTGCTCAAAACAATGAAAATATACCTAGATCAGGTAATTACATTGGATCTGAGGGGATATACAAATAATCAGATGGGAACTTCATATGACTTTCATCAATTTTACATCTGCTGTACAGTAAATATGAACATTGGTTTCTGTTTTCTCTTACTTGGTTCTTAGTTTTAAGGATCTAACAGAATGTATTAATATGAGGCCACATTTATATACATGTATGATCATGAAAAATACAAATTATATTTGAAGCAACATTTATTGATTATGTTATGCTTATGATTGGGTGAATACAAAGGCTGATAGAGATAGATTAAAGGAACATTACCTACACTGTAAAACAATTCTGTAGAAATTACAGTATTACTGGCAGTAGTTTGCCAGTAACTTACTGTAGATTTAAATTTATGTAATTTACTGGGAACAGTTTTGTTCAAAGATAAATGAACATTAAACATTACAGAAGAAAACTATAAAATAACAGCCTCATGCAAAGCATTCTGGGAACCAAAATTAGAAAAAAGAAAAAGGTTGATGAGATTTTTCTGGTTGCCAGAATGCTATGCTTGAGGCTGTTATGTATATTTTTTTCTGTAAAGATAAACACTTGTTTATGTTTTTTGTTCTTTGAACAAACTCATTTATATAGGAACAGTCAAGAGTGAGTTTCACAATGTACCTAACAACAGACGCGACCAGCGCGACATGACAACCTGCTTGTTCTTAATGCACCGCGCCATCCATTGTAGACAAAATTTTTAATTATAAGGGTTATAATGAGGTTATAAAATTGTCGTGGCCCATTGCGCCGGTCGTGTCTGGTGTAGACAGGTGTGAGAGTGCCTTCAATACTGAGGTCTATAGCATTGGGGAACTTTAAACAGGCAAGTTGAGGTTCGGAAATTCTTGATGCAGGAGAACTAATTTCTGCCACAAAAACTACTGTATATGCCAATACTATAAACTCTTTTATAATATAATTTACAGTCTTCCCTATACAATAACAGACAACAGTATTGTTCAATGAAATTTTCTATATGTCTTCGTGTGTGAATATAAATACATATGCAAGGCAGTTTAGGCATATCTCTTTTTGATGATTACATTTTTTATTTACACCTTTCTTTCATTAAAGTCTCCGTTAACCAGAAGTTGCAATTGTTTTTACTCCTGTATTTGGATGCATTTCCATGTAAAATGGAATTTCTAATGAGAAAAATAGTGGGCGTGTTTCTTTCTATACGATTTGATTGGATGTATAAAAACAGCCGTTGCATTTTGCAATTGAACTGGCAGTAGACTGACAGCTGACGTGTTGGAGTTAACGGATGCTCCGCCCAAGCCGTCTTACATTAAGGGCCCTATTTTAACGATCTAAGCGGATGGTCTAAAGCGCACAGTGAAAGCGCATTGTGAGCCCGCCCAGAGGCGCATTTTCTACTACCGCGCTCTTTAAATAAGAAAAAAAATATTGCGCCAATGACTTTAGACTAGGTTTGAGTTGGTCTACGCCGCAGTCTATTTTCAGTTCCTCAAAATAGCAATGCGACAACAATGCGCCTGAAAACACCTCTTTTTTTAGACCAACACGCCCACGGGCGCATAAATGAGCGCAAATGCATTTCCTATTTAAACAACGCGGCGCAGGACGATAAAATGAGAACTGAATCGGGCTAAAACTAGCAAGAACACTTGCATTGCGCTGCGCCTTGCGCCTCGTTGCGCCGGGTGTGCGATTGGGCCCTAAGATGGATTGTCATTAACGGAAGGAAGTGCATTTTCAAATTTTATTTAAAGATTATTAGGGCACGAATTTTAAAAAGAGAATGACCCACATTGATAAACTATTTACAATAAACGCTGCAATATTTCATGAAAGAATAGGCATTGTCATTTTTTATTTCACTGGTACTTTAACAAATAACACTTAGATTAGGGGCTGAGAAAGCCTTATCAGATCTGGTCTTGGACAGTTGAAGCCGTGCTGCACTCCCGAGCATAAATCACTGCCACACAGTGTCATAAATGCCTGTATTTAAATAGGATACTGTCATGTGGCCGTGGTAGTGAGATATGAGGGATTACTGACTCTGCTCCAGACTCACAACCTTGACGTTTGAGTCGCAGCGCTATTTTGTGGCTTTATTTATCATCCAGTCAAGGGCGTCCGGGACTTAGCTCATAACTTTTTTATTTACTTGAATGAAATAGCGTGCACAAAATAATCTGAATCACTTAAAATAGGGCGGGCAAAGGTGAAATTGCATAAGAGAAAATTGACCTCAACCTAAGATATTTGTGCATATATTACCGTGTTTAAAAACACCTGCTTAAATGCTTATTGAAAAAAGACAGAAAAGGTTTTTAGAGTCCTATCAAAATCCACAAAAACAGAACATATTTCATCTCATTTATTTGAATAGAGACATCTTTGTTCATGTGTTTGTATTTTGTGCAGTCTTCGCTTATCTCTTTCGGATGGCTGTCGTGCGGACTATTGCATTATTAAATGCATGGGGCTTATATGGCGAGTGTCACTTTTTAAATATAGATCATAACTTTGCTTTGAACGCCTTTAGATATTGATATGGCCTTCCTCTATATTTTATGAAAGCTTTAAAAGGTTTGACCACAGCCTTGCGATTTTCAATGGACAGAAAATCATATCAACATGGAAAAGATGTTTCTTACCTGAAAAAAAGAAATCTTCATTCTGATGGCAATGAGAATCCAAACAGGCTCTGCTTATAAAAAAGACATTTTAGTTTGACACTTTATGGCAGGCAGAGCACTCTCTTCACTTCAGTGGACACATCGACCTTTGTCATCTCTTAACATTGAGGCAGGAGGGCCGTCCTTGGAGACAAGCTTAGCTCCTCTTCTGTATCAGTTATTTGAAGCTGAACAAAAGGAAATGAAGCCCACTCCATGCACTTGTTTCGGTTCATTGACCCTCCACGCTTTGAATGGGATTCTATGAGACAAATGCTCAAGTTCATTCGCAAGGTTAATTCCTGTTGGATGTTTCCCTCATTCTCACTTGACTCGAGAGTAAAAATTGTCGTAGCTGTTAAACTGAGGTTGTTTCATACTTTGCTCTGTTCTCCAGTAAAGTATGTTCTGCCGAGTTTAGTCAAATTTTGTAGAGCTCTTATCTAAACAGGGGAAACTCGTGTTCGCTTGATGTTTCAAGGACGCGGATCATTAAGCTTTGGCAGGCGCTTATAAAGGAGAAGTATTGGATATTCATTGTGATCATGCACAGCTTTCATGAGTGGTACTCTTTATTTTCTGAGGACGGATAAATGATGAACGATTTTTTCTAATCCAAGCAACTTTACTGGCAATGAACTTGTTTTTATTAGGGCTGTCAAAAGATTAATCGCGATTAATCGCATCCAGAATAAAAAGTTTGTGTTTACATAATATATGTCTATGTACTGTGCATATTAATGATGTTTTTATAAATACAAACACATACACATGTATACATATTTAGGAAATATTTACATGTATTTATTTATATTTACCAACAATTGAAATTATATATAAATGTTTAATAGTTTTTAGATTTTTCTTAAATATATGCATGGATGTGTATGTGTTAATAAATACAAAATAATTATGCACAGCACATAGATATATATATATTATGTAAACACAAACTTTTATTCTGGATGCGATTAATCGCGATTAATCTTTTGACAGCCCTTTTATAAATAATTATTTACTACATAAAGGATTCACATTAAAGGGATAGTTCACATAAAAATAACAAACGGTCATTATTTATTTAACCTTGTGTTGTTTCATAACTGCATATGACTCTTTCTTCCGTGGAACACAAAAGAAAAGATTTTGAGAGAGTGGTTTAGAGTCCATACAATGGAAGTCAATGGGGGCCAATGCTGTTTGGTTACCAATGTTCTTCCATATACTTTATTTTCTGTTCAGCAGAAGAAAGAAAGCCATGCAGGTTTGGAACGACATGAGGGTGAGTAAATGATGAATTTTTATTTTTGGGTGAACTATAAGCATAAACATGGAAACATTGACATTTTTAGTAGACACTTTTATCCAATGAGGGACAATGGAAGCAATCACGACAGCAAATGAACAAAACGTACAAGTGCATCACACCTGAGCATAATTTGCTAAAACACACTATACTTAGCTAGTATTTAGGATAGAACAGAAAGGAAGTGCTAGTGTTATGGTGTCAGATGTTGATGGAAGAGGCGAGTTGATACGAAAGAGGTGAATGTAAATATGTTTCCACCATAGACATTCAGTTGGTCAATAAACAAACAATTAACCTTGTTGGGTCCCAGAACAAGAACAGCCTGCACCAGATTGTTTCCTGAAGAGATTCAGATCCTTTGGCGTAAATGGGTTACAGCTATTGGCTTTCTGTGGGTCAGTTGGGATGCTGAGGTGTGGGTGCAGAAGACAAATGCATAGGATGATCATTGCATTATCCGTGCATTTACACTAAGATTTAACTACATGAGGGATTGCCTGTTGAAAAGACCAGCCTGATTTTTCTAACAAGTACTGATTTTTTAAGTACAGTGTAGTATGTACCTAACACCGGGCATAGTGTATCATCATGCAGGCCTTTTTAGGGCATCTTCAGTGATGCATTACAGCTCACTGAACAAGGCTTGCTGTAAATATTAAAAACTCAATGTGAACTGTCTTTGAACGAAAGGGCAGCGAGTACGTTTTAAAGTGCTGTGGTAATTATGAGCCTCAATTAGAGATGTTCTGTCGAAAGGTCATGATCGATGGCATATTGTCCACTTCAGCATCCACGGATGCGCTATTTACCCAGCATGTCACATTAAGTTCGTCATCTTGCATTTTCAAATAAAAGTACGAAATGTACTTATTCAAGTTGAGCTTTTGAAATGGTGTCAAAAGACATTACACAAATAATAGGCGACTTGAGAGGACATTTTTTTGTTTCTACATTAGTATTGTAACAAACCTCTTAAGAGGCGCTTTAAAGAGAATACATTTGTGGAGGACAGAGGGTACAATGCACACAAGCATTTAACACGGCCAAGACGGCTCTGCATCCACAGGGGAAGTTACGCTTCTCAGTCTTCACAAGGAATCAGCAAATCACTGGTACGCAAGATTGATGTCCACAAAACTCGTAGCAGCGTTCAGTCACAGTCAGGTCAATCCATAGATGTTAAAATGAATTTGCTCAGCGCATCGTAACGTGTCTATGGGTCTATAAGCGTCTGAGCTGGATTTGTGGTGTCCAAGAGCCTGGTAAGTTCGCACTCACACGAACAAGTGGCCAGCACTCCTAACACCCCCATTATCTGTCCAAACAAGCCCCTTCGTTGCCGAACAGAACCTATTGGCCTCGAGCAACACACAGCGTCCCCGCTGAGATCCCTGAGCGCACGCGGCCATTTACGTCCTTTCCAGGGCCCCTTACCTCTCGCATCAGGACTCTCCCTCAGGCGATATCAATCACCCTCCTTTGATCCGCAGGAGGAGACGTGCCACAGACAGGCTCATGGGGGCTGGACAAAAGCCAACAAACACCCCCCTTGCACAAAACAAGTCCACAAAGTTGATGGACAGAATAGGGATGTCACAATATATCGGTATTGATAATAAAACCCATGGCGTTGTGATAATACTACACATATGATTCAATTCTAAAGAGTTCAGAAACTACTTAAATATTGGCATAAGAGCCTAAGGCTACATACTCCCTTTTCGTTTACATTCACATTTGGGTTTAATCATTCCAAAAAGGAGAAAAAAAGATTATTAAAAATGTAAGATTCATTTGACTGATGGATTTTTTATTTATTAAGTAGGAAAAACATTTCAGCTATATCCTGTATTCCTCTCTCAACCTGCATTGTTTGTGTTACATAAAACACATCTCAAACTGTGTGGTTTGTTGAGGAGAAGTGTGCAACTACTGAGATTGTTGCCTAATACATCCAAACTAAAAACAAACTAATACACCGAAGATGTTAGCAACCGCAGTAATAGCAAAACTCTAGCAATCACCTACAACGCCACTTGTTATCAATTGCATAGCAACTCCCTTCACCTGACAAATCATTTGTTGTTTTGAACTTAAAAAATGAAGTTACCCAACTGCCTTAAACATTTTACTTGATCTAACTACTAATAATATTTGATTCAACTCAACTCATTTTTTTACGTTGCGCTTACTCAAAATTTTAAGGTAGCCGGGTAATAAAAAAAGTTGAAACAACAAAGTGGAAGTCGAAACAACAAAGCAATTTTTACAGTGTAGCGACCGCTCAAAACACCCACCACTGCTTCCTGCAGGCACTATTACAGTTAACCATTGTTATTTCCATTTCAGAGTTTTTCAACGTGACATGTTAATGTTGCTGTCACGGCGTGAGACGTGATGCTCATAGGAGGCCGTATCAAAGACGGACGTTGAAATTGGAGTTCATTGTGCTTCATGTCTCCATGACTCATTTTGTTTGGCTCAGTTTAAGGATGGAGACAGATTCAATGCAGCAGCAGAACAGTCGATGCTGTTGGCAGAGGGTACGCAGCGGACTGTGAGATTAACTGCAACGGCTTCCACCAACACTGTGAACACATGAGCACAGACTCTAGCTGTGTCAGACAGATGGTAGTGCTCCTGTTATAATAGTAAGAAACTATTGGAATGTGATTTTCACATTCTGAGAGTTTCAATTTGGATGCATAGAGACGTTTTTGTTGGTTATAGATTTAAGGACCCCCAAGGTAAAAAGTCACTTTTGGTTGTGATCTCTGATGGAATAGTTAAGAGGTTATGAAATGCTATAATGATTCAAAAGTTATTTAATGTGTTGAAATATTACTACCGTTATGTGGATCTTGTGAATGTGAGTCTAGGAGTTGGATCAGCGGGGTTATTCTTCTGCAGGTTAGCCCCCCCAGCATTTCACGGCACTGACATCTTGACACTCGCTTCAAGTCTGGACATCCCCGTCAGATATGAGAAATCTCAGAGGAAAACTCGCCCGCGCCCTGCTGTTAAAATCACCTAGTGTCAAAAATACTTGTACTTTAAGATAAGCTGAAACCAAAAGAACCTCTTCTGAACCTCATCAATATGTTTCAAAAGAAAACATTTTACCCACTTTAGAAGGATAATTGATATATTTACCATTTTAAACTGTGGGGAAAGATTAGATTGATGCTGATTATCTGAGCGCAAACAGTTTTATTCCATTAGATGCTGAGAGAAGTCATTGGTTTTTAAGACATCATTTATATTAAACTTATATGTAATGCCTTTACTTGGTTCTTTTTTGCATTTATTCATCACACTCAGCTTGCATGGTAGAAATTCGTGCACACTACATTTCAATACACAATAAATTACAAAATAAAACATCCGTACCTGAGGTCATTTATGAACAGTCATTTTTGATCCAGTGTGTAGGATCTATTGACAGAAATGCAATATAATATATATAACTATGTCTTCGGTGGTGTATAAAGAGCTTACAAAATGAAGCGTTTTATTATCTCAGAATGAGCTATTTATCTTTTTGTATCTTAGTCCTGTGTCAGCCTCCGTAGCGCTTCAAAAGGGAGTGGGCCATTGGTTGGTAGCATCCGCTAGATGCCGCTAAATTTCGTTGGAAAATTTTAGGTTGTAATGAAATGACATACATGTTCATGTAGAATAAAAGTGCAAGTGCTTATGAAATGCTATTACTATAGCATTATATACTATATACTGTATGCTGGTTTGGTAGGTTTGAAGCATCGTAGCTGGTTTTGCTGGTTTAAACTGGTCATGAGCTGGTTTACTACCATCTTAACCCAGCTCAGGACCATTTTGAACCAGCACATGACCATCTTAAAACATCATAACCAGCATATGCTGGTGTTTTCAACAGGGTTGTCATTTTCATTAATACATACTTGTCCTGTTTTGGATTGCGTTTCTGTAACTGTCTAGCCATGCTGTTTGCTTCTCGATTGAAATAATCCTTTACAGCACCCTCTGGTCCCCTCATAGATGCTCCATTTAGTATGCCATTCATTTATTTCCGCCGACCGCTTGGCTCATTTCAAAATATGGCACAGCTTGAGGAGAAGGAGCTTTCAAAATGGTTCAGTACAGAAAAGTCTTGTCATTCATATCTACGTGAAGCTATTCCAATAAGGTCTCCGCAGAAGAGATCGCTTTCTCGCGTTTCATGGGCTGAATGGCTGTCTGCTTTCCAGAAACGTACATTTGTTGGGTGTTCAGCCGTTTGATGTCCTGTGTCTCTTTGATTACGGAGTTAAAGTCATTAGCAAGCTGCTTTTGAGGTAAAGCTCTCTGACAAAACGGCCTTTGATTCAGTCTCCTGTCATTTTGTCATTCTGAAGTGCTCACTCGGGAGGGGGATGACTTCAAGCGCTAATCCCCGTTTTATCCTTCAGCATGCTCTCTATTCGCCTCTCTATACTTTATAAAGAAGCGTTCATTAAATATGAAATCGGCAGGCTTCTGAGGCTGCGGAGGCAACAGATGAGCTTTTTGTCTTTCACTATGGGGGTTTGGAGTGCTGAAATGTATTCCCTGTTTAAGCAAAAGGTTCAAGTCATACGTTTAGAAAAGACGGCAACATACTCTCAGAAGACAACTGCTGCATCACACCAATCTATACTAGGCCTTTTAAGTATGTACTGTTTTTGTTGTGGAAAAGTATATACATTTTAGCACTTAGCAAAACTGTATTCAAGCTCTGGTACGTACTAATGCGAAACGGGAGTGGCAGTTGTTGCCTAGACGACACTTTGATCCTTAACTGTCACGAACATCTTCCCTGCATTCAGTATTTTTTTGTTTATTATTTTTAATGTGATGTTTACTGTATACTTGCATTTATTAATTAAGCGAAGCATCTTTTATTTAATTTTATTAATTCAGTTGAGGATCACTAAACTCCGCCCTCTCGTGGGTAATATCAGCCGTTAAAGGGATACTTCACCAAAAATGACAATTCTGTTATCATTTACTCACCTTCGAGTTGCTCCAAATCTGCAAATATTTGTCAGTGATGAACATAGTAAGAATGCTTATAACCAGACAGATTTTGCCCCCCAAATTACTGTTATTATTACTGTGGTAGTCAATGGGAGACAGAATCTGTCTGGGTATAAGCATTCTTATAAGTTCATCAGAAAAAATACATCTACACAACAGATTTGGAACAACTCGAAGGTGAGTAAATGATGACAGAATTTTGATTTTTGGGTGAAGGTCCCTTTAAGTGTCCATGGACACAGTAGACAATCCGGGTACTTTGAGAATGCCCATTTCAATACTATTTTGGACGGATAGTATGCGAATTGGGATGCAAGCACGCCTTATACTCAAAAGCCTTCAGAGAGAAGATAGGACAAGATGTGCTAAAACACCAGATTCATTCATTAACTTTAGTTACTACAGCAACATTGACAAATTACCGTATTTTCAAACCAAAATAGTTCAATATTATTAATTTTAATTACACCCTTTACTATATGTTCACTTCAGGTTTATCCAGTAGGACACAGTTATGGCACAAAAAGGGCTTAAAAATGTAGTAAGCCTACACACCCATACTACAGATATTGTTGAGAACATCAACTGTTGATGAACAAAGGACTGATTCTTGATTATTTAACTTGACTATAAGGTCAAGGTTTATTTATATAGCACCTTAAAAACACACAAGCGTTGACCAAAGTGCTTCACAAGCAGTAGCAAAAACATACATAATAAAAACAAATCACACCAAGTATTATTACCTGATAGCTGATAGATATACAAATAGGAATTCATAATAACATGCTACAGCACAAACAACTACCCCTGACAAAAATATACATACGAGAATAAAAGCAAGTTATGGGTGAGCCTGAGAGAAAATATATGTCTTTATATATATAAAGACTATAAACCCTGTTTGTAACTTTGACCTCATGTTCATATCTGACTGCCTTTAGCAGTTTCAGACCACTGCTCAGGTCATCTTTCTAACAGTAAGATCTGACAGGGTTTAGGAACTTGGACTTCAAGGGTGACATCTCAGCCACCCTTGAATCCCAAATGGTTTGTGCAAGTCAGTTAGCAATAATTCCAGCAGCTCTAATGCTAATTTTCAACCGGTAGTCCCTCTGAGTAAGACTGACAACTTTAAAAGGATAGATGAACATTTTTATACAATTTACTGTAATTTCAAACCTGTACGAATTTATTTTATTCTGCAGCACACAAAATACATTTTCTTTCGAAGATTGTTGGTAACCAAACCACACTGGCCTCCATTAACTTCCAATTTTGATGGTGCACTTCTGTACAAAGTGAATAATAAATGAGGATGTAATGTTAACAACCACACCTGAGCATACACAATATAACACCAATTGACCAGTGAACAACTACTGTCAAGAAACACACTCTAAACAAATGTTGGGTTATTTCAACCCATCGTTGGGTGCAAAATGGACCGTTGGGTTATAAGTTAACATATGTTGGGTAGTTTTAACCCATTGTTGGGTCAAATATAAAGTCTTTGGGTTCATTTAACCCAATTGTTGGGTTTGTCCATTTTTGGACCAAAGATGGGTTGAAATAATCCAACATTTTTTAGAGTGTATACACTAGTGTTTGGTGTTGCCTGAGGGCCAATAGTCTTCACTAGGTAAATATCCATGAGGTCGGCACTGTTGTCCTGGAAACTGAAAATTGGATGGCTTTTCCTTTAATGACATGGAAACATTGTGTCCCTTTGCTCAGTCGGTGACACAGCCTGCAACTTAATGAATGTTCAAGACCTCAAAGGCTTAAGTTCTGTTTATAATCGAGTATAAACCGCACTTTAGTCCATCCTCCCTATTCTTTCTACAAGATGTACAAGTGTTGGGTTTGTTACTTGTCCCGATGCACAAGACAATCTGTGGATAGCTTACTTGAAAAGAAATCTTGAATATTTAACAAAAATAAATATCTGCATATGAGGGCAAGGCAACTGTATAAAGACACCAACATCATTGGAAAGAGAATCTTTAAGCTAACGATTATTAGGTTCATTTAAAAAATAATTCAGATTCATTTTCCTTTCATGTTTCCTCACATAATGAAGTAGCATTTAGTGTATCCGCAATACAATGGATGTAATTCTATTCACAGTGCCCGCTGCCTCATTTATCATTGTTCATTTTTTCTGTATGCAAGATCACATCATCTCTTACTGAAGGTCTATTGCACACTTTGTTCAAATTGGAAACAAACTGATATCATCTTACAGTTTTATCATTTTGTCTTCTCGTTTATTTCTTTTTCTCCCCAGATGTCGCTCGTATGAGGACTGCTGTGGGACACGCTGCTGTGTTCGAGCTCTTTCCATCCAGAGGCTCTGGTATTTCTGGTAAGAACTGCATCTTCTCATTTCCTTCCTACTTCATTTATTTTCTAACACACTAGTGGGTTACTCCAAGGAATGTGTGGCATTAAACTGTATTATTTGGTTTGAAAGGGTTTCTGCTACTACCATCAAAACACGTTACCAACATTTCTCAAAATATGTTCTTTTGTGTTCTGTGGAAGAAAGAAAGTCATACAGGTTTGAAATGATAAGCGGGTGAGTAAAGGATGTCAGAAGTTTTCTTTTTTGGTTGAAATATCACTTTATAGTAGGCCTATCAGGGCTGAAACTGCAACACACCAAATTCTTTTAGTCAATGCTTTGTGCCAGGAAGTTCATTAAAATAGGTAGTATATCTGCTTGTCTGTTTGTGTTTACCTTAAATAGGCTATAATATCAGAAAGAATCAGGAAAATGTCACACCAAACTATCGCAGAGTTTTTTGACCTGAAGGGAGGGGGTTCAAGCAGACCAATCACAGCGCTTGCATTCCGCGTCGCATTGACTACGCTACGGCGTAGGGTACACGTCTCTGTGTAGGCTATGCCGTACCTACCGCGTATACACAACGCACGACTATATAAGTCTTTAAGTCTTGAGGACAACATTTCCTGAGAATGCACCTTGATCTCAGGGTTTGCTTTAAACAACAGCTCACCGATCTGCCTAAATACTGTATTAACCCGGAAGTCTTTCTTTTTTCAGTTCAGTGGGCCATCAACAGGTTGTGCAAACATTGGCTTAGTTCATTTTCTTCCATCAGTCACAGCTGTGATGTATCTCATGTTTGGGGTCTGAGAAGCCCCCATGTTACTTCCCCATGATACTTCATTACACTGTAAAAAATGATTCTGTGTCGTCGTAGAAATTATTAATTTCATGAAATGAATTGAGTAAACTTTACTTAATACAATAGTGTACTTGTTTTTTTAACCAAAATTTAAGTTAAAATTATAGAAAAAATTATCTTTGTATTTTTGAGTTTCGTGGTTACCATCGTTCAGAAGAGCGGTTCTTGTGCTTAGGTCATGATGTGTTTTTTATACACTCATTGAACAGTGCTAATTCCAGTACTGAGACAACTCTTAGCTTACTCGTACATCATATATGTTGTAAACAATAAATGTTCAAATGAAGTTAAAAAAAAGATCAGATGATTTTTTTAAGCTTATCATGTGACATTAAATTGTTTTTGTATTCACAGAATATTGCGTATAAAAAAAGCTTTAAAGTACTTACAAATATTTTTGTAATATTGTTACCATCATTTTTTAAGTAAATATCCGTGTCATTTTTTTACAGTGTAAGTGTACAATCACCTAATGTGGTGATTATAGACAAAACTTTAATTTCATTCACCAAACACTCGCTAGTTGTATTTAATAGAAATGCTCGAGTACGATCCTGAATTTACTTTCATGGGGATTTCTTGGTAATTGTAAAGATTGGAGAACTCAAATCAGATTTTCGCTCGTTCCTATAGGTTGTTACTGATGATGGGCGTGCTCTTCTGCTGCGGTGCGGGGTTTTTCATTCGTAGACGGATGTATCCATCTCCGCTCAGTGAGGACCCCACATTTAACGTGTCTTTCACCAGACATCCTGTTAGCACGCCAGGTGAGTATTTTACTGCCATTTAATTCACACATGTGTCATTACGTCCTCTTGAATGCATGAAACTAAATGCTTTAGTCAATGGGAGTTTTGTAAAGTTTTATCTAAACAATGCAAAGTTCTAGGGGCTCAGCAACTACAGTTTATAACTGCAAGACCTTAACACCTTTTGCTTCCACAAAAGATGCCAATCACTTTTAATGAACTTGACAAGGTTGAAATACACTTGCTGAACCTTTCTCACTGTTGAGGTGCAGGTGGTTATTATTAGTCTGCTCTTGCTAGGAGCCGGGGTTGGCACCTCACCACAGACTTGATTTATTTCCCCATTTCTGTGTGCCAAACCAGCAGAACATTGCAAATGAGCCATTCTTGTGTGTGAACATACGTTGCCAACATATGGCCAACAACACCCGTCTGTTCCAAAGAGAGTGAAGTAAACAATATTTCTGGTCAACAAGTTTTGTAAATTGGTGCAGGATTGAAAGCTGCTATCTAGTTTTGTTGAGTTGAATGAGCTGCTTCAACTGATAAAAGAAAGATATAATCTTGTTCTTCAGTTTGAAAGCTTATTACTACTTTTTTGAGTGCGTGGGAAGAGTCAAAATGTGTGGTAAAGAACACTGAGGATATATAATGAAAATAATCCAGAATATTCTGTTTAACATTAAAAACAATGAAATTGCAGTCAGATTAGTATTAAAATTAATATATGCGCACATTTAACAAAATTTGAACACCTGTTTCTGCTCTCGTGTGTCACTCTTAAATAAACCTTTATACTGAAATCTGATCATTTAGTTTGCTTTAAAAACTGTAAAAATCCTCAACGGAGAAGCAAATCATTGCTGCGTAATTGACCTTATAGTTTAGAGAGCCTAATGTTCCCACACAAGAAAAAAACGCATCCCCTTTCAATGACTATTTAAACTTTCTATCTGTACTGAGGGAAAGTAAGTCATTATTTCTGCTACTCAAGTGGAAAATTTTATCAAAAAGTTGAATGAGATGGAAATTCCTTGTGTTTGTTTGCAGAGAAGTTTTGTTGAGGATAAATTAACATGAAAAAGGCTAATCTTTCTCATTATTTTAACTTGCATAGTTAAAAGGAAAAGCAAAATAAATGATGAGAAAACTAAGCCAAAGTCAGAGAGAGGCAGGCAAAATTGCTTCTGTCTTACTGAATTATTTGTCCAAATGTTATATGGCAGGCCACTTTAATACACATCATAACAGCACAGAACACAAAGATGAATTTAACTTCTTTAAGCATATTGGTACCTGTCCGGTATACCTGGATAAGCACAAAATAGAAATCACATGTCAGATAGCATAATGCTCCCTCCTTGTCACTGTACCATAAACATATCTTACGATACTATACCTTATGAAATATCACGATGTCAAGTCGTATTGCGATGCTGTGTCATGTTCATAATTAAAATCTACAAACCAGACCAAAATTCGATAATACACCGATGTAGATGAAACATGTTGTATTGAGTGAACTGTATTACACTGCACACAACAATATTTGTAGTATTAACTGTAGTAATTGGATACATTTTAGCAAATACTGTAGTACACTTTAATATTTACTGTGGTAAAATGTAAAAACACTAGTGTCTAGTAATTCATTACTAAGAACGTTTACTGTAGTAACTACTGAAGATTTTTTTTTAACCTTGGAACTAAATCAATCAATGTGCGACATATTGCATTTATAGCAATTCTTATAAAGGAACATGTTAGGCTTACTTTCAATGTGACTAAAACGGCCAGTAGGTGGCGGCAATTTTCATGTGTCAGTGAATCATTCAACCAAAAAGTGTCTTGATGAATGACTCACTGAATCATTATCTCTTCCGAGTCGTTCAAAAACATGGATTCATTTTGTAGGGAAACACCATAAAAAGACAGATGAAAGTGTTCAAATGAATGTTAATGTACATATGCAACATTAGTTACGGCACTACGATACTACCGTTTCATTAAAAAAAAGAGCGCCATCGCGGGAATTTTGAAGCTTTAGCATCGCGATGCTACCGTAGCACCGCTACACCGTGCAACCCTAGTAGATATTGCTTCAGTTCAATTTGTATTTTTGGGTGAACTATCTCTTTACACATACGTTTTGAGATTGTGGTAAATTTGTATTGTATCTTATATTTATGTACAACTAAATCAACAAAAAAAGAACATTCATGAAGTAATGGTGCGTAAATTAAAATATTTAACAATACAATTACACCCTACCAGCGTTCTACATTACCCAAGTTAAGACACTTCACATTGTAAGCAAACGAATATAAGCGAATGAACTCTTTCTCCACAGTCTCCCAGCAACCAGGTATGCAAGGCTACATCGACCCCTGCGGTGCCGTGACAACAGCCTTCGGCCCTGCCCATCCAGGTCAGCCCACCCCAGCGCACCTGATGAGCTCCTACCGCCTCCCCCCTCCTACTGCAGTCACCCGCCTCCCTCCTATGAACAGGTCCTTAGGTCTGCAGAGAAGAAGAACCACAATGAATCATCGCAAACCATATGTGACGTGAACTAGAAAGCACCACATGGAAAAAATGGCTCGGAAAGACTCCAGTACCTTTAAATGGGTCCCCAAAAAATGATTTTCCTTTGAAATTGCTTTTTTTCAGGACGAATCGTCGTTTCGCTCGCTTTCCGTTTGTTGGAGGGCCTACAAAGTCCTGGCTGGATGAAATTTGTACAATGAAAGAAGAAATGGACTTCTGCGTGACAGAGGTTGAAACAACCTGTCAGGAGGGGAGAGGTTCGGCCGGAGCCTTTGACTCTTTTTCTTTGAAACTGTGTGTATTCTCATCCCCAGCGTGTGTGAAAGATGCCGTTTCGCCTAAAGGGGACCTCGGTCGGCAGTCACAATGTTTCCCACGCTGAGAGACCAGATGTAAGCGATCCGTCGTCCTTCGGGAGAACAGGTGTTTCTGAAGAAGCACATGAGGTGCCATGGAAATTAAGCAGCGGATTAATTCGACATCAGTTCAGCGGCCCTGCAATGTCATGAACTTTGACTTGCATACGGAATTAGTCTTGCATTTTATCCCATTGTCACCATGATGTCATGACCAGTAGCCTATATTCATATTACCAAATCTCTGGAAAGACTGGCTATATTGCTTTGTAAAAATCTACAGTAAATGGTTTGCTTGGTGAAGACCATGTGGATAAAAAATTGTAAAGGACTAATTTGTTTCTTATGAGAGCCCAGAGAGACTCGAAATAGATGATGAGCTCATAAAGAGGGAGTCTGTTGAAGCTTGTATTAACAGTTCACAATAGGAGACTGATAAATTGCTTTACATCTTTGCTGTTCGTTTCATCTATAATGCCTCTGTTTCACAGACAGGCAGCCAAACCGTAGAGAATGATTTTGGGTTAAATGTTTCGTTTCGTCAAGCACACTCTCTCTGTGAGTTTCTTGTGAATTGCTTGAATATGTTTGTACAAATTAATTATTGGAATACAATTTCCTTTAATAATGTGCAGTTGAACGATAAGGATTCACCCCGATGAGGAATATATTCGTTATTTGGAGGGAGTGATGCATTTAGTTCAATAACTGTTTAAAACGGCTCCGGGCAGATTCGCCCTAATGAGATCTAGCCCTCTTTCAGTTTCGTTTAAAGGACTAAATGTGCATGCAAACAGTTGCATTTCGGCATCACTGGGTTGTTGAGTTAGAATAAATGCACATACTTAAATTATTTAAAATTACAATAAAATTGTAAATCAGTCGCACAGATTTGCAAAGCGTTACTTTACAGAAAAGCTACATGAATTTCATGTGCAAAACCATGCGGTCACGTACGTTGTTTTTGGAACATTTTGTGTGAATCTCTTGTAAAGTTATGCACTTGTGGACGCATGACATCACATGTAAAAGCGTGAAGTTGAAGGAATAGTTCTCCCAAAAATGAACATTCTGTCATGAATTTCTCGCTCTCTAGTTGTTCAAAACCTCTTTGTTTGGTTGAACACAGATATTTGGAAGAATGTTAGCATCTGACATATCTGGGGCACCATTGACTACCATAGGAAAGATTGAAATGGTAGTCAGAGGTGCCCCAGAACTGGTTGCTTTCCTAAATTCCTCAAAATATCTTCTTCTGTGTTAAACAGAACAACAAATAAATACAAATAGTTTATGGTAGACAGCGATGCTCCAGAAATCTCAGTTGCATTCTTCCAGATATTTCTCTCTGTGTTCAACCAACCCAAAGACATTTACACAGATTTGGAACGACTTGAGATCAAGTAAATCATGACAGGATTTTCATTTTTGGGTTACTATCCCTTTAATGTGTTATTTTTTCAGGTGAGGGTTTAAATAAGCAAAAATGTTCACTCACATTGCAATGTAAGCCTGTTGTCTTTATTTAAATCTATTTCCGATGAATTCAACGTAACATTGACTGCTGTATTCTGTATTCGTAATGCTGATTAAAGTGATTCGTTTTAATCCTACAATGTAAAGAAACGGTAATTTTACTGTTTTATTTTACATAATTAAATTTTAAAGTAGACGTGAGAAATGATAGCAAACAATAGAAATGATAGCTAATTTACATATTGGGTACGAAATAACATGAAAAACATGTACGTTTTATTTTACATAAATGTTATTTTATGTTTATTTTGTTACCCGAGCTGCTGGAATATTATATTTTTTTACAGCGTTCACATAAAATGGCACACAACTTTCACAAAATGCTAAAGACTTGTTTGAGGATTACATAAACTATAAATCAGCCCAAATGTCATAAATGAAAGAATTATTCACTTATTTAATCAAGAATCCTTTTTAAGACCTACTAAACAATAGGCAACCATTATCTGCAAGTCCTGCTATATTATTTTAGAGAAAAAAGGTGAAAGAGTTCTGAAAGTGTTGCATTTTGTACTGTAGTTGTGGTAACCTTGTTAATGGTTAAAACTGTATCATCTGCTTGAAGTTTAACTATGCAAAGAACTGAGGCGGTGTCCGTTTGCTATATGTTAGAAACTGTTAGAATAGATGAGCACTTTGTTTTAATATCATGTAATAATTTTATCTGGCATGGGCGGAGAGATGGTTGAAATAACAGTGTAGGTTTTAACACAAGACGCAGTGAAGGACAGCTGTGACATTTTATGGTGTCAAACACCTCCGGCTGCTGTTGGAGTGACAAATTGATAAATATGCAGCACTAGAAAAATCTGTGAGCTGCTACAGTGACAGAAATGTAGGTAGATATGACAGTATTTTAATGCACTGTTACCTACGCTGTCATCGCCACATCAGCAGCCATGCCATAGTGAAACCTTTTAATGTCAGAGGTTAATAAGTTGTTCATGAACTATAATAATAAAGTTCCCTTTTTTGCTTTACCTGATGTACCAGATGATTTATTGTGTTATATCATTGTGCTTGTATGGGAATTTGACTATTTTAGATTAATGTTATCACGGGGCTTGACGGTGTTTCACTTACATGGAAATAACCACCAGAATGAGTGGCACATTCATTTAACTACATAACCATTTGGTCAAAACCGAAATCATTGCTAGTTACAAAAATCTTGAATCGCTCCATTACAATATATGTGGGCCACACCCCAATTTTTTTATTGGCTGCCAAATCATTCAACAAAGAAAAGTTCCAGTTATTTATTTTGTTAGGAGTGACTCTGATCATAATTCCTGTAGGTTTGTGCATATTTGATTGATGGATTATGTAAATTCAGGGAAAAGGTTTTGCATTTTCCAGCTATTCTTCATACCGTAATTCCAAGATTTTTTTTTTAATTTAATTCAAAAGCACTTAAGTATTGAAAGGGAAACCAATTGGCTTTATATAACCCCCCACACAGTGCAAGACCCAGTGTTCACTCGCACTAAAACGCATTTTATAACATCTTAAGACGTTCCTTAAGACGTTCCATATTGCATCAGTCTTTATGTAAAGGTACTCAACCATTAAAAGATACAATGAAATGTTGCGCTCTTATTTGAGACACATTATTACACATGACATCAGATAACACGGCAGTACATTGATGTAAATGGAAAAATGCAGGCGCTTGTAAAAACGACAAAGCTCCACAAGGAGATAAAAAAGACATTATGATTTTAAAGCTGTTGTAATATAACATCATACAGAAGCTGTTTTCATTTACAGCTATAGTCCTATTTAAATAAAAATATGTAATTTCGCTTTGAAGAAAATATATCACGCAACAATTATACTCTATGCGTTAATGTTAATCAACATACAATAATAAAATATTAATAATTTCTACATACATCAAGTTAACAATATAGTGAATGTATTATGAACATCCATGATTTTTTTTTGTCTTCTAACTGTGCCATGAGATTTGACATTGTCCACATTTTATGATACTTGTGTAATTATTTTGTTCTATTTATTACAAAACACTACATGAATATATGTCTATGTATATGTATATGGAAGTGTTTATCTATAGTTAAGCTAAGTAAAACACTCCAGCACCGGAAACGGGCAATCCCGTTATGGATGTGCCTTTATCAGCCAAAACTCGAACTATAAATTCCAAAAAAATTCTCAGAGAATGTATTTATTACCAATATATTGAAAAAAACCCTGATGATTGAGTACAGACATCAGAAAAAGATCAGTCTGAAGTTTCTACTTTAAGAGAGAGAAAAATAACGTGTTATGGATGTGAGAAGAGATAGAACATAAAATAGTCTATGATTTTCCAATAATTTTTCTGTGCGAATATGGATCGTATCAGATGTGACAGTTCGCTTACCTGACTATAAAAACTATGCTTTAAAAACAATGAAACTGCTTTACAACTTCACATGTGTATTAAATAACCAAATATTGACATCTGACATATCAGTATAGTGAAAACTTCATTACAAACTGATCCAACTCAATATACACCCTTAAAACATACCTACCTAGCAAACTCCCACCTGACAAACGCCACAGAGTTTTCCTGCTATTAAAAAAGAAACTGTAATTCAACAAAGTTCAGAACCATGACTTCAGTTTCATGTGAAATGTTGCGATATCCTTTAAGAATTGAGCGAGACGACCTGTCCATTCTGTTCAGTACAGAATGAGACATCCTCGTTTTGACCGGTTCAAAAAAAAACTAAATTTATTGTGACATTCATAACACAGTTATGCCTGAGGAAACATATTTACCACAACAGGACATTCTTTCCGGTACAATGGATTCTTTCATCAATACATTCATCAACAGCAACTGGAACGAAACACTTTGACATACGCAAAGCACGTAATAAACAAATCACGCCGTGTTGATATTATACCTACAGGCACATATACACCAGCACATTCCAACATGAGTACGTGTGTTACCATCCTCATGCAAAGACAAAGACAACATATACAGGTCCTGAACACATAAAATCACCCTGGTGTGCGACAGACGCACCAAACCAATGCAAGCATGCAGATGCAAAAAAACTGTTTTGGCAAAACATAGTGCCCATACAGACAGAAATCATATATTAGCATAAAAAACAACATACTGTATGAATAAAACCTACAAGCTACAAAGACAGCGATGTTTAAAGTCATAGGCAGAAGGTTGGCTTTTTTGCGTCCGTTGTGATGAGGAAGACATGTCGTCTTCGTCATATTAAAGGGTCCATCCGGGATGTTCAAATGTGCGCTGTGAAAGCATGTAAAGCCCCAATGAAGGAGTCCAAGTCTATGCTTCTAAACGCACAGGTCAAAGTTGAAAAGCAGGAAAGCAGGAGGTATCGGGCTGGGCGAGATCAGAGAGATAATGGATGGCTCCAGCCATACCTACAACCACGAAAAACACTGTGATCAGTTCTGGACACCCTTTGTTGACAACAGACACATATTTAATGCCCAAAGTGGCCAATTACTGTTGTGCCAAATGCAAAACTATTGTTATGTCGAAGATCCACAAACTACCCGGCAATCTGATCTCCTGCCGCTGATGCGGTGATACAACATTGCGTTGTTGTGGAGACGCTCTGCGTGGGAGTCGGGTCCGTCTCCGACCGCTAGCTTCAGAGGAAGCGACGGGAGACGGCGGCTGACCAATCAGAGTGTGACTTTTAATTAGACTTGGAGTGCAGGAAGTAGGTTACCATGACAACAACAAGGTAAAGCAGCAGATAAATCACTATAGATGCCAACTCGGTATAGCTGGCGGTGAATGTAACTTGGCATGGTGACCAAGAAATATACAGACGGAGGCATTTCTGAAGTCTTAGGGGTGGTTTCTCGGACAAGGATTAGCTTAAACCAGGACTAGGCCTTAGTTAAATTAGGATATTTAAGTCAATTTAAAAAACATACCTCACAAAAAAAAATCTGTTTTCGATCAAGACACCTCTAACATTTAAGTTAGTGTGGGACTAGGCTTAAGCCCTGTTCAGGAAACCGGCCCCATAATGTGTGCAAAATAACTGTTATCAACCCTCATGCCTCGTGATTATTTTGTCTGTGGAACACAAAAGAAGATATTTTGAGAAATGTCTACACAGTGGATGTCAATGTGGTTCAATGTTGTTTGGTTACTGACATTTTTCAAAATATCTTTTTTTGTTCTGTAGAAAAAAGTCATACTCGTTTATAATGACATGGACGTAAGTAAATGATGAGAGAACTATCTCTTTAATAATTCAGGTGATGCCTGTCAGGTCAACATCTTGTAAACAGTATTTAAACACTTTTTCCACCAAATATATTGAGGCTATGGTTTTTTATTTTTAGCTTTTTGCCACTTTATTGCAGAAAGCAGAGTAAAGACAGGAAATAATAGGGGAAGAGAGGAGGATTGGAAAATGTCATAAGGTGGATTTGAACTTGAATTGCCTTGAGTGCCTCATGTCAGTGTGCTAAATGCCTTTTTATAAACACTGACAGCTTTCCTTAAAACAGTCTTAAAAATGAAATAAAAATGGACCATGTGTACATCTAAATACACATTTGTGAACTTACGATGCATGATTCATCTGCGCATATTTTTGTAAAGTCTGATTTACGTTGATTATGTCTACTGTAAACACAGCATTTAAAAGACTGGGAACCTTTACACAACTGTCCTTTTTTAAGAAGCGAGGACAACCATCTGGAATAGAGTCACTGCATTGAGATTTTAACATCATGAGATTTACAAATAATGAAAAAGCGGAAAACATGTAAAAGATAGTAGATGGTATTTAATAGTATTTTAATGGTATTTTAGTGACAGTTCCCCCAAAAATGAAATGATGTCATCATTTACTCACCCTCTTGTCATTTCAAACCTTTATGACTTTTCTTTCTTCCGCAGAACACAAAAGAAGATATTTTGAAGAAAGTTGGTGACCGAACAGGACTGGCACCCATTCACACTATTGTACGGACACAAAACCAATGCAAGTGAATGGGGACCAGTTAACAACATTCTTCAAAATATCTTCTTTTGTGTTCTGCGGAAGAAGAAAGTCATACAGGTTTGAAATGACACGAGGGTGAGTAAAGGTTCAAGGAATTTTCATCTTTGGGTGAACTATCATTTTAATGCATATGATCAGATTTACCTTCGAAAAGAGAATAAGGCCGATCTGGAATACGACAGCCGTGGGTTCCATAGTCCAGACACCATTCAGCAAACTACAAGAAAAAATAATCAGGATGCTTTCAGAAAATCAGCATCAAAAACACTTGTTTTAAATGAGATTTATAATGGTAGGCTTGAAATGAAGAAGCACATATATCATTTTAAACATTCTGAAGAACATGCTCAAGTGGCACATGATGCTAGCATGCTGCGGGTGGTTGTTCGGGTATCGCTAAGCGGTTGCTAAGGGATTCTGAAAGATTTTAGCATGTTGCTATGTGGTTGCTTACCAACCCAAGTCAAAAGAGTCCCCCCTCCCTTAGCTCTCTATGATACAATGGCCAAGTCTATGATAAATTTGTGCTTGTTCTTAAAATCCCTCAAGTGAAAAAATAGCACAGCTCCATTTCATCAAGCTTTATAATGTGAGGTACTAATAATAATAATAATTCAATACATTTATATTGCGCAAAGGCCTAGTTTAAATCTCAAAAGTACATTAATAATACTCAGTTTTGCCAACAATTTGCAATCAATGCTAATAAAAATGTACTGCACAAATAAAACACGATTGACAAAATAAAATCAGGATTTTTTTAGCCTAATACTTGAATCAGAAATTAGAGAAGATAATAATTTATGTTAAGTCTCAAACATGTACACAAATGAAGATTAAGCCGGGGATTCACGCCGAGCGAGACGTTTTAAACTGATCCCTGAACTCAAAAAGCCTCTGTGTTCTGAAGTTCTGTCTATGCAAATCTCTCAACCCACGTCCAGTTTCTCACGGGGAATAAAAACATGAGGGATGGATGTGAATCGTTTGTTTTGACTGGCCGATTTCTGTTTCACCTTTTCACAGAAACAGCGGAAACCTTTTCACTCAAGCTGTTCAATTTTACGCGAGACGGCGTTATTCACTGCTCGACAAAAGCTACAGAGAAGCCACTTTAGTCACGGGGGGAAATGAGAGATTGCGTCTGGCGGCGTTGGTTAATTTGGGCTGGAAAATGACTTTGGCTGTGAAAGGTTAGAGTGATAACACGAGAACAGCCGGGCCCATTATGTTTCATTACTATAGCAGGTTTGCCAGGCGATGACAATTATAGGCAAGTTGCCGGGAAACGAGCGGCCAAAGCCACCATCAGTCTTTTTGAGTTCACTGCATTGTGTGCTGATCAGTGATCAGAAATCCGTTTTGCCAGCGAGTTAATAACAGCTAACTCCGGTAGCTGACCCTGGAATATCACATTGAAGTCGATAATAGACTCCAGCTCTGGATAAAATTAAACGGGATACTAAGTAAATTGTTTTCCTATGGTTTTAATTCAGAAAAAGTTGTATGTAGACGGTTTCAACGGTAACATCTTAAACAAACGTTATGTGGCACAAACTTAACGTCCGGTACCTCCTCAAAGAATCAATTGTAATTTATATTACTGTACTGTACATTCGTTTACGGTAAAATATTAAAAATGACACGGCTAAAACGAATATTATCGTTTAATTTAGATTGTAATGCGATTTAAGGTTCAAAAACGCTGTATTTTCCACATTACCGTTTATGTTTGGATCTCATCTTTGCACCGCCTCTCTGAAATGCGCAGATTTTTTACAAAGCTCATCGCTCACAAAAGCGAGGTGTGCTATGATTGGCCAGTAAACCAGTGCGTAGTGATTGGTCGAATACTGCAAGCGTGTGACGGAAATGTAACGCCTCTTACCATATTTGGAACATCAGGTTCCAAAGCAATTGTACTGACAGGTACGCTCACCCTACTTGCGTATACATTTGGCCGATTTTAGTCAAATCATAACACGAACTGACGTAGATCTGTGGGGGTGTGGTTACACGAGGCGTTTCAGGCAGGTCTGGGTGAGCATTCACTTTTAGATAGAATGCATCTTTTGTTCCGACACTTTCATTTGTGCAATTTTACGTGTCTAATACATGCATGGGCAACTTACAACACACCAAAGACACAGAAAAACACGTATTCGCGCCATATGACGCCTTTAATATAAATGTAAATTTAATATAAAATAAAGTGTTATATTATAACCAAACAGACCGTAAGTTAACTTAAGGCAGGCGTGTGCGTCCGATGAAACCATCCATACTGTAGCGGCTGAATGTGATGTCCGGGTGGCATATATGTACAATATTTTATGTTAATTCTTCCTTAATAAGAGATGTACGGTACAAAACGGACAAAGCACTAAACTTAAGGTTTTTATGAAACGAAATGATTTGGCAAATATGCAAATTACAGTGTTTAAGAGAATATGGGTTTTATTCTAATATACAAAGAAATGCACAGAAAAACAAAAAGCTAAGACGAATATATGCAAACACTGACTACAGTTTTATTTGTTATTCATAATTTGTTTAATAACAGTATAATCTCCAAATGCAACTCTGCAACATGCATGCAGATTTTTTATTGCGACTAATTATAGTCTAAGAAAGAGCAAAGATGTCAATTCACCAAGTTGGACAGCACTTTAGGCCACTACTGTATATAAAAGATTATAGTACTGTATTTTATTAACAACAAAAAACGTTAAATATTTTTTGTTGTACAAAAAATATGTATAAAAACTTGTTTAAGTTAATATATATATATAAAATATTAAACATGTTATTTTGAAAAATGATCCTAAGATTCTGAGATTCGACAAGACAAGACAAACAAGCAAATTTGTGACATTAATATTAATTTCTCTGTCCAAAAGTAAGATTTGTTAACCTCAAGTTGTTTCAAACCTGTATAAATTTCTTTGTTCTATTGACCACAAAATTAGATATTTTGAAGAATTTAGGAAAACAAGCCATTTTTGACTACCCCAGAACTGTCAGTTGCCAAACATTTTTCTCAATATCTATTGACACCCGAATCAGATCTAGGTTTTTACTTTCCTGATGAAAAGGAGTGTGGAAAAGATTTGTCAAGGGTCAAAAATCTTTTATCGACAGATTCTGAGATACACACACCTTGCAGGCACGATACAGGTACTTCTTATCCTGTGTGAGATGGTAGAGGGAGAGAAAGGCATATCCATTCCCTGCTGTGCCATGACAGAGCCCGTAACCTTTCCTCAGTAAACCTCTCTGCCAGATCACCTCTCCACACTCAACAGCGTCTTTCACGTATTTATCATCCTTGAAGACCTAAAAACA
The DNA here is from genome assembly GCA_006030095.1 of Triplophysa siluroides. Lineage (NCBI taxonomy): Eukaryota > Metazoa > Chordata > Actinopteri > Cypriniformes > Nemacheilidae > Triplophysa > Triplophysa siluroides. The sequence continues at coordinate 43,764 of VCII01000197.1, read as the reverse complement.
AATCAAAAGAGTTCTGTGCCTTTCATCATTTTTTTATTAATCTCTGAAATACGGCAAAATCACAAATCATACTTATTATGATTTCATTACAGAGTGTCCTGTTATGCATATTGATCGTTTCTTTTATTTTTCTATACGTCTGTGCGTGTATTGCTTATGAAAATGTAATAAACTCAATTGCTTTTAGTCATCACGGACCAAATTTCTTTTGTAAATTTTAACGTCATACTTTTGTACATTTACACTTGAATTACAAGTGTAATATAGTTAATAAACTTAATACATTTTGTTTCAGACATTAGTATTATGTAGTTTTCATTCCATTATTGTGAGAATGAGAGTTTGTGTTGTGTGTGACGAAAACAGGTCTGGCGTCATTTGTCAAAAATACGATGTTAAAAAACTGGAAGAATAATTCCGTTTCCAGATATAACACAAATCAATTTCCCTTCTAGCCCTGAAGCTACCACCACAGACAGAGATAAAGAGAGAGTGAGATAGAGCGGGTGAGAGCGTTACTGTAGTGAGAGAGAATGTCTCCACCACTGTATCCCGGACAGATGGGCTCGAGAATTTGCGAAATAAACTTTCCTAGAAATTCATACGCCTCTTTTGCATTTTAAACATCTTGATGCCATAAACAAGTAACACATGAGAGTTAGTTTATGTGACAAAATTATTTAAAAAGTGCACAATATGTAATGTCTGATAATGTAATGTTTCTAAACGTAACTATGATGTGTCATTTAGATTCAAATAAGTGTTTTATGCTGTAATAAAAATACTGAAACGCAAGAAAACTGTGCATATCACCACTAGATGTCGCTGTTGGATACTTTATGAAAAAAGCAGAACTAAGAACTGTGACATCAAGCAAGATCTTGTGCTGATGACTGATTTCATATTACTGACACTGAATGGCACAAAGAATACAAAAAAATCCTAATACAAGACCTTCACTTAAATTTGTTCGTAACTTGCTCGATCCTGTCCCTGAACGACCCTCAACAGTATAGTTTGAGCAAAAATGACTGTATTATTCATATTGACTACAGCGACATTTACAAATATGAATTTGTACAGAATCTGTTTTAAATGTTTCTTTGTTATTTGTTTGTGTGTGTCTGTGTGTACAGGTTTGTGGGGACCAAATGACCTCACAAGCAAAGCAAAACCTAACAAAACTGTTTGTGGACCAGACAGTGCGAAATTTCCAACAAGGGAAACAGATTAATGAACAAACGATTGACTAAATGTTGGTTTGTAAACACACAAGGGGTCTGTGAGGCTTAGATTAAATAGTGGGATGTTAAGTGGTACAGGATAGAAAATACCATTAGGTCATCATGAAAACAATCAAAAAAATCGATAGTAAGTCCACACAAAACTAAAACAAAAGTGTGGTCCTGGTAAACCTACAGTGTTTAAGAACGAAAGCACACAATGAACGTGTGAACGCGAAAGCTCCACTTCTATGGCCAGTACGATTGTGTGCAATTGTGCGTTTTTATATGCGTTCATCTGTGTTTGTGTATAAGCAGTGGTGGGTGTGCACAGAAATGATGTCTCCAGATTGTGTACGTGGGAACAGCAAAGTTTGTTTGTGGATGTGTGTTTGTCACTCACTTTATGAGCCATGATGAGCATATGCACCACCCCAGGTGCTCCGTGACACCAGTGCACCAGTCTGTCGGTCTCGTTGCTGAGGGATGATGGGTAATTACCCGAGCGAAACTTCTTGTGCCGCACGTAATCGACACTAGGCCGAAGCAGCTCATTCAAAATGTCCTGATTTACTTTAGCACTGGGCTGCACACAGAAACACAGAGAAAGGGCGTTTAACTTTCAAAACGTACTTTTGAAAAACATACAATGTCTAAAAATCAAACTTTTTAAAGACACAGAATTCGTTCTATGTAACAATTCTTGCGAACGACAGCGTTTGTTGTTTAGCAACATATAAAATATGTTTATATATACATACATGCATACATTTACTGTACGCCCAGACCTTTCCCGTAAAGACGCAGACACATAATTATTTCCAAAATCTACAGCGCAAATTTGCATTATTGATTCACTTACAGCGGTTAAAGAGCGGAGCCTCAAAGTGAATTTAACAATGTTAGGCTTAATAACCACTGAAGGTTCCTATAGAGCTACAAGAGCTACTGCTGTTAGAGCACATTAAGGAGAGGACGGCATCCTAGCACGAACAACAGCTGTGATTTACCAGATCGACTGCGGAAGCAATGGACCCGTCGCACTTCACAAATGTGCCACATCCACAGCCTCCGCTGATGCTACTAATGAGTGTTCATATAAAAAAATTAGGCCTTTGGAGCTTGGAAGTGCCCTTTAAAAACCACAGATTTTCATTTAAAACTAAATGCATCCCTTTTTAGTACATTAAACAAACCAGTGAATGCAACATCAAGGCAACACCCGCCTACATAAATATTTACACACGCCACTACAATACAGACCACCGGACCATGTCCTCATGCGTCACCGTGATGCACATCCAACGTTACCTTGACGACCAGAAGCAAACCACAGCCTATCAGCTTGCAGCATCAAAGCTGCTTTGTACCCCTTCTTATTCCGAGCCAAATTATTTTTATTGTAATTTTTACTTGGTCAAATATGAATTCACGTTTTGATTTTACTTTGAATGTGTAAAGTAACTATTAAGATTCAAACAAACGCCCCTTTATGACATTTTCTGTAACTCGACCCACACACAAATCATGCGGCTTGGGAAAGATGCAATTTTTCAAACCCATTTGTGCCTACTGGGCAAAAAGTCCCATCCCGTGGCACACTGGACAGCATAATACAGCATTCTGTGAGGCAATTTAACATGGCTGATGAAACCCGTGAGACTAAAATCTCGCATCCAATGCACGGGGACATGACAGATTTCAGAGCAGATGCTTCCTATAGCCAGAGGCTCGGAAAGACAGAGATAGAAATACAAAACTAAAACTGAGGGATGCTTTCCTATAGTCTTCCTTAAACTATTGCTGTAAACAAAGCTATTGGATTACAAATATCCTTTCTGTCCATATGTAGCCGTTGCGAAGATCTCAATCTTTACTGCATGGGATTGAAGCCTGTCCTGGGAGGGTGTGGAAATGGTCAGCTTACATAGAGACTGACGGCATATGGGGTTGTAGGAGTCTCCAGGGACACCCATCCGAGTGGGTGGTGGTCGTGGGGAGTAGTGGTCAATAATGGAAAGTACAAATATAGACTTTTGCAGGGAGATTCAGGATCAAGTCAATTTCTTCCATTGCATTCTACAGAATAGATTGCATTAGTATAGAGATCAACAAAGCATAAGATGATAAGGGGGTCTCAAGGTGGTTATGAATGTGTGTATATCGGTTTAGAACACAGCAGGAATCTTTTAGAGCCTTAAAGGGAAGTTCACCCGCCCCCAAAAAAACGTGACTGTTTATTTACCGTGATGTCTCTTTATTCTGTGTAACACAAAAGAAGATATTTTAAGAAATGTCAAAGTGGTTTTGTGTCCAGACAATTAAAAAAAAACTAGACATCGCACACTTTTTTTAAGTTGTGAGGGGTGTGACAGCAAAAATGTAGAAAACAATCTAGCATGTGAGAAATGTATGTAACACTTTACAATGAGGTGCTATTAGTTAACATTAGTAAATGCATTAGCGAACATTAGCCAACAATGAACAAGCTGTTTTAAGTATTTATTAATCGTGGTCAATGTTAGTTCACGTCAATACAGTTATTCATCTTTGTTCATGGTGCATTGACTAATGTAAACAATGACAACGTTTGTTTTTAATAATGTATTAGTAAATGCCGAAATTAAAATGAATTAATATTAATAAATGCTGTAGAAGTATTGTTCATTGTTAGTTTATGTTAGCTAAGGCCCTAACTAATTGTTAACAAATAATACCTTATCGTTAAGTGTTACCGAAATTTTCTTTCATTGTTATTACATTATAAATATTAATAACATAAAATAATGTACTATTTACATATTTTTGGCTATGTCACACCATAGGACACGTCACACATGTACGGGTTTATTCGTAAACTACGACGAATTCCCTGACAAATAGAGGATTCATGAAAATGAATAATTAAAAAAACACATTAATTTTACAAATATATCTACTGCTGTCAGACCACCAAGAAAGTAAGTTCATAAAACAGTGTTTGAATCAATGCCAATAACTCCGATGGAAGCTTTTCCAATATGATCGTTGCCTCAGGTCACCATTTCATTCCAGATTGCATCTATTAACAGTGGCGTGTCAAAGCCTTTCCTTAAGGAGTTCAACAGTAAAACTTAATTTACTTCAATTAAGGACTGTTATCTGCCTCAGAAAGGTCAGAAGTGTGCTGAATCAGCAGTAAAGTCAGCTAGCCAAAACTCATTCACTTGTGTCGACCTGAGCTAAATGTGAACCAAGAGTCTATCTGGGCATTCCTCCAAAGCAGTAAGTCAAGCAAACCCTCACGGTCACACATTTTGTTTACAGCTAAACATTTTAAAGTTCAGGATAAATTATTCATCACCCCGAATAAATCCTGCACTTGACTTCAGTAGGGAATGGCTGATATAAGCAAAGTGTAGGCAGATATGTTTAAAGTAAAGAAAAAGAAGAAAATATCACGTCACTATATTTGTAAATGTATATGATGATTTTATCCAAAGCAACGGTACATTCAAATTTGATCCGTACACCTTTGGTACAATATGCAATTTGGTTTTTGATGCTTCACGAAGTTGTTTGCACTTAAATAGATGACTCAACATCGCATCCGTTTAATGAAATTGTTCAGTGTGTAATAAAAAACCCTCCCTTGGGAAAAAACAGCATACGTTGTAATCTCCTGCAGCTGTGCACTCAGCTATTTTAGGGACAAACTGATGAAACAAAACATTCAGAAAAAAGCATTCTCCGCATGTTTCAGAAGGTTGCTTGGTGTGCATCCTGACGCACAGCGTGTTATGTATCTTTATCACACGGCTCGTTGGAATGCTTGATTCTGATTGGCCAGTTGCCACATTTGCACGTTCGTAATTCCCAGATAACAACCCCTCAAAACTTATTACACACGGTAACCCGGATGCAGCAAATCATTTCACCGTTTTTTTGACAGATTAAATATAAATATGTATTTTAATAACATATATGACATGACAAATGATTCAAAACCAAATTGCCGGTTCGTGACATTTGAACGTCGTATCTTATCTTAAAACCGAAAGTAAACGGCTTTTCCTCGCGGAAGGTCTGCATTCGGTAAAAATTAGTTAATAAAATATTTCAAATTCACATTTCATGTCCAGTTTTTATCTCATGTGGCAAGTAGCCGTGTAATAAGTGGGATAATATACAAGCAGTCACCATAAACCAAATGGTAAAAAAATATTCTTCTTTTATGGTACTTTACTGTACAGTAGATCTATAAATGCAATATAAAAACACAGAAATAAACACCCAGAAGAAATGTCCTCCTCACCTGCATGAGCATGTAGTAGATGCCGGCCATGCCATGAGCTGCTCCAAGATATTGTTTCTTATGCCACTCGTACAGCAGTGGGCAGCGCTCGGTTTTCTTCTCTTCTTTTGACAAGTTCTTCCCCGACTCCAAAATAGCCATCACCACCTTGAAACAACAGATTTCAGTGGGATTAGACAGTAGCCCGTTTAGTGATCAATGTATTGGATGTTTTATGGTCATCAGCAAGCAAGTTTAATCCAATGTGTGAAATCCGCTGCATTTTTAATTCATAAACAAACTATCGACGATGATGTCACTGCATGCGAGAAACCCGGCAAGTCTCAAACATCCATGTAAACGCGGTTTTCTGCATAGCCGGTTTATTACTATGCATGTAAATACGTGAAAACAGAACACTGCTATAAATGTTGAAGCTTCAAGAGACAAAGGATCAATTGCTATAATCCAAGTCACGTTTTTCACTTCCAATTTCCAAAAGCATCTCACTGTCAATTTATAATTTTTATGATCCTTAAGCATCATTTTCGAAGCTTGAAGCTTTAGTCTCATCCATTGAAATCGCATGGAAAAGGAGCAATAAAAAGCCACATGGGTTTACAACATGAGTGCGAGTAAATAATGACATAATGTCTCAGTCAGGCCATGGACCAAAGTGCTGAATAATGGGAGTCAGAAAGCGTTATAGATTAGCCCTGATCAGCACAGATGAAGTGGCGTCTCTGTCTTTTCTCTAGAACTGCCCCATCACCAAATACGAGCCCCTGCGTATTTGCGTATCATATTAATCTGCTCCTCATTTGTCAGATTAGACTATATTAACCCTTCCAAAACAACAGTATCAAGACAGAGACATCTTAAAGAACAAAATGACAGAACTGATCATAAAAAACAACTAGTTATAGATAATGATTTCAGTAGATATTAGTAAATATATATATTATAGCCACATTGCCTGTATTTCAAATGCATGGATGATATTTAAGGCATCTTCATCTTGGATGAGATTGATCTGCATCTTCACGATCTATTTTTAAATCAATGTTGAAACCATACCTTTTCCATTTGGCGCTTAAAACCTTTTTACTGTATTGATTCTTTTAGTACTTGTTTTGTTTTTGTCATCTTTTCCTCACTCTCGAGTGGTTCCAGATCTCTATACATTTCTTTGTTTGGACGAATGCTTGTAACCAAACTGTTCTTGGATCCCATAGTAGGAAAATTACAATGGCAATCAAAAGTGCCCCAGAACTGTTTGTTTTTTACATTCTTCAAAATATCTTCTTTTGTGTTCAACAGAACAGAGAAATTTATAAAGATTGTTTTCCTACTAGAGTAGTCAATGGTGGCCAAGAACTGTTTGGATTACAAGCATTCTTCCAAATATCTTTCTCTGTGTTCATCACAACAAAGACATTTGGAACACCTTGAGGGTGAGTAAGTGATGACAGAATTTTCATTTTTGGGTGAACGGTTCCTTTAAAACTTTAAAAGCCCTCCAGTGTCCATATAAATCATATAATAACCATTCGCTTTAAGCCAAGATCTACTTGTTCCAGAAAAACTATTTGTCTCTGCATGGATTCGAAAGCAAAACCCCAAATACTCTCATTAAAAATGTTCCCTTTAGAGGACAAAGCTGCTAAAAAGGAACCTGAAAAGACATAAAAACAGACCAGAGATGAAATTCAAGGTGCAGTCAACAGAGAACTTAAAAGCCAAAAGCGTTACTACAGAAGCATAAACTGCCATTAAACGCCTATTTTAAAAATCAGCAGATATCAAATGTCTGTTTTTAGATGCCATTAACTGTAAAAGCCCAAAAGAGAATAAACAGACCATTGACGTGTTTCCTTTAAAATCTGCTTTTGAAACATTAAAGACAAAAAGATATGAAAGGGCCCAAGACAGCTAGAATAAAAGACTGTTTGTAGTCATTGCGGTTCAATCTACTGCCTCTGTCTATCTTTGTATCAAAAGTATTTACAGACATTAGATATGTAACAGATATATTTATATTTACATACAGTACAGCATTATATACTAGACTTGTGCTGGTATTCAATAAACTGTTAAACTGGAGAAATAAATGAACAAAACTAAAAAAGATTACAGAAACAGATTAGTCTCTCAGGCCACGTTTACAAGATGACAAACTGAAAAGTTTCACATACACATGACAGCGTTATCAAAACGGTCTAAATTTACACCGATCCACTATGCACGCCAGGCCAGTGGATGGCGATGTTGTCGTGTAAAGAAACATGGCACATTTATAAGCCAGAAGTGTATTTTAATACAGTTTGTCGACGTATATGTGTGTTTCAAGTCTGGAAAATGTAAATAGTGTGTCTCTGCTGGTCTTATTGGTGCAGCAAATCCACATTTTGCTGGGGAAACGTTAATACATTGTCGAGCAGCTCACAGTATGGAAAGCCGCCATATTGTTTTGGCTTTATTAGCGCTATGTGTGTGACGTCATAGTTTTCAGAAAGTTCCGTCTTGCAGTTTACATGGAAACGAAAACGGCGGTATTTTCAAGAAGTGGCACTTTGAGACCCGTTTTTAGTCCTCCAAAATGCAGTTTCCGTCTAATCGAATGGCTAAAACACATACAAAGTTTCGTATAAACGGCCTCTCAGTTATTGGTCTGAGTTAGAATGGCCTCTGCTTGTTTGTTGCCTTACCGTATACTTTGTCAGCCCTGAGAGCAGTGCTAAAAATATCCCTCCAGTACTATACACAGAGGAGGTGAGGAGAATGTGTGTGAGAGAGAGAGAGCAGGGATTTTACACCTTTCCAACCCTGCCATATTCGAGCCCTCTTCAAAAATGACACACACACACTTTCTTAAACTCTCAAGGTGTCCACGGTTAGATTATTTCCGCCCCTGAAGGGTGCAATGCAGCAGAGCAAAAAAATGCTGCGTATATCTATTGATGTCTTAGCTTGAACTGCTGCACCACACCCATCTTTTAACAGCACTTTTATCATCCATCAGATCTCCACGTCCTGAATTCAACTCAATAACATAACAAGGCAAACATGAGTACACAGTGTGCCAACAAGCAAATATCTCTCTTTTCTTTTTGTCCTGCATCCTTGTACGTCCCGCCCACATGCGCCGTACTTGGACGGTGGCCAACACACGAAGGCTATAATGTATGACGCGGAGTAAATCGGCCCACGAGAGGCTAAACATTTACAGCGCAGGTCAACGGGTTTAATGCATCTGACGCAGCGTCTGGGAAAAGAAGACATACAAACACAAACAACCACCCTCCAGAGATCCAACAGAAGAAGCTGCAGACTACACGTTTTTAGGAATCAGATGCATTGCCTGTTTCGTCCCAAAAGGGTTTTTTATTTGTGGTATGACATATTAATCACCTTAGAGATGGTGGTGTCATCCACCGTCTCAGGCCCAATTTCTTTGTTGATGTACAGCAAGGCGAAGAGGTATCCGGCCCGCCCGTACAGAAGCTCATCGGGCATGTCAGAGTCGGGACTGAGAACCGAACGCTGGAGCTGGAGCAATCTGAACAGAGACAAATATGAAAATTAAGATTTTGGGGGAAATTCTTGTAATATTTTACACTTCTGTTTTATGCCCAAACAGCTTCCAATTTGGAGGAAAGGCTTTTTTTGCATTTCCACTAGAAGCAGAGAACTTAAACAACACTTTACAGTATATGTTTTAACATTTAATTCAATTATAACAATCTTAATAATTATTGAGATTATGCTTATTTTGCACTCTTAACTGAAACCTGCTTGTAGCAACATGAGAGTGACGTGAGATTAGGGTTTATGGGATATCTGAACAGGCTCGTGCTGAGAGCTGCAGTCTAGCAGACAATTCATCAGAGCAATGAGTACAGAGCACACAGCATGCACCCCGCAGAACCAATAAGATCCACACAGACGGCATGAGCGAGACAGATGTATGTGTTTCTAAAACACTTAAGAGCTTCTAAAGCCCTGTTCGGACGGGACTAGTTTTACATGGGGAGGTGGGGTCAAATCATTTTTTCCATAGGACGTCTGTAATATTAATGGCCAATTTGCATTTATTTTATTATGTGCCTTAGTAGATTTCATGAAAAGAAATGATTAAAATATACTTAATATAAGTATGTTCCTGTTTTTAACAAACAATCGAGTTAAAATAACGTAAAAACTCTTGGAAATAAAATCTACTGATTTTGGTTAATTATTTTGTTTGAGTAATTTCATTGAACAAAATATTAAGTAAATCCAACTCAATTTTATTATGTTAAACCCATTTAAATTGGTCAAATTAAGTCTACTTATTTATTTTATGTTGAAATCATCAACTACCTTGCCAGTTGATCTGTAGTTCCTGGCATGCTTTGTATCTGACTGCATTAGGAGATTCACTTTCAACATTAACAGCCATTTTAAGTGTTTTTCAGTTTAAAGAAAGACTTGTTCATGTTTTTGTTGATTTATCTTTGAGATTTAGGAGAGTCGTGGTATTATTTTTAAGTTTGGGTTGTGCCTAGGCTGAGGGAGGCACGATATTAGTCATGAAGTGTGTTATTTCACTTATTGAGCAGTAACTATGCTAATGCCAGAGACCACCAGTCTCGTCTAATTTGACAATCTACGATGTAAAACAAATAGTATATTTCGATATGAAGGTAAGTGATCCGTGAAGTTTGAGTTAGACACATGATTTTGTTGAGCGTATTTTTTTTGTTTACTTTAAGTAACAATTACTTGATATTTTAACAAAAACTAAATGTATTTAAGAAGTAGAATTTACTTTATTCTGGTTAGTAAGTTGTACTTGAACTATAGCAGCAAACTTTACTCAAAAAATGTTTGTGCAAATTGTTATGAGGATTTTATAAAGTAAATTCTAGAAGTATTTTTTTCAGTGCAGGATTAACAATCTAAGGAAAACTACCAGAAGTGGGAGGGGTAACTCGATTTACGCACCGCTGCCGTCCCCTGTCGTCATGTGCGTATGACGTTGCTTCATGACATCACGTGCACAAACATATACAGTATATAAGAGATCATGTATATAAATTAAGCAGCTGGTTGTGAGAATGAACCCTGATGCTGTACATATTGTACTAATTTGTAACAAATGCAAACCTTCCACGAGGAAAACCCGTTAGGTAATATATATATACTGTGTACATATAATACACTATATAGGTACGGATAAATGATTTAGCCTATTATATTAAATGAAACTACGAAAATTGAAAAAAAGCTTTTTGCCTCTTACAAGTGCTTTTTCCCACCGCTAAAAGGCAACTAAATGCTTCCTTCATCAGACACCTCAAAACTCCAACAACCACGGAAAACTACATTTAAACACAAAAAGACATTACACACTTACGTGGATATTTACAGCTAGGTAATTATTCCAAAACTTTTTACAGAAGGTAAAAGTCATCGTAACCTTTACCGACATTGTCCGTAAGTATTACCGAGTTGGCACATTTAGACGGGACTTAAATTACAGAGAAGCACCGGTAATAATTACTTTACCCCACCTCCCCATATAGAACTAATCCCGTCTGAATAGTAGGGATGCACCGAAATGAAAATTCTTAAATTTTAAATTCAATTATTAGAACATTGCATTTATGGCTATGAAACTTTACTAAAATATTGCAATTGTAAAGTTTCAAAGTTTGCTACAATGCACAGTATAAATTCAACTTAAATGTTTAACTTGACCCTACTCATTAAATAATAATGTACAGCACTTCTGGGATGGGGACTTCAGACAGACATCTAGCTGTTGAGCGGTTGAGCTTGTCATCTGCCTGACATTTTAGAAAGATTTGAGCTAGTGTATTTAAATAGGGCCAGTGCATAATTAACATTTTATCAAAAATATCTAGCAGAATATGGCTACAATCTTATAGTCATATAGAAGCCTAAAACAGAATAGACTACCTATTATTTGAGGCACTTTCTTGCAGGATTTCACTGAACATATCAGACAACGACAGAGAGACGAGTCTTTTTTCTGCGCTCTGATCTCCTTCACGTCTGCACGCGGGTTCTCCGCATACATCGCGGCCCGGATCGCGATGACCTTCTTGCGATGCGATTGACGCGAATCGCCTTCGCGTGATTCGCGCGAGTTGAAAAATCTGAACTTTGGCGAAAATTATTAACAATCAGGAGCTTGCTCTAGTAGGGCCTTAAGCAAGCCCCTCCCATGACGGAAATTTGCGTCTGTAAAGAAGCGAATTTGACGCGCAAATGATGCGAGTAAACTCAAAATGTTCAAACTACACGCGAATAGCGCACATGAACACTCTTACGTGCAGGTCGCAATCACAAGTCTTTCGGGCCAAAAAACCATTTTCGGCCGAAAACCGAATATTCGGTGCATCCCTACTGAATAGAGCTTGAAACCAAAGCAATCTCAAACTCCACCTCATTCCTGTATTCACTGGTTTTGATGTCATTTTAGAACAACAACACAGAGGTGGTTTGAGGACAGATCAAGTGTATCTAGTAACACAATTCAATTGAAATATACACAAACCGCTTTATACATTATTAAAAGTGACAAATGGAATAATAGTCTGTTATAAGGGCAAGCATGGCTAATTTTAGGCCCTGAAAGTCTTAAACTGCAGAATATTAGTAAGTCTGAAAATGGTTCTTACTTCGTGATACACTCCTGGGACTCGGCCTGGTTTTGTAAGCGGTGGTGTACAACCGCACCTACGGCTAATGGCCCAGCATCTCCACAGAGGAAGGTGACACGCCGTCCGTTCAGGTTGCGCAGCGTGCGTTTGACGTAATCCAGAGCGCGATGCAGATGACAGGCCTCGTGGGTCACGCGGTGAAGCTGCAGGTAGAGCAGGGCTATGCCTGGAGACGACATTCATCTTTCAATGCATTGGGATGTCAGCAATTATACAATAAATAATGTGTATTATTAAAAAAAGTATGAAGATGGTTGATTATTTGTCAAGGTAAGTATAATTGTTTCAAAGATTAAAAATAGCTTTTAAAATATGCAAACAGGCATTACTACATTTCCATTTGTGCATTTGGCAGACGCTTTAATCCAAAGCGATTTACATTGCATTGTTTTATACATTTGTTTCTGACTATGTGCAATCCCCTGGGATCGAACCCATGATCTTGGCATGGCTAGTGGCATGCTCTAACCCCTTCACATTTCCAATATCAAAAAACACAGTTGATCCAGTGTGTAGATCCAGAAAACTTACAGCCAAAAAGAAAAATATGCACACGGTTATATGCAGGGTTTACACCTCCTCAAAAAAATCTTTAAATCGATGCTTCATCCGAGGCCGTGAAAAAACAAGTGAAAAGTGTAAAAAGAGCAAAACATTTTCGAGAGACAGCCTGAGGTAGAGCCATGCCCAGGGGCGGCATTTGCGTATGGCAGATTATGGCAGTTTCCATTCACTAGCATTCAGATAAAACACTGGAAACAAAGTGTGCATAATGATGCTCATTAAAGATAATCAAAATATTTTAGACTGCTGTATATTTTTTGCATGGGCGTTGGAAGCATGTGTATTTAAGATTGTAAAACTGACGCTTCTATGGTGTAGTGAGTAAGAACCGTGACCAGTAGTTTTGTTGCAGGTTCGAATTTACCTTTCGCTTGTCTACATTTTCACATCACATATTAAATCATACAGGCATTTATAAAAAAAAAATGAAAATACTATTTAAAAAATGCCTTACATGTGTTTATTAATAATAACGTTCCTGGTGAGGTAGGGGTAGTAGTGAGGTCTTTATTGTCCACATATGCCAATAAATTGCCAATTATCTCTCATCTGCCCAAGCCAGATGTATAAATATTGCAAGATGAAGAATATTTGTGATAATTCAAAAATGTTCTCCATGTGCCAGTGTTGCGCAGTCGCAGTTCATTGCACTAAATATCTGCACGTCTTTTTCGATGTGTTTTCGTTTGGATGTCACAGATTTTGCACTGCTGCAACCTCGCCGCTACTCATGCAATAAACTGCACAGCCATAAGGTAAGACATGTTTGATATTTAATCCTGTTTGCTGTTAATTTCATTGAATGTTTGGCCTGTATTTTACACTCGTACCCGATAAACGTAGTCGTTGGTGGTTATGACAACATCTGGCTGTGGGTTTGAAGCGATTGTCACACACAGTATAAACGGCAGATGGTTTAGTAGATATTTTGCCCGCTTTAAAAAGCACATTTTAAACGATATGAGGGTGGAGTTTGTTAGTCTCTGTGCATATTCATGCGTTCATTCAGTTCCGTGGACTCTTGTACACGTTTTGTTTAGATGTGATGTGATGTGTTATAATTTATAGTTTAAAAAAGTGTATTGTATTGTGCAAATTGTAATTGTGACCTTTCGATGAAAGAAGTTGAAAGTGCCACATAAACATCATACGTTTTTTCCCATTAACTGTTAACACATGCTGATTTTGTTTGGTATTCACCTGTCCAGCCTGTATAAGTGGAAAAATCGTGTGGATCTGCAGTCTTCAAGCCCTCCTCCATTTGCTGAAGAAGATCTTTGATCTTGTTCTGCACTTTCTTCTCAAAGGCATCACTGATCTATTTCCAGGGAAGAAAGACAGAGTTCACGACTATTAGACAACAAACAACTGTAGCCCCGCTGTGTGCATATATGAGATCTAAAGAAGACTGAAAAAGCTGTAAAGTAAACAGTTATTTGACAAAAAATGAACTATTCAAACACTGTGTATTCTGTAATCCATGTCAAAATACATGTCTGACATATTTTTACTTTAAGCAAACCTCAGATTGCCCAACACTCAATAAACTCAATAAGTGTTGCCATAAGGCTGTGCCACACAAGCACAGAGAGCCATTTTCACAAAGTTTTGATACCTTAGAATCAAATACAGACTTAAGAGAATAGTTAGTTGTTTACTGAACCAATTGTCATCTGTGATTTGCTCACAATGGTACAAGGGGGCATTTGGCATCTCATGGACCCGGTGGTCACCAAAATACAAAGAGAGCATTTACACAGAAAAAAACACCATTTTCATTTAGGCTGGTTACCAACATATCTTCTTTTGTGTTCTGCAGAAGAAGGAACGTCGTAAGGTTTTGACATTACGGTGAGTAAACGATGAAGGAATCCCTTTAATGTGAATGAGAAAAACCTTATTCCTCCACTAGACGGGGTGGATTGAATCAGACAAACATGGCGAAGCACATGGGGTAGTATCATAGTTGCCAAGTCCGCTTATAATCCGCGACTTTGGGCTTGTTTTTTTATCAAGTCGCGGTAAAAAATCATAAGTCGCCGTGTTGCGTTTTTTTGGGCTTATTTAAAAAATAATTGTTGTTTGTTAGGAAAATTTGACAAGCAACTTTGTTACTTTAATTTATGGTCACCGTTTTACTCGCATGCATTGATTGACACTTTCAGATTACAACTAATTGCCAATCAATGAAGTAAATATAAATTCTGTAACGTATTTCGTCAAAACATTCAGCCCCCTCCTCCCCCTCTCCCCTCATTGGTGAAAAATCTAATTCAAAGTGCAGGCGCGTGACGTTGTCCAAGCGATGACATTTAGATGGACATGTAAATTATATGTAAATTATAGCAAACAATGGCACCAACAAAGTGGTCCAAGTATGGAAAAAAATACAACACAGACTGGGAAAAGGATACAAAAAAACTTGGATATGTTGCAGCGCTTCAGTGTTGGGATGTACAGAGATGGAGAGGAGACAGGGGAGAATATGGATGGTGCAGGGGAGGAGAGGGATGACTTTTTTTAATAGGTAAAATTTTCAATGATTTTGTAATTAATTAATTATCACAGGCTATAAATAAAAAAACAAGTAGTCATATAGAATACTAGTAATAGCAGATACATTTGGTTCTAATTGATTTTATTAAGCTATAAATATGTGGCTGTGTTGTTCCCTTTAAGGCTCTTATCTTTTTCTTCTTTTCCATCTCTCCAACCCTATTCTGCTCACAGGTCATCGAGAGTGGTTAGTGTGCCCTCACGTTTTGTTGCAGTTTGCTGATTTAAAATAAAAGATAATTTCCAGTTTAAATGTTGCAGGCTCATTTATTGTACAAAAATAGTTAATTATAAATTAAAACGATTGTAAATACATAATAAAATTATATTGGGCTTGTTTTGGGCTTGGTTTTAAAGCTGAGGTTGCTTATTTGTCTCGCGAGAGTTGGCAACTATGGGTAGTATCGTCCCAAATGGAATTCTTAACGGTTTTATACAAACCGGAAGTATACCGGTTTCCCAGACGAACGCAAATTACGTCAATCCCACGGCACAATGCGTGTGAGTAAAATCAACATGTACATTGTATATTTAATGTAGTTTTCAATATTCAAAATATGTAATCCCTCCTTTCTGTCAACCTACTCTGATCTGATTGGTCAGGTGGTCTAATCTGCTGTGATTGGTTTATTGTAGTGTCGCAAATGAACGACAGACGACTCGTTCGCGTGATTCAGAGAGTCGACTCTGAATCGACTCTTTTTTCCCAAGCCAAGAACTTTGCTATTCGTTCACTTTCGGCTTTACAACTTGGCAGACTACATACATTCACACACAGCGACATGAAATGCAATTTTAAGGACAATGTAATATTGAATCTTCAATGCTTCAAAACTAATCCAATGGATATATGGAGAATGGAGTCTGAAATATAGGCAATATCTATTTCTTCTGGTCAGGCTGCCTTAATATATTTAGACACGTGACAGACCTGAATAATTACAATAACAAAAACCAGACAACTTAAAACGTTGACATGTTTACGAGTAAGAGGACAGCAGTTAGTCTGCAGGGACATTACAAGCAAACATGAAAAGCTGCAAACGAATCGATCACAAACCTTTCCGTTCTCATCAAAGGGATCGTTGCTGTTACTGTCCGCTTCTGAATTTGGAGACACACGCGGGTCCCAGTCTGAGAAAGGGTTATTAAAACTGCGTTCCTCCATCTCTGATTCGGAACCCGTGACAAGCTTCAGTCTCTTTGACATGTTCTCTCCCATTTCAACGGCGGCTCGCCAGGGACAAATACACTACTGCTGGCGTGCGGAGAAAAACGCGTTTTCGTTTTCTCGTTTGAAGACTGAGGCTGGTCCTGATGCTGCTCGATGAGTGATGCTACTGATAAGGATTAGAAGTCACTCCGAGGGCATGTGTGGCTTTATCCCTTTTGCAAGAAATACAAAAACGTGCACAATTTTAAAAACACGGAAGAATAGAAAGTAAATCATAGCATAGGACGACAGTTCTCCCGAAATGACAATTATGTCATTAACACGCCCAGCCCCGTGTGACTTCCTTCCGTGAAGCACAAGACAGAATGACAAGGACCGTAACACTTTCCTTCCATCCTTTCTACCCCATACAAGTGAATGGGGACTGAAGCTGTCACCAACATTCTGCATAGCCAATTTTGTGCCTCACGGAAAACGAAAGTCGTACGGACTAGAAATAACACGATGACAATATAATCCTGCCGTAAGGTTACATTTATGGATCAAGCGTTTATTTCATGGAAATCGCTCATTCATAAAGATCCCCTGAACACGTTCAAAATCTCGAGCACAAAATAATGCGTCGTCGTAAAACTGTTTCCCAAGCAGACCAAAGCAAAGCATGCCCATGCACATTATAGTCTATTTTCATAACAGAGCATCCCATTCATGAAAAGCCAACACGTTTAATAGCAAACGAGCTTTTAAATGCTTACATTTCAGTGCGACATTATCGAGAGACGCAGAGCTTGAACTAAAGCAGAATGATTCGAGTCCTGAAGAAAATGTTCAGCGGTTCACCATCCTTCAAAAAAAGCATCAATGCGATCTGATCAGTTAAAGCCAGTCTGGGTGCATCGTCCTCCATCGCAATCCCCATGTGCAATTTTACCACTTCTTTGCTTTTTCATTTCCGGGGTTTGACTTTCTCTACATACACGCACTGAGTGGACAGGAGATCCGGCTCGTGTCACCAGAGCAGACAGATGATGAGGATGATGATGTTTGTCTCTATCTTGAACACATTTGAGACACTGGAGGAAACAGATGGCGAGTCCGTGGAGTGAATTGCTCCACCAACCAGGATTATACAGCAAATAAATCTATAAACCCCCTCTGCATCTCTCTCTCTCTCTCTCTCTCACTCTCTCTCTGTCTCTGTCTCTCTCTCTCTCTCGCACGCACACAGACACACACACGGCACGTGATTTCAGCTACACAAGGCAGTCCCATTAGAAACAATCAATGTTTCCATCAAATATAGCATCAACAGTTTAATGATAAATAATTCAACTATGTAAGAATAATTTTTGTCAATTATTTTATCCATTTACAAACCGAGTGATAAAATGTAAATTAAAAGGGTTGATATACTTAAACTTCTAATAATACATTTTTTTTATTAAAATAGAACAAACTGCTGAAACACTTTCGTTGAATTTGGTTATCATTTATGGTCAATTTCCATCAGCAGTATCACAATACTTACTGCCCTATCCTGAACTAATCTCATTCTAAAATATTCTTATGATAAAAATAATATTTTTTGATATCAGAGAGTTACATAATGAAATACAAGATAAAATTGTTTCCAAATATTGAGCAAAAACAAAATCAAGATGAAATTAAACAAAAAAAATTATCTCCCTGAATAGGTTTCAAAAAGATTAATAAAATATGTTAAAAAAGAAAGAAAAATAGGATCATACATAAGAACATGACATGCTCCAAAATTCACAAGTAAAAAATAGTACAATATATATTCTCAAATATAGTGTGATTAAATATATACACACACAGTACAGTGAATATTGAAATATTGCTTAGGTAAGGGAAATGAAAACAAAAAGAGAAAACAAAAGAAAAAGGAAGGGGAGGGGTATGCACCTGCATAAACAATCATTGTCACTTGAAAATATTATATGTACACTTCATTTCTTTTCCCTTTTTTTGCTCTCTGTTTCTTGATCAGAAACAAAAGGGTGGACAAGAACATTAAAGACTGGGAGGGTCGCTTACAAATGAACACAAAAAAGGTTATTTTTTAAAGTGCAAAATAAAAGGTTTCCAAATCATGTTAAATTGTTCTGTTCTGCCAAGCATTGTAAATCATTTTTTTCTATTTGAATAAACTGCAACAGGTCATGCATCCAATGATAATAACTAGGTGGGGAAGGATTTTCCCAATTCATGTCTTTTAGCAATTATAAGGCAAGAGCATTCGACTGAAAAGATGACAAGGTCACTTTTGTGACCACCACAAGGTCACCAAATAGGACCACTAAAGGACATGGTTTCGACATCTAAACTAAGAACGTCAGAAATTGACTTGAACATTGAAGTCCAGAAGGATGCTGGGCAAATTCAAAAAGCGTGATAAAGTAGCCGAATCTTGTCGACATCTTTAACATGGAAGATCAATATTTGGATACAGTTTGGACAATTTAGCTTTAGTCCAGTAAATTCCGTGAAGCAACTTAAATTGTACTAATGAATGATAAGCAGATTGAGTGCAAATTGAGGAAGTATGTACACGGCGAAGGGTCTTTGACCATTCCTCATCTGTTGAAAAATTGGTTGAGGTCTGACTCCCGACTGTGCTTTATTTTACATAGGGGTGAACTATCTGGCATTGCAGTAAATGAGAAAATGGTTTTGTTAATATTGGAAACAGCACCTTAGACATCTTTATCTTCTTAACTTGATCAATCTCCCGTTGAAGGGGTGCATGGGGGAATAGAGCAAATCTATTTCTTATAGATTGAAGATATCGAAAGAAGTGAGTTTTTGGAAGATTCATTTTTTCAGAGAGATATTTTATAGTCAACAAAGAACATAATAAAGCATGTAAAGAGACTCGACTACAAGAGTCAAACTCCATTTCAACCCATGCCGGAACCCATTGACAAAGACCAGTGTGACTGACTCCAATAAAAGATGCTATGAATATTGGCCGCCCAGTAATAAAATAAGTGCGAATCCTCCTAAAATTTTGGGTTTGCTGAAGAAATATTTTCTGAATTCTTATACGGGGCCTAATAGGCATTGGTAAATCACATTAGTCTTAATGCCTTTGGGTTGAATAATATTGTTATAACATGAGGTGCAGGCATCTAATGCTTCTGTCAATGTGCTTACATCACTTTGAAACACAATTTATAAGCTGTGTATCATAAACCTGTCAGCGAGATGAAAGGGAACTGCTTATCGGCTTATTCTGTTCTGGCAAAATTAACAGTGAATATACGCTATACTATATATAGACTCCATCTGTGCTTGGAAGAGAGACACATCGTGTTTACCTCCCTCTTTTCAGTACACATTGGATTATGTGACTGGTAATGTGTGAGAATCTATCACAAGTAAACAGTAAAAGTGTAATGACATTCTTCAATATAGTCTGTGAGAGAAAAAGAGGATTCATATTTCCATTAAAGGTCAACTGTCTGTATTCACATTTAAGCAAAATACGAATGATCGATATCTTAATTTGATTTAACGGATGGAAGATAGCAAAAATCTATATTTCTGTATGTCCCCCGTGGTGAAGCTAATGGACACTATGATTAGAAGAGATTGCTCACTATATTATTGGCATCAGTGATATGAGGAAAAGTTTAGTTTTGCACAGCTTCAAATAATGTTATCAAGACTGTATGGTGCTCTTAAACATTGTGTACACTAAAGAAGTTTCGTAACAAAATTACTTCAGGATTGGATGAGACAGGAACTTGTAACAGATCGTTCATGCTGTGCTGCTGTCAGGTCAGATTAAATCAACAAGAGTGCAACTTTTCCAGAATAAAAATCAGATTTAACATCTCAAAACAAAACAAAATTGTTTTGTACAACAAAATGGTTTGTCAGAGAATATATGCTATCCTGTGTTAAGTTTAATTTAGCTTTAATGACATAATGCTAAAATATACAGATTTGTTTTGTTTCGTGTTGTTTGAAGTGTAATAATCACGTACTTTCGGTAAAATGAGGAAAAACTACAAACAAGTGAATGCGGACAAATCTCCTTTTGGTGAGCTATGAGTTAAAGGGACAGTTCAACTGTAAATAAAAACTCTGTTTTCATTCACTCACCCTCGAGTTGTTCCAAATCTGTACACATTTCTTTGTCCCGATGAACACAGAGAAAGATATTTGGAAGAAAGCTTGTAACCACACAGATCATAATTTGCTTTATACATTTCTTTGTTCTGTTGAACACAAAAGAAGATATTTTGAAGAATGTAGGAAAGCAAACCATTCGGGCGCACTTTTGACTAGCATTGCCATTTTCCATATATCACAGTCAACGGTGGCCAAGAACTGTTTGCTTGCAAGCATTCTTCCAAATATCTTTCTCTGTGTTCAACCAAACAAAGAAATGTTAACAGATTTGGAACAACTGAAGGGTAAGTAAATTATGTCAGAATTTTTTTGGGGGGGGTGAACTGTCCTTTTAAAGCCAATGTGGAATTATTTCACATGATGAGATTGGCTAGCGGTGTGATGACTAAGAGGTGCAGATGGTCATGTCTTCTAGAGACAGCTTTAACAAGTCTCTCTATGACCTTTAAATCTTGCCAAGGTATATGGACTGAATTATCTGCAAATTATATGTAGTCCAAACACAAACACATGCTTTCAAACACGTGTCACTAAACACATAACTGCATGAAATGGCTTGACGAGTGCAATAGGCCATTTTCACATGACGTCACAAATCTTCTGTTCTGCCGCGAAGCAGTGTATCGATACTTCCGCTAGCTCCTTACGACAAGATCAAAGCTAGATAAAGGACACAAATTCTTCGTTGAACAGTACCTGTTTGATTATGAAGGTAAGTGTTTTGTTTTCTTTTTCTGTAAGCGAACGTGCCAGGATAAGTTCTTGAATAAGTGTTCCGTCAGTTTTTTTCACTGTTGTTAAATTCCAGCAAGACGGCAAAATGGAAGTCCTTCTTCTTCTACTTCTTCTTCTTTCGCAAGACGGATGTTATGATACACTGCTTTGCGAAAAGGTGGAAGTTAAGTAACGTCATTGTAAAAAGGGCCTATTGATGTGTTTCCTACACAGAGAGGGTGAAAATGCCATTTATGGTCTCCATATGGGAATTTTATAATGATAATTTGTTGAAGACAGACCTACCATGAGCACTGAGGTTGTTAATCAATGACATCAATACTTTTGTAATCCCAACATAAGGCAACATCTGTCTTATCCAGAATGGCTTCGCAAAGAATGGTAATGTGAAAAACCGCAGGAAAGACATATCTGACATAGTCTCTAGGGGATGAAATGACAATAACGTAGAATAATATGGGAACAAAACTGAAACGAAATACTGAAAAAATAATTAGTATATCTATCTAATGTGTCAATCATGTGCTGCAATAATGTATTTAATAATTATAAATGTATAATATGTTTTATATATATATATATATATACACATTATATAATTCCATTCCATTCCATTTTCTACCGCTTGTCCGAACTACCTCGGGTCACGGGGAGCCTGCGCCTATCTCAGGAGTCATCGGGCATCAAGGCAGGATACACCCTGGATGGAGTGCCAACCCATCGCAGGGCACACACACTCACTCACTCACTCACGCACTCACACCCTACGGACAATTTTTCCAGAGATGCCAATCAACCTACCATGCATGTCTTTGGACCAGGGGAGGAAACCGGAGTACCCGGAGGAAACCCCCGAGGCACGGGGAGAACATGCAAACTCCACACACACAAGTCGGAAGCGGGAATCGAACCCCCAACCCTGGAGGTGTGAGGCGAATGTGCTAACCACTAAGCCACCGTGCCCCCCATTATATAATTAATATATAATTTAAATTTACAGCGTGAATTATTCAAGGACATATCATTTCCAATACACTTTTTTGAGAAAACGGAGCCTACAATATTGACTCAGTTATTGGTTTTAATGATTTTGATATTATTGATGTTGCCCAGTGAATATATAAAACATCACGTGCGTGCGTGCATGTGAAAGAGTGTGGTAGGGAAAGAAAAGAAAGATAGAAAGAAAGAAAGCAAAAAGAAAGTAAAGAGGGTATTGAGACTGGCATTGCTCCAGTAAACAGCTGACACATCTGTGTACCACCAACAGCTGCCTGCCTTTGAGTTTCAGCTGGCCGGAGGGTCTTAAAGGTCACCAGCATGAATGCATTTGCTATTAGCTGTGGTGATCTAAGCCTCATTGATGTCATCAGGTTAAGGCAGGTCAATGCTGAGGTAAGAATGATTCCCTAATAATACTAATAATAATACATTTAATTTAAGACGCTTTTCAAACCACTCAAAGTCACCGCACATCAGAAGTAATAAAGAAGGCAACAACAAATATTTTATAAATAAAAGGATTTGCATTTCGCTGCATTCCAAAGTGAACTTTGGTGAACTCTGACCTGCGATTCGTATGACGTGATGATGCGTGAGCAATAGTAGAGGAATAGGGCTCAGCTTGACCTCTTCAGGTGGAGGAAATGCTAATATTCCACTCCAATTGTGTAACACGACACAATACAGCTTCAAAACAACGGAAACAAAAATACAACTGCAAATACTTCTGAATCCATGATGTGTAAATAAAAAATACCCAACGTTTTTTTTATCAATGGTTTTTCTGGTTGCTACCCCACACGCAGGGCAATGCGTTAAAATCTTGCATGCTCAATGTGACCACGCATTTATATTGTAAAAGTTTTTCAGAAAGCACCAGGTAATAAATAGACTTGTAAAGCAACTCTTAAACATGAAAAGCAGAATTCATCATCTTCCAAATAATGCAAAATATTAAGAATGTCAACTGTCAGATTGTCCCTTACAACAATTTAACAACATATATTTGTATCTTGTAAAAAGCATTCTGACTGCATCAAGTACACAAAGATTTACATAATTGTGTCCAATAAGCAAGTGTCTTTTTATCACATAGTTCCCATATCCCATAATTTAGTAATTACTTTCTAAATTATCATTCCACCTGGTTCAGTAAGACACAGCACTTTTTAACCCTGCTTAAAAAAAAACATGCATCTTAATAAAACAGTGTTTTGCACACCATGAAAATGTGTTTCTGCATGTGGCCCCGTGAGCATATTCTTTATAAAGTCACACTTCATATGTTCAGTTGCTGTGTCAACCTACATAAATAGCCCAATAACTGAGTGTTAACCATAATAAAAAGTGCTGTGTGGGGCAGCTGGATTGTGTCAGATGCTAATACAATATGTTTATTTCAATTGAAAACAATTATTCATAAATAAATCAATAATGCAGGAGTTGGGTACTTTTTGTATTTGGTGTGCTTTTTCTTTTTCATGGAGCTGTTCAAAGTCATAATGATTTACTGTTGATTTTCTTTAAATTGTAGTTACAGGTAAGAAATAAAAATGAATATTTTTGTTATAGTATTTTGTGTATGTGTGCGTGTGTGTGTGTAAGAGCAAGGGTTGCTACTATGTCAAAGATTAAATAAACACTCTTCAAACCGGTTTAAAATGTAAAATTCAAAATATTTATTAAGTCTTTATGTCTGTGATATCTAACTATATATACATAATATATACATAATGATGAATCTCCCTGGATGTTGGAGGACTTTAGAAGGAAGCATTCTTGGATTTCTTGGGCAGAGGTCCGGACCCATTGTCCTCACTGCCATTCTCACGCAAACCCCGTCGCCTCTTACCGGAGGATGAGTTGGTGCGGGAGCCGTGAGGTTCAGAAACGACTGAGCTGGACCGATGGCTGACGCTTGGGCTTTTGGAGGAACCCGCCGAATAAGAGTACAGGGGTTTTCGGGAGTGAGAGAAACCAGACCCCTCAGCTCTGTTCTTAAAACAGTTCACTTCCTGTGTGAGCAAGAACCAGAAAACCGGTTTGAAAAGAAGACGGAGCTTGATGCTTGACAAAAGCATGATGTACACTTTCACAATCTTACCTGCCGTAAGAACACGTTTATATTCAAATCATCAGGAGACACACCAGACTGTGTGCAGCTGGGACAGACATGTTCATCTGAATCCAGCAGACACGTTCGAATACCTGCAACCAAACAATCACAAATGTTCTCAGGGGTCAAACAAAACTGAGCGATATTTGCTTGTGTAGAAACTCACACTCATCGCAGAAGCTGTTGCTGCAACAGGGAGTCATCACGGCGTCTGTCATGAGATCTTTGCAGATCTGACACAGCAGAGCATCGGGCACCGGATCTTCATCTGGGGTGGATGAGGAGGACTCATTCTGGGGTAAGAAGGGCGGATCCTCTTTCTTTTGAGTTGCATAAGCCTCACTAAAGAGAACAACCGCACAATTATCGACCAAATGCACATGTGTGTTCTTGGTGAGGTCTCTGCACTTGACAGCTGTAAACTCACGCGTTAATAATGGGAATGACATGCTTTCCACTGCTGCTCAGCATCACTCCCTTCATGTTGTGGTCATCCACCTCCATTAAGAAGCTGACAGGAATTCCTGCGCTTCCGTATGCGCTTACCCCCAATAAAAGCTGGATGGTTAACACCACATTTGCCCCATGGCCAAACCACACCTCCCACTTTTTTATGTGTTTTCCCTTTCTTTCGTGTTCCCATGCCACCTGGCACATAGTTTGGTGGAAGGCCTCCAACCAGCTTGAGCGCTTCACTGGTAAGTGATGAGAATCATGATGGACAGCACTTCAAAATTCAGGTCACAATGTGAACGTTATTGTACTCACTTGGTAGAATAGTAACAGCGGCTGGACTGGAACATGACGGCTTTTATTTTGTCCTCCTCTGATGCTTTTGCCTCAGCCAGATTCTCAGTCTGTTCATTTACAAATAAATGCTTTATACGCCTTTTTCTACAAAAACATACAGTTTACATAGTTTTCATGTTGTTCAGTGGATTTCAGTACCTTGAAAAGCTTCTCCAGTGACAATGAAGAACCATTCACTTGCTGTTGAAAGAAGACCAAAGAGATTTATCACCAGGCAGAACCCCATCACGCCCAGAGAGACAAACTAGAGACACTTAACACAATGCAAACTGAAACCCACCAACTTATATTTTACAGAAATGCTTTAGTAGAGACATTTTAGATGCGTTTTGTGACGTGTTGTTTTACTTAAAAAAATGAATTTGAACTTACTGAATTTTACAGTAAAATCACAGGTAGGCCTATAGTCCAAGGCTTCTTCATGGTTAAAGAGATCATACGGTACAATGCAAACAATCAAGTCAACACTTTTGTTTACATACTGCTTTTGAAGATCCACTTGATGGTCCAGACCAGTTACTGCAAAACAAAACAAAGACTTAATGACTGGTTGATACTCATTAAACGATTCATTTTCATAACATCATCAAGTGACTTACGTGGCAGGTCTGTGATATGTGGATTTTACCCCAGCGCCAGGGATTCGTCTGACGGTCACCAAAGTGTTACTGGGGATGATCTCTGCATCATCAGTGTATTCTGTGGGAAACACAAACTTATTTACAGTCTGTCCACACCAATCAAAGTAATACCAGGATACTGTTGTTTACCGACCACAGTACATATCAATATATAATGTGTTATACTATTTACAACATTAGTTTGTTACAATACAATACAATACGATACATAGTAATGAGTGTACCAAACGGAGGTGAGCTGCGCCGTTGCTAAGCAACAGTAGACAGGTCAAGCCATTTGACTTGGCGAAAAATCATTCAGCAACGTTATTTTAATCAACAAATTTTGTAAATGCTTATTAAACATTTGTGTCTTATCTTTTTGCTTGTTTTTCTTAATGTTCTTTTAACCATATATTCAAATAGTGATAAATGATGAAGCCTGTGACCTCTGCCCTCGGGGACAATTTTTTCCATAATCACATTTAATACTTTATACCCGTTTAAAGAGAGCAAATAAGTCAATGTTTACATGTAAATAGCCGAACTTACCTTCATCAGTTTGGTTGTTGGTGATGCGCAGGTCACAGCGCTTCAGTTTCTCTCGTCTCATGATTTGTTGTTTCAAATCTCTGAGAGTGATGTGAAGGCCCTCAAAGACCACAGTGTCGTGTGTAAGTTTACTGACAAACTTATAATGAACACACGGCATGTTGCGTCCTGATGCCCTACACAAACAGACACAGTTAATGCAATAAATGGGCAGAAATGCAAAAGAAATGAACAGAAAAAAAAGTAATTAGCAAGTAATTAACAACAAATACAATATATATTAATGACACAAATATGAATATTAGAAGTTAAAATCAGACAACGACGAGGATGTAGAAAGGTGCGGTGCTCTCGTGAACAGCGATTAGCAACACTAAACAAAACTTTGGTTGTTACTATGGAAACCGATCAAGCGCGTCAATTAACAGCGTTGTTGATGACGCCAATGTTTAAGATGACACACCAAGCACAACTAAACTAAAAAATAAAGTTTTATTGAACTGTGTTACCGCTAGTGTTCGGTGTCTTTGAGTAAGACATTTTTATTAATGACTAATTCATTTTATTCAATATTCCTTTTTATTCGGTTATTTTACTGAAATGAAAACATGTTTATTTAGAAGTAAAGGGCTTAATGGTTACAGCTTGTTACAGGTAATGTTTAATTTATAAAAATATATATATATTGTCAATGTGGACAAGGTTAATGCGTTTTTATATAAAGCAGAGTAAACTTTATGTAGCTCGATGTAATTATTAATTATGACATTTTGAGGTAACATACCCAACATTGGTAATGAATATAATTCATTTGCACTGTATCTTAAGATCCATTAAAAATGTTTTGGATATTTTTTATTTTCCCTCAGTTATCTACAGCGTGCACGAGCAGTGATCAATTAAACTGCGTTCTAAAAGTGCCTGCTAAGTGCGCGCGCGCGTAAAAACGGAGTCCACGCAGGGAAAACTACAGCGTGATAAGGAACATGACGGCTCACATTCTTCACTAATGCACATCCATGATTTTTACCAAATACCGAAATGTCTTCGAGCCTTTGAGTTTAACAGGAGTAAGAACGAGATTCGTATTTAAAAGCGACTCTTTAAGAATCGGCTGAAACTGATCTCATCCGTCAGCACCTGACCGGTCATTTCGGATTTCTTTATCTCTCTCTCTCTCTCTCTCTCTCTCTCTATCTCACTCTCTCTCTCTCTATATATATATATAAATATAATAAGCATGCTTACTTAAACTTAGATGAACTAAACTCTGTACACTGTAGTAGGCTTTGTGAGACATGTTTTATTGCACTTATGCTTTTTGTTGTCCTAATGTTGACCCAAATGCTTCCATTGTTTAACCAACTTGTAAGTCGCTTTGGATATAAGCGTCTGCTAAATGACTAGATGTAAATATAAAAGCTAAACAAGAGGCAGCCAAAACTGTGCTAAAGCTTCATATTTTTGAATTACTATACAAAAACAAGCTCACAGTATGAACATTAAAATGTATCACAAAACAAATAAAAGGCTTCTTGACAAAAATATTTTATAATTAATTTATGGTGAAAGTCAGCCCTCTAACAAACAAACAAAGGAGGACTCCAACAATATTTGACCAAAAGCGGTCATGTTGAAACAGCAGGGCAGGGTCTGTGAGCTGGGGAAGTAGATTCTTGCACAAGGTTCATGTTATTGGCCCTGTTTCTCTTTCTCTCCTCTTTAAAGAGTCCAGCACCTGACTATCGGCAGACCTCTCGAGCCTGATCAAGACCACTTCACGAGCACGGACACAGAGCACCTCAACACGTCCTCACGGGACCGGATTTTCCCACTGGCACCGTTGTGGAGTTGTTTGGTTTCTGTTTTATTCACGTGTATTGCAAATAAATCACCCTCCGGGGTTTGTTTTCACCCTCACCAGTGGTTGTCTCGTGTCTTGCTGCCACACATTAAAAAAATAAAAATCTATTCATAAGTGTTTTCACATAGTTCCCATATCCCATAATTCAGTAATTACTTTCTAAATTATCATTTCACCTGGTCCAATAAGACACAGCACTTTTTAACCCTGCTTAAAAAAAACATGCATCTTAATAAAACAGTGATTTGCACACCATGAAAATGTGTTTCTGCATGTGGCCCCGTGAGCATATTCTTTATAAAGTCACACTTCATATATTCAGTTGCTGTGTCAACCTACATAAATAGCCCAATAACTGAGTGTTAACCGTAATAAAAAGTGCTGTGTGCAGCTGGGTTGTGTCAGATGCTAATACAATATATTTTTTTCAATTACAGTTTCTCGATTGCTAAGACACATTTCTTGAAAGCTGTGCATGAAACAGCTATACAGAGTGCCCTTTGATCGCAACTCAGACAGAGTCAAAGAGCAAAGATTCCAGTACGTACAGGTTGGCATATATCGAGACACATTCAATGTTGATAACTCTAAGCAGTGATTTACTGTAGTGGCCTAAATCACTTTTTCCGTATCACTTACAAAACTATATCTATTTCTACAGAGGGTTTTTCAACTGGATGCAATGGAAAGACCCCATGAATACATGTACATGGATGAAGCTGGGTTTAATCTCACCAAAAGGAGAAGGAGAGGCCGTAATGTGATTGGCCATCGGGCCATTGTTGGTGTTCCTGGGCAGCGTGGTGGCAATGTCACATTATGTGCTGCCATCAGCAATCATGGGGTTGTCCACCATCATGCCAACCTGGGGCCCTACAACACTCACCAGCTCCTCATTTTCCTCAATCACATGCGAGATGCTCTGTTAGGGCAGCAGGATGAGCATCCCGTCTATGTTGTTGTTTGGGACAATGTGAGTTTTCACAGAGCCCTCCAGGTTAGAGAGTGGTTCAATATGAACCAAGGTTTTATCAATCTTTGCCTTCCACCGTACTCCCCTTTCCTAAACCCCATTGAGGAATTCTTCTCCTCATGGCGGTGGAAGGTATATGAACGCCAACCTTACACCAGGGTAAATCTCCTGCAAGCCATGGGACTTGCCTGTGGTGACATAGGTGTGGAGGCATGCCAAGCCTGGATACGGCATGCCAGGGGTTTTTTCCCCCCGTTGCCTGGCCAGACAAAATGTGGCCTGTGATGTGGATGAAGTCCTGTGGCCTGACCCAGTACGGAGACATGATGCTGTGGGTGAGTAATGCACTTATTTGTATATTTTTGTACTTTATTTTTACATGGGCTTACTGTACACAAGTGTCAAACGCATAAGATTTCTGTTTGTTTTTACAAGTGCTACGTGTAAATGCACAAGATTTCTGTTTTTTCTTTTTGTACAAGTGCTAAATGCACAGGTTTTTTTTGTTTTGCAACATGCATTTAGCCTACAGTAAACAATAAACATTTATTTCTCCAGCTTCATGTCCTGAGCATTGTGTTTTCTATTTTTCTACGTAGTGTTTAGTGACTGTTCCGTAGTGTTTTTAATTGCGATTGAGGACACGATCAACAGTAGAGAGGCTGACACTGTTGATACCCTCAAAATTTACATGGTCCTCAATGATCTTCTTCTGAATTTCACTCAGTTTAATGGCATTGTTATCACGGACCATATCAACAATTAGGGTCTCTTGGTGTGGGGAGAACATACCTGTCCTCCCACCCCCATGTGGCAGTCTTTCAATTCTACAAAAAGAGAAGACGGAGTTACAAAAAATATACATGGAATACTAGGCCTAAAAACAGTTAGAGACCAACCCTCCATTACAATACTACAGTACATTGGTACAGTGATGTACTGAAACATATATTTACTTACAGTATACTGTGGTACAGTATATAGTATGCCATACAGTTATTGCTGTCAACATTTACATACTGTACTATAATGTCAAAAAAAGGTTATTACCTGTTCTCTTCTCTAAATCTTCGGATTATGGTGGACACAGTGAATCTACTGATGTTTGGTTGTACCCTTTGTCCAGCCTCCCTCATGCTCATACCATGGACAAGAACATGGTCAATCACAGTAGCTCTGATTTCATCAGATATTACTGTTCTTTGTCTTCGCTGACCACCTCGACCACCTCGACCACCTCGACCACCTCTCACACGAACTCTTCCTCTCAGATTTCTATCCATTGTAGGGCCTCACAAACCAGTGCTCTTTGAACTGGCTTACTGTATATGTTCCCTCACATCATTAGCCACAAGTGTGATCTATTTTGAGTTATTGTGTTCAAGTGGTGAAACCTGTGCTTTAATTGTGTTTGACTTTTGTCACCTGTGCTCACCATTATGCAGCACGGGTGCAATGCCAAAATGCCAAAAGAGTGATTGATTCAATCAGTGGGTTCAGGCAACTGAGCATTTGGTTTAGACAATAGGGTTTAGTGTTTTAGCAATTGAGAAAACTGTAAAAAATAATTATTTAAAATTAAATCAATAATGCAGGAGTTGGGAACTTTTTGTATTTGGTATGCTTTTTCTTTTTCATGGAGCTGTTCAAAGTCATAATGATTTACTGTTGATTTTCTTTAAATTGTAGTTACAGGTAAGAAATAAAAATGAATATTTTTGTTATAGTATTTTGTGTATGTGTGTGTGTGTGCGTGTGTGTGTGCGTTCGTGCGTGTGCGTGTGTGTGTGTGTAAGAGCAAGGGTTGCTACTATGTCAAAGGTTTCATAAACACTCTTCAAAC
This sequence comes from Triplophysa siluroides, assembly GCA_006030095.1. Classification (NCBI taxonomy): domain Eukaryota; kingdom Metazoa; phylum Chordata; class Actinopteri; order Cypriniformes; family Nemacheilidae; genus Triplophysa; species Triplophysa siluroides. The sequence continues at coordinate 12,567 of VCII01000197.1, read as the reverse complement.
GGGTTTAAAATGTAAAATTCAAAATATTTATTAAGTCTTTATGTCTGTGATATCAAACTATATACATAATATATACATAATGATGAATCTCCCTGGATGTTGGAGGACTTTATAAGGAAGAATTCTTGGATTTCTTGGGCAGAGGTCCGGAGCCATTGTCTTCATTGCCATTCTCACGCAAACCCCGTCGCCTCTTACCGGAGGATGAGTTGGTGCGGGAGCCGTGAGGTTCAGAAACGACTGAGCTGGACCGATGGCTGAGGCTTGAGCTTGTGGAGGAACCCGCCGAATAAGAGTACAGGGGCTTTCGGGAGTGTGAGAAACCAGACCCCTCGGCTCTGTTCTTAAAACAGTTCACTTCCTGTGTGAGCAAGAACCAGAAAACCGGTTTGAAAAGAAGACGGAGCTTGATGCTTGACAAAGGCATGATGTACACTTTCACAATCTTACCTGCCGTAAGAACACGTTTATATTCAAATCATCAGGAGACACACCAGACTGTGTGCAGCTGGGACAGACATGTTCATCTGAATCCAGCAGACACGTTCGAATACCTGCAACCAAACAATCACAAATGTTCTCAGGGGTCAAACAAAACTTAAGCGATATTTGCTTGTGTAGAAACTCACACTCATCGCAGAAGCTGTTGCTGCAACAGGGAGTCATCACGGCGTCTGTCATGAGATCTTTGCAGATCTGACACAGCAGAGCATCGGGCACCGGATCTTCATCTGGGGTGGATGAGGAGGACTCATTCTGGGGTAAGAAGGGCGGATCCTCTTTCTTTTGAGTTGCATAAGCCTCACTAAACAGAACAAGCGCACAATTATCGACCGATGTGTGTTCATGGTGAGGTCTCTGCACTTGACAGCTGTAAACTCACGCGTTAATAATGGGAATGACATGCTTTCCACTGCTGCTCAGCATCACTCCCTTCATGTTGTGGTCATCCACCTCCATTAAGAAGCTGACAGGAATTCCTGCGCTTCTCCGAATGCGCTTACCCCCAATAAAAGCTGGATCCTGTGAAGGCACAAGCGACAGGTTGCATTTACATTCATGGCCAATCGTGCACACGAATGGTGTCCACAGTTTAGTTATGTGTTACCCGTGTCTTTGGGCAGTTTCGGATGTGATGCCCAGGTACGCCACAGTTATAGCACACATAGTTTGGTGGAAGGCCTCCAACCAGCTTGAGCGCTTCACTGGTAAGTGATGAGAATCATGAAGGAGAGCACTTGAAAATTCAGGTCACAATGTGAACGTTATTGTACTCACTTGGTAGAATAGTAACAGCGGCTGGACTGGAACATGACGGCTTTTATTTTGTCCTCCTCTGATGCTTTTGCCTCAGCCAGATTCTCAGTCTGTTCATTTACAAAATAAATGCTTTATACGCCTTTTTCTACAAAAACATACAGTTTACATAGTTTTCATGTTGTTCAGTGGATTTCAGTACCTTGAAAAGCTGCTCCAGTGACAATGAAGAACCATTCACTTGCTGTTGAAAGAAGACCAAAGAGATTTATCACCAGGCAGAACCCCATCACGCCCAGAGAGACAAACTAGAGACACTTAACACAATGCAAACTGAAACCCACCAACTTATATTTTACAGAAATGCTTTAGTAGAGACATTTTAGATGCGTCTTGTGACGTGTTGTTTTACTTAAAAAAATGAATTTGAACTTACTGAATTTTACAGTAAAATTACAGGTAGGCCTATAGTCCAAGGCTTCTTCATGGTTAAAGAGATCATACGGTACAATGCAAACAATCAAGTCAACACTTTTGTTTACATACTGCTTTTGAAGATCCACTTGATGGTCCAGACCAGTTACTGCAAACCAAAACAAAGACTCAATGACTGGTTGATACTCATTAAACGATTAATTTTCATAACATCATCATGTGACTTACGTGGCAGGTCTGTTATATGTGGATTTTACCCCAGCGCCAGGGATTCGTCTGACGGTCACCAAAGTGTTACTGGGGATGATCTCTGCATCATCAGTGTATTCTGTGGGAAACACAAACTTATTTACAGTCTGTCCACACCAACCGAAGTAATACCAGGGGTTGTTTACCGACCACAGTAAATATCAATATATAATGTGTTTATACTATTTACAACATTAGTTTGTTACAATACAATACAATACGATACATAGTAATGAGTGTACCAAACGGAGGTGAGCTGCGCCGTTGCTAAGCAACAGTAAACAGGTCAAGCCATTTGACTTGGCGAAAAATCTTTCAGCAACGTTATTTTAATCAACGAATTTTGTAAATGCTTATTAAACATTTGTGTCTTATCTTTTTGCTTGTTTTTCTTAATGTTCTTTTAACCATATATTCAAATAGTGATAAATGATAAAGCCTGTGACCTCTGCCCTCGGTGACTAATTTTCCATAATCACATTTAATACGTTATACCCGTTTAAAGAGAGCAAAAAAGTCAATGTTTACATGTAAATAGCCGAACTTACCTTCATCAGTTTGGTTGTTGGTGATGCGCAGGTCACAGCGCTTCAGTTTCTCTCGTCTCATGATTTGTTGTTTCAAATCTCTGAGAGTGATGTGAAGGCCCTCAAAGACCACAGTGTCGTGTGTAAGTTTACTGACAAACTTATAATGAACACACGGCATGTTGCGTCCTGATGCCCTACACAAACAGACACAGTTAATGCAATAAATGGGCAGAAATGCAAAAGAAATGAACAGAAAAAAGTAATTAGCAAGTAATTAACCACAAATACAATATATATTAATAACACAAATATGAATATTAGAAGTTAAAATCAGACAACGACGAGGATGTAGAAAGGTGCGGTGCTCTCGTGAACAGCGATTAGCAACACTAAACAAAACTTTGCTTGTTACTATGGAAACCGATCAAGCGCGTCAATTAACAGCGTTGTTGATGACGCCAATGTTTAAGATGACACACCAAGCACAACTAAACTAAAAAATAAAGTTTTATTGAACTGTGTTACCACTAGTGTTCGGTGTCTTTGAGTAAGACATTTTTATTAATGACTAATTCATTTTATTCAATATTCCTTTTTATTCGGTTATTTTACTAAAATGAAAACATGTTTATTTAGAAGTAAAGGGCTTAATGGTTACAGCTTGTTACAGGTAATGTTTAATTTATAAAATAAATTATATTGTCAATGTGGACAAGGTTAATGCGTTTTTATATAAAGCAGAGTAAACTTCATGTAGCTCGATGTAATTATTAATTATGACATTTTGAGGTAACATACCCAACATTGGTCTTGAATATAATTCATTTGCACTGTATCTAAAGATCCATTAAAAATGTTTTGGATATTTTTTATTTTCCCTCAGTTATCTACAGCGTGCACGAGCAGTGATCAATTAAACTGCGTTCTAAAAGTGCCTGCTAAGTGCGCGCGCGCGCAAAAACGGAGTCCACGCAGGGAAAACTACAGCGTGATAAGGAACATGACGGCTCACATTCTTCACTAATGCACATCCATGATTTTTACCAAATACCGAAATGTCTTCGAGCCTTTGTTTAACAGGAGTAAGAACGAGATTCGTATTTAAAAGCGACTCTTTAAGAATCGGCTGAAACTGATCTCTTCCGTCAGCACCTGACCGGTCATTTCGGATTTCTTATCTTTTTCTCTCTCTCTCTCTCTCTCTCTCTCTCTATGTCTATATATATATATATTAAACGCATGCTTACTTAAACTTAGATAAACTAAACTCAGCTCTGTACACTGTAGGCTTTGTGAGACATGTTTTATTGCACTTATGCTTTTTGTTGTCCTAATGTTGACCCAAATGCTTCCATTGTTTACCCAACTTGTAAGTCGCTTTGGATAAAAGCGTCTGCTAAATGACTAGATGTAAATGTAAATATAAAAGCAAAACAAGAGGCAGCCAAAACTGTGCTACAGCTTCATATTTTTGAATTACTATACAAAAACAATCTCACAGTATGAACATTAAAATGTATCACAAAACAAATAAAGGCTTCTTGACAAAAATATTTTATAATTAATTTATGGTGAAAGTCAGCCCTCTAACAAACAAACAAAGGAGGACTCCAACAATATTTGACCAAAAGCGGTCATGTTGAAACAGCAGGGCAGGGTCTGGGAAGTAGATTCTTGCACAAGGTTCATGTTATTGGCTCTGTTTCTCTTTCTCTCCTTTTTAAAGAGTCCAGCACCTGACTATCGGCAGACCTCTCGAGCCTGATCAAGACCACTTCACGAGCACGGACACAGAGCACCTCAACACGTCCTCACGGGACCGGATTTTCCCACTGGCACCGTTGTGGAGTTGTTTGGTTTCTGTTTTATTCACGTGTGTTGCAAATAAATCACCCTCCGGGGTTTGTTTTCACCCACACCAGTGGCTGTCTCGTGTCTTGCTGCCACACATTAAAAAAATAAAAATCTATTCATTAGTGTTTTCACATAGTTCCCATATCCCATAATTTAGTAATTACTTTCTAAATTATCATTTCACCTGGTCCAATAAGACACAGCACTTTTTAACCCTGCTTAAAAAAAACATGCATCTTAATAAAACAGTGATTTGCACACCATGAAAATGTGTTTCTGCATGTGGCCCCGTGAGCATATTCTTTATAAAGTCACACTTCATATGTTCAGTTGCTGTGTCAACCTACATAAATAGCCCAATAACTGAGTGTTAACCGTAATAAAAAGTGCTGTGTGCAGCTGGGTTGTGTCAGATGCTAATACAATATATTTTTTTCAATTACAGTTTTTCTCGATTGCTAAGACACATTTCTTGAAAGCTGCTCTCCTTTTCTCTAAACTGTGAAAAAACCCAATTTTCAAGCTACATTCACAAAACCTCAGACCTCTTCTAGCAAAACCAAACTTTTACCTCAAAACAGTTTATGTGCTCAAAACTGAACTATGTTGTCAAATCGTGCCCCGAGTCAATCAAAATTAAAAACACTACGGAACAGTCACTAAACACTACATAGAAAAATAGAAAACACAATGCTCAGGACATGAAGCTGGAGAAATAAATGTTTATTGTTTACTGTAGGCTAAATGCATGTTGCAAAACAAAAAAAACCTGTGCATTTAGCACTTGTACAAAAAGAAAAAACAGAAATCTTGTGCATTTCCACGTAGCACTTGTAAAAACAAACAGAAATCTTATGCATTTGACACTTGTGTACAGTAAGCCCATGTAAAAATAAAGTACAAAAATATACAAATAAGTGCATTACTCACCCACAGCATCATGTCTCCGTACTGGGTCAGGCCACAGGACTTCATCCACATCACAGGCCACATTTTGTCTGGCCAGGCAACGGGGAAAAAACCCCTGGCATGCCGTATCCAGGCTTGGCATGCCTCCACACCTATGTCACCACAGGCAAGTCCCATGGCTTGCAGGAGATTTACCCTGGTGTAAGGTTGGCGTTCATATACCTTCCACCGCCATGAGGAGAAGAATTCCTCAATGGGGTTTAGGAAAGGGGAGTACGGTGGAAGGCAAAGATTGATAAAACCTTGGTTCATATTGAACCACTCTCTAACCTGGAGGGCTCTGTGAAAACTCACATTGTCCCAAACAACAACATAGACGGGATGCTCATCCTGCTGCCCTAACAGAGCATCTCGCATGTGATTGAGGAAAATGAGGAGCTGGTGAGTGTTGTAGGGCCCCAGGTTGGCATGATGGTGGACAACCCCATGATTGCTGATGGCAGCACATAATGTGACATTGCCACCACGCTGCCCAGGAACACCAACAATGGCCCGATGGCCAATCACATTACGGCCTCCTTCTCCTTTTGGTGAGATTAAACCCAGCTTCATCCATGTACATGTATTCATGGGGTCTTTCCATTGCATCCAGTTGAAAAACCCTCTGTAGAAATAGATATAGTTTTGTAAGTGATACGGAAAAAGTGATTTAGGCCACTACAGTAAATCACTACTTAGAGTTATCAACATTGAATGTGTCTCGATACATGCCAACCTGTACGTACTGGAATCTTTGCTCTTTGACTCTGTCTGAGTTGCGATCAAAGGGCACTCTGTATAGCTGTTTCATGCACAGTCTGTTACGATTGAGGACACGATCAACAGTAGAGAGGCTGACACTGTTGATACCCTCAAAATTTACATGGTCCTCAATGATCTTCTTCTGAATTTCACTCAGTTTAATGGCATTGTTATCACGGACCATATCAACAATTAGGGTCTCTTGGTGTGGGGAGAACATACCTGTCCTCCCACCCCCATGTGGCAGTCTTTCAATTCTACAAAAAGAGAAGACGGAGTTACAAAAAATATACATGGAATACTAGGCCTAAAAACAGTTAGACCAACCCTCCATTACAATACTACAGTACATTGGTACAGTGATGTACTGAAACATATATTTACTTACAGTATACTGTGGTACAGTATATAGTATGCCATACAGTTATTGCTGTCAACATTTACATACTGTACTATAATGTCAAAAAAAGGTTATTACCTGTTCTCTTCTCTAAATCTTCGGATTATGGTGGACACAGTGAATCTACTGATGTTTGGTTGTACCCTTTGTCCAGCCTCCCTCATGCTCATACCATGGACAAGAACATGGTCAATCACAGTAGCTCTGATTTCATCAGATATTACTGTTCTTTGTCTTCGCTGACCACCTCGACCACCTCGACCACCTCGACCACCTCGACCACCTCTCACACGAACTCTTCCTCTCAGATTTCTATCCATTGTAGGGCCTCACAAACCAGTGCTCTTTGAACTGGCTTACTGTATATGTTCCCTCACATCATTAGCCACAAGTGTGATCTATTTTGAGTTATTGTGTTCAAGTGGTGAAACCTGTGCTTTAATTGTGTTTGACTTTTGTCACCTGTGCTCACCATTATGCAGCACGGGTGCAATGCCAAAATGCCAAAAGAGTGATTGATTCAATCAGTGGGTTCAGGCAACTGAGCATTTGGTTTAGACAATAGGGTTTAGTGTTTTAGCAATTGAGAAAACTGTAAAAAATAATTATTTAAAATTAAATCAATAATGCAGGAGTTGGGAACTTTTTGTATTTGGTGTGCTTTTTCTTTTTCATGGAGCTGTTCAAAGTCATAATGATTTACTGTTGATTTTCTTTAAATTGTAGTTACAGGTAAGAAATAAAAATGAATATTTTTGTTATAGTATTTTGTGTATGTGTGTGCGTGTGTGTGTGCGTTCGTGCGTGTGCGTGTGTGTGTGTGTGTGTAAGAGCAAGGGTTGCTACTATGTCAAAGGTTTCATAAACACTCTTCAAACCGGTTTAAAATGTAAAATTCAAAATATTTATTAAGTCTTTATGTCTGTGATATCAAACTATATACATAATATATACATAATGATGAATCTCCCTGGATGTTGGAGGACTTTATAAGGAAGAATTCTTGGATTTCTTGGGCAGAGGTCCGGAGCCATTGTCTTCATTGCCATTCTCACGCAAACCCCGTCGCCTCTTACCGGAGGATGAGTTGGTGCGGGAGCCGTGAGGTTCAGAAACGACTGAGCTGGACCGATGGCTGAGGCTTGAGCTTGTGGAGGAACCCGCCGAATAAGAGTACAGGGGCTTTCGGGAGTGTGAGAAACCAGACCCCTCGGCTCTGTTCTTAAAACAGTTCACTTCCTGTGTGAGCAAGAACCAGAAAACCGGTTTGAAAAGAAGACGGAGCTTGATGCTTGACAAAGGCATGATGTACACTTTCACAATCTTACCTGCCGTAAGAACACGTTTATATTCAAATCATCAGGAGACACACCAGACTGTGTGCAGCTGGGACAGACATGTTCATCTGAATCCAGCAGACACGTTCGAATACCTGCAACCAAACAATCACAAATGTTCTCAGGGGTCAAACAAAACTGAGCGATATTTGCTTGTGTAGAAACTCACACTCATCGCAGAAGCTGTTGCTGCAACAGGGAGTCATCACGGCGTCTGTCATGAGATCTTTGCAGATCTGACACAGCAGAGCATCGGGCACCGGATCTTCATCTGGGGTGGATGAGGAGGACTCATTCTGGGGTAAGAAGGGCGGATCCTCTTTCTTTTGAGTTGCATAAGCCTCACTAAACAGAACAAGCGCACAATTATCGACCGAATGCAAATGTGTGTTCATGGTGAGGTCTCTGCACATGACAGCTGTAAACTCACGCGTTAATAATGGGAATGACATGCTTTCCACTGCTGCTCAGCATCACTCCCTTCATGTTGTGGTCATCCACCTCCATTAAGAAGCTGACAGGAATTCCTGCGCTTCTCCGTATGCGCTTACCCCCAATAAAAGCTGGATCCTGTGAAGGCACAAGCGACAGGTTGCATTTAAATTCATGGCCAATCGTGCACACGAATGGTGTCCACAGTTTAGTTATGTGTTACCCGTGTCTTTGGGCAGTTTCGGATGTGATGCCCAGGTACGCCACAGTTATAGCACACATAGTTTGGTGGAAGGCCTCCAACCAGCTTGAGCGCTTCACTGGTAAGTGATGAGAATCATGATGGAGAGCACTTGAAAATTCAGGTCACAATGTGAACGTTATTGTACTCACTTGGTAGAATAGTAACAGCGGCTGGACTGGAACATGACAGCTTTTATTTTGTCCTCCTCTGATGCTTTTGCCTCAGCCAGATTCTCAGTCTGTTCATTTACAAATAAATGCTTTATACGCCTTTTTCTATAAAAACATACAGTTTACATAGTTTTCATGTTGTTCAGTGGATTTCAGTACCTTGAAAAGCTTCTCCAGTGACAATGAAGAACCATTCACTTGCTGTTGAAAGAAGACCAAAGAGATTTATCACCAGGCAGAACCCCATCACGCCCAGAGAGACAAACTAGAGACACTTAACACAATGCAAACTGAAACCCACCAACTTATATTTTACAGAAATGCTTTAGTAGACATTTAGATGCGTTTGTGACGTGTTGTTTTACTTGAAAAAATGAATTTTAACTTACTGAATTTTACAGTAAAATTACAGGTAGGCCTATAGTCCAAGGCTTCTTCATGGTTAAAGAGATCATACGGTACAATGTAAACCATCAAGTCAACACTTTTGTTTACATACTGCTTTTGAAGATCCACTTGATGGTCCAGACCAGTTACTGCAAAACAAAACAAAGACTTAATGACTGGTTGATATTCATTAAACGATTCATTTTCATAACATCATCAAGTGACTTACGTGGCAGGTCTGTGATATGTGGATTTTACCCCAGCGCCAGGGATTCGTCTGACGGTCACCAAAGTGTTACTGGGGATGATCTCTGCATCATCAGTGTATTCTGTGGGAAACACAAACTTATTTACAGTCTGTCCACACCAACCGAAGTAATACCAGGATACTGTTGTTTACCGACCACAGTACATATCAATATATAATGTGTTTATACTATTTACAACATTAGTTTGTTACAATACAATACAATACGATACATAGTAATGAGTGTACCAAACGGAGGTGAGCTGCGTCGTTGCTAAGCAACAGTAAACAGGTCAAGCCATTTGACTTGGCGAAAAATCATTCAGCAACGTTATTTTAATCAACAAATTTTGTAAATGCTTATTAAACATTTGTGTCTTATCTTTTTGCTTGTTTTTCTTAAAGTTCTTTTAACCGTATATTCAAATAGTGATAAATGATAAAGCCTTTGACCTCTGCCCTCGGTGACTATTTTTCCATAATCACATTTAATACATTATACCCGTTTAAAGAGAACAAATAAGTCAATGTTTACATGTAAATAGCCGAACTTACCTTCATCAGTTTGGTTGCTGGTGATGCGCAGGTCACAGCGCTTCAGTTTCTCTCGTCTCATGATTTGTTGTTTCAAATCTCTGAGAGTGATGTGAAGGCCCTCAAAGACCACAGTGTCGTGTGTAAGTTTACTGACAAACTTATAATGAACACACGGCATGTTGCGTCCTGATGCCCTACACAAACAGACACAGTTAATGCAATAAATGGGCAGAAATGCAAAAGAAATGAACAGAAAAAAGTAATTAGCAAGTAATTAACCACAAATACAATATATATTAATGACACAAATATGAATATTAGAAGTTAAAATCAGACAACGACGAGGATGTAGAAAGGTGCGGTGCTCTCGTGAACAGCGATTAGCAACACTAAACAAAACTTTGCTTGTTACTATGGAAACCGATCAAGCGCGTCAATTAACAGCGTTGTTGATGACGCCAATGTTTAAGATGACACACCAAGCACAACTAAACTAAAAAATAAAGTTTTATTGAACTGTGTTACCGCTAGTGTTCGGTGTCTTTGAGTAAGACATTTTTATTAATGACTAATTCATTTTATTCAATATTCCTTTTTATTCGGTTATTTTACTAAAATGAAAACATGTTTATTTAGAAGTAAAGGGCTTAATGGTTACAGCTTGTTACAGGTAATGTTTAATTTATAAAAATAATTATATTGTCAATGTGGACAAGGTTAATGCGTTTTTATATAAAGCAGAGTAAACTTCATGTAGCTCGATGTAATTATTAATTATAACCCAACATTGGTCTTGAATATAATTCATTTGCACTGTATCTAAAGATCCATTAAAAATGTTTTGGATATTTTTATTTTCCCTCAGTTATCTACAGCGTGCACGAGCAGTGATCAATTAAACTGCGTTCTAAAAGTGCCTGCTAAGTGCGCGCGCGCGCAAAAACGGAGTCCACGCAGGGAAAACTACAGCGTGATAAGGAACATGACGGCTCACATTCTTCACTAATGCACATCCATGATTTTTACCAAATACCGAAATGTCTTCGAGCCTTTGAGTTTAACAGGAGTAAGAACGAGATTCGTATTTAAAAGCGACTCTTTAAGAATCGGCTGAAACTGATCTCTTCCGTCAGCACCTGACCGGTCATTTCGGATTTCTTTATCTTTTCTACTCTCTCTCTCTCTCTCTCTCTCTCTCTATGTCTATATATATATATATATATATTAAACGCATGCTTACTTAAACTTAGATAAACTAAACTCAGCTCTGTACACTGTAGGCTTTGTGAGACATGTTTTATTGCACTTATGCTTTTTGTTGTCCTAATGTTGACCCAAATGCTTCCATTGTTTACCCAACTTGTAAGTCGCTTTGGATAAAAGCGTCTGCTAAATGACTAGATGTAAATGTAAATAAAAGCAAAACAAGAGGCAGCCAAAACTGTGCTACAGCTTCATATTTTTGAATTACTATACAAAAACAATCTCACAGTATGAACATTAAAATGTATCACAAAACAAATAAAGGCTTCTTGACAAAAATATTTTATAATTAATTTATGGTGAAAGTCAGCCCTCTAACAAACAAACAAAGGAGGACTCCAACAATATTTGACCAAAAGCGGTCATGTTGAAACAGCAGGGCAGGGTCTGGGAAGTAGATTCTTGCACAAGGTTCATGTTATTGGCTCTGTTTCTCTTTCTCTCCTTTAAAGAGCCCAGCACCTGACTATCGGCAGACCTCTCGAGCCTGATCAAGACCACTTCACGAGCACGGACACAGAGCACCTCAACACGTCCTCACGGACCGGATTTTCCCACTGGCACCGTTGTGGAGTTGTTTGGTTTCTGTTTTATTCACGTGTGTTGCAAATAAATCACCCTCCGGGGTTTGTTTTCACCCACACAGTGGCTGTCTCGTGTCTTGCTGCACACATTAAAAAAATAAAAATCTATTCATTAGTGTTTTCACATAGTTCCCATATCCCATAATTTAGTAATTACTTTCTAAATTATCATTTCACCTGGTCCAATAAGACACAGCACTTTTTAACCCTGCTTTTAAAAAAAACATGCACTTAATAAACAGTGATTGCACACCATGAAAATGTGTTTCTGCATGTGGCCCCGTGAGCATATTCTTTATAAAGTCACACTTCATATGTTCAGTTGCTGTGTCAACCTACATAAATAGCCCAATAACTGAGTGTAACCGTAATAAAAAGTGCTGTGTGCAGCGGGGTTGTGTCAGATGCTTAATAAAATATTTTTTCAATTACAGTTTTTTTCGATTGCTAAGACACATTTCTTGAAAGCTGCTCTCCTTTTCTCTAAACTGTGAACAAAAACCCAATTTTCAAGCTACATTCACAAAACCTCAGACCTCTTCTAGCAAAACCAACTTTTACCTCAAAAAGTTCAATATGTGCTCAAAAATGAACTATGTTGAAATCGTGCCCCGAGTCAATCAAATTAACAAACACTACGGACAGTCACTAAACACTACATAGAAAAATAGAAAACACAATGCTCGGACATGAGCTGGAGAAATGTTTATGTTTACTGTAGGCTAAATGCATGTTGCAAAACAAAAAAACCTGTGCATTTAGCACGTGTACAAAAGAAAAAAACAGAAATCTTGTGCATTTCCACGTAGCACTTGTAAAAAACAAACAGAAATCTTATGCATGACACTTGTGTACAGTAAGCCCATGTAAAAATAAAGTACAAAAATATACAAATAAGTGATTTATCCCACAGCATCATGGTCTCCGTTTC